>CM070793.1:3004388-4204388 GCA_036346955.1 Dipus sagitta | reverse complement strand
CATTTTGTAAAAATAGGTTCTTGCTTCATTACTTAGCAGCTGCACCAGCTTTCCCAGCTGCAAGGAAGCATACCATGCTTTAGGCATAGACTCCACATTCACCCCAACGTGTGTGAATCTAGACGAAACATATTCTCAAGACTTCCTTCCTTCAAAGAAGAAGACAACTTTTCACTTTTTGGAAAAGCACAGAGAAGTAGACAAAGGGTCACAGAAAGTTGGAAGTGGATGGATATTAAGCCCATCCTAATATTCCCTTTTGTTTCTTCTCATTTTATGTGCAAAAGACCTGACCCTTAAAGAAATGAATGTCGGGCGTGGTGGCACACGCCTTTAATCCCAGCACTCGGGAGGCAGAGGTGGGAGAATCACCATGAGTTCAAGGCCAGCCTGAGACTACATAGTGAATTCCAGATCAGCCTGGACCAGAGTGAGACCTGCCTGGGCCAGAGTGAGACCGTCCCTCAAATCCCCCCCAAAAAAGAAAAGAAAAGAAAAGAAATGAGCATACTTAGCCATGATCACATAGCTGGCGAGGCATTTCTGGGTCTAGAGCTAAATCATGTTCCATTGCATAACATCAAGTCTGAATAACTATGTTCACATGATAGATGTTTGAGATACGTAATAGGCCAGGATGAACACGAAGGGTGGGGTTTTCTGTGGTAAAGTATCTGGAGTCCTTGAGCTTCATCATGTTGGTAAACCCTCAGTGTTCCACATTCAAAATGCAAACCTTGCTCACGAAAAACAGTACCATCTATGGTCTGATCAAAGGAGGAGCATAAATTATTACGTGACTGAAAGTAAATAAAAAATAACCGTGCCATGTTCTTTGGAGTTATATTCAATTAACTCCGATTTTATATGCCCCTTTAATCTGATATTTAAGTGCAGGCTCTGAATTAATATACTTATGGAACAAATATGTTTGTCTCTATCCTTGTTTAAGATAAATACATTATAACTCATGCAAAAACATCAGTTATAGTGCCAACTCTTCACTGGTTATATCTTCATGTGTAGGTTACAGGCTATTTACCTTTTAAAGATTAGGGATTTAGGGCTGGAGAGATGGCTTAGCGGTTAAGCACTTGCCTGTGAAGCCTAAGGACCCCGGTTCAAGGCTCAGTTCCCCAGGACCCACGTTAGCCAGATGCACAAGGGGGCGCATGCGTCTGGAGTTCGTTTGCAGTGGCTGGAGGCCCTGGTGCATCCATTCTCTCTCTCTCTCTGCCTCTTTCTCTCTGTCTGTCGCTCTCAAATAAATAAATAAAAACAAACAATTTTTAAAAATTAGGGATTTGGATAATTATTTGAAATATTTTAATCAGTAAAGACCTTTCTACCTCCATTCATCTTATAGACCTTAAAGTCAAGTAATGATTCTTAACTGGAGAAATAGTCTTTATCCAGATGTGTTATGTTGAATTCCATATTATTCTGGATATAACAGTATATCTAAGCATTGTCTCATCTACTTAGTCATTGAAAAATACAATTCTGGGCTGGAGAGATGGCTTAGCAGTTAAGTGCTTGCCTGGGAAGCCTAAGGACCCCAGTTCAAGGCTTGATTCCCCAGGACCCACATTAGCCAGATGCACAAGGGGGTGCATGCATCTGGAGTTCGTTTGCAGTGGCTAGAAGCCCTGGCACGCCCATTCTCTGTCTCTACCTCTTTCTCTCTCTGTCTTTCACTCTCAAATAAATAAATAAAAATTAAAAAAAATACATTTCTACTATAGATTGGGCTCTATGCTACAGCCATGCATACTGTTATCAATAAAAATATAGAGAATTTAGCATAATATCAATGAGGAAAATCCTAATTCTTCTTATCAATGCTCCAAGTACAAAGTGATTTTTATTTGACTATATATATATTTTTTCAGTTATCCAATGAGATTGAGTGGGTTTAGGCCAAGACGGTACTCTTGAGGGGAACTTCAATATTTGTGTATTCATCCTGTCTCATTGGTGTACATGCTGGGATCAGAAAGGGCTGTTGAGCCTTTTTCTAGGGAAGAACACTTGCTTGGGATCCAGTCGAAGGGCAAATCTTACATTTGCCCATTGACATGACCTCCTCTGCAAAGCCATTAGCTGTCCCTCCAACAAGTGACTCATGTCATCACTTCATGTCTAAAAAGACCTTGGGTTCAGTTTCATTGAGTTTTGTGTTACTTTAAAAAGCACTTCAACATCAAAACTTTGAAGAAAATGCTCCAAAGGTGGAGAGGTTTTCTTCCTCCTCCTCTTTCTTCTCCTTCTTTTGGTTTTGATGTAACTATGTAAAGTGGCCTGGGGATATTTCTCATTTTGGGTGTTCAACAATCTGCACAAATAGTTTTATTGGTTTTTGAAGCCCTCATATTGAATAATCTCTATACGATGAATCTAATTAGGTCGGTTGAATGGTATGTCTTGTATCTAGAGTCACAGAATTCTGTTTTAATCAGCCTTATTACTTTTATCCTGATGTCCTGTGCCTTAACATCACATGAGAAATTGATAAAATTACATAGGACAAGTAAATAAGTTTAAGCACTTCAAGCAATACTTGTGTTTATTAAAGGCCCCATACACGAAGTAAGCTGCTCTATTTATTTGGTATACTGAAATGTGCACCACTGTTTCCACTTCTTAGAATCTGCCAAACCCAGATTTGGAACCACGGAGCTGAATGGTCTACAAAGTTCAATATAGTTCCATACAGCAACACCAAAAGCTCAATGACTGGTTTTCAGTTTGGACAGATTTATAAATGCATGCATGAAATAAACAAGGGCATTCTCTAACTCTGAGATAAAGCAAACATACATAAAGGAGAAATTAGTACAACTTGCACAATAATTTTTAATTTATTTATGTATTTATTTATTTATTTATGAGGGAGTGAGATAAATAGAGAGGGAAGGAGAGACAATGAGAAAGGGTGCACCAGGGCCTCCAGCCACTGCAAACAAACTCCAGACACATAAGCCACCTTGTGCATCTGGCTTATGTGGGTCCTGGGGAATCAAGCCTGGCTTCTTTAGCTTTGTAAGCAAGTGCCTTAACTCCTAAGCCATCTCTCCAGCCCCATTGTACACAAATTTGACAGAGGAATTGAAGAGTAGTAGAATGGTGGAATGTTACCAACAGGTGAATGAATTAGGAAGGAAAATTCAGGAGCAGTTAAGTGAAAAGAATTGATGTGGGTCAGCTATTAGGAGCATGATGTACCTGTGGTAGAAATTAAATATTGGAGTTATAACAGCAGGCACTATAGCATGTGTCCAGTACAAAACAACACGTTTGGATAAAGACAAGAAGGAATGAAAATGGGGATATTGTTGTTACAGCTGAGTGCACAGTGTTGAAGTATTTGAGAAAACATTCGGAGTGAATGAGTAGGCATGATTCCTTTGGCAAGAATAATAACACAAAAATGATATAGGTGGGGCTGGTGAGATGGCTTAGTGGTTAAGGCACATGCCTGCAAAGCCTAAGGATCCATCTTCTACTCTCCAGATTGCATATTAGCCAGACGCATGAAGGTGGGGCAAGTGCAGGGTCACACATACCCACTAGGTGGCGCAAGCATCTGGAATTCGACTGCAGTGGCTGAGGCCCTGGTGCACCAACTCTCTATCTCTCTTTCTGTCTGTCTCTCTCCCCTGCTCTCTAAAAAAAATAATAATAATAAATAAATAAATAAAAATGACATAGGTAGAAGGTCAATTACCAAGGCAACTAAACCTTAATGATAATGACTAGGCCTTACTGAATGCTTCATATATTGCCCAAGAACTATACATGCCATCTCACTTAATCCAAGACCCCTCAACCTTGGCACAAGTGACACTTAGAATTGGCTATTTTGTTTGTTTGTTTTTAAGGCTGTTCTTTGCACTGAGGGATATTTAATAGCATCATTGACCACTGTGCACTAGGAGCCAGAGCACTTACACATGCTTGCAAGTTGTGATGATCAAAAATGGTTCCGGACATTGTCAAATGTCTCCTGAAGGTAACATCTCCCTGAATGAGAAACAGTGATTTGTTATCAATAAGCCATGAGTTAAATTTTATTAACCTTGTGATTTATTAGTTTTTTTTTTTCAGATGAGGCACATGAATGTTAAATGACTTGCCCTAAGTCACAGTTAATAAGACAGTAATAAGCCTGCCTGTTAACTCCAGAAATTTGATTTCGGGTCTTGAAGTCTTAACCATGGTTGTTTGTTGCTTCTCCCACAATGTTTTCAGGCACCTGTCATGAACACTAATAAAATACTGATGCCTCCTTTTAGATGAAGCACTAAAATGTGGTCAGACATCATTATTTTGGGTAATGCTATCATGGCTGTAGTCAAGATCATTGTCTCTTGTCACACTATTTATCTCGATACTGAGTTTCTGGCTTAGTGCAAATTCAGTAATGTGTTATATAATATTGGACATTTTTGTGTCTCTGACCTTCAATCTACTCAGAGCAGCTCTGAGTAGAGGGAATGAAAGAGCTTTGCCTTTTCACAAATGTGAAAAAAAAAAACAACTATTAGAGCACATCTTATTTTACCTTATTTATTTATTAGAGAGAGAGAGACAGAGAAAATGGATGAGAATGAGTGGGTTAGGGCCTCTAGCCACTGCAAATGAACTCCAGATCCATGTGCCACCATGTACATCCGGCTTACATGGGTTCTGGGGAATCAAACCAGAGTCCTTAGGCTTTGCAGACAGGTGCCTTAATCACCAAGCTATCTCTCGAGCCCTAGGACGTATCTTATACTTGTCAAGTATCACTAAACTATACAATAGTTGCAGCACAAGAAGATAACTTCTGCATACTTTCTGACTAAAACCGATCCTTTTTCCTTTCCTCATAGGTAGGAATAAAGGTGATGCGTGGAAGACGGGTGTCCCTTCATGTATAAGTGTTGTCGGCATGCAGGTAATTGCTCCCACTCACCTCTCGGCAGGCCACCGTGGCAGGAGTAAGGACAAAGTGATGGGAATAGTTGAGAAATGATAACAAATAGTCACAGGCTCTTCTTCCCTGGGGGTTGGGGGTACCAACAAAGGAACCCTAGGCTGGGGAAGAGAAAGCCTTGCCCCTTGTGTGAACTCTGCTCCTCCTCGTGTGTAAGCAGTTACGGCTCGTGCTTTTCATTGATAACTTCTTTGCCTCAGTCATAATGCAGGAAAAAGAAAATGGGAGTTGCAGGGTTCATAAACCATTGGTCATCGTAGAGAAGGCAGTAGATGAGAGTCACAGAGAGTCAGAGATCAAGGCTGAAATCCACACGGTTGACCCCATGCATGCTCTCTGGTAGCAGAAAGACTTTGCTTGTGAAGACTCAAACTTAATATTAGGTTCCAACTTCTCATGGAAGAAAACTTTTTCTCTTATAGGATTTCGAGAGACTTGCACTGAAATCTTCAAGCACAAGGCTAACTCTAACACTATGCCCATACAGACATTCAATGAGTTGAAATGGAGAGTGTTAAGAAAAAAAATATGACTGTGCAATGATATTCAGTTATCTTTTTCTTCCTGGCATACAACTGAGCAAGGAATAACCTAACATATAAATATTGCTTTTAAAAGCTTCATGGACAACACACACACATACACACACACACACACAGAAAGAAAGAAAGAAAAATACAACTACGGCTGGAGAGATGGTTCAGCAGTTAAGACATTTGCTTGCAGTGCTAAAAGTCCCAGGTTTGATTCTCCAGAACCCACATAAGCCAGATGCACATGGGTGCACATGTGTCTGGAGTTCATTTGCAGTGGCTAGAGGCCCTGGTATGCCCATTCTCTCTCTTTCTTACTCTCTTTCTCTCACACACACACACACACACGTGTGTGTGTGTGTGTGTGTGTGATATCACAACTAAGTAGATAAAACCAAGGACTAGTGAAACCAAAAATGAACTGAGAGGAACAGTATGAAACTGGATCCATAAAGTCCAATGGATTCAGGAATTCACAGATAACAGGAGCCTGTTCTTGTAACTTGGGGGCATTTTCTGGAGCTCTAGTCAATACAGCTTGAAATGAGAGAAGGAATCCAATAGGGTGACAGGTTAACATTGCCAGGGGGAGGGGTGGCTGGGTGAAGCTATGTATGTGCAGAGAATGAATCAAGGATACTTATGTTCTGACACGGAAGCAAAGTCGGCCTGCTCCAGGACTATGTACAATGGAGACAGGACTGCCATTTTCCCTCTTCAAGACTTAGCAGTTGGCACAGCAGTAATGATCATGACAATGAACCCGAAACTGTTGAAATCCATAGAACCCATCCAGCCTTCCACCTCTCAGATGACTTCATGCTCCAGCTTAGGGCTTTGGAGATATGCAGCAGCTCCCAGAAACTGAGGCATCATACCGAGAGTGGACATTTGATCAGCACTTCTTGCAGTGTGGTTGTGTGAACTGTGAAATAATCATGGTGCCCTGCCATGTTTGAAGTGCTTAAGGGTCTGTCTGGATGGGAAAAATGATATGAAGGGGAAGTGTTACTGTTATTATTTATGTTGCTAATGTGTCGACTCTAAGTCCTCTGCCACAAAAGACGCTTCTTTCAAATGTGCAGGAACAGCCCCCAAGTGACGCATTGTCAAAATATTTTTGAAATGAAAAAGCCAAATTAACCACAAACTATCCCTTCGTCTCCATGTAAACAGTACAACACTATCAGGGGATCCAATGGTAAGCAATAAAAGCTACAACAAAATAAAAACCTCAGAAATTGGAATGTGGCCTGTGTTTGGAAGGAGTATGTTTTTGTAAATACCAACCATGATAATTTTGCTTTCCAATTAAAGTGCAATAGTGAAGGAACAAACTGTCACCTAGAGCATCTTCAAAACATCTCAGTGAAGTTGGTTTTGCTTTAATGAAGTCAAATTTTCAGCAGAGCTATTTCCCCGAATAAAGATTGAAGAAGAAATAATACTGTTTTTTTTTTATTGTGTGTTTTGTTCTTACCTCATTGTATTATCCAACCCAGACATCTTTTTAAATTTTTGTTCATTTTTATTTATTTGTTTGAGAGTGACAGAGAGAGAAAGAGGCAGATAGAGAGAGAGAGAGTGAGAATGGTCACTCCAGGGCTTCCAGCCACTGCAAACGAACTCTAGACGCGTGCGCCCCCTTGTGCATCTGGCTAACGTGGGTCCTGGGGAATCGAGCCTCGAACCGGGGTCCTTAGGCTTCACAGGCAAGTGCTTAACCACCAAGCCATCTCTCCAGCCCTCCAGACATCTTTTAATGACTCATCAATTTATAACAAATTCCCAGATTGGAAAGTATGTATTTAAATATAAAGTAGACAGCAAGTAACAAATTATGGACCCTAGTTTTGTTTTTATGTGGGAAAATCCTAGTGCAATGTAATAGACATTCTAATGTGGGTCATTCCTCAAGTCATTGAGTTTCCACCTAGAAACAGGTGACATTTAACACTCCAGAAATTCGTTGAGAGTAGTGTTTAATTCTTGTTACCAGGAGATTTTGAACCATGTATGCTAAAGTATGCTATGATACTTTGAGAAAGAAGATGTTAATTTAAAATGTAATGTACTTGATTTCCTATAGTGTGGTTAACTTTTAACAGATGTAAAATTGTCGAGTTGCTTGCACTAGAAATGCATCAGCTCCTAGTGAGCTGAAAGAGTTAACAATCCTAAACACTTTGAATGAGGAACAATAAAATAACATTTCCCTCAGTAACACACCACGCGTGCACACTGCCCACAGCCCCATGCACACCCAGTGCCTCCAGCTAAAACATCTTCAGATGATCATTTATAGGCTGGTTTCTGTCTCCTTGACTTGACATTAATGTTCCATATGTTCAGAAAAACAAAAGACTGCAACCCCTGTCAAATTACTTCTCAAATGCCAAAACTTGCTTTTCTTCCTCCTCAAAGGACAAACAGGGGCTTCTGGTAGCATGGGGGATGACTGGACTGCCCCATGCAAAGGGTCATGGGAATAAATGTGAAGATGGTGATGGACCCATTCCAGCCGTGACTTCATGACAAAATGCAATGACGTCAGCATCTCATTACTTGCGATATTACTTACTTGATATATGATTACCATACTTTTTTTCTTTTCTTTCTTGTGTTCATTAGTATAATGGCAAAGAAGGTAAATGTAAAACTTTCTGCAGTTGTATCGCAACTTGTCATAACATTCAGAGATGGCTAAGTTAATATGAAAGGTATATATTTGCACAAATTAAGGATGCTAGTTATTTGAAACAAATTTGAAAGGAAAAAGTTTTTCTTGAGCAATCCTGCCTGATGCACCATCTCACATCATATCCTTAGTAATTGACTGAAGCTGATTGTTTCACTAATATTTAATTTCCCATTATATAAAATAGAATGCTTGCATGAGCAGTGAAATAGAGAAATTGATGCAATGGACCCTTCTTGTTACTAATCTCAGAGTGAGTTGGCTGAAGTTACAATACAGGGAAAAAATATTATTAGGAACATCTACAAGGTAAATAAAGATGAGGGAGCAGGCAGAAGTCAAGTAGCAAGCACACAGAACTTTGAATTTCTTAATCACTCCCTCTGCTTTGCAAGTCCTTCCAAAACATTAGCTCATCTGTGTTTTCATCGTCCCCAGTGTATAGGGTGCAATTACTCATCCTGTCCCTTTGCACAATGGAGACATTTACTTTTTTTTTTTTTTTTTTTTTTTTTTTTTTTTTTTTTTTTGCAACTCTAGTTGCCCTTATATCATTCGTTCAGCTTTGCACCTATTTGGCTCTCTTAGTTTAGTTTCTGTGTGTCTCGAGAACAAGTCAGAAAGCTGTAGCGGACAGGGACGTGTGTAGCCTGTACTCCTCTCCTATTTGTCCTTGAGACCTTTGTGTTTAAGAGCTAAGTCTCAAGTGATTATTACAAAGCATGTTTATAGTTTTGGTTATTATTGAAGGCTGCCTTTTAAGCACATTTGGATACATTTGCTAAGTAGACTGAAGAATAGCTGCTCCCCATTTTATACTTAAAACCCAAGGAGCTGTGCAACTAAATCACTCATCATTACCATTATTGTTTATTGTTGTGTGCTGAGGATTTAACACAAGGCCTCACACATGCTCAGCACTGGCTATGCCACTGGGCTACACTCTCAGCCCCTTACTTATATATTTGGCTTTATAACAACATAAAAATAACATGTTACTCATACTGCATCATCAGAGAATGGCTATGTATCATTTTTTATACAAAGATTTTTGACTACATGTTTAATTTTAAATGACTTCACCTTTTACGGTTGTAATAATTCTAATGTAACTGTCTTAGCACTATGATGCTATGACAACTTTGGTAGTTCCACTTCTTTATGAGAAAATTTCTACCCTGCATTGGAGCCACATTTCCAACATGGTTATTCATGTCCAAGCAAAGTAATGGCCTGAACATCTTCCCATCTAGGAATATTTTCGAAGTAGGTTACTGTCAGGAATTAAATATAATTCATATGCCAGCCAATGGTGAAAATAGACAATCATATTTCTTACTTGCTACTCCCATAATCACTTTAAATCAAAATGTCCAATATCATGTTTCAACACTAATTAAAAATTATTTATTTATTTATTTTTATTTTACACAGAAAGAGAGAGAGAGAGAGAGAAGGAATGGGTATGCCAGGGCCTCTGGCCACTGCAAACAAACTCCAGACACATATGCCACCTTGTGCATCTGGCTTACATGGGGCCTGGAGAATCAAACCTGGGTCCGTAGGCTTAGCGGGCAAGCGCCTTAAATGTTAAGTCATTCCTCCAGCCCTGAACACTAAGTTTGACATATTTGTCACTTAGAGAAAATCCTGCATGAGGCAGTAATGGGCAAAGAAGAATACCTCATGCCTGTTTGTGCATTCAATTTTTAAAGAAAAAAGTCTTCTCTCCTAAAAGTTTGTATCTATCATTGATCCATCTATCATCTATCCATCACCTGCCTATTATCATTTGTCTATCTACCCACCTGTCATTCATCTATCTCCTTTCTCTCTATCTTATGCATCTATTGATCTATCTTCCTATCTATCTGTAATGTATCTATAGCTATCTATAAGTATAAGTATAATTGTTAAAAGGTCATTAAAAACCCAAATCTCTCTACTTATTAAAAGAAAAAAAATCCCTCCTTCCCAATTCCTTCTCCTTGCCGTTCTTTAAATGACTGTAGATGACACATGTTTTCCCTGGCCGGAGGGCGGGGGGTTAATATGCATTCAGACTGATGTCAGGAAAGAATCCTTATTATGCTAACTTGGGTACAATATCAATTTTCAAATCAATCTAAAATTTTCATTAAATCATTAGGTATAGGAGGTTAAAGTGCAAAGCATACACTTTGAGCCTCTTTCAACTATCAGTGTATACTGATGTCAGTTCTTGGCTGACTGCTCCATCAAGATTTTACAAAGTATCAAATACCAACAAGCATTTTAAGGAGTTGAGGGTGGGGCATAGAAAGGCCATCTACTTAAAACGCAGCACAGACAGTGCTAATCTTAGATACATCCTGTAATTTTCTCGTGTTAGTTATATTTTGTTTGTTCGTTTTTCTCTTTGTAATTTAAGGTGCTTCAAGGGATCAGCTTCTCTTGTGTTCTAAGGAGGACATGGATCATTCCCATGTTGTATGTAGCAAGATGGTGTAGTACATTGGGAAGATACTTCTGTTGGAAAACATACACACATACATCATGAAACAAAGTGTAAGCAGATATGCAATAACATACGGGTGATAGTCTTGGACAAGAATATCTTCCTTGGAATATATCATGCAGTTATTAAAGGATTTCGGTTAAAAGACAATGAGGAACTATCTCTTCAAGAAGCAAATTATAAGGAAAAATGATATAATTAAATTTGCAGGAAGATGGATGGACTTAGAACAGATCACACTGAGCAAACTCACACAAGCACACAAAGATAAATGCCTCATGTTCCCTCTCATCTGCACTTCCTAAACTGTAACAGCTTGAGTTGCAGGTGTACCTAACCAACAGCTGGAGGAAGAGATAAGATGTATAGAAGTGTTAGGAAATGGGGAACCGAAGGACAAGGGACATGAACTGGTACCATGGAAACCTTCCTCCTGGATAGCAGAATAATAAAAAAAAAATGGCTGGAATCTGGCAGAGAGCCAGTCCCCAGACAGTTAACCTGGTTAGTGCTGGAAGGCCCTACATGAGCTACCAGGGGAAAGTGGCCAACATCTGTCCGAGCAACTCAAGGTCTAAGCGACTCAGAAGCAAAAACCTGAAGTGATGCTCACACAAGTGCAATAGTGGCACACAGCCATGGTGGGTAACCAACTGCTCTTGGATTGGCTAACAGATCTACTCAGTGGAGAGGAAACCATATCTGGAACTGTGAAACAAGTTAGAACCATATCTATGTAACCAGTTTGCTTTCACTAATCTTGGGCTATAAGACGGTTTACACCCAGTAAATTCTTTCTAAACTAATAATGCTTATCCCATTTAACCTGTGTTGACTTCACTCTCCGCTGGAGTATCTGCTTCTCTTTTACAGATAAAAGTGGGACTTGAGGAGAGAAACGACCCATCTCATTTCACCAGGGCCCCAGCTGAAACCATAGAGGAATTGGAGTAATGAGCAAGAGTGCTGCTTTCTCTGTGAACCTGAAATCAGCACAAAGGTGAAGGAGATACACACTGAGGACACTCAACACCTACCAAACCAGAGATCCAGAGGCTCCTAAGAGCCCATCACCGAAGTAGACTTAAAATGCACTCAACATGGCTCAGGGAATTTCACGGAAGAGGGTGTAGAAAGATTGTTAGAGCCACAAGTTGGGACATTATGCACAGAGACATTGTCTCTCCCCCATAACTGATGGCTGCCCCCACAATGCATGATCCACAATCCCCATGGGGATGACCAGCATCCCCAATGAGGAGGGTCCCTTTGGAGGTGGGTGGTGTACTGTTTACATACTGAGTATGTCCATAACTAATAATAATAATAATAAACTCCAAGCCGGGCATGGTGGAACACGCCTTTAATCCCAACACTCAGGAGGCAGAGGTAGGAGGATCGCCGTGAGCTGGAGGCCACCCTGAGACTCCATAGTGAATTCCAGGTCAGGCCTGAGCTACAGTGAAACCCTACCTCAAAAAAAAAAAAAAACTCCAAAATACAGTTCAAAACACTTATCCACTTCTATTAACCCATAAGAAGTGAAAATTTATATTCATAAAGAAATATATATATATGTATCCCTCAATAAAAGCATGGCGGGACCATCTGGTAAGAAGGGCCCTGGAGAGGGTGGGATAAAGCTTAACACTAAAACATTTGGCTGTGCTTTGCAACTCCTAGCACCAGAAATTGGACAAATGCACATTAAGCTATTGACTGGAGAGACCCACACAGTACCAAAAACAAGACAGGCTTCTGTCAAAATATTTAAGTACCTGCCTGAGGTAAAAGGTAAGACCCTATTGCTGAAGACCCCACATGCTGCTGACACAGAGCACGGAGAGACCTGGCTGAATCTGGAAGGAAGCCAATTCCCAAATGGTTAGCCCATGTGGTACTGAAAACTCACTACCTGAGATGCCGGGGGAAAATGGCCAACAATTCTGGGAGCAAGCAGGAGGCACCGCTATATAGAAACAACCAACCTAAGAAGATGTGCACACATGTACAACAGTGGCACACAGCCTAACCAATGGCTCTCTGACTGGCTGTGAGATCTGCTGGGTAGAAAAGCACCCATAGGGCTGGAGAGATGGCTTAGCGGTTAAGCGCTTGCCTGTGAAGCCTAAGGACCCCGGTTCGAGGCTCAGTTCCCCAGGACCCACGTTAGCCAGATGCACAAAGGGGCGCATGCATCTGGAGTTCGTTTACAGAGGCTGGAAGCTCTGGCGCGCCCATTCTCTCTCTCTCTCTCTCTCTCTCTCTCTTTCTGTCTCTCTCTCTCTCTCTTTCTCTCTCTCTCTCTCTCTCTCTCTCTCTCTCTCTCTCTCCCTCCTTCTCTCTGTCGCTCTCAAATAAATAAATAAACAAACAAAAATTTAAAAAAAAAAGAAGCACCCATAGCTGGAAATAGGAACCAAGCCAGAACCTTATGGAGACCAAGATAATGGACTCCAATGAGAAGCTCCCACTAGTCTTTGTCCAAAAGTGAGGCTACATCCATCAAAATCTCTCTCAGTGCTAATCCCCTTTCACCTACACTGATCTCACTCTCAGTTGGAGAATCTGTTTTTATTTCTTTTTCAGAGAGCACTGACAACCAAGGACAACCATAATCTACCAACAAGACAAGAATAGGCAGCTGACTCCCTGGATGGAGATGATCCACCTCTTATACAGCAGTCATGGTCCAGGTGAGAAACCACAGAAGAACTGGCGAGATGAGCCAACAGTGCTGTTTCCACTGCCAAGCCTGGGCCAGGGTGATGCAGACAGACACTGAGGAGACTCAGAATGCACCAAAGCAGAAATTTAGAAGCTGCTGAGAGCTCAACACTAAGGGAGACTTAAAGTACCCCCACCACAGCTCAGGGAAGTTTGCAGAACAGGAGGCAGAAAGAATGTAAGAGCCACAGGGTGGGAAGGAATATCCCAGAGACATAGCCCTCCCCACAATGACAGACTTCTGCTCTCACAAATCATAACCTACAAGTCCACAGTGAGTACCAGAAATCCCACTAAGGAGGGCACTCAGTGGAGTGGGGACATGGAGAAGGGAGATGATGGTACCAACATATGATGTGGCCATACAAAGTTTCTCCTGAAACAAAAATGGATTTTCAGGCTGAAGAAATGGCTCAGCAGTTAAGGCACTTGCCTGCAAACCCTAACAACAATTCTCCAGTACCCATGTAAAGCCAGATGCAGAAAGTGATGCTTGCGTCTAGAGTTTGTTTGCAGCAGCTAGAGGCCCTCTTGATCTTGCACTCTCTTTTCCAAATAAAGGAAAAAAGTTTAATTAAAAAAGAAGTAAATTATGAGAGACCAAATTGTTATCTTTTATTTCATTAAACAGCTATAATTAATGGGGCAAGGAAGTAAGTTCAAGCCAAGAAAATCCTTCAGTGCTATCTTCCTAGACTCTGGTCTTCCTAAAACATAGTCAATAGTGAAGACAGTGAGAAGGAACATTCATATATAGTACACACATATTTTGCTAAATCTTCCATTCAGGACCCTTCTAGTTTGTGAGCCTACATGAAAATAATTCAAGTATAAGTGCAAATGAAAGTAATGTCAGCAGGTAATTTAAATATTTTTTTCTTAGTATTCTAATCTCAGATAAGGACATCTTGGTGTTTTTCTGTTATAAAGTATATTATTCTTATATTTCCTGATTAGATACATAGGATTGTTCTAAGTATTCTAACAACTCATTAACAAGTATTTTTATATCCCGAGAGATATAAATGAAATATAAAAAAATCACTTAGGAAGTACAGAATTACATTTGGCATCAATTCAAATCTCATAACTAAGATAGCAAACATGAAATTTAATAAAATCATTGAAAATAAACTGTTATTTCTTCCCTAAAACTTTGAAATAAGATCAAAGAAATATAAAACAATTTCAAATTTATGATTCCTTAAAAACTTCTTATGTTTGTGTCCTACATTTTTGTTCCACTATTTCGCTGAAAATTGTGATGAGAAGTTGCTAAAATATCAAGAAATGAAAACAAATTATTATTCAGTGACCTGTAAATTTATTGGTTGTCAGAATCTCTTATATAGTAGGAAAGAACAAAAGCTATGGGGACCAAATTCCAACTTAAGTTAGTGTCTACATTTATTCCAAACTGCTGGATAAATCATGCCATATCACATTTTGTTGTCCTCCAAAGAACTGTTTCCTTCACTCTTTTCTGACACCCAGGAATAAAACAAGGATACACTGATGTAGTGATTTGTAGCAGATGTTAAAACTCCTTTAATATATGGTGATATGTGCTCCAGACTCCGGACTATACTAGAACCCATAAGACAACATAAATCACTACTAATGGGTTAGATCATCCTTTCAGGAAAGGACTTAGTGCACTTTGCCTGGTTTAGTAAATCTGAGAGATTTTTTCTTCCCCATTCTATATGAGGGCTGGAGAGATGGCTTAGCAGCTAAGGCGCTTGCCTCGGAAGCCTAAGAATTCAGGTTCGAACCTCCAGTTCCCACATAAGCCAGACACACAGTGACACAAGCGTGCAATGTCGCACATGTGCACAAGGGGCACACATGTCTGGAGTTCGTTTGTAGTGGCTGAAGATCCTGGCACACTCATCCTTCTCTCTTTCTCTCCCTCTCTCTCTCTCTCTCTCTCTCTCTGCATCTCTTTCTCTCTTTCTCAAAATAAATTTACTAAAAGAAATTCTATATAAGATTTTGGTTAACAATAATTTTATATGAAACTCTTACCTTCCCCCGTTTTCTTCTCTAAGTAAGTATGTTTAACCACTGAGCCGTCCCTCCAGCCCCCATTTTTCTTTTTAAGTGGTATTTCATGAGATTACAGTTGCCCTGACTCTTAAGTCCAACCAAGATCATTAAAGTGCTAGATCTCTCTCTTTCTCTCCCTCTCTCTCTCTCTCTCTCTCTCTCTCTCTCTCTCTCTCTCTCTCTCTCTCTTACCTAGGAAATCTCATCCATTGTGAATGTTTTCAACATGGGTGAACAATGAAGGGTTTGGAAAGAGAGTGTGGTTCTGGTTTCTGCTTCCTTTGATTAAAAGGTTAACACAGGCTTCCTGGTTGTTTGAAGAGCATCACACTCAAACGTGAGGGACACGAAGAAGAAGGGACTGTATTTATCTTTTGAAAGGCATTTTGGTGGGTACTTCAGGGCCAAATGTGTTTATAACACTGATCTCTCTTGGGTGTTATACAAGTAAACTTAAATATTTAAATATCAAAACCATACTGTGATATATCAGGTGAACCTATAGTGGACACAACTGAGTAAGTCTGGCATGTAAGCTTTACAAAAGTGAAGCCATGCTCTGATGTATAATATTTAATTAACCAGTTCAAATATGTCATCTGGAAAATAAAGAACTATTAACATTTACAAAAAAGTTTACTACGTATTTCAAGTAATCATCATAAAATCTAAAATGTTTTAGCTGCTATTGTTCTTATCTTATACATGAAGGTTTTCGCTAAAATTGAGTAGTTGTTCATTATTCTGCTATCTCTGAAGGGACTGGGTGAGGGCCTTTCTTTATTGCTAGGAGGGATAAAATCAGGATACATTAAGGACAGGGATTTGTAGTAGTTCTGAGGGTGGCTGGATATCCACACATATATGCATGTCAAAGAGGTTTAATTCATGTATCTTTAACCGCACTGCAGATCAGATTAGGGACTGAAAGTGTAGAGTCCATTAAACAGAACCCGAGGTCCATTGTCAGTAGTGCTGGAGTGAACATTGGAATGCCGGTGTCTCTTCAGCACACTTCATGTCCGCCAGTGAGATTGTGTGGTCACACTGTCCAATATTATTCCATTAGCAAGGAACCACCACACTCTTTTTCATAATGGCTGTGCTAATTGACAGTCGCCCCAACAGTGCACAAGGGACCCTTTTCTTCCGCATCCTTGCTGACATATGCTACGGTTTTCTGTGTGATAACAGCAATTTTACTAGAGCGAAATGATATTTCACTGTGCATTTTATATGCAGGTCCCTGATTATTAATGATGCTGACCTTGTTTTCACGCATCTTACAGTAAGTCTTTGTTTGAGAAACATCTACTTAGGTCTATTTCCCAGTTTTAATATGTAAAATTATACAATTATATATTTTACTTGTAAAATAAGTCTAAATTTAAGTAACACACACACAAATAAGCAGGCCTTGACTACTATTCAATTGTAATACTATTTAACAAATTGAAAAAGTTTTTGTCACAAGTGGCTTTCTAAAATGTCTTATATCTACCAGTGTTCCAACATTAAACTTAAGGTTTTTATTAATGTCCCTTAGTCTAATACTCAAGTTTCTTTGGATATATTTCTGAACACTTTTCTATTTATGAAAAAAAACCACACAATATATATGCTACCCTAAGGGACATTAGGTTCTAAAGTGGGGTGATTAGATGCCTTGTCCAATATAAACATACCATTCCCATTCCTACAACTAACTTTGTCTCCAGGATAATTCATTTAATTCTTTAGATTACTTCAGTAAGAAAATCAGAATTTGAAAGTAGCTGATGCATGAGATTCATCATTCTTAGATTATGTTATTATCAATAATATTGCTTAGCCTATGTATGTTCTGGTAGAAGCTGAGAAGACACAGTACACATCCTGAATAGCTTAATAACTTGGTGAACTCAGGGATGGGAATGAGTGAAGAAGAGGAGGAACAAGGAATTCTTTCTTCAAGGAATGAATTTACTGATGTTCCCCTTTGTGAGTTCTGTAATAGACATGTACAAGCTAGGTCTACCATAGTTTCATAGTCGGTCTGAGAACATGATACATAAAGAAGGTTTAGGACAAAAGTACACACGAATGAGTATAGAAATAAGTTTGTTTTCTTTTACATTAAGAAGACTACAGGAAAGTAGAGAGGAGGACTCAGAGATATTGAGGATGGAGTATAGTTCATACTTAATGAGGTAGAGAAATTAAACGTGCAAGTACATAGGGGTTGCCTTAGCCATGGAAGCCTTGGTCTTCAGGAAAGTGCTAGAGAAAATGGGGTAAGGGTGGGGAGGGTGAAGGAGAAACAGAGTGTGGAAGGAAAATAGGAGAAGTTCAACAGGAGGGAAATCTGAGTATGCTTTGGGATGTCTGAATTTTAAAGCGTTTACAGAAATAATAATATCAGCTTCTCAAGCCTTGCAAACTGAGTTCGTAGTTTCCTGTTTTGTGGATGAGAGAGCACATTAAGCAGCTGATCACTTGCTCGCTAGTGGGGAGCAAACCCTGGAACTGAACACTAATTTTGCAGCTATGCACTGGGTAACTCTAGTCTCTGTGTCTTAACAAAGACCAGCCACACTAGGGAACATTTCTACAAAGCACTACTGGAATTCTCCACTGGCTCAGAGGCAGATATCAGCTTTTTTTTTTTTTTTTTTTTTTTTTTATTTTATTTTTATGTTCAGTGTCAAGTTAGATGTGCTGCGGACATAGCATATTTGAGCAGAAAATACTTTCTTAGAAAACAGCTTACTCTTACAGTTTAATAACTCTCTGCTCCTTGCCTTCTCGCTCTTCCCCTGCTACCTGGCCATGTTAACTCTGAGTCTCTTGGACTGCCTCCCAGTTTACCTCTAGACTAACAGTGGGGAAGGTCACCTGCCCCAACCCACAGCTCTGCCTAGCACTGAAGTTCCCTCCCTCACAGAGCAGTGACTTGACTCTTCTCATAAAACCCACTTCCTAGCTCAGCTTCAGTCCCTGTCTAGCCCTCCTGCTAGAGCTGCGTGCATCTCTTTCCTTCCCATTCTCTCCCTTCTCTCTCTCTCTCTTTGGTGCACCCCCCTCCTTTTCTCCCTTCTCTTTCTCCTTTCTCCTCCTCCTTTATAATAAAGTTTTAGATCCAAGAAGCTGTCTGTCTTGGTTCTCCATTGAGAACCTCAAATTCTAACACTGACTAATAGCAAAAATTTCTTATTATCATTACCCAGTCCAAGGACAGGAAGCAGGCACTACATGTGAACTTCAACCTCCACTCATTCTGGAAGCCCATGGTAACCAGAAACACCAGAAGTTTTGTTTAAAACAGGCTTTCCTTAGCAACTTTAGCCCTGAAATGTCCTGCAGTTTTCAATGTCAAGAAAGCATGCTATAGTGGTCTGGAGAGCCTGGTTCATCACGAAAATGTGCTCTAGTTTTCACACAAAATTAATATCTCTTCCCTGCACATTGCTCAAAATAGCCATTTCCTTTACATGGCTGTTTTATTATTCCTGTCATCACATCCAGCAATGTGAGATTTATTTAGGGGGACCATTTCATCAATTACAATGTATAAAACATACTCTGTCTCCCAAAGTTTCTAGTGACACCTTAAATAAGGTTTGAACTATTGAGAAAATTGTAAAGAGCATGCTGTCCCTTAAAACCATTATAATTACATATTCCAATTAGAAAAAAAAAATAAAAGGCAAACAGATGGCCAAAGTTTCACAAGGGACACACTCCTTCATCCGGTGACTTGTTAAATGTGTTATTATATAACTCAAGGAAGTTCATTCTTTCACTTCCTCTTTAGATGATTTCCCTGAAAATATATCACCCAGAGCATGAAAAACAGGACAACTTGAAAGCAACTCATATAAATTAGCCAACTTCATGATATTTATGTGCTATCCACTTGCCTTGACATCCCTCCTTCCATTTTTGCCTCAATGAAATTTATTTTCCACACAGCATCCAGAGTAATCTTCTTGAAATATAAATCACATCATGCTGCTACACTGCTTACTTAATGCCCTGGGAATAAAACTGGAGTCTCCACATTTTCTAGAGAGCCTTGCATATTCTAGCCCTCTGCTCTAGTATAGGGCACATTTCTGTCTTAATGCCTTCGATCAATTATATTTACTTTTTACTTTGACTCATATGTCCAGCCATCAGAGTTCCACTCACATATGAAAAGTTTTTTTTCTTTCAGTGACAAATCAGGTCATCTTCACTAGATTGTACTGGCTGAGTTTCTAGTTTTAAGATCATTGTGTTTGCTCGCTCAGTACTTTTGCAGTGTCTTGGGGATAACACATACTGACACCATACGGTAAAATCAAAGGTGAGGAAGGCTGTGGAGAAATAAAAATCTGTTGGCAAATTCAGAGGTTCCTTTCCCCTACCTCTTAACTTACCCCTGAACATAATCATAGGGAATGTTTACCAGTGGTTCAGAGGAAGCACATTCAGAGTAAGCTATTACAATGCTGCTCTTTGAAATGTCCTGTGGTGAAACGAACAAAGCTTTTACACATCTAGAAATATACAGAATCCTATGCATACTTCTTTCTCTAGTGTTGTTTGGTTTTGTTATTGTTGTTTGTTTGTTTGTTTTTTGTCTTTGTAGCTACCTAGTAAGGAGAAACAAAGACATTTGTAGACATCACACCCACATTTGAAAGCAGTCTCTGTGTGTGTGTGTGTGTGTATGTGTAAAATGCTCAAGATTCCAAATACAATATAACCAACCTTCAACAACCATGTAAATAGGGATATGTGGCTTCATTCCCTACAAAGAGAAAGTCAACGTGATGAGACATGGATGCCATCATTAAGATATGGGAATTTCAACCTCCAGCCTCTGAGAAGGCAAGCCACAGAGCACCTAGCCCTTATCTTCTGTGTACTGTCCAGACTGGGACAGTTCCAAGCAAGTACTGAGTATGCCAAATGAGCCATTAAATAAAAGGGTATGACATAAAGCTGCTATAGTCTTCAGAACTCTCTGATTTTTATTTCTCTTCTCCTCAATCTGCATATATTGCTATTATATTATTATTATATTAGACACCTGTGATAATTAATCTCAGTTGTTAACTGGATAGGATTTAAAATCATCATGGAGGACTGGAGAGATTTTTCAGTGGTTAAAGGTACTTGCTTGCAAAGTCTCATGGCCCTGGTTCAATTCCCCAGTACCCATGTAAAGTCAGATGCCCAAAGCAGCACATGAAGCTGGAGTTCATTTGTAGTGCCAAGAGGCCCTAGTGGTCCCATTCTTTTTCATTTTCTCTCTCTCTCTACCTCTCTCTCTCTCTCTCTCTTTATCCCCTTGCAAATAAAATAATACTTAAATAAATCACCATGGAAACAAATTTCTGGTCATAAATGTAGGGGATCATCTAGATTAGATTACATGAGACGAAAGACCCACCCTAAATGTAAGTGGTGCCATACCATAGGCTGGAGGTCCTGGACTCTATAAAAAGAAGTAAGTTGGCCTGGAGAGATTGTTTAGCAGTTAAGACTCACCTGCAAAGCCAAAGGAGCCAGGTTCAATTCTCCAGGACCCATAAAAGCCAGATTCACAAGGTGACACATGTGTCTTGAGTTCATTTCCAGTGGCTGGAGATCCTGGCATGTCTTTCTCCTCTATCTGTCTGTCTGTCTATCTATCTAGATAGCTAGCTATCTATCTAGCTATCTGATTATTTGACTCTCTAACAAATAAATAAAATTAAAACAATTTTTAAAATGAAGTAAGCTAGCTAAGCACCAGCATTCACCATTTTCTGCTTCCTGGATGTGGGGGTAATATGACCAGCTGCTTTATCAGGATCTCACCATCATGAAAGACTTAATCCCTTGAAACTCAAATTCATCTTCCTCACATTGCTTTTCTCAGGTATTGGTCACAGCAACAATGAAAGTAATTAATACAACACCTTGTTTCTTTTTTTATTTTTACTGATGATGATTATGTGAAATAGTGAAGACTGATGGAATCATCTTGGAGTCTTTAACTGTTATGAATTGAAAAATGAACATTTAAACCAATGCAATGAACTAGGTTCAAGTTTAATCAAAACTTGGAATCAATCTTTACAGCACTTGCAATATAGCCAGTAAATGTAATAACCACCTGAATATTTTGTCTCACACTAAATTTGCATAGGGAAACCTAGTCCCCAAGCTGATAGCATTAGGAAGTAGGTGTTTGAGAAGTGATTAGGTTAAGAGAGTGGTATAGATAGCTTTCCTTTGCCAGTGTTTGGCTCACTCTCCTATTGCTGTGGTTTACCTGATGTTGGCCAGAAGGTGATGTACACCCTCTGCTCATGCCGCTGTTTTCCCCTGTCATCAGGGAGCTTTCCCTCCAGTCTTTAATCTAAAATAAACAGCTCTCCTCCCATCTGTTTATTTTTTGTCTGGTTCTTTCTGCCAGCAGCATGAAGCTGACTACAACAGTAAAATTGGTACCAGGAGTGGGATCCTTGTTGCTAGAAACCTGGCTGTGTGGCTTTTGGCCCTTGTGAACTGATTTGCAGGAGGAACATGGAATGATTAGAAACCTGGGCCTAAAAAGCAACTTATTGTGCCATAAGTACAGCTTGGTGGACTCTTCTGGTCAAAGTCGAAAGAGCTGAGTGCAGTAAGAACTATGGACTGAGAGGTTTGGCTTATGAGGGTGAGGAAGAGCTTTTCCTGGACTAGGCTAGAAGAAGTTTGTGTGAAAAGCTTGCTGCGTTCTGCCTAGTTGTATCATGAGAACTTGTGCAGGGTTGCATTGCATGGAAATGGACTGGTGTGAGCAGATGGATATTATACAGAAAAAATTAAAGTTTCTGACTAAAGACAACATCTTTGTTCACCTGCAATTGTCTGATAAATTACAATCATTGAGACTAGGCCTGCTGTTCTGCATTGGGACAGAAGGAAAAAGGTGCACTCTTTCAAAAGTAAGGGGCCTAAGTGCTAAAAGAGTTTTCCAGCTCTTCGTAGTTGCCTTTACCCTTTCACCTCCCCCAGACTAACAAATCCAGCAGACCACCTGGTACTAGGGAGTATAACAAATGCTGGAAAGAAAGGGTCATTGGGTTTTCAATGTTGTTTTATTATTTGGAAATGGCCATGGGCAATAGGAATGTCCCTGCATGAAGACACAATATAGCCATGAGGATGAATTGTAGGTTTCAGTGGAGAACCAGTAGAGATGACAGGATTGTGCGATGCCTGCCAAGGAGAGCTGCCAGGTCTGATGGGGGGTTTTCTATGGGTTTTTGAGCAGCCCAGCTGGAGGGGTGGAATTGAAACTTCAGAGAGTGATTAGAGATATCAGACTTGGAGCTATGTGACATGATTACTTGCCCTGTTTGTTTTAGATCTTGTATTGGTTCAGCCTTTCTTTGCTATGCCTAATGCCATCTTTTGGAGTGTGAATGTTTATTCTGTGCCATTGTGTGTGTGTGTGTGTGTGTGTGTGTGTGTGTTTGGTATTATGGTTCAGTTAAAAGACTTTGGACTATGGGGTTTTTGAATATTTCTGAACTTGAAGTTGGACTGAATACACTATATTTTTCATTATGGACGATCATCAGTTTATGGGGCCCACGGCTGAAATGTGGTGGTTTGAACTAGTTATCCCCCATTAACTCATGTGTTCTGAATGCTTGGTCCTCACATGACAGTCATTTGGGAATTGGAGAGTCATGTAGGTGTGTTGTCGGGGGGAGGCTTATGTGTGTTAAAGACAGCTCACCCTTTCCAGTGTTGGGCACCCTCTCCTGTTAATGTTGTCCACCTGATGTTGGCTAGGAGGTGATGCCCAGCTTCTGCTCATGCCATAGTCTCCCCTGCCATCATGGAGCTTCCCCTGGAGTCTGTAAGCGAAAATAAACTCTTCCCTCCCACAGGCTGCTGTTGGATGAGTGATTTCTGCCAGCCATGAGAAACTAACTGCAACAGCAAGAGCTGAAAAGACCCGAGTTCTTCCTTTCACTAAGTGAGGACAATGTCCAAGGAACCAGGAAGCAAGACCTCATTAGGTAATCACCTTTTTCGTATTTTGACTCTGAAATTTCTTGGCATCAGGACTGTGAGAAATAAATTTCTGTTATCTACAAAACATCCAATTTATAGTATTTTATTATGGCGACCTCAATGGACTGAGATAAGGAGCAGTTGTTATGGACTGAACGGTGCCCCCTCTCCCACCCATTATGTTAGAGCCCTAATTCCATTACTTGATTGTATCTGGAGGTAGTATCTTTAGGAGATAACCGAATGAGATCACTGGGATGAGGGCTCATTCCTAAGGGGAGGGTCCCAATTCATAGGAGACTCTTATCTTTTCTCTTCCTAGCTTCCTTCACTTTCTCCTAAATGTAGGTACCAGGGTCCATGTCAGGCTGTTGTTATATACGAGTCAAGCCAAGATCCTCAGGCTGAAGCCTGAACCTTGACCTCTGGCTTTTCTTTCTCTAGCTGAGAGATCATTTAAGTTTGGTGGTTTACATCACTTAGCATTTTGTAATAACAGCCCAGGATGATGGCAGAAGTTGAGTATAAAGGATTAAAATACAGGGAATAGCACCAGTTAGTTGTCTGACTTGAGGGACTTTCTTAGCTACAGCCTTAATAAGCTCAAGTCTTAATATGATAAGCCTTATAAGAAGATCTCAAAATGTTTTTGCAAAATTGACATGATATAAATAGTGCTCAGGCTAGAAGAATTAAAGGTTGACCAAGAGAATGCAAATATTCCTCTTAGCTTGACTAACCTTTAGGTAAGTTGCTTCAGTAGGACCCTGTGTGGTTTTGTACACTATTCAGGCATGAGCAATGCAGGGTTATTGATCATACCTATGTAGATTATCAACCACCTTTTTTCTATTTCTAAGAATGTATTTCATGTGTTGATTTATCTGAATCAGGCTATTCCTATGTCCACTGAACAATTTATATATAATATATAATAAATAATATATATATATAATTTTTATATAATACAATATAAATGAAAAATTAGTGCAGGTGTCTGTATTGAAATCTATTCAAAATCAATTGAAATCAATTCAAAAGTTTGATTCATTATTTTGAGTTGAAGATAAACTCTTTGTTCTATTTGTCTTATAGTTAAAGTCATGTCATATATTTCTGCACCTGGTAATGAGGAATAGGTGACGATAAAATGAGAACATTTTCTTGTCTGCATAATCACAGGAAGAAATAAAGGCTAATGTAACTCGATCGCTTAAAGACAGGGGAGGGAAGTTAAGTATAAAGTTTAGATAATTTTCAAAAAGACATCATTTTGGGGGGGGTAGGGACCATGCTGGGAATTGAGCCTAAGGCCTATGTAGACAAGAATATTACCACTGGGCTACAAACCAGCCCAGTCACATCTCCTTAGTTCTGTGGGATTTTCTCTAGTGTTTACAATTGAATTTCAGTATTACTCGTGCCATAAAGGTCACAATACTTGAATTAAAAAATCATGTATCCTAATTCTAATTAGTTGGTTTTATTTCTCATGTAATATGGAGTTCACTTTGTGCCCCCACTTCTTACAAAGGGTGGGTTCAATTTTTGTTTATTAAAATGTTTTCAGATTGTGCTGAAGAGATGGCTTAGTGGTTAATGTGCTTGCCTGCAAAGCTGAAAGGCCCAGGTTTGATTCCCCAGGACCCACATAAGCCAGATGAACAAGCTAGCACATGTGTCTGGAGTTCGTTTGCAGGAGCTGGAGGCCCTGGTACACCCACTGTCTCTCTCTCCCCCTGTTTCTTTCTCTTTCTCTCTCTTTCCCTCTTTTTTGCTCTCCAATAAAGAAATAAAAATAAAACAAATATTTTTAAAAACCTGTTTTCAGATTGTTAAAATAAATCACAACTGTGCTTTTAACTGCTGCCAGATGTTTAATTAAGCAGATTTTATAACAATGTCAGGGCGAATTAAAAAAAAATAGTGAGCTATACTGTAAATGAGAGACTGCTCTTCAGAGAAACAAACAATGGTCTTCTTATGCATTCTGTTACCTCTTCAACCTATTATTTGAATAAAGAGTGAAAAGGAATGTCTATGACAACAAAGCACATACTTATAGAAAATAGCTTAAAGTATAAAATTGGCGAACAGGTAGGAGAATGTGGTATTATGTTTAACAGACACACAAACATTAACTATGGCAAATCTTTGTAATAAAGACAGGAGAATGAATGCATATGTGCATATATATATATATATGTGTATATCTAGGTAGATGCATATATTTATCCTGTTAAAGTTGTAGAGATTTTCCATTATTCAGGAAAAGATTTTCTATTTTAAAACAGTCTTCATCTTGTGATGGAATGCTGTTTGAATAGTGCGATTCCTGACCGTCATAGTTCACTGATGAACACCTCTAAGGAGGAGTGGGAAGAACACTAACTAAAGGACGGGACTTGCGTAGCACCCAGTGCCTGCTAAACAAATGAGCTGCTCTGATGCTTCCTGTCCTTAGAAAGAAGGGAGAGCAAAAAGAAGAGAGAGCAGAGCTTTTGTCTAGGAGACAGTCTGCAGAGGAAGGTGGGTAGAATGGAAGAGCCCGTATTCCAATTAACAATCCAAACAGTTAAAATTTTGAAATACCTGGGTACACATTTGTTTGCTTTCATCTGAAATTGTAGCTGTGACAACTGCAATGTTAAAAGATCATTTGAGGCTGGAGAGATTGCTTAGTGGTTAATGTGCTTGCCTACAAAGCTAAAGGACCCAAGTTCAAGTCCCCAGGACCCACATAAGTCAGATGCACAAGGTGGCACATGCATTTGGATTTGTTTGCAGTGGCTGAAGGCCCTGGAGTGCCCAGTGTCTCTCCCTCCGCACCCCCAACCGTCTTTCTCAAACACATAAAAATAAAGTATTTTTTAAAAGATCATTTAATGGCTGGAGAGATGGTTTAGTGTTAAGTTGCTTGCTGGAAAAGCCAAAGGACCCATGTTGGATTCTGCATGCATTTGGAGTTCATTTGCATTGGCTAGAGGCCCTGGTATGCCCATTCTCTCCTTCTATCTGCATCTCTCTCTTTACTGCTAAGCCATCTCTCCAGCCCTTAAAAGAATTTTTTTAAATCATTTTATTTATTTATTTATTAAGCATTTTTTTAATGTAGTGCTGGAGATTAACCCAGAGGCTCAGGCATTAGACAGTTCACCGTTGAGCTATATCCCCAGCTGGCTTTTTTTTTTTAAATCCATGTGTGTGTTTATTGTGTGCACATACGTTATGTGTGTATGTTATATGCACGCATGGGTGGATGTACACATGCCATGACATGTGCATAGAGGTCAGAGGCAACCTCGGGGTCTTGATGTTTTCCTTCAACCTTGTTGAGACAGGATGTCT
Organism: Dipus sagitta; assembly: GCA_036346955.1. Classification (NCBI taxonomy): domain Eukaryota; kingdom Metazoa; phylum Chordata; class Mammalia; order Rodentia; family Dipodidae; genus Dipus; species Dipus sagitta. The sequence continues at coordinate 4,177,533 of CM070793.1, read as the reverse complement.
GTTGCTATTTACTGCTACAAATGCCTGACTAGCTGATTCACGAGTTTTGGGATTTTCTCACTCTACCTCCCATTGCCTTCCGGTTTGGGGGAGGGGGGTATTACAGACACTTGTTCTCCCTTACATCTACCTTTACGTAGTTGCAGGAGGTCCAAACTCCAGGCAGGCTTGCAGAGCAAGCACTTTTAACCACGGAACCACCTCCTGGGCCCTCAGCTTGCCTTTTGTTGTGTTAGTTTCTGAGTTCTTTTGTTTTTCACCAAAGCAAACAATAATGTTGCTATAATTGTCATAATTAAAACAAAATATTTATTAAGTCAAATTAAAAAAAAATTACAGCACTCAGTTAGAAACACAAAACTGGGAAACCAGGGGTGGGCGGGTCTCTGTCCTAATGGGATCAGAGGCACTGAAGCTGGGCCCACCATGGTTTTATTCGGAGCCTTACTTACGCATGTATCACAAACAGCAACCTTGACATAATACAGACTGTCAAGAGAGAGCTTCCCTGATTTTATGGCATGTGAATGTTAGAATATGGCTAATAAAAAAGAACTTCCTCTGTTTCCAACACTACTTTCATATACTCTAATATTTCTGCTCCTTACTCTCTGGAACAAATTGAAATAGGACACCAAGCTAAAACTACATCTGGGTTCTTCATTTTTGATTTTCTTCATTGATGAACAGAGGGCTATGAAGTCAGAAATATCAGGCCATTTCCTCCTAAGATTTCATTAAAGATAAGATATTAGTGAGAGTGAAGGCTATTGTGCTGGCTTAACACATCATCTACTTCCAGCCATCAGAAATGAATAACAATAAAATAATGCAAAGGAACTCAGCCCTTATCAACCAGAGTCATTTAGAGTTTTTGTGATTGCCCTTCTAGTGCAAATGCTTATTGCTAAACTTTGTCAAAGCAGGAGGATTAAAAGATGCTCTGAGGATGTACAAGTGCAAAACTCTAAATACCCCAGAAGTGGAAGCAGTTTCAGGAGGTTATGCTAATGGGGGAACAACAGGGGCCTCAGAGTTCAGAAAACATCATATTTTCTTTTCTTTCTTTCTTTTTCTTTTTTCGAGGTAGGGTCCCACTCTAGCCCAGGCTGACCTGGAACTCACTCTGTAGTCTCAGGGTGGCCTTGAACTCACAGCGATCCTCCTACCTCTGCCTCCCAAGTGCTGGGATTAAAGGCGTGCGCCACCATGCCCGGCTTCCATGTTTTCTTTTTATTTCTATGTTGAAGACCACTGTTAAATCTCGGTGTTGATGTCAACGTAATTATACAAAAGTACACTGAGTCAAGGACGTTTATGATCTCAAAGCCATAAAAACACTCATGTCAATGCAAGTTGAGGAACGCAGTTCTTCCTAACTCAGACTAGATGACCTAAATCCTAACCACAGGACAGCTAGCCAGAAACCTTCCTAGCAATCAAATCTCTTATTGTATAACCACATGTGATAAAGTCAAGGCAGTTCTCTCATGACGATTTGCATTACGTCAGTTTTTGTTTTTGTGATACATGCGTAAGGAAGCCACAGAATAAAAACAAACATGGTGGGCCACGTTCAGCTGGGATAGCAGAGAGCCCCCTGATTCCCTTCTTGTGTTTCTAAGTGAGTGTTGTGTATGTCTTTGTCTGTGCATTGTGTCTTCCTTCTAGGATCTGAACCCTTCAGTACTGACCACAGCATTTCAGAATGTCTTCAAATTTGAAAACTAGATTGATTAAGATTAACTGTAGTCACAGGGAAGCCTTTTCATCTGTAATATGACTGTGACAGGAAATTATCTGCAGTGCAAAGAATATTGTTTGCTGCACAGTGGTTTTGGTAGTGTGGAAGCCAGTGGTACCAAACCATCTAAAATGTAATGTTCTCAAGGGGGAGGAGGGATATGTCCTTTTTTTGCCTGTGCATTCTAAGACCTGAAAAAAATTGATCCATAAATTTTTAGGTAAAAATAAAATAAATAAATAAAATATTTTAAAAACCCAATCTCCCTCTCTTTCAAAATAAAATAAATAAAATTTAAAAAACCACTCTCCCTCTCTCTCTCTAAATAAATAAATAAACAAAATATTAAAAAACATTTTCTCTCCCTCTCTCAAAATAAAATAAATAACTAAAATATTAATAAAAAACATCCTTTCTCTCAAAATAAAATAAATAACTAAAATATCAATAAAAAACATCCTTTCTCTCAAAATAAAATAAATAAATAAAATATTCTTAAAAATCGAAGAAAATGTTAGTGAAATCAAACAATTTTTGTTCCCTAGTGGAAGGCGTAAGGCAGATGAACCAGGGCTGATGAGTGAACTACGCAGAAAGAAATACATGTTCCAGGGTGATGGGCAGAGAGTGACAGTGACAATGATCTGGAAAAGATCAATGAGCTGCGCAGAAATGATCTGTCAAGATAATCCTAATTGGTATCTCCCTATTGTGATATCTGGGGGAGGGGAAACACTGAGATGGTCCTCAAAGATCCTCAATTCTTGCATTCTATGCCCTGGTGTAATGCCCCATTTCTGAGTATGAGAGTAGACAGCAGCCAGAATCAAATGTTACTTCTCTGATGAGGCTCGTAGGAGAAAACCTAGCATCCATTTGCTCTCTCTCTCTTTCTCTCTCTCTGTCTCTCTCTCATCCTGGGAAGCTACCAGACGAGGTGAAGCAACTCAGTTCCCATAATTGAGAGACAAGACCTGACAAGAACCATGTAAATGCGTAAATGTGCTTGAGTGTGGTACACACACACACACGCACACACACACTGAACTGGACCTTCATAAGAGACATAGCGTCAAAGATACTCAGCTACATTTTATCCACATTTTTGACCCACACAAGCAGCAAGTGTTCACTGTTTGAAGCTCTTCAGTTGAGGGATAACTTATTGCACAGAAATGAATAAGTAGGATAACCATCTAAAGTATAGAGCAGAGTGTCTTTTATTTTTCTCCAATGCAGAAACAATCAAAAGAATAACATCTTTATCGTTACTCTTTTGTAAGCAAAGAAGCTCTGTGAAGCAAGGCAGGGCTCTTCCTTCAGAAGTTCCCCTGGATCTATCGTTTCTCACTACACTCATTTTGCCCACTTGGCTTGGGTCTCCTTTTACCCTTCAGAGCAAGTAGCTCAGACTTATGCTCAGGGAAAAACAAAAAAAGATGCCAATGGAAAACATGTGCAGGGATAGAATCTGGTGATTGAGAATTTAAAATATGAGGTCATAAGGAAGGGCAAGAGAAACAATGAAGAGTGAAAAAAAAAAAACTGCTGAGAAACTCCTGGAAAAATAAAACTGGAAGATAAATATGACCCAAATATGAAACAAAATAAGATGACTGAGTTTAAGCAACTTGAAAGAAGATAATTCATTTGACCTTGGTTCTGGAAAAATCCCACTCTGAGTGTTCCAAGTGATATGATAATGAATCCTTCAGAAAAGAAAACCTTAACATAACAGATTGGTATGGAACAATATTTACACAGTAATGATGACCTAAATGCTCTTTATTTTTTTTTACAATTTAGAATCCTCATAGATAAAACATGAAAGGACTGGCTGCAGTTTCCAGACAAAATATTCAAGTCAACAGTCCTGGACGTACAACTAGACCGTGCAATGTGGAAAAGGAGAGGTAAGGTAGAACAGAAGGAAGGAGCAGAACTGTCCCTACTGCAGGAGCCTGAAACAGTGGAACAGGAAATAGAGAAGTAAATACACTACTTAAAGTAGCTTTTGGGCTGGGGAGATGGTTCAGAGATTAAAGGTGCTTGCTTGCAAAGCTTGAAAGCCTGGCTGGGTTCAATTCCCCAGTGCCCACATAAGGCTACATTCATAAAGTGGCAAATGTGTCTGAAGTTAGTTTGTAACAGCAAAGAGGCCCTGGCATGTCCAGTATCAATGTTTTTCTCTCTCTCAGCAAACAAATATTTTTTTTCAAAAAAGATTTCCATTGAAACATAAAAGAACAAACAGCCTATAGAATAAATACTAAAATGTATATGTTTACATTTCACAAGGGAAGAAAAGCATTGAAAAAAAGAGGAGATTAAAATACAAACATTGGGCTGGAGAGATGGCTTAGTGGTTAAGTGCTTGCCTGTGAAGCCAGAGGACCCCAGTTCAAGGCTCTATTCCCCAGGACCCACGTTAGCCAGATGCACAAGAGGGCACATGTGTCTGGAGTTCATATGCAGTGGCTGGAGGCCCTGGCAAGCCCATTCTCTCTCTCTCTCTATCTTCCTCTTTCTGTCTGTCGCCCTCAAATAAATAAATAAAAATAAACAAAAAAACATTAAAAAAATACAAACATAGGTGGTAGAGGGTGAGGGGATGGTTCAGTGAAGAAAGCACTTGCATCTGAGTTTGGATCCCCAGACTCCATCCACATAAAAAGCTAGAAGCTGTAGGGAGCATGTGTACCCCAGTGAGCTTACAGAGGGAAGGGAGGTGGAGAAAGGAGAATTTCCTGAAAAGTTAAGGGCCAGCTCCCTTGGCAAATGGAAGGATGAAAAATGGGAGGCCCTGCATCAAATGAGGTTCAAGGTAAACACATCTTGAAAGATGTCCTGTGACCTCTACGTATATGTCCCCCCCACCCACACACAATTAGTTAATTAATTTTAAAAACCAAGCCGATCCTCAGTTTTTGTCTTCAGGATGTAATAAGTACTATACATAAGGGATAAATGAACCTGTGGAAACATAAGATCATTGCTAAAAGATGTAAACTGAGGGCTGCAGAGATGGCTTAGCAGTTAAGGCATTTGCCTGCAAGCCAGAAGATCCTGGTTCAACTCTCCAGGACCCATGTAAGCTAGATGTACAAGGGGACACATGCATCTGGAGTTCGTTTACAGTAGCTGGAGGCTCTGGTGTGCCCATTCTCTCTCTCTCTCACTTGCCCTGCTTCTTTCTCCCTCTCAAATAAATAAATAAAAATATATTTAAGATATACACTGAATTTAAAAAGAGAATTATAGCCGTGCATGGTGGTGCATGGCTTTAATCCCAGCACGAGGCAGAAGTAGGAGGATCGCCATGAGTTCCAGGCTACCCTGAGACTACATAGTGAATTCCAGGTCAGCCTGGACCGGACCAGAATGAAACCCTACCTCGGAAAAAAAAAAAAAAAAAAAAAAGGAGAGAGAGAGAAAGAGAGAGAGAATTACTGAACTATGAACTATGTTATCCCTAAGGAAAACTGGGGTTCTTTGGGATGGTTGGAGGATTGCTCATTTTTATATATCATTTTCTAAGCTATACTGATTTCCTTTCATGTTCTTGCACTACCTTGATAATAATTTAACAATTATCCCCACTTGTTTAGCATCCATGCAACAAAGAAGACAAGCAATTTTGCCAGCATTTTGCAGCTTGTCTCAGAAATAGTACAAAAGGACATGGTATAATCAATGTTGCTATTAGCCACCCATTTTTAAACATATTGTATTTTTAAATAACCCATATAGCAAGAATAAATTCCTTTGGTATTTCCTGGGCTTTGTTGAGATTTGCCTGTTATAAGGAATGCATTCCACTTCCAAACTTCATTTATGTCTTTGTATCCAATTAGTGTTATGCTATCTTGCCCCTCTAATCTTCTCTTCTTTTACTCCTCTAATTATTTGTACTCGGTTCTTATTTTAATTTGCCAACAAAATATATCAGAGCTTGTAAATGTGTTAGCGAGGGTGTTTTTAGAATGCTCTATACTTTGCTCAGTTGTGTGTTCCATTGAAAGCCGGCACAATCCTGCTATGTAAAACTCATGGCCTTGTCAAGGATTACTGCTACCAACTGAGTCTACAGTGGGTCACCTATCATGGGCTTCCTGGCTGTTTTCTTAGAGATTTTTCACTTATTCATCCAGTGCTTCATAGTTGGCTAAAGGTATTAAAAATTCAGACTAACTACTTGGATGGGTGAATTTCTGGCTATTCAAAGTGCACAGCAACCTCCCAAATGCTGAGATGTGGACAATCTAGGTATGGCTGGACACAGCCAGCGCACTTGACGCACAGAGTGACAAGTACTACAGAGAATTTTAAAATAGATCACAAGTGCTCATCATCTTCTACACACACACACACACACACACACACACACTCACATACACACACACATACACACACACATACACACACACATACACACACATACACACACACACACACAAACTAGAAATAAAGTAATGTTTTTAATCCTAAATAAATATCACACAAAAATAAACCTGATCAAAAAATAGCTTGATAGTAATTCTTTGGTCATGTCTACAACTTGACCAAATTCTAATTTTTTTTTCTTTTCTTTTTTTCGAGGTAGGGTCTCACTCTAGCCCAAGCTGACCTGGAATTCACTATGTAGTGTCAGGTTGGCCTTGAACTCATGGCAATTCTCCTACCCATGCCTCCCGAGTGCTGGGATTAAGGGTATGTGCCACCATGTCAGGCTAAATTCTAATTCTAAACAATACAGAGAAGGGACCATGAGTATTCCTACCTCACCTGAGCCAGCCACCATGATCTCACAGTGATGATAAGTCCCTGGAAGAACAATTATGACTTCTAACCATATTTAAACAGGCAGATTTAAACACCTTTGTGTCTTTTTCCTTTCCATCTGGGCAGAAGTACTGTTGGAGCTTCCATCCTGGTCTTCTGCAAAGAATGCCCAGAACGTGAAAGAGAAATGCCCGGAATGTGAAAGAGAAATGCCCGGAACGAGAAAGAGAAATGGCTGGAACGTGAAAGTGAAATGCCCGGAACATGAAAGTGAAATGCCCAGAACGTGAAAGAGAAATGGCCAGAACGTGAAAGTGAAATACCCGGAACGTGAAAGTGAAAGGCCAGAACATGAATTTTGACTCCTGTACGTTACACCCACATATTTTTAAAGATAAAAATGGACATGATATAAAGATCATATTGTATTTCAAAATTGCCTTTAAGATGAAGTAAATTAAGCCTTTCATCCCTTTATTATATATACCACTTATTTTTAGTTTTATTTTAGAGAGTCAGAGAGGGAGAGAGACAGAGACCGAGAGAATTGGCATGCCAGGGCCCTCAGCCACTATAATTGAACTCCAGATGCTTACACCACCTAGTGAGCATGTGCGACCTTGTGCTTGCCTCACCTTTGTGTGCCTGGCTTATGTGGGATCTGGCGAGTCAAAAGTGGGTCCTTAAGCTTCACAGGCAAATACATTAACTGCTAAACCATCTCTCCAGGCCTTATATATACCATTTTTATTATGTTCAAATTTGCATCAGGAAAATCAGGACTTAGGCAACAAAAACAAAATTATCTTGGTGATGAACATGGGCTCTGTGCTGTCATTTATTTATTTTTACAAAACTAACTTACTAGTGTATGAGGAATTCTACATAGATTGGTCAGGGAAATGTCTGGACGTTACGATACTTGTCAGAGAAGACATGAAAGTTTCAAGCTCTGATGGATACAAACTTATCTACCTATGTACTTACATGAATGTCTGTTCATATATCTTTCTCAGGCTTTATGAAAACAGAAAACAGGTTTTCTTGAATTGATTGAGAAAGCATCAAGTAAAAGCAAAGTTTGAAATGCTCTTATACTATTCACATTAATAAGTACTTTAAAACAAGGAGTCTATCACCTATGAGACCACATATATGGTCTCAAGATGGGGTGAAAACAAAGACGGGAAAATCATGGCCAGAGAGGATATATATATGCAGAAACTGAACACAGAAGTTACATTTGGGTTGCTGTTATTTTGTTGTACTAATATTTTGTTATTTACAGCATATCAAAGACAAACTTCCTGGTTTTCCGTTGTGGCCTCTTTTCTGAATCAAGTTTCCAAATAATGCAGATTGCAAGGAAACACTGAAAAGTTTCAATTGTCTTTTCCTCCAGCCGTTTGCTGCTGACAGTTGAATGCTGAAGACTTCACAGCAGCTTGCATAGCATGGGACAGACAGGGAGACTGCATAGGAATCTTCTGGGCACTACCGGTATCACTGGCAATAGGATAGTGGAGCAGAGCAACTGCTCTTTTTAAATATTTGAGTGATCATGTTTGAATCTGTAGTATTTAAGTGATGCCTAGCACATGGCAAGAGGAAAGAAATTGAAGAGAGGATGAAGAAAAGGAGGGGGTGAGAGCATGGTGGAGACAGGGATGCCAGGAAGAAAAACTTAGTACCAACTATGTATCAGATGCTGCGCTGAGAGCTGACACATTATTTGATTCTTCCAAGGAGGCTGTTAAGATAAATGAGTTCCCATTACTACTGGCTCACACTTGATGTAAGTGTTCAGCATTAGTGTTCATACATATATTAGTCTTGGGATTTTTGTTTTTCTGGGTTTTGTTTTGTTTTGTTGAGGTAGGGTATCACTCTAGCCCAGGCTGACCTGGACTTTACAATGCATTCTCAGGGTGGCCTTGAAATCACAGCAATCCTCCTTACTTGTACCTGCACAGTTAAAGTCGTGCACCACCATGCCCAGCTCTCTTGGGACTTTTCTTTACTTTTTAAAAATTTTATTTATTTATTTGAGAGCAAGAGAGAGAGAGAGAGAGAGAGAGAGAGAGAGAGAGAGAGAATGGGCACCTCAGGGCCTTCAGCCACTGCAAATGAACTCCAGATGCATGCACCATTTTGAACCGAGGTCCTTTGGCTTTTGCAGGCAAATGCCTTAACTGCTAAGCCATCTCTCTAGCCCTCTCTTGGGACTTTTGAATGGCATAATGTGTGTTCTGTATCTCTCAGGGATTTTTTTTTTTTTATGTTGCTGTGTCAGAAACTCCAAGAATATAGGATGATGGCCTGGGTTCATCAACTGCCCAGACGGGATGACAATGTCTACTTTACAAGAACCTTTGTGCAACTTGGCTTTACAGCATGCCAAGGCAATTATGGTCAGGATAGTGTCTAGCACATTGCCAACACTTAGGAGAAAGTGAAATCATGAAGCGTATTACCCAATCTGCTTGCTGTTTTGACAAGGGTGCCCTTTAAACCCTTAAAGGGTTCCCTTCAAATTTGTGTCTGAGTTTTGATTGTATTAGCAATGCTGCTAATAACAGACTCCAGACACACCTTGCTACTGTGGATGCATATCACCTTATAATCTTTGTGTCCACTCAATCATAATCAAAAGTTCTGAGAAAGAGTTCTTATAAAACACCACCTTGGAAGCTACCTCATCAAAGGTCCTAGTAAAGGAGGTGCAAATACATGAGATTCACGAGAACTATTTAGTAATTTGTAGTTTTAAGTAAAAAACACTGGATTTACAAGCTAATTTATAGCATGAAAACACAAATATACATGTTCACTGGCTTTTGGAGGGATAGGAGATTAAAGGATATGTCACCATGACTATCATCTGTTTAAACAGTGACTAGAGAAAATATTGCTTAATCCTGGTGCTACCTAATTGAATAAGATTGTATATAAAGGAAAAACTGATGATGAAAATACATTGAGATATGCAGGTAGATGACTAATATAAGTACATGAATTACCTGGACCTTTTCAAGTGATTCAAGACTGATAATGTTAATATGTTTATAATCCCTGGGAAATTTTTCAGCAGTAAGAACTGATATAGGCACAAGAAGACCAAATAGGTAAGAAATTACTACAGATATTTAATATAACCCTGACATAAACTTATTGAATAAATCTCAATGATTAACATTTGTCATAAAACATAAGAACATTAGTAACATGCAAAATTATACAGATACACTTATTTTTCGCGGCAATTACATATAAGAAAAGAATCAGTAAGTATGATGTAAACACAAATATATTTGAAATCTAGGAACTCACAAAATATTTAGTATAAATAATTCGTAATGCTAACCAAAATAAAGACAATCCTATGGCTGGATTCTTTCTACACAGACACTGACTAACAAAAAAAGATAGTGTTTGTTCCTATGGCAGAGAATGGCACTTTCTGAGAAATTGTTTATCTCAATAATCTTCTCCCCTTAAAATTCCTGCCATGTGATGATTCCATGTAAACTCATCCTTTTGCTCCAATGTTGACTAAGATTATATCAAAAGAGATTATATCAAGAATTATCAACAAAATCTGGTCAAACTCACAGCTGAATATACTTTAGGATTTTTTATACATTAGTATATTATTAATTTTTAAGCTTCCTAATCAAACATGCTATCAAGGGCAGATACAGCAAGCCCCTTTGCAAGATTCAGTCCCATAAGTACAATATTGTGAATTTGCTTCTTTCTGTTTATGACAACTGGGGACCAGGTACCAGCCATGGATGGAAAGCCTGGCAACAGTATGATGAGAACCACGAATCAGTGACTGACGGGACGTCTGACAACAGTACTATGAGAACCAGGTACCAGTGACTGATGGAGTGCCTGGCAACAGTACTATGAGAACCAGGTACAAGTGACTGATGGAATGTCTGACAACAGTACTATGAGAACCAGGTACCAGTGACTGATGGAACGTCTGACAAGAGTACTATGAGAACCAGGTACCAGCGATTAATGGAATGTCTGACAACAGTACTATGAGAACCAGGTACCAGTGACTGATGGAATGTCTGACAAGAGTACTATGAGAACCAGCTACCAGCGATTAATGGAATGTCTGACAACAGTACTATGAGAACCAGGTACCAGTGACTGACGGAATGTCTGACAACAGTACTATGAGAGCCAGGAACCAGTGACTGATGGAATGTCTGACAACAGTACTATGAGAACCAGGTACCAGTGACTGATGGAATCTCTGACAACAGTGCTATGAGAACCAGGAACCAGTCACTGAAGGAATGTCTGACAACAGTACTATGAGAACCAGGTACCAGAAATTGATGGAATGTCTGACAAGAGTCCTATGAGAACCAGGAACCAGTGACTGATGGAATCTCTGACAACAGTACTATGAGTACCAGGAACCAGCGATTGATGGAATGTCTGACAACAGTACTATGAAAACCAGTGACTGACAGAATGTCTGACAACAGTACTATGAGAACCAGGTAACAGTGACTGATGGAATGTCTGACAACAGTACTATGAGAACCAGGTACCAGCGATTGATGGAATATCTGACAACAGTACTATGAGAAGCAGGTACCAGCGATTGATGGAATTTATGACAACAGTACTATGAGAACCAGAGACTGACAGAATGTCTGACAACAGTACTATGAGAACCAGGTACCAGTGACTGATGGAATGCCTGACAACAGTACTATGAGAACCAGGTACCTGCGATTGATGGAATGCCTGACAACAGTACTATGAGAACCAGGTACCAGCGACTGATGGAATTTCTGGCAACAGTACTATGAGAACCAGGTACCAGTGACTGATGGAATGGCTGGCAACAGTACTATGAGAACCAGGTAACAGTGACTGATGGAATGCCTGACAACAGTACTATGAGAACCAGGTACCAGCGATTGATGGAATGCCTGACAACAGTACTATGAGAACCAAGTACCGGCGATTGATGGAATGTCTGACAAGAGTCCTATGAGAACCAGGTAACAGTGACTGATGGAATCTCAGACAACGGTACTATGAGAACCAGGTAACAGTGACTGATGGAATGCCTGACAACAGTACTATGAGAACCAGGTACCAGTGACTGATGGAATGCCTGACAACAGTACTATGAGATCCAAGTACCAGTGACTGACGGAAAGCCTGACAACAGTACTATGAGAACCAGGAACCAGTGACTGATGGAATGTCTGACAACAGTACTAGGAGAAGCAGGTACCAGCGACTGATAGAATATCTGACAACAGTACTATGAGAACCAGGAACCACTGACTGATGGAATGCCTGAAACAGTACTAGGAGAACCAGGAACCAGTGACTGATAGAATGTCTGACAACAGTATTATGAGAACCAGGTACCAGTGACTGATGGAATGTCTGACAACAGTACTATGAGAACCAGGTACCAGTAACTGATGGAATGCCTGACAACAGTACTATGAGTACCAGGAACCAGTGACTGATGGAACGTCTGACAACAGCACTATGAGAACCAGGTAACAGTGACTAACGGAATGTCTGACAACAGTACCATGAGAACCAGGAACCAGTGACTGACGGAATGCCTGACATCAGTACTATGGAACCAGGTACCAGTGACTGATGGAATGCCTGACAACAGTACTATGGAACCAGGTACCAGTGAATGATGGAATGCCTGACAACAGTACTATGAGAACCAGGTACCAGTCACTGATGGAATGTCTGACAACACTACTATGAGATCCAGGTAACAGTGACTGATGGGACATCTGACAACAGCACTATGAGAACCAGGTACCAGTGACTGATGGAATGCCTGACAACAGTACTATGAGAACCAGGTACCAGTGACTGATGGAATGCCTGACAACAGTACTATGAGAACCTGGTACCAGCAATTGATGGAATGTCTGACAAGAGTACTATGAGAACCAGGTAACAGTGACTGATGGAATCTCTGACAACAGTACTATGAGAACCAGGTACCAGTGACTGATGGGATGTCTGACAACAGTACTAGGAGAACCAGGTACCAGCCATTGATGTAATGCCTGACAACAGTACTATGGAACCAGGTACCAGTGAATGATGGAATGTCTGACAACAGTACTATGAGAACCAGGTACCAGTGACTGATGGAATGGTTGGCAACAGTACTATGAGAACCAGGAACCAGTGACTGATGGAATGCCCGACAACAGTACTATGAGAAGCAGGTACCAGCAATTGATGGAATGTCTGACAACAGTACTATGGAACCAGTGACTGACAGAATGTCTGACAACAGTACTATGAGAACCAGGTAACAGTGACTGATGGAATGCCTGGCAACAGTACTATGGAACCAGGTACCAGCGATTGATGGAATGCCTGACAACAGTACTATGAGAACCAGGTACCGGCGATTGATGGAATGTCTGACAAGAGTCCTATGAGAACCAGGTAACAGTGACTGATGGAATGCCTGGCAACAGTACTATGGAACCAGGCACCAGCGATTGATGGAATGCCTGACAACAGTACTATGGAACCAGGTACCAGCGATTGATGGAATGTCTGACAACAGTACTATGAGAACCTGGAACCAGTGACTAATGGAATGCCTGACAACAGTACTTTGAGAACCAGGTACCAGCGATTGATGGAATGCCTGACAACAGTACTATGGAACCAGGTGCCAGTGAATGATGGAATGTCTGACAACAGTACTAGGGGAACCAGGTACCAGCGATTGATGGAATGTCTGACAACAGTACTATGAGAAGCAGGTGCCAGCGATTGATGGAATTTATGACAACAGTACTATGAGAACCAGTGACTGACAGAATGTCTGACAACAGTACTATGAGAACCAGTGACTGACAGAATGTCTGACAACAGTACTATGAGAACCATGTACCAGCGATTGATGGAATGTCTGACAACAGTACTATGAGAACCAGGTACCACTGACTGATGGAATCTCTGACAACAGTACTATGAGAACCAGGAACCAGTGACTGATGGAATGCCTGACAACAGTACTATGAGAACCAGGTACCAGTGACTGATGGAATCTCTGACAACAGTACTATGAGAACCAGGTACCAGTGACTGATGGAATGCCTGGCAACAGTACTATGAGAAGCAGGTGCCAGCGATTGATGGAATTTATGACAACAGTACTATGAGAACCAGTGACTGACAGAATGTCTGACAACAGTACTATGAGAACCATGTACCAGCGATTGATGGAATGTCTGACAACAGTACTATGAGAACCAGGTACCACTGACTGATGGAATCTCTGACAACAGTACTATGAGAACCAGGAACCAGTGACTGATGGAATGCCTGACAACAGTACTATGAGAACCAGGTACCAGTGACTGATGGAATCTCTGACAACAGTACTATGAGAACCAGGTACCAGTGACTGATGGAATGCCTGGCAACAGTACTATGACAACCAGGTACCAGTGACTGACGGAATGTCTGACAACAGCACTATGGGAACCAGCTACCAGCGATTGATGGAATGCCTGGCAACAGTACTATGAGGGTTATTAGTGAGGGGAGGATTGCTATAGTGCATGGGTCAGTGGCCAGTTACTCGTTATGTCCCCACATTGCTGATTGTTAAGCATTTGTGACTTTCTCCTACTTAATGCCAATGGCAAATCTAAGTTATTACTGGCCCTGCACTGTGCACCATATAGACTTCCCAAGGGGAAATGATGCCACTTCACTCCAAAGGAAATTTAGGGGATGGAGAGAAAGCTTAGTGGTTAAGACACTTGCCTGCAAAGCCAAAGGACCCAGGTTCAATTCCCCAGGGCCGGCTTAAGCCAGATGCACAAGGTGGCACATATGTCTAGAGTTCATTTAGAATATCTGTAGGCCCTTGCGTGTCCATTCTCTCTCTCTCTTTCTCTATATCCTTCTCTCTCTCTCTCTCTCTCTCTCTCTCTCTCTGTCCCTCTTTCACTTAAAAAGTAGATTACAAAATAAAGTTAAAACAAAAGGATATTAAGGTTTATGTATGACACAATATTGATTTTGAAACATGAATTCATAGCTATGTTTTCAAAGGCAGAGAAAATAGCTGTAAGGTAATAAAGATGCTTTAATTTCTAGTTTGTAATGAAGAATGCTTCTCAAACATAACCAGCATTCAAAAGGTGTTTATGGCTGGGTGTGGTGGTGCACATCTTTAATCCCAGCACTCAGGGAGCAGAGGTAAGGATGGCACTGAGTCCAAGGCCACCCTGAGACTCCATAGTGAAGTCCAGGTCAGCCTGAGTTAGAGTGCGACCCTATCCAAAAAAAAACACAAACAAAAAAGGTGTTTATGTGTGTCACTTTGCTAAAGTAGTTTTATTATTTTGTATTTTAGAATGAGTAATATGAAATTTCCATTTATTGGGCAGTAAAAAAAATGTTCAGATAACCACACTTTTATGTAGTTCTCAACGATATTAAATTATCTAATCCTTCTGTTGAGTGTGTGAGGCCACGGTGTGAGTTTTACATGTAGGGAATGAAGGTCAGGAGAAGTCAAGGAATGCCTAGTGTGTGGTACAAGGAAAAGCTGCTATTATTTATTTATTTGTTTCCTGAGGTGCTCCTGCATCCCTTGACATTGGGCTGCACATTTCCTAACAGCCCGCCAGCGTCCACCTGCAGAACATAGGCCTTGTCATCTGATCCTGGCAGGTGCCCAACATGGACCGTATTTATGAGCCCAGCTCAAGCCCACAGGAGGAATGACGCAGCTTCAGGCCAAAGCTGAGCTTTGGCCACTGCTCACAAAGCTGTGCACTGTGTCACCCTGGATGAAGGGTTCTCTCTTAGGGTCAAGTTCCCAAACCTGTGACCCAGATACGTAGTATCTGGCCAGTGTTTCTTCAAAGACGGATGAACTACAGAAACTAGCCCACAGAAACTAACGAGCTGTGCATGTGTATCATATCATATCACAGAATGCTGGCGCTGGCCACCACAAATTGTTTAAACCTACCCCTGTGAATCTGAGTCAGAGAAATCAAGAACTGTAAAAGTTCAGACATGTGGATACCAGGGCTTCTGTTCAGTTTTACATGTTTTCGTTTATTTATTGATGTGTCTATGTGCTCCAGGTCTACTGCTATTACAAACAAATGCCCATCAAACTTTATGTAGAACTGAACCCAGGCCAACAGGCTTTGCAAGCAAGCACCTTTAGATTCTGAGCCTTTTCTTGAGCTCCAATGTTGCATTTTTTTAATATTTTATTTTTATTTATTTATTTTACAGAGAAAGAGGGGGAGAGAGAGAGAGAGGGAGAGAGAGAGAGAAGAGAACGTATGAATGGTTGTGCCAGGGCCTCCAGCCACTGCAAACAAACTTCAGACGTGCCCTCCTGTGCATCTGGCTAGCGTGGGTCCTGAGGAATTGAACCTGGGTCCTTTAGCTTTGCAGGCAAACGCCTTAACCTCTAAGCCATGCCTCCAGCCCCAATGTTACATGTTTTAAAAGAAAAAAAAATTAGAGCCAGAGAGAAAATTTAAGGACACTGGATATACTTTTGTTTGTATTTGTAACATAGACATTTGATAATAACAGCTATTTTTTAGGGTTCATTACTAAACATTGGTGGCTTTATTAATTTTAAATGTTGATTTCTGATAAAATGCAGGTATAATTTATAAAATAGGGTACCTGCTAAGGTTTTATCATTTTTAAAGTGATTGATTTGGGGTATTTTGTATTCATTCTAACAAAGAAATAATTTTTTTGGTTATAAATACTGAACAATTAAATCATTAGTTGAGTCATTGGCTTATTTATTCATTCAAACCATGTTCCAAGTACTATGCCTAACCTGTAAAATAGAAGAGAACATGATTTATACCCTCCAGAAATGTAGAATCTAGTGAGAATGACGCCTCACAGAAAATTATCCTTAATGAATGCAGAAAACAGGATCTGAGTCAGCCTAGGAGAGATTATCTGAGAATTGCAGACTAGTGGAGGAGGGTTTCCATACAGAAGGCACGCCCTCTAGAGGGCACTGTGAGTAGTACAGTAAAATGTGGACACATGGGTGTGGAAAAGGACCTGTAAGTAAGCGGACAAAAGTCTGGCTGTGAAGAACAGAACTTGGTGACCTCCCAAGGATCCTGTCCTTTACTCTACATCTCCGGATGAGTTAATGAAGACAATGATGTAATTATATTAGCATTTTTAAAAACAGTAGTTTGAGATTTAAGTGAAAGTCACAATTGATGTGTTTAAAATTGGAGAAGGCAGGGCTGTGGTTTGGGTCAGAGGTTAGACGCAGTCTCACGTACGATGTCCTATTTGGATGGCTACAACTGTCCCCAACGCTGAGTTCTGAACACAGACCACATGCTGAGGCAGAAGACGAGATCACCTCAAAGTGCTCTGGAAAGAAAATGCTTGCAAAGCCTGTGGTAAGTGACTTTGCTTCTGTGAGCCGGCATGCATATTGGTTAAAAGAAATAAAGAGTAATGGGCTGTAGGGATGGCTTAGCAGTTACAGCGTTTGTCTGCAAAGCCAAAGGATCCCTGTTCGATTCCCCAGGACCCATCTAAGCCAGATGCACAAGGGGGCCCACGCGTCTGGAGTTCGTTTGCAGTGGCTGGAGGCCCTGGCACACCCATTCTCTCCCTCTCTCTCTCTCTCTCTCTCTCTCTCTCTCTCTCTTTCTCTCTGTTTCTCTCTCTCTCCTTCCCTCTATTCCTCTCTCTCCCCCTCTCTTTCTCTCTGTCAGATAAATAAATAAAAATAAAATATTAAAAAAAAATAAAGAGTAATACCAAACTGTACTTTTTGAGTTACCACCATTTTCTCAGACACCCATGTATTATTCTAGGAATGCATCATGCTTCTGATTTAATTAAGATACTTAGAAGTCAGAAGACCACACAGTCTAGCAGCCAATAAGGCAGATCTCGGTGTCACTTCTGTCTTTTTCCCCTGTCTTCTACTTCCCTGAGTCAGTAATTAGCTGCCCTGGCATCGTCCACACAGGGTGTGATGCCGTGGACCTGAGGTGAAGTCTCGCCTGAATAGTCGCAGGTCCATGTTCTCCTACAACTGATTCTTGCATCAGTGATCATCTGTGCACATTTATTGAAAAGGAATTTTCATTTCATGGCCTTCACAACCACAGGCAATGACACACAGCCCTCCTTTTGTTTTCTCCTGTAACATGTGAAGTTATATGTACATATTCCTTTTACTGTTTATTCTTCATCTGGTTCATTGGATGCAGAAAAGTCCAATTATTCAAGGCTGTGTTTCCAATGCCTAGAATAGTATCTGTACTATAGTGTTTTCTCAGCACATGTGCATCCCTATGCTGTTGAGAAGACGGAAGGATGGAGACACTTGTTTGAGACAAGCTTTGTGAGAGGACATCTCAAAGCCCAGTTTGCATTTGCCAGTGGATCATCTTTTCATCCGCTCAGACTTCCAGACCCCAAAGAAAATGTACTGGACAGAATTTTCTTAAAATAAACCCTTGAAAGGTACAACTTAGGTAGTTTTGCTTGCCAGCAATAAGGGAGGAAAAACACCTTCTAAATAGCACTTGCTTACCCACATTTGAAATTGCTATGAATTACCCTCTTCTCACCAGGCGCCATTAGTTTCAGAGAACATGCCTTTGTATGTATTTTAAAATCTATACCCAAGTGCTTTTCTTTCCTACACGCACTACAATTTGCTGTAAAAGTGTACATTAATTTAAGGGAATTCAGCAGAATGACTGGATTATGGAAAAGAAAATTAATTATTCATGTCACCAGTAGTCTGAAAATGCAAAGTGGTTATCAGGAATGCAATAATTACACATAGCACGGTTACTTTTAATAATAAAGCCTCAGCAAAGGTTAATTAATATTTTTAATAAAAAATAAAATTTTGTTCTCGGGAGTCACAAAATGGATTTTGTTAGCACTGAATATTTTTTTTCATTGAAATATGTGTATACTCCATTTGCATTTTTCAAACAAATAGTATTCATTTTTCACAAGCAGCTCCAAAACATCCAGGAAGCCTTAGCACAGTCCAATACAGGGAGTTCTGTTTCCTTGCTGAAACACACATTGGGTTTCTTTTCAGAAAACTTCAGTGGAAGTCCAATGCCACAGTAACAGTATCTGCGAAATACACACATCTCTCCGACAACCTATCACTCATGTTATTTAACTGCCACTGGTCCCTCTCCTGGAGCACTGACTAACTCCACTGTGAAACAGTCAACCCTGGAACCACAGAACCTTCCAAGGACATTCTGCTCATCATTTCTGATCCTGTCTCAGTATGTAATTCTTCCCAAGAGCTGTAGCAGACAGTCCCTCCAGTCAAAAAGAAGAATCTCAAAGACTTGCGATTTTTTTTTTTTGTTTGTTTGTTTGATTTTGTGAGGTAGAGTCTCTCTCTGGTCCAGGCTGACCTGGAATTAACTATGTGGTCTCAGGGTGGCCTTGAACTCATGGAGATCCTCCTATCTCTGCATCCCGAGTGCTGGGATTAAAGGCGTGCGCCACTACACCTGGCTATACTTATGTGTTTTTATTTTCTCGTGATTTTTTTTCTGAAAGGAGGTGAAAAGAATATAAAAAGGTGGTGGACTTAAAAACCAAGTAAAGATACTAGAATCAGTTTCTGCTCTGCATGTAAAGGATGGGCAGTAATAGTATTCTTATGATGAGGTAAGATTCTATTGCTGAAAAGAGTAGCACAATCTAGCTCATATACTAACATGAGCTGTTTCTGAGAATCACACACAGGCCTATCCATAGCCCACTGTGGTGATGACTGCAACTTTATGAAATGGACAGGGCGAGCTGCTGGAGCTGACCTGAAAACCTCCTCCATGTAGACCAGCTGACAGAAAGCTGGAAAAAGCCATGCTGCATGCGGTTCAATGGGAGAGAGAGAAATCACCAATGAAGATACCCGACAGTGGACACTACAAGCCTTATATTTGGCCAGCCAGGCCAAATGAGCCAACAGGTGCAATAGTGGCATGTCTGTTATGGGGGAAACAAACCGCCCTCTAATTTGACTGGAGGCCCGCTCCATGGGAGGGAATACATCCCTGATACTGAAAACCTACAACAGGGCCCTAGGCGTGTAACGTCTGCTGCGGTCTGGCTAAATGTATATGCTATGCTCATCAAACTGCCCAGTAAGCGCTTCTCTTAATGTTCATACCTATATATTAATGCTACTCTCACTTTTGGTAGAGAACCTTTTCTTTTCAGATGGCAGTGACCTTGGGATGACTCAGGAGGCACCATGGTGTTAAGAAGTGACAGAGGAGTGCTCAGTACTGAAATATCTCAACCACACCTTCCATGGCTCAGGGTCCATTGCAGAAGAGGTGGCAGAAAGAATGTAAGAGCCAAAGGAAGGGTAGGACTCCTTACAATGTGCTCCTCCAGACACAAAATGGCCTGGATGTCCATGACCTCACAGTACCTGACACTACCTACACAAGATCATCATAACAGGAAGAAAAGATCATGACATCAAAATGAAAGAGAGACTGATTGAGAAGGGGAGGGGATATGATGGAGAGTGGAGTTTCAAAGGGGAAAGTGGGGGGGGAGGAATTACCATGGGATATTGTTTATAACTATGGAAGTTTTCAATAAAAAAAAATGTACAGGGTGACATTTATGCCTTGTACCAGTAGTGACGAGTGGAACATCATCACTAGATTCCATTAGATCTAAGAAGGACTCCAAAGACTCCCAGTGATCCACTCATGACAGGGTCAACAAGGCAGTGGTACAAGAAGTTTAACCAGTGTGTTCAAGCCACATGACAATGCACTGCATATGTGGAGGGTATAAGCTGGTCTCTGATTTATGAAACTGCTTCTATTACACTATATTCTCCCTAACAACAAAGCAAATCATTAAGGTTCCAAATTTTCTACAGTATGAGTACAATATGTGAAATATTCTTGAAGGAAAGAACAGAAAAGGCCATTGGTATGCTATAAAGAATATTCTGGAAGAAATGTCACCAAGCTCATCTGAAAAGAAACAGCGTAGCTCTACTTTCCTTTCTAACCCTACACACAATAGCAATAAAAAAGCAAAGGAAGAGATAGAGAGGGATGGAATGAGAGGTGGTAAAGGCAAGAAAGAAGGAAGTCAGGAAAGAGGCAGAGGAGTGAATGCTTTCTTTTTAGTCACTTGCATAAAGATACTTGCACCTCATAGGACACTGCTAGCATTTTCAGAATAAGAACTTAGCTCCTAAAACAGGCATGACATTCTGTGTACCAAAACAGCTTCTCACATTCCAAAGGACATTATACCTTAATTATTATGGGTTTTTTTTGCAAATATTTGCATCCTGAGAATACCCTTATAGAAAGTTTCTTACAAGTGATTCTGTTGGAAACACTTAAAATAAATAATCTAAGGAGAAAAAACTTTATCAGCTTTATGTAATTTGTGCAAAAATTCTACTAATATTGTCATGTTCACATTAAGAAACCATTTAATCAGAAGTGTTGGTAGATGCCCCTGCTCTTTCATCATATAAAATCATGCTACTGCCTAAAGTTAACCTTAGTATGAAAACTGAGCATCATACAGAAGAAAACTTCTTTCTCCCTTCCTTTTAAAAACACATTTACTTTTAAGTAGGAATAAAAATGAGTTTTATGAAGTATTTTTAATGAAAACTCCTCTTTAACTGTGAAAACAAAAATACATTTCTCACCTACTCCTTGCCCTGCAGAATGGCTGAACAAACATTACCTCATCTATTTGAAATGAATCCAATTTACTTCTCCTTGACCAAAAATCTGTTTCCATAGTTCTATAACATGCAATCACCCCAAGGAACATTGCCATTGTCACATAAGAGGCTTGGTGTTATCACCAAGGAAAATACACTTTGATTGAAAAAAAAGGTCCAGTGTGGCTTTTGAAAAATGAAATGACCCCTTCTGGTACACAATTTTGTAAGGCACATTATAAAAATAGACAGACATAGTCACTATGGACAAGGTTTAAAGGACAGATGCTTTGCCAAATCTATAAGAGGTAGATGAAGTTTATAAATTTGGGATTAGCATTACAAATCAGTCTGATATTTATATTTCCTGGATGTTGTTGTGTTTTTATCAAATAAACACTTTAGATTTTATATAGACCAGTAATGTATTATTTGTATTTCAAGGATAATTTGAAAAATCAATTGTGAGGTATAAAAATTTTCAAACGAAATATTTTATTATTCAAAAATAAATTGTGAGCTGGGTGTGGTGGTGCACGCCTTTAATCCCAGCACCCAGGAGGCAGAGGTAGGAGGACTGCCATGAGTTCAAGGCCACCCTGAGACTACATAGTGAATTCCAGGTCAGTCTGAGCTAGAGTGAAACCATACCTTGAAAAAAAACAATAATAAATAAATAAATTGTGTTCTTTCATAAATATTTTCCTCTCCTTATAGCACCAGTTGCTTGGTTTCCCGTAGTCATACAGATATCATTAGTAGAAGAATTTTAAATAATATTTTCAAACCTTAAAACATTATTGCCACCATTAAATATTGGTAGAAGTTGCATCTTTGTACAAATTAATCTGAGTTAGTTGATTCCTATTATTTGTCTATGAAAATCACAGATTTGAAATATTTATTTTAAAATGAGCCCTCTAATTTTTAAGTCAATATCCTCTCAAATGAACCAAGTAATTACGAATTGGTTAGATCACTTACATCCATAAACTACCTCTGCCTTGAAACTTGTAGTGTTTTATAATAAGAGACTATTTCACTGTCAATTAAGAAATAGTTAACCATTTTCAGTTGTTTTAATTTTATAAAATGCATACATTTTATTACTTCTTCATATTTATTATCTTTTCAATCAGAAACAAATTCCCAACATATAGTAGATGTAGGTAAAATACCATTAAAAAATGTTAGTCATTTTGTCCTTCTATTGGGACACAGGTGGTTGACGCGGGCACATTAGCAATTAAGCCGTACAACTAAGAAGAATAGCTGAATACTTCAAATTGTATTCACAGAAACACTTCCAACTCTGAATGTACTTGAGTGTTTGCTTATAAACAATTTTATGTAAAGGAAACAGTCTATTAATTTATTTGTGTTCAATTGTTCCCATCCCCAAATCACTTCAATCTCTTAGTCATCATTAGCTGAACAGTAACATATAACAACATTAACAAATCCTTAATGAAGTATTTAAAACACATCTCTAGCAAGGCTGTGAGTGAACATGAGTCTATATGAAATCAGGAGTCTTTCTTTCTTCTAGGAGCCACATGTCATGATATCACCAGCAAACTTGTAAATCAAAACACAATAGACGAAATCTCCTAAGTGATGCCAAGAGGGTGGTTGCACTTGCTTGTTGTTACCAATATTTCCTCATGCTAGAGCTACTGTCTGTCCCCAGGGAAAACAATCAGTGAATACATGCTGCTAGATGTCCTATGACAGTCCAGTTTAGATTGTGACCAAGTGCAAACAGGAAACAGAAAAACAGAGATGGGAGAAAACGGGTGCACATAAAGTGCACAATATACGATGTGACACTGTAGCACGTGCAAGAATTTAAATGATTTGTAATTTTGGGTCATTTTTCATCTAGGACATTTTTCCTCTTATCGATTTCCATGCAAAATTTTCTATTCAAAAATTAGAATGGATTTTGTTTTCCTTTAAAGTCGATCTTGATGCACAGAAATGACACAAACATAGTTCGCTTTCCATTGCTTTCTTTCCAAATTTGATTCTCAGTCTATTTCAAACCTTGACTTAAAAGCAGTCATAAAAATAATTACCATTCTTATCCCTTTAAATACACCTAGCCAATCATTGTAAAAACTACCTAACCCGCAGGATATTCCCCTAGACCCAGCCCACCTAATCCTTAGGACCAATCAAAAGAGTGCAAGTACAGCTACTGTTCAAATTAGCCAATCATGTTAGAAAAGGCTAAACCAGGGGAAATTTCTCTAGCTGTGCTTAAAGGGAGACTGAGAGCGCCTCTCAGGGTCACCATTTTGTATGAATGGTTGACCCAATGCATGCTGACTGATTCTGCAGAATAAACGCTCTTTGCTTTTGCTTACTATTTGAGTCTGGGGTCTTTCTTCAGCGATTCTCAGACCCTTACAAAGACATGACTAATAAAAGAATCTAATTCCATTTCAACAGCATCAAACACTATTTCATTAACATCTTTTTTATTTTCTGTGTTCTTTGACATAATGGCAATGACTAAATCTGTACCTAATCAATAGGATGCAATCAATAGTATTTCTTCATGGAATCTATATACTTGCACATTGTACCAATGCCACCTTTAAAGATTCTATTTCCTGACAGTTTCAGACACAAAACTTAATAATGAGCTCAGCAAAGTGAATTCTAGGTGAGAACTATTAGTTCCATATCATGCAAGACATCTTAGCTCAAGAATCCTTAAGTTAGCACACATTTGTGTATTCAGATAATATTGTAGGAAAGTAGGCCTATCATTCACCATGGCGGCCACATGCCTATCAATTTACTGATGTAAGACTTCAAAAAACAGTAGCAGTATTGCAAGCACTATCTTCTAAGCCATCCCTCCCGCCCACAAGCACTATCTTTCCGAAGATCAAGTTTCGTTTTATTTAGGTGAAGTGCTGAGCCTAAACAATCTCTGCTTTGCAAAAAAGTCGTAAATTTTACATTGAGCTTAAAAAATGGAAGATTCTGCATAACTAGCAGACAATTTATTTCCGCCTGGGCTAAACCAAGGTCACTGAGTCCAGCTAGCAGCTACCAAACCAAAACAAAGCTGTCCAGCTTCCACAGATCTCTAGTCCACAACAGAGGCTCATCTATTGTCCAGACTAAAAGCATGGTGTTCAGCAGTCTCAAGGCAAAGCGTGTGAAATCAGGAGGGAGAAAATCCGTTTAGAAAAGACACCTACATGGACAGAACACGCGCTTTCATAATCAACTCACAACCGTAGGTTCAAAATGCAAGCGTCACTCGCACGAGCTCACCTGGCTGATGGGCTCCTTCGTGGGGGGCTTTCCTCTTCTAGCCGTGCTAGTAGCCAGGGTCGTGGTGGTCTCCATAATTGAGGTGGACATCTCTGACTGCATGGCAGTGGCTGTCGACTCGGTTGTCATAGAGGAAGGCACTTCACCAACCAGTCTCACGTTTCCCACTATGGCGATGTTGGCATCGTTTTCTGCTGCCATGTTCAGAACTTTCAAGCCATTGTAGTAAAGCCCAGAGAGCTGGCCCTGGAAGGGCTGGCCCTGATCTTTCCCGCCAATTATTATGGTTGCTTGGCTATTGAAGATTGTGAGCTGACGCCCTGTAAAAATAATATTACATACATGCAAAACTGTTGATTGTGAACGCTACATTCTACAAAGGATGATATATATAACACATCTTTCATGGGGTGGATAATGAGAGCAATAAACTATAAGAGATACATTTGACTCATAATTCATTGCTTATAAATGAGGTGTCCATGAAATGCATAATTATTGGCAAATACTTATAAATTCTCAACTTATTGTAAATGTGGTGCTTTTGCTAAAAGACCAATCAAATATCCATAGTACAAATCAGATTTAGTGGACCTTTTTTTCTCTTTGTCCTCCAGAGCTTAATATTATTGTTTTCTTAAATCTAAATTGTTAAATTTAAAAAGTGTGTCATAGCTGACTTTTCTAATAGTTGTCATCCTAAAATCATTTCTAAAAGAAACTAATCTATAGAAGCTAAATTCTAATTTTTAATTTTATAGTAGAATTTCAAAATTCACATATTGCCCACAGGTATCTGCATGGTACTCTTTAGAAACTTTTTTTGTTTGTTTGTTTTTGAAAACAATAGTCCATTGTTATTTCAATTATTCTATTTTTTTTTTCTGGCAATCACACTGAAAAGAAATGCATGGTTTACACTGAGCATGTCAGAGACAAAAAATATTCCAAAAATATTTTTCTGATTGGCTTTCAGCAAGTCTATCAAAACAAAACAAAATAAATGAAAAAAAAATTAAAAAACAACAACAAAAACAAAAAACAAGCTTCAGATGTAAAAAGCGGCTTCAGGAATGACACACAGACCCATGGAGCAATCATGACACATTTCTATCAAACAGTGACCTTAGCATCAATGCCATTAGCAGCAAACTGAGAATCCAGTTTCAGCAGATTTCTCTCTGCTCACAAAAAGCATGCACACAACTTGAAGTTCAGTTTTAATTAGGGCAAACGTTAAAGGGACTTCATTTTGACTGGCAATCCATGTTGCCCACTATTTAAGATTCCTAGAGTTTAAACAAAGAGTTTTTTGTTTTTTTTTCAGGACCATGATAATGATATCCGAACTACATATGTTTAGTTAATAATTTAGAGGCTGGAACATGGAATATCATCTATAAATGATTTATCATTTTGGGTTAATGCTTGCTGTGATGAGTACCTTCATAGATTGAGTTAGTGGATTATATTTAACAGTCCCTTTAACCTTAAGTTAACTGGGTGAGATTATTAAACCGCTGGTACTTCTAAAAATGTATAGAAATTATTATACACGGTATGCAAATGTTACTATCTACATTTTACTGTTTTAAATTTGTTTTTAATTTAGTTTTACGGAAAATTTATTTTTTATGTTTATTAGTGTTACAATGACGTACTACTTGGTTATGTTCAAATTATTTTTTTATTTGAAGTTTTAATCAATGTTTTTTACCTTTGTCGAGTAGCCATTCATCAACTACTCGACCAAGTCGATATGGAATTCGCTGTCTAGCAATCGCCAGGCGCTCGTTATCATTGTTTCCTTTAAAGTTTAAAGAGACATTTCATTGGTTAAAATCTGTAAGGTCAAAGGTTAAAAGTTAATACTTAAAGCTTGAGCTATACAGTTGCCACATGATTTTTTGAAATTTGGAATTTTTAAAAAGCTCTACCTAGCACATTTCATGTTTCAGACTTGTCATTCATTCATTTATTTTATTTTAGCAAACAAAATTATTCCTACGTTAATTGAAAATTAGAAATCTGCATTTGAGCTAGGTTATTGAACTTATGTTATAGACAGACCCGAACAACCAATTTAAACAGCATATAATAGCTTTACAAAAAATGCCCATTGACCTCAGGGTTTTGTCTTTTTGATGTTTCTTATTAACTAGTTAAACATGTTCAGCTGTAACAGGTTTAAGTTTTCAAAATACATTCAACCTCTTATTCCAGAGTCATCATGTATGAACACCAAACTTAACATCATCTTTGGCACACTAAAATCATCTAAAATCAATCCAGCATACTTCATTTCCTGTCCAGAAAACATATTGCCTTATTCAATATATTTAAGAAAAACCACAAAGTCCAAACAGTTCTTGTGTATTCTATAGAAATTCATTTAATAATCGCTAGGACATAATAGGAGATTACATATCATCTAATACGTTTTTAGGAAAAGGCTTTGACAAAAGTAACTTTGAGTGTCCTGTACTTTCATTTAGAGCTTAACATGTTGAAGCATGCAACATTTGAAGAAATTGCATATATGTTTTTATATACTCAAATAGCTGTTTTTATGAAGCTATTCTGAAAAAAATATGTGAGCTTAAGGTACTAATATAAGTTATAAATAATGGCTCTATTCATAGATCTAAACTGAATGACGACCTTGCTTCTCTGAATAAAAAATAAAACTGTCTTTAAATAATGTCCGTTAGAAACACTATTCAAATTCACCTTGAGTGAAGATTGCAAATAAATGAATGTTTTCTTGATCTATCAAGTACTTAGAAAGAAGATTGGCTGAGAACTCTGAGCTCAACACTGTGTATTATAAGGAAGAGTTTCTCTATTCTGTGAAAATGAGCTAAAATGGCATTTTTAATTAATTAATTTATTTATTTATTTATATTTGAGAGGTAGAGAGAAGGAGAGAGAGAGAGAGCCAGAAATTCTAGCCACTGCAAATGAACTCCTTCAGACACATGCACCACCTTGTGCATATGGCTTATGTGGGTACTGGGGAATCGAACCTGGGTCTTTAGGTTTTGCAGGCAAGCATCTTAACTGCTAAGGCAGCTCTCCAGCCTCTAAAATAGAATTTTGGGCAAAGACATTTTTGGCAATAGCTCAGATGAAGACTAAGAGGTGAAGGAAAAAAAAAAAAACACCTTAAACAACACTGTTACCTATATTAAAGGACTGTGACATTGTGCTAGAGAAGAAAAGGAACCTTCCCCCCATCAGATTTAGATTTGCTTAGAAAGTACTTTCATTTCTTTATGATAAGATACTTACCACAGTGAACAGACCCTAAACTTGCCCTTGGAGAAAAAGAAAATAGCTATCCTTTAGATTGTTTCAATGTGTCTTTCAAATGTCACTGTGACAAAATATTTCAAAAATTTAATATTCAATATAAAATGCAATTTTCAAAATTGAGATAAATATAAATGTATTAATATAAATATTGATTTGTATTGATCTGTATTATGTAATCATGTAAATACTATAAGTAGTACTTTACATATAGAAATATATTTTTAACAACATAA
This sequence comes from Dipus sagitta, assembly GCA_036346955.1. Lineage (NCBI taxonomy): Eukaryota > Metazoa > Chordata > Mammalia > Rodentia > Dipodidae > Dipus > Dipus sagitta. Next base: position 4,149,374 of record CM070793.1, on the reverse strand, counting down.
TCATTTTGAAGGATGCATAGAGTAAAAAATTGTGTGATTGCCTATATATTAAAAAAATATTGTTTAAGTATATGATTTTGTGTTATATGTAATTTATATAATAATCATGTTTTACATGTATAATTTGAAAATCAAATGAAAATACATTAAAGTAACACATATCTTGGGCTGGAGATATGGCTTAGAGGTTAAAGATGCTTGTTTGCAAAGCCTGCTGGCTTGGGTTTAATGCTCCATTACCCACATAAAACCCGATGCACAAAATGGCACATTTCAGTTGCAGTGTCAAGAGATCATGGCATGCCTATTCTCTTTCTCTCGCTTTGCAAATAAATAAATAAATAAATAAATAAATAAATAAATAATATTAAACAAAAAGACGCATCTTTTTTGTTGTTGTTGTTTGAGTTAGGGTCTTGCTCTAGCCCAGGCTGACCTGGAATTCACTATGTAGTCTCAGGGTGGCCTTGAGCTCATGGCAATCCTCCTACCTCTGCCTCCCAAGTGCTGGGATTAAAGCAAAAAGACACATCTTTTTTTTAAATTTTTTTTTGTTCATCATATTTATTTAAGAGCAACAGACAGAGAGAGAAAGAGGCAGATAGAGAAAGAGAGAGAGAGAGAGAGAGAATGGGTGCGCCAGGGCCTCCAGCCACTGCAAACGAACTCCAGACGCGTGTGCCCCCTTGTGCATCTGGCTAACGTGGGTCCTAGGGAATCGAGCCTTGAACTGGCGTCCTTAGGCTTCACAGGCAAGTGCTTAACCGCTAAGCCATCTCTCCAGCCTGACGCATCTTTTTTGATGAACTTCTGTTAGTCAATATTCCTTGTCGTTTTGCGTGGCGTACCTTTCTGACAAGTTTATGGTTTGTTTCTTCCTCAAGTTGTTTTGTTCCCATCATCATTAAAGTCCCATATTCCCTATGACACCTTCCAAAACCAGGATGTATGTTCCTCTTAAGGGCCTACCTGTGTCTCCCTGCAATGGGTCTGGCTCATTTCCATACATCAAGGAGCATGTCAGGATGCCACTAGTACACCCTTCCCATTGCCCTCAGGACAAACACCTCAGGCCTTTAATGAGGTGTTTGAGGACAGCCGTGGTCTGTTCTCTTCCCACCTTCACTGCCTCATCTCATGGCCATCCTTTGACTTGCCCTCCACTTAGCCCCATGGTGCCATCTCCAGCTTTTCTAAAGCTCCTCTTTCTTACCTCTGGGCATTTGTAGCTATAACTTCTGTTACTTGACATACCATCCCTTACTCCTAGTGCTTCTCCATTTTTTCTCAGCCACGAGACTACTGGCTCCTTTTTTATTTTGGTGTATGTCTTTTCTAGCTCATTAGCCCACACCCATTCTTGGGAGTATCTTTCTTGTTCTGTTCCTCTTTCATCATTTATAATTTTGCCTTTGGAATCAACATTAAGAGAAGTAAATTTTTAAATAAAATAAAATTACAGTATTTTAGATGAAATTTTTATGCTTGATCCAATGTTATATAGCCTCAGATGGGTCCCTCTATAGTGCATACTTATTGGCCAAGAAATTAAGATCACTTGAGGTCTTAGTTTTTCTAATTGCATACAAAGCTAATAGCTGATTTTGTTGGGGGAAAATCTTCAAAAACTTTTCAATTCTCTAATGAGCTGTGATAGTCAGATAGTCTGGGATACAATGACTCTTCAGACATATGTTTGTTTCCAAGACATTTGTGTTATAAGACTAACTGATATGGTGATATCTTTAAAATGAGTTGACATGTAGTCTCCAAGATACACTTGCTTCGAAAGTCATTCAGCAACCTTATTCACGGTCTACAAGGAACACTGCTTATCCTTAACTATGGGGAAAAGGAAACAAAGGTTGGACTTAAAGCAACTGATGACAGAAGTGATGGAATTTGTGCTATGAGAGCAGGGCCTTCTAGAATATGCCAAATCATAAACAGCACTGAGGAACTGAGATTGTCTTTCAGACTTTCAAGCTCTCATTGAATAACATGCATGCAATTCCAAAATCTAAAGGTGCTTTAAACACACACACACACACACACACAGATGAACTAAACTGGCCAGTTAGCTTACAATAGAGTTTTAAAAAACATTATATATGTATAATATGTATATATGTGTATATACATATATATACACACATGTATATACACATATGTATATTTATTTATTTATGAGAGAGACAGAGAGAGAGACAGATAGAGAGAAAATGGGCGCGTCAGGCCTCCAGGCTCTTCAAATGAACTCCCGACGCATGTGCCACCTTGTGCATCTGACTTACAAAGGTACTGGGGAATTGAACCTTGGTCATTAGGCTTTTAGGGCAAGCGTTTTAACTGCTAAGCCATCCCTCCAGCCCACAGTTGAGTTTTTTTAAAATATTTTTCTTTATTTATTTACAAGCAGAAAGAGGTAGAAAGAAGAGACACAGACAGAGAGAATGGGTGCTCCAGGGTCTCCAGCCACTGCAATTGAGCTCCAGATGCATGTGCCACCCTGTGCATGTGGCTTTACATGGGTACCAAGGAACTGAACCCAGATCATTAGGATTCGCAGACAAACATCTTAACCACTGAACCATCTCTCTAGCCTTTTACAATTGAGTTTTATGCATCCAGGACAAAAACCAACTTTTCACTATGAAAATGCTCGGCAGGCAAATAAGAAGTGCCGAGGACAGTCACAAAAATGAAGACTACAGCACTGGCTAGCTCATATGATGTGCGCAGCGTGCTGCTGCCTTGTATAGACCTCTCATTCACTCCTGGTAATGATTCCAGACAAGAAGTATCTTTAATCTTATAGACGGAAAGACTGAGGCTCAAATGGATGATGTCACTAGGGCTGCATCCTGCGTGACTAGAGGGAGGGACAGTTGGACAGAGATATGTCCAACTCCAAGTCATTCCATAAGAGACTCATGGCACCAACGGCTCTTAACAGCCTGTGTCGTAAAGATACATCTCTTGAGTTTTCAAGGTACTCCCTTGTATGATGGAACATGTCATAGTCTTGTCTATATATGTTCTGCCTATAATGTTTGGAGTGAGATTGTCTTCATGGGCACACAAAAATCATTGACCTTTCACAAATCCTTTAGGATTTATCAAGGATGTTATTATCATTTGCATTTTGTAAGGTAAGATGGTGAGGCAGAGATAAATAAAATGATAAGACCTATTACAGTTGAGAATCCAGAGAAGAACAGAAATAAATTTGTTCCTTTGATGACCAAGCCATGCCATCCATAGCACCTTGAGACATAAAAGGTTCCAAACATTCCTGTTCCCGTGGAAGACAAGTCCTGCTCACAGTGACCTACTGTGTCCTGATGGTTTGATACTGGCCGTGTCCAGAGACAAGTTGGGAAGGAGAGAGTGTCTCAGTTGTGAGTCAAAACCCCAGTGCATTTCACTGGCCTGTGAACTCTGAAACGTGTTAAGAACTAATTTGGGGTGCTTGGTCGATGGCTTAGCAGGTCACCCTTCTCTCTGTGCAACCATGGAGATGTGAGCTCCCTATCCAGCACCCATGTGGAAAGGTGGACATGGCTGCACTTGCCAGTAAGGCTAGGTGTGAAGTGGAGAGAGACTAGAGAAATCCTTGGCCTGCTGGCTCACCAGTCTGATAGAAAAATGGCAGCTCCTCCTCGCTCAACAAGAGACTTGGCCTCAAGGTCGTGGAGCTAAAGAGCCATAAAGGAGGACACTCAGAGTCCTCCCATAGACTCTGTAAGTGTGCACATGGGCATACGTATCAGCATTCATATGTGCATACCGCCTCCCCACACACACACCACATGGACTGCACACACACACACCTCAAAAAACGGTAAAAGTAAATAAATAAATAGACTATTTTTGCTCTGACTTCGTATTTGTTCCTTCCTTCGTAGTGCTCCTCTCTCATCTCTGCTTCTCCTTCGACCCACTTCCAGATCCCATGTTCTCATGTTGCTGCTGAGGAATCTGTATCTCCTGTCTCTATCCGTATCTCATTTCCTTCTCTAGTTCCAACCAGTAAGCTCCTGTTTCTTTACAATAGCTGGACTAGATGGTAGAAAAGCCATCTGACCCATCAAAGTGAATTCATAAGCATGAAGGATGTTCTGTGATGACAGCAGTGAGTCAGGTGTCCATCAACACATCACATGCACTCGACAGTGGAAGGGCGCACACTGGGGGAGTCAGTGGGAAACAAAGGGAAGTTTAAGAATAACAAGTGTAAATCAGAGTTTCATAAAATAGATAACTTGCCGTAAGCATGCAATTAACCACTATGTGAAATGGAGCAGGACAGCAATGGATTAAAGGTATGGTCAAACACGAAGTACCACACATATAGAGAACAACCTCAGTTCAGTGAGACAATGGCTGCGTATCAATGTGTTGATAATATAGAGATTAATCTCCAGAGGTTTGACAATAGATCCTTCTTTTAAGTTTCACAAAGCCATTCATGTCTATATGAGTTTTGTTTTTCAATAAACATACTTTGCCATGAAATGTAGTCTCTAAAATAATTATAGATGTGAGAAATGAATACAATGTTTATGCCATAAGACTTAAGCAAACTCTTAAAACTACTGACTAAAGTATGGTAGAAACTGTCAAGAATTTGAAGGATATATATACATAATAATAATATTGGCCTAGAGAGATTGTTTAGCGGTTAAGGTGCTTGCCTGCAAAGTCAGAGAACCTAGGTTCCTAGGATCCACGTAAGCCAGATGCATAAGGTGGCACATGTGTGTGTAGTTCCTTTGCAGTGGCTGGAGGCCCTGGTGTGCCCATTCTTTCTTTATGTGCCTCTTTCTCTTTGTTTCTCAAATAAATAGAATGCAAAAAGAAATTAAATAAAAATATTGCAAGAATTGGGGCTGGAGAGATGGCTTAGTAGTTAAGGAGTTTGCCTGCAAAGCCAAAGGATCCTGGTTCGATTTTCCAGGGCCCATGTAAGCCAGATGCACAAGGGGGTGTATATGTCTGGAGTTCGTTTGCAGTGGCTAGAGGCCCTGGTGCACTCATCCTCTCTCTCTCTCTCTCTCTCTCTCTCTCTCTCAAATAAATAAATAAAATATATTTAAGAATGGAGGTTACTGTGGGCCATTTAAAAAATTTTTAGTGCTGCATTATCAATAAAATATTTATACATATTTTGTTTGCACCCACTGCTCCTTTAGAAACAAAGACAAACATTTTCTCTAAATTAAATACAGTGTCATGAAGCAATGAGATGACCCACGGGCCCTGCCAGTTAGTTCACTTAATAGTCAGAGCCGCAGCCCTTAAGCAGCTCATTGTGAAGCATCAGGCCTTTGTATCCCATTAACAGTATCTCGTGTGAGACTGCTGGGATAGTGGCACAGAAAGCCACAGACTATGAACTGCAGAGTTCACTGGTGACCTGGATGACAAAAGCCTAGTGCATCTCTAACTGGCTTGAGAAATTTCTTCCTACAAGTCCCTCTTTTATGTGGATCTAAATTAAGATATCTAGTGTCCCTTTACACAAAAGTTTATAGAATCACTTGTTCTTATTAGCTACTTACACTCAAAGCACTTTACTTTACATATTGTACCACCAGATTAATGACAAACAAAATGGCCTTTGCACATGTTGGATCTCATTGCCTTATTTACAGAATACTTATTTCCCTAAGCTTTTGCATGACAAAAGATGGGATATCCTATCAAAAACCAGCAGCAAGAAATGAAAAGCGACAAGGACAAGCAGATAACCGAATGCAAAAGCTACTCTGATAAATTAAAGGTCATGATTTGTTATCATGCAAACTAAAGAGGCCTTTTGTGCTCTCCGTGTAGCATTTAAGACAGAAGAATCATTTAACAGCTACAAAAATAGACAAAGCCATGACAGACATCACTAAACAGAGAAAATTTTCACAAAAGGAAACATAAGAACAGCCTCATGCCCCTCACAAAGGGCATCTTGTTATTTTCCAGACGTGGGGCTCTTGAGCATGGTTCTAACTCATAATGCCGTAACATTTCTGCTTCCATGCCCTAATAAGAACTCGGAATCACTAAGCCGTCTTTTCCCAGTTCTTGATGTCTGAAAAGAAAACTCTGTGGTTCAGCCAGCATTGCTACCATGCACACCAACCTTGGCTTCTCATCTAGTCTTCTTAAAATGTAGATCTTTTTTTTTTTTTTTTTTGAGAAGGGAATCGGGAAATACCTCATGCAGAAGCGGACGTGGCCTGTAGATGACGCGCAGAAAATTCACTATCCTCACATGAAGAAAATGAGCCCGTTAAGCAGAGCCTTCCAATCTCATTTTCAATGGACTTAAATCTATTTCTTTTCACTTGCAACTTGAACGCAGAAAATTGTTGTTTTCGGTTAGAAAGGTGGGGCCGGCCAACTCTGCACAAATTATTTAAGATTAAATGGTTTGGATGTTGAAAGGGACAGGCTTCTGGGTCGTCCTTAGCCCCCTTCCGTTTTATAAAAGGTGAAAGCTCTTAAATACAAAAAAAAAAAAAAATTGTATATGAAGTGAACATTTTGAGTTGTAGTTGAAATTGTTAAACTAATTTGTTTTGGAGTATGTAAGTAGTTCATGAGATTGTAATGGCGCATGCCCGTGTGTGTGTATGTGTGTGTGTGTGTGTGTGTCTAAGGGGTCCACGTGACCACATGTGTGGAGAACAGAAGAGGACATTATGTGTCCTGTACTGCCCTTCCATGTCATTTCCTCACCGAACCTCGAGCTCACTGCGCTTAGCCTCCTGTCTTTGCCCACTCTGAGCATGAGTGCAGAAATCAAATTCAGGTTCTCCTATTTATTAGCAAGTACTCTTACCAGCTGAGCCATTACCCCAGCCCCAAAATGTATTTACTTCTCCAGCAGTTATTTCCTGAAGGTAAGTACCCACATGGTCAGCCTCACTGTGAAAAGAGAATGCCTCCACATTAAATCCCAGCTTCATTATTGACTGGCCCAGCAACAATGGGTGGAGACTATGACATCTTGGGCTCTAGTTTCATCAGGATTAAAAAGGTACTGGTAAGCATATTGACATAGGTCAATCTTACACAGGGCCTGGTACTTAGTGAGCTCTGAGAAATATTTGCCTTCATCTAGTAGCCATTGCTTAATATCTGTCATGACCTGCCTTACGTGTCATATCATGGAAACTATTTTTCACCTGCCTGATCCTATGAAAGGAGACGAGGTAAGTGTGACTAAGGGTAGAAAATAAATGTGTATTTCTTTCCCAGGGTGAATAACAGCTTGAGAGCTGGTCTTATTATCAGCAGTGTCCTGACACTCATAGGTGTTTTCTCAAAATTACTTCACTTCTCCCAGCAGTTGCTGGGGAATCACACAGAAAGAATAAAGCTAGCATGCCTTCACTATTCAGGCCAAGGGCATGGTAACAAAATCTCCTTCTGGTCTAAGTAGTTTAGACAGATGAGAAATGGGCATTTAAATCTGTGCATTGATGCCTCAAAGAGATCCGCTTCAAACAGAATGCTACAACCCTAACACCTTGGCAAAGGGGGCCGTATTAATGTTCAAAGGAAGCAGATGCTATGTGTGATGGAGTTGGTGGGCTAGATGGTCTCAAGGGGAGCCTGCAAAGCTAATGAGCTTGGTCTTAGGCTCTGGATTGGATGGCCATAAAGACAAGCATTAGGCAAAAGTGTGGTATTGTGCTGGGCTTTCATAAGGGAACTGAGTTTAGAGATATGACAGACAAGATGATCATCAGTGGTTCCTGCTTGGCAAATATCTTTAAAAGGCAGTGAAATCTTTGACTTGGCATGTACTTTTTCTTCTTCTTCCTAAAACTATCTTATGGTGCTTTGACAATTTTATGAAGTCTTCTAGTCGTCATCTGTGGGGATCTTTATAATTAAGCCATTACATTTTTCTGATCTGTTTGATGTAATAAGCTTCTCTTTTTTTCTCTCCTTTTTTTTTTAAATAAAAAGCTGTATAGATACATACTCCACTCACTACCTAGTCATTTCCCTGGATTCCTTCTACCCGCCCACTGAAGCCTGTCATGGCTCTGACAGCCATTTCAAAGGAGACAGGCAGGCACAGGTTAGAATGTAGAACATTTTGGTTTCACACAAAGTAGTTAAGAAGGTGGGGAGGGGGCACTGGAGTGTTAGAAAAAGAAAAGCAGTCTGACTCCTCATTTGAAATTTTCAGCAAGAAGCAGGAAAAAGTGAAAAGTCAAAAGAGAATCTAACGATCTGAAATCAACGGCTACACTCTGCACACGCCTTCTGTCCAACATGTATCAAAGTAAATCATTTCTTGGATCTGTCAGACAACTTTGTTCACACAAATTACACGGTTTCTGGTTCATCTCTCATCCTAGTGCTCAGGTGAGTTCTCACCCAACCAAAATTTGCACGTGGGCTATTGCCATTTCTAGGCTGGGGGAAGATCACCAGGTAGGATCCAACGTCCTAAAGATTGCAACAAGTCCAGATGACAAAAAATTCGTTGCATCTTTCAGGATCTACTGTGGATTCCCTTCTGCTCTCGACACTTTCCCTTGAACTGAAGCTTCCTGGGATTTCTAGCAGAGTGTAAATGAAGAACAGTGAGGAGCAGTAATGAATCGATTTATACATTTGTCTTAACAAGCTGAGCTGGTGATCTGTTAGTAAGGACAGTTGGACCTGGTCAGCACACTCATTCTTGACTCTGCTAGGCTAGCACATCCATTAGGTTGTAACGTATCCACACATGGTGATCAAATACTGGGAACACAGCAGCTCAGTCCTAACTGTCACTGTCTCTCAATTTTTTTCCTGAAGTCATCTAAGCCCATGTTTTTAACTTTAGTAAAGATACCTTTTTTTTTGAGCCGGGCGTGGTGGCGCACGTCTTTAATCCCCGCACTTGGGAGGCAGAGGTGGGAGGATCCCTGTGAGTTCAGAGCCAGCCTGAGACTACATAGTGAATTCCAGCTCAGCCTGGGCTAGAGTGAGACCCTACCTCAAACAACAACAAAATACTTGTTGATGTCCTTCACACAAGAAGCTATATCACATACTCAGTGGCAGCTATGCGGTGGACTGTGTACCCTCAAGGTTTGTATGATGAAACCCTAATCATAGAGTACATTTGACTGTGATGTGTCTATATTTGATACAGAGGCTTTGAACAGAGGCTGACGAGTTAAAATGAACCATTGGAGTGGATCTTAATCTACTTTGACTTTGTTCTCAGAAGACGACGTTTGAACACACAGACACAGCACAGATGTTTATGTAGAGAGGTAAAACCAAGGACAGCCCACTGAGAAAGTGACCAGCTTTAAATTAAGGAAACAGAACTCCAAAGAAACCACACCTGTTGACACCCCAATCCTCCAGCCTAAGGAACAATGAAAAAAAAACAAGTGTCTGTTGTTTATGCCAGAGTCTGTGGTGATTTGTCATGACAGTCCTAGCAAATTATACGGAGGTGATGTTAAGTTATTTTAAGATAGCTTAGTCACTGTAAACTTATTTGCAGATTTTACATGTTAAGATGTGATAGTATTTTGCTGCAAAGTGTTAAATTCGTCTAGAAATAAGTACTCTTAAATTAGAGTTTCAATAAAGTACTACGCTAATGTCAATAACATTTCCATTCCAATTACTGGTTTTAGTTTAAAAATGCATTGTGTTCCTTCATGGTTATGCTGCAAATCAGAGAAGCCTGTACCAAAACTTGAATTAGTTGGCACAACTACAGTCTCCCAATTTGCATTTTTTTTCACTACTGATACACTACAAGATAATGAAATGGATTTCAGAATGGAACGTGTGAGTATGATTATATGAAATTGATTACGTACAATTTTCACTACAGGAATTTCATCACATTTCATATCAGTATGTGGCATTTTTAAAACTAAAGAGGAGTTTTGTGTTACTATCATTTTCTTTGTGTCTTCATTAGTACCGATGACTGTCGATTTAAGTTTTAAGTTAGTTTTCTTCTTGTGCATATCTGCATGTGTGTGCACATGTCTGTGGGGGGGGGGTTGTACATGCACATGTGTGTATGTGGGAGTGTGTGTGGAGGCCAAAGGATAACCTTATACACAATTTCTCAGGCACCATTCACTACTTTTAAGACAGGATCTCTCATTGGCCAGGAATTCTCCAAGTAGGCTAGATTGGCAGGCGAGCAAACCCTAAGGGTCCTCCCCTACTGCTGGGATTACAAATGCTTGCCACCACACCTGCTTTTTTTAACATGGATTCTGGGGAAAAAATCTCAGGTCCTCATGCTTGCAAGGCAAGCACTTTATTGACAGAGCTAATCTTCTTATTGTGTGATTTCTAATTTATAGACATTCTCAGTGCTAAACAAACAACTCAACAGAACAACAATGAATAAAACAAATCTCTACACACGTTCATGATGACACAGGGTGAGAGTCTCTTGAGGAAATATAAGGTTGTCTCAATATGTCAACTACTGTGCAATCAGAAAAGGTTTATTGCATCCATTTCTAGAATTCTAAATGCTACAAGATGGCTTTTATTTATTCATACTAATTTCTACTCTTAGGACCTGCCTGAGGAAAAAAATTAAAATAAACATCGGAAATAATTGTAAATGGTCATAGTTAATTTTGGTAAATTTCCAAAGAGTTGTACAAAAAAAAAAAAAAAACCAGCAAAGACTGCTTGAATAGAATAATTATCTTCTGGTCAAGATTTGATGAAATTTGTAATTTGTTGGAAGTTTAACTCTCTTCTACTGATTATTATCACTGAGGAATTATGCTTGTTATAAGCCCAATTCAAGACCTGGAGGCTACATAGCTCAGTGAAGCTGGAAGACAAATGACGGACCCTGACGGAGATACCCAGAGACAGCGAGAGCCTGACCAACACATGGATAGAGACTTGATCTCCATGTACAAGGGATCATCACAGGATTGCTCATGTATTCCACGGTGTAGACGAAACTATGCAATCAGGCTTCAGGAAACATTTTGGCCTGAGTGTTACATGGGGAAATTTTTTGAAAAAGTTAAAGACAAACGTGGATTTTGCTTTTACTCTCCTCGGACACTGGGGGATCCTGTATCTAACATCTCTGGAGCCCGCATCTTTGGTAAGAAACGGACATTCACTTTGTTTTTTTTTTAATTTTTCTTTATTTTTATTTATTTATTTGAGAGTGACAGACAGAGAGAAGGAGAGAGAGAGAGAGAGAATGGGCGCGCCAGGGCCTCCAACCACTGCAGACGAACTCCAGATGCGTGCGCCCCCTTGTGCATCTGGCTAACGTGGGTCCTGGGGAATCGAGCCTCGAACCGGGGTCCTTAGGCTTCACAGGCAAGCGCTTAACCGCTAAGCCATCTCTCCAGCCCCACTTTCTTTTTTTGTAGATAGGCTTTGTCAGATTACAGATAGAATTTAAGAGAAGGAAGGAAGTCAGAGCTCTTGCCCAAGGAGGAAAGATGGGATTCCTGGACATGGATATGCCTATGATAATCGCTTTCAACACCACAGTGTCTTTTCAGTGTCTCGTTCCATGTCATAGCCCAAGTGACAGCTGGGCTACAAAATCACCTCTTGAGGTCCCTTTACACTTTTTCTCTGTCACTGGCCTGGCTCCTACACGCTAGCCACAGGAGTTACTTGATGTATGTTTGATACAATAGATTGAAAATACTGTGAGCGCAGAGACTCTGCTTTTGACCACCACTGTATTCCCAGCAGAAGTCCAAGCACATGGTGGCTGTTCCATAAATATTTTTGAGTGGGTTACTGAGTGAATTTGTGGACTACACCTCCTGAAGCATTATGTCTTCCAGGTACCTTTGCCTGCACAGGCCTTCCCACAGAGAATCTGCAACCAGTATCGGGATGATGTCATATCCATAACCTTCCTCAATCCCAGATTGTGGTGTTGTCTAGCGTTCACACTGAATCCTCTTTTATTGTTGGTGGAAACAATTATGCCCTAGAGTGAGGATTCCTTTTCTCCTCAATGCAGCATAAAAACAGAAGTAATTTAACAACACAATGAGCTGTGGAGTCAAGTTGTTTTATCAAACATGACTGTTTGTGGAGGTATACCACGACAGCCTGGCAGAAAACTTTGGAATCAACACAACACGTAGGGCTGCTAATTCACTTTTAGGAAGTCTTTGAGCATCTGATCAGAAACAGATCATAATCAAATGCTGAAAAATGACTGAGGACAAAGGTTGCTAGTTTCCATCACAAAACAGACCATGATGGATAGAAAAGAGTATGTCTTTACATGGTGATCAATGGAGTTCATGTCCAAAGATAGTTATTCATTAAAAGTGTGTGTGTGTGTGTGTGTGTCTGTTTAATTTTTCTCTTCTTCCCTTGTTACTAACTGCAAATATGTTATTCTACAAAAATAAAAATCTCTGGCCTGAAACCAAATAAAGACATCATTGAGTCCCAGTTCTGCTCTCATTACGAATAGAGCTATCAATGCTTTATTTGGGTAGCTATTAATATTAAAAATATTTCATGTTGCCACGTTTTAGGGAAGAAACTTTAGTGATAATGATGCTGGGGGAATCACAACATAATACCAAGAGTAGTCCACTTTAAATATAATTTATGTTGTCAGAATAATTTATGTGAAAATCATAGCACAGGTAACTTTAGATGATATATTTCTCATCATAGTAATTTTTATTTAAGTATTCTACTTTTCTTTAAGTGACATTCTATATATATTTAAAATATAAGAATATTAAGATTTATGGAAGAGGATAGTTAATTCTGTTGGATCTTTATGGAGGAACATCCCCTAGGTTAAAATTCTAGTACTACATACACTCATGGACATGTCATTAAATTTTTCTAAGTCTTATCACATCTGTAATATGGGGACATTTTGCCACATTATTTTAGAGAATAAGATGGGATATATGCAAGCGAGCTGGGCGCATTAATGGCACATCGTAGATGATTAAAATTATTGTTTAACTGGCTTGAATAGAATCACATGCCTTGAGAAATGAAAAGTGTTAGTTAGAATCCAGTCCACTCCCCATGTAATTTAGAATGATTTGTTTGATAAACTTGATGTCTAAAGTCTATAGTGCTGTAAGAAAGCCTGAGAAGTACCTTAAGCTCATAGCAGTTGAGGTAAATTTTCTCTACAAACTCCTCTTCATGACATGTCCTTCCTCAAGTATATGTAAAAAGTATATAAAGAACATCACCCCCTTTCATGGAATTAAAATAGTTCAATGTTTAGACCCAGTTGTTTTGGCTTGACTAAAAATTGAACTATTTTAATTCCATTTTGCCACTAGGCATTTTGTGGTATCACAGTTTATAACCAGGGCCTTGTACATGGTAGGTAAGCACATTCCCACTGAGCTTATCCTTAGCTTTTCAAGCATATTTTTTTCCCTGAAAAGAGGGTGCTGAGATATTACCCAGGTTGGTCTTGAACTTACGACCCTCCCACCTCAGCCTCCCAAGCAGCTGAGAGTCCAAGTGTGCAGCAATTGATCATTCTAATGTTTCAGCAGGTTAAGGGCTTTTAAGTTGATTCAATAAATAACACAACAAAAATTTCAAAGTATTAAATTAAGATAACAAATACAGTAAAAAATAATAAGCAAAGGTGTAATCTTTGGTTTTCTTTTGTAAGGAAAAAAGATAACAACAAAATGCTTAGAAAAAATATGAATCAGAGAAATCAGATCTTCAAATAAATATATGATTCAGAAAACCAACTAAAATCTGAAAAGAATAGCATTACAGTATATAAAAAAGCAGACCTGTGAGAGAGCATTGGATGCTGTACTACATCTCTGTTTACCAATATAAATTCTTTTTGTAGTCCTTTGTAGTAAGTCAGCCTAGTGATTGAGAAACAGGGAAAGATGCTGAAAACAATTATTTATGATATGCATCTTGTCTGTACATGAGACAGATTAAAGCAGTGGAGTGGGGAAGAATGCAGATGGTGTATAGGTGATAAGAAAAGATGTCTGCCTATACACACAAAACAGATGCTTGATGAAACTAGCATAATGGCAGCACAGATAGAAAGTAATAGAAACGGGAAACTGACAAGAGAATCCGTGGAAACTAAAGTCCAACATTGCACCCAGTGACTAGGGTGCTTTGTTGATCTAACAATAAAGATTTTGACACATGGGGTAATCAGAAGTATGATCTTAACAACACAAAACAAGAAGGCAGAGGATGGCTAAGATGGCTTGGGGAGTTAGAAACTTAGTAACAAAGTTTATATGTGAGCATCATTCAAATTTACTAAGCATTTGTTAAACTATAGCCTATAGATAACACAGGCAGGAATTTTCTGGGTTTTGTCCAAATAGACACAGTTAATTTCCCTTGTTGTCATAGACTCCGAAACTCTTCTCGTCTTATCTTGAGAGCCCAGGAGACTTGAAGTGGAAAGCAATGTGATGTCTCTAACTCCAGGACATCTTGATGCCTCTGAAAAAAACTTCTATTGTCACAGTATAGGCAGAGACCTATGACTTTATTCACTAGGATCATTACACAGATTATTAAAAACACTTCATCACACAGACAAATATCATTTGGGTGGTACTTTATAATTCATGGTCCCTACAATGGGTACATAAGTTAACAGATGTGTTCATTGCCCTTCTAGACTAGACTGTGGCCTTTATTTTTTTTTAGCATTATATGTCTCCTCTCCCATTTACTTCACATCTGTGAAGTTCTACAATTTATGTTTAGTGCTAGGAAACAATTTATGTTTAGTGCTAGGAAAGATGGCATTTCTAGTAATGAAAATTACTACTCTAATTCATCCTTCCTCCTAAGTTTACCCCAGACTCCTGAAGGGCATAGTAATTTTTTGCTTCCTCTGTTCCTCCATGGGTGAAAAAGATCACTAAAACACGGGGAGAAATTGAGGCTTGTAGATTTGCATTAGAGACTCATGGTACAGTGTGAGTCTCAGTACATAAAAGAAATAAATGGGCCTAAGTCCTGAGTCTATTATTAATGCATTGAGGAATTGTAACCTTTTTCCTATGATTGTTTTGTGCTCTTCTAGTTTCATGACTAGTCACAATGCTACTCCAGAAGTAAAAAAAAAAAAAAAAAAAAAACATTTTAAATAATTGTATGAATTAAGATATGTGACTCTTTGATATGCAAAGGAGAAATCAAGCACCAGATTTATAAATGACTTAAGGTACATTACTATACCAAACTATTTTATAAGGACGAGAAAAGAAAAAGAAAATCTTTCAAATCGGGTTACAATTGCTCTTCTAAATTTAGCTTTTCAGCTTTCCCACTCCCCACTGTAACATCACTAACAGACAAATTATAGTCTCTCCAGGTAAAGGTAAATAATAGCCTTAGATCTACCAGCATGCCTGGCATTTTGTAGAGAAGTTTGGCAAATGCTCTAGAGAGCCTGGAATGTCTGTTTCTATCTTTTCTCCAGGAGTAACCAGGAAGACCCTTTCCTTACTCCCTTGGAATTGTGTCTGTTTGAATGATAATTTTTATGTTGATGATTGGATGCTGGTATTTGGAACAGAAAAAGGAAACATGCTGATGGTTTTACCCTAGACAAAATATTTGGGAAGCCTGACAAGCTTGGTGAGAAGGAACAGAAACTCTTCCAGGGCCTGTTCCCGTCAGGTCACATAGCCAGGAAACCAAAACTCAGGTAGGTGTTCAGCCCTGTCTTCCCTCTAACGGGAGTCTGATGAACTTCTCAGAGGCTATACATCTGCCCAGTGGTCTGCTCACCAGCTAGCATGGTCTCCCTCATTCTCATTTATTAAAAATCAAAAGACTCTCCAACACACAGCCATTTACCCTTCCAAAAAGAGTAAAGTTGACCTTAAATCACACTCGTCACTCCTCCATTTAAATTTTTACAAAACATAGTATCTGTACCAATAATTTCAGCTAAATTACATCTTTACTAGTGATGCTTTGAGACTGTTTAATTGACAAATTAGGCATAGTAACCAATTAAGAGCATCAGTAATAATGATATTAAAATATTATAACAACATATTACCACGGAATTGCCGGCTTCCTTACTATTATACTTTGGTACCATTACTAAGAATGATGGTCCGCAGAACACTACCCCTGCAATATCAAGAGGTTAGGTCAAATAACCAATATGGCAACTTACTGACTAATGGATGTACTAGGTAGTATATAATGTGCAGATATTCTGGAAAAGGGAATAATTCACATCTGACTCAGGGAAGAGCCAGAGAGAGAGAGAGAGAGAGAGAGAGAGAGAGAGAGAGATTTTACCACCACACTACTCAGAGTAGTGAAAAATGAAAAACTCATGAATTTCTTATTTCTGGAGTGTTAAATTTAATATTTTCAGATCATACTTGGCTAGGGGAAATTGAATACATAGAAAACAAAATGGGTAAGGAAAGAATCTGGTATACACTGCCTAAGGGAGAACAAACATTGCTGAGGAAGACCAGAGGCTACTATACACTCAGCCTCAGATACCACAACTTACAGTATACTCAACCTAACTACTGTACACACTGCCTCACAGGGATCAGAGTCTTCTGTACACACTGCCTCACAGGGATCAGAGCCTTCTGTACACATTGGCCCACAGGGATCAGAGCCTTCTATAAACACTGCCTCACAGGGATCAGAGACTTATGTACACTGCCTCACAAGGATCAGAGCTATCTGTACACACTGTCTCACAGGGATCAGAGTCTTCTGTACACACTGTCTCACAGGGATCAGAACCTTCTGTACACACTGTCTCACAAGGATCAGAGCCTTCTATACACACTGCCTCACAGGGATCAGAGCCCTCTGTACACACTGTCTCACAGGGATCAGAGTCTTCTGTACACACTGTCTCACAGGGATCAGAACCTTCTGTACACACTGTCTCACAAGGATCAGAGCCTTCTATACACACAGCCTCACAGGGATCAGAGCCTTATGTACACACTGTCTCACAGGGATCAGAGTCTTCTGTACACACTGTCTCACAGGGATCAGAGCCTTCTGTACACACTGTCTCACAGGGATCAGAGCCTTCTGTATGCACTGTCTCACAGGGATCAGAGCCCTCTGTACACACTGTCTCACAGGGATCAGAGTCTTCTGTACACACTGCCTCACAGGGATCAGAACCTTCTGTACACACTGTCTCACAGGGATCAGAACCTTCTGTACACACTGTCTCACAAGGATCAGAGCCTTCTATACACACAGCCTCACAGGGATCAGAGCCTTCTGTACGCACTGTCTCACAGGGATCAGAGCCTTCTGTACACACTGTCTCACAGGGATCAGAGCCTTCTGTACACACCGTCTCACAGGGATCAGAGCCTTCTGTACACACTGCCTCACAGGGATCAGAGCCTTCTGTACACACTGCCTCACAGGGATCAGAGTCTTCTGTACACACTGTCTCACAAGGATCAGAGTCTTCTGTACACAGTGCCTCACAGGGACCAGAGTCTTCTGTACACACTGCCTCACAGGGATCAGAGCCTTCTGTACACACTGTCTCACAGGGATCAGAGCCTTCTGTACACACTGCCTCACAGGGATCAGAGCCTTCTGTACACACTGCCTCACAGGGATCAGAGCCTTGTGTACACACTGTCTCACAGGGATCAGAGCCTTCTGCATACACTGCCTCACAGGGATCAGAGCCTTGTGGACACACTGTCTCACAGGGATCAGAGCCTTCTGTACACACTGCCTCACAGGGATCAGAGCCTTCTGTACACACTGCCTCACAGGGATCAGAGCCTTGTGTACACACTGTCTCACAGGGATCAGAGCCTTCTGTACACACTGCCTCACAGGGATCATCGTCCTCTGTACACACTGTCTCACAGAGATCAGAGCCTTCTGTACACACTGCCTCACAGGGATCAGAGTCTTCTGTACACACTGCCTCACAGGGATCAGAGCCTTCTGTACACACTGTCTCACAGGGATCAGAGTCTTCTGTGCACACTGTCTCACAGGGATCAGAGCCTTCTGTACGCACTGTCTCACAGGGATCAGAGTCTTCTGTGCACACTGCCTCACAGGGATCAGAGTCTTCTGTACACACTGCCTCACTGGGATCAGAGCCTTCTGTACACACTGTCTCACAGGGATCAGAGCCTTCTGTACACACTGCCTCACAGGGATCAGAGTCTTCTGTACACACTGCCTCACAGGGATCAGAGCCTTCTGTACACACTGCCTCACAGGGATCAGAGCCTTCTGTACACACTGCCTCACAGGGACCAGAGTCTTCTGTACACACTGTCTCACAGGGATCAGAGCCTTCTGTACACACTGTCTCACAGGGATCAGAGCCTTCTGTGCACACTGCCTCACAGGGATCAGAGCCTTCTGTACACACTGTCTCACAGGGATCAGAGCCTTCTGTACACACTGTCTCACAGGGATCAGAGCCTTCTGTACACACTGCCTCACAGGGATCAGAGCCTTCTGTACACACTGCCTCACAGGGATCAGAACCTTCTGTACACACTGCCTCACAGGGACCAGAGTCTTCTGTACACACTGCCTCACAGGGATCAGAGCCTTCTGTACACACTGCCTCACAGGGATCAGAGTCTTCTGTACACACTGTCTCACAGGGATCAGAGTCTTCTGTACACACTGTCTCACAGGGATCAGAGTCTTCTGTACACACTGCCTCACAGGGATCATCGTCCTCTGTACACACTGCCTCACAGGGATCAGAGCCTTCTGTACACACTGTCTCACAAGGATCAGAGTCTTCTGTACACACTGTCTCACAGGGATCAGAGCCTTCTGTACACACTGCCTAACAGGGATCAGAGCCTTCTGTACACACTGTCTCACAGGGACCAGAACCTTCTGTATACACTGTCTCACAGGGATCAGAGCCTTGTGTACACACTGTCTCACAGGGACCAGAACCTTCTGTATACACTGCCTCACAGGGATCAGAGCCTTGTGTACACACTGCCTCACAGGGATCAGAGCCTTCTGTGCACACTGTCTCACAAGGATCAGAGCCTTCTGTACACACTGCCTCACAGGGATCAGAGCCTTCTGTACACACTGTCTCACAGGGATCAGAGTCTTCTGTACACACTGCCTCACAGGGACCAGAACTTTCTGTACACACTGCCTCACAGGGATCAGATTGTTCTGTACACACTGCCTCACAGGGATCAGAGCCTTCTGTACACACTGCCTCACAGGGATCAGAAACTCTTATACACACTGCCTCAAGGAGAGCAGACTACTGTAACTGCAGGGCTACAAGATTTAGCTGTTTCACTGGGTACTTATTACTTTCCATGTTTTACCAACATACCATGTATTAGATAAAGTTACTCCCATAAAATTTGAACAGCCTTGTATTAAAAAAAAAATGTGTAGAAGCTCAGATAGAGAGGGTAGACAGAAAGGCCCAGTTCCGATAACCAGTGTTTGATCTGGGACTGGAACACAGGCTCTCTGACCCTGAGACTTCTCTTTACCTTCAAGCCACCCTGGCTGTACTCCTGCAGCTGAATCTGTAGGGTGTGTCTGAAGTTTGGACACTTGAGGTGTGGTACCCATTTCCTGTAGCAATTTCAGTGGAGAGATGTGCAACTTGGACTGAGTACTGTTTCTTACATGTAGATGAAAAAATAAAACAAAATAACCAGTATAGGGGAACAGCATTATTGTAAGAATGTTAGAATTCCAAGGGGCTTACAAATTGCCTTCAAGGATTTGAACAGAAGTAATAAGAGCTACGATCAGCTTGGCTGTGCGTGGCAGAGGCTGGGCTCTGGATTTTATCCCAGCAGTGCAAATACAGACAAAATAATTGTTATCAACGCCTCAACACAACAAAGGTCTAGGCGTTATCTGATCTGGTGAGGACCAAGAATAAAGTTTTTTTTTTTTGTATTTATTTTCAAAATAACAAACAGCAATGATTATGACACATAGTAGTTCAGAACACTGAAGTCAACTTGAGATGCATGACAGTGGCAAGTAACTAGCCTGTCTGTGTTTACACAGTTATCAAAAGGGAACATTATATATATATATATATATATATATATATATATATATATATATATGTATATATATATATATATATGTGTGTGTGTGTGTGTGTGTGTGTGTATAGATATAGATATAGATATAGATATAGATATAGATATAGATATATATTAATCACTCTGTGAGTTTTAACATAAATTTTTAAGTAAAAGTAGACATACTGTAATGTATACTTTACAGCCCAGTGCCAGTGTAGAAGGTCCATGTTGTCTGTTCAAGTCAACGGGTGCACATGCGACATCCTACCATAGGTGAGGTTTTTAAAGGGTGCTGTGAGCACCTGGAACTGGGAGTGAGCTCTGTTTCCTCTTCTCCCAATACTAGTGCAATACCAGTTTCCTTTACAGAGTTAAGCTGTTGGATTTAGATGTCTTTGAACTCCGTTTCCAGATAGCATGGGCTTTGCCTAATTATCCCCCCGGTCAGCCTCCTACTATAATTGTGACCAGTTTGTCCCTTTTGTCAGCAAAGCAAACCTGTGCATTTTGAAAAGCTTTCTGGTGTTTGTTTCTCCTGTAGCCATAAATGGCACTTTCATCCAAGTCCTCTGCCAACCAGAACAGTAAAAATAATAAATGAGAGGACTGAAGTCTCTGCCTGGACTTCTAAACTGCTTCAGCAAAGGTGACCCTGAGAAATTATGACGGCATGCTATCAATTAGTTGACACAATGCAGAAAAAATGAAACCAAATGTTCCTCTGTTCTGTCTAGTTTTATGTCTCATAAATCCAGCCGAAATACTTCATTGAAAATGCACACAGTAAGATGTAGATGGGCTTGTGTTATGTATATTCTCTTTTGGAATCTCAATGGACATTTTAAATCATCAGGCCACCAGTATAGATAATGTGCTCAAGATGACGAATGACTTCAATAAAACTTAACACGAAGAAAGTTAGTCTCAGATACCCAGGGTCGGGGGAGCTCAGCTGCGGTTTCATGCAGGGATATTCATAAGCCCAAAAACAAAACAGACTTTAAAATGTTTGAGATGAAAGTCCGTCTTTGGGAACTAGTCTACCCATGAGGCTAAAAAAAGACACAAAATATTCATCATCACAATTTAAATTTTAATATATGTCCTATTTAAACGCTTCATACTGCAAAAGCTTTCACATTTATTATGTCATTGTATTTTAATTAAGAAACCTCTATAATATTAGGTTTGTTGAGATCTTTGGATTGTTACAAAGTTAAGTTTGTATTCCTTAAGAATAAATGTACTTTTCTAATAATCACAGGCACATGTGAACATATGGTCTATTCCCAACAAATACATGTGAACTAGTAGTCCTACAAAAAAAAAAAAATGACATTTTATTGTTTAAGTTGTCTTTTCCTGGAAAGCACTGTGATATGAAGATAATTGAACAAAAGTTTTTTTTTTTTTTTTTTTTTTTAGGTGGAAATCATTTCTAATCTTTTTTTTTTTTTTTTTTTTTTTTTTGACCCTCAAGCAGAGTGAAGTTTATTCAATGTAAAAGAAACAGGCAGAAAGAACAGGTTCTGCATGGGTGTAGGGCATCGTACACCCAATTTAATGATTAATTATTCTAATTAACAATTAATGGAAAGTTGCAAAAGGTTGGCAGTGAAAGTCTGAGGTGCCTTTCATCCACCCTCATTGCTGCATTAGTGACTTCAGTAACGCTTTAGTAATTCTCTAAACCAACATGTCATTTTAATAGTCTGCTCTTCTGGACTCTAACTCAGACCCTGCAGCACACTAAATGCCGTGTCTTCCCAGTCTCTTCTGATCTGTCTCTCCTTGTCATTCATGCCCTGGACACCTGCGCAGAGGGCACGTTAAGTGTCCTTCCGCTTGGGCATGTCATGATTAGAAAGAGATTATGGGTCTTGTAGACAATACAAGAATGTGAATCCTGTCAGGAAGTACATGAAGTCAATGCTTTTAAACATTTTACTTATTTATTTGCAAGCCGAGACATACAGAGAGAGAAAGAGAAAGAAGAGAAGAAAAGAAGAAAGAAAGAATGAATATGTGTATATGAGGGCCTCTAGCCACTGCACATGAACTCCAGGTACACGCACCACTTTGTGAATCTGGCTTTATATGGGTACTGGGTAATCAAACCTGGGTCACTAGGACGAAATATAAAAGTTAGTCTTATTAGATTAAAGGAATATTATTTTTTAAATTTTTTGTTAATTTTTATTTATTTGAGAGCGACAGAGAAACAGGCAGAGAGAAAGAGAGAGAGAGAGAGAGAGAATGGGTGCGCCAGGGCCTCCAGCCACTGCAAACGAACTCCAGATGCGTGTGCCACCTTGTGCATCTGGCTAAGTGGGTCCTGGGGAATCAAGCCTAGAACCAGGGTCCTTAGGCTTCACAGGCAAGTGCTTAACAGCTAAGCCATCTCTCCAGCCCAATTAAAGGAATATTATTTTTATGAGCTAGTAAAGGTTCTACTTAAAAGGCTGTCTGTGGCTAAAAGATATGACAAGGTTAATAAAGGGTAGCTAAATTTTGCTAGGGCATGATTTTTATTTTCCTCTAAAATATCACCATCTACAAATGTCACCTGGAACAAAGGTGCTGACTAAGGTAAAGGGTCCTGTAGATATTGAGCTACAAGTCCTAAAAATCATACGTACACTTTAATGTTTAATTCAAGTACATGTATATTTTCTGAAGATAGTGCATTCTACTTCATCAGAGCTCTATAGAGGCACTAATTTAAACAAAGTCAAGGAACACTGATCTATATCATGTCTACAAGTGAGCATGTTGCCTATTGAACTTTTGTACTATATGTAGACCCTTCACACTAGTGTATGGAATTCTAACCTTTCTAATACTCTACTGCCTTGGGAACACTGGCATTGCTGTCTAAAAATAAATGGCGAGTAATGGTGACTACTAATATATTTCTGAGCTCATAAAGAAAAGGAAGTAGACAGATGGCTGGCTAAAGGGAAGTGGCATGAAGTGCATGAGCCTAGCTCATGATTGGTTTAGAATGATGACATTAAACTTGAGAGAAGAGAAAGGGAGGCCAGCATTTTATTCATCGCCACATCATTCACAAATATACTAAGTGTTACCTGTATTCATCATAAAATATATCAATATTTCTGGGCAATTAAATTAAAAGCTTTTGAGAAACTGGTCCATTGAGAAAGTGTTATTAGAGAGGCTGGTCACTGAGTTGGGAACATGACTTATCTTCCATTAAACTCAGGTAATTATTAACTGCAAGATATGAGAAAGACAATTTTGGACAATAATTGAGTTATAAAAAGCACTGTCACAGGACTAGAAGTTTTATTAAAATCAACCATACACACATGGAAAAAATCATTTGAAGTTCATTGAAAGCCTATTATTAAAAGTGTAATTTATCTGGCCTTTAATCTTTATTTTCTCTCTGTTCATTCCTCTGTCTGTCTCTCTCAACAGGGTCTCGCTCTGTAGCTCAGGCTGTCCTTGAACTTGTGGCAAACCTTCCTTAGGGTCCTTAATTCTGGGATTTTAAAAGTGAGTCACTACACCTGGGTAAGTATTCGGCTATTCTTACTGTTTCCACTTCACTTACTTATGAGTCAATTTTGTATTGACTGCGGCAATTGATCTCTTTATTGTTCATTACCCTGATTATCCATATCAATTTATTTCATATCCTGACTCAACTTAAGTATGTTTTAGGAATAAAATCTGAATATAATTGATCATGATTAGAATTTATATGCCTGAACAAAGTATACATCGGGAACAATAATGAGGGACGCAAAGATGAACGGAGAAATATGGGAAATATGATCTTATTTTGTATGTTGCAGCATAAGGTACACTCTACTTACCAGAATTTCTCAGCTGTAGCAATGGTTAATAACTACTGACTCGCATTGGTTGACTTCCACGTATATCTTATGGACAATGATTAATTTAGGCCTATGAGAACCTCGTTCAAAGGCAACAAGGCAAACACTACTAGGAAGCAGCTAGCATCAAGTGTAAGATAACTTTTTGGAAGTCAGGAATAGCTCTCGTTCACAAGATTCCTAGTTTGAAATATGAAAAATATTCCCATAAATTCACAAGAATGAAACAACAGGGCAACTTATCACCAAACTACAAGACTTCGGTTTTATAGAAGTTACAGCTCAGCCTTGTTGATAAGATGTTCTAGCGCTAAGAAGACTAGCGTCATGAGAAAAAAAAAAAATATCTGCATTATCTGTGTTTGCCTGTGCATAAAATCTAAAGTCCAAAGTCCCACCCAACACCTCAGGGTAACATAGTATTAAACAAGAAACAGCAAAGAAAAACCAATATTCCCTACAGCACGTGTGAGGAGTCTCATCCTGGTCACGGAAGATCTAAAGATGTGAGAGCCAGAAAGAAACCTGACAATATGCCTTTCATGTCCTTGGACTTAATCTCTTCAGAGCCAACTAGGGTACTTAGGCAGCTGTTTTTAACATACAGTGGTCACCGTGCTTCATCAGTAAGAATAGGCCAAAAGGGCTAGCAAAACTGACCACGCAAAATGACAGTTAACACAGAAGAAACAGAATTTCGGCCATTTGTTCTCACTAAGATCTCTCAGTGTCTCAGGGGAGGTGGAATTTTTGTGTCAACAGCCACTTAACTACATCAAACAGATGCCAAACATTTATATATTAAAATAAATATCCATCTTATGTGTAAGCATACGTTGGCTTAAAACCACAGATGAGATAATGCTTTGGTATGGAAATTTAATCAGGAATCTAGAATTTAGTCGACACTTGTTTACCATGTCTCTGCTATGCATGTGTAAAGACTTCATCATTGCTTCTTTTGTTGGACTCTTTTCAAAGTGATAATTTATTTAAAAATTTATTTCAATCTTCTGAATGGATTATTAGTTACCACAGTAGCTAAACTTTATATTTTGCCTATCTCATATTCAGACTGAATATCTTACATTCAGTCATACATTTTCTGTGTTTATATAATTAACCAGAACATAGAGAAAGCATTCCACTAAGACACACTTTTTCTCTCAGAGAATCTTTAAGGATCCCATTGTTCTAATTCTAGTGGTCTATAATGAATTTAATTAATTTGCTCATTAACTTTCTCAAGTAAAGTTAAAACATAATAAGTGCCTACTACTAATGATTACCACTGTTTCAAACACTTGGGAAAAACCAAATAAGTATGGCTTTGTTAGGAGGATATTTTTATTTCATGTGTAATTGTTTAATACTCATAGTTTTCCATGAGTAGGAGTCAAAGGAAATGGCAGATTGTGTATGACCTATGACCAATCATGAAAGTTAAAACTTCTAGCTGTGAAGGATACATTGAAGGTGTCACCTTACTGTGGCTCTGTCAGCTATCTGCAAGAATCTGCACTTTTGACTTAGCTACTCATCATGACCTTGTGAAAATCGGCAGACCTTGCCAAAATTGTATTTGGTTGTTTCACAAATGAAGAAGAATGAAAAAGCCTTGATGTCCCTCCCCTCTTTAGAATGCTGGAAGCTAAATGGGATATATTTTATTGGCTGCATCATACCCAGTAAAAATTAGGTTAAATTAGGTGAGATTTTCTTCAAAACCCAAATCATCAAATTAATCAGTATATGTGTGCCAAAATAACATTGGCTAATATGTAAATTGGCTTAGATACATATTCAGCGTAGTAATGAGGACATGAATTGTAATAAATTAATCGGTTACTCTAAAAAGAACACGTACAATTTAAGGGAAAATCATTTAAGGTTTTCCCGTGACCTGAAGTATTTTATCAGTTTTTGCCAATAAACACAGAGCCGAGATGTAGAGCTGTGACTTACAAGACCTTTCACGTGGTGCAGCAGGAAAGTACTCAGGCTATTTCTAAGGTGTCCTTGGGCTATTCTTTCTCTTTCAAATGGGTTCACTGCTGAAGGATTTATGTTACTCTACCACCTGAACCTCCTCGCTCCTTTCTTTCGACTTGATTTTGTTAGTATTCTTCATCCTTCTTGTCTCCCAAGCAGACCAGCCTTACAGCAGAAAAATATTCTCGACATCTTTGACAAAGAGAAGTTTGTACACTGGTATCTTATTGTCTCCTAGTGAAACACTGTGGTATTAGAATATTGAGTAGCTTTTATTAGTAAAACAGAATGGGGGAGGGGGCAGCAAAAGATAGGAGAGGGGAGAGCAAAGGAGAGAAGAGGAGAAGAGATAAAACAAAAAAGCGGGAATGTCTTCTTTCATTTAGTCATGCTCAAGTGTTCTATACTCATAATGCTTACAACTGTACTTTTCTCTTAATCATTTTTCTTGTAACATTTGAACTTTTTATGGTTTTCTAAGTGCATTTGAAGTTTCTGTCTACTCCTGCTAAACCCTGAGGCTATAAGTGGATGCATGCTTTACAAGGCTCAGATTTGGGGGTGGAGTGATGCTTTAGTAGATAAGGTACTTGCCTATAAAACCTAAGGACCCAGGTTTGATTCTCCAGGACCCACATAAACAAGATGCACATGGTGGCAAATGCGTCTGGAATTTCTCCGCAGTGGCTAGAGGCCCTGGTGTGTCCATTCTCTCTTTTTCTCTCTCTCCTTCTCAAGTAAATAAATCAAATTTTTTAAGTCCAAAATTTCACTCACTATATATTTTTCACAGTCTTGCTACACCATTCATTTCAAACTGATTTGCATTCCTTGGAATATGTTGCCTTTTACTATTTATTTTTGTAAATCTTATTTTTAGTCAAATATAAAATAGCATATGTTTCCTAACTATTACATTGTTAATCATGAACATTAAACAATTATTTCTGTAACCTGACTATAAGCATAATCAATCCCTTTTATGTATTACACATTCCTTACATATTTGCGTGCTTGATGTATTAATGGGAATAAAATGAAATTTTAACCTTGTATAGTTACAAAAATATCTTTTTACATAGTATAGTAAATAAATGCAATCAAAACTTTATTTTTAAAAATAACTAATTTTGGCTGGAGAGATGGTTCAGCAGTTAAAGACGCTTGCTTGTAAAGCCTAGTGGTCTGGGTTCTATTTTCCAGTACCCACATCAAGCCATATGCACAAAGTGGTACATGCATCATGAGTTTGCTTGCAGTAGCAGGAGCACCTGGTGTACTCGTACTCATTCTTAAATTAATTAATTAATTAAATAACCCAACAACTTTCTAAATTAAAAAAAATTAATTTATTTGGAATAATCTGAGGTACTGGGCAGGCAAGAAGATATTGGATTCTGTAGATTAATGCCATGAGAAGAGGTCTATTTTTTGTTGAGTGAGAAAATTTTGCTACCTAACTGTAATTACAGACAAATCACAGATTAATGGTGCATTATACTCTAGAACTTTAACACGCAATAAGAAATAATTTTCTCTCCTTTAAAGGCCTTGCAAAATATTATTTCTGTAGTATGTTCCATGTGAAGAAAACAGTGAAAACTACATCTATTAATCATAACACTCAATATTTCTTCTGAAATGTGAATTGTTGGATTGTACGAATATTTCACTTTCTCCAAAAGAGCCTAAAACCTACTTGTGCTAATTAGTTTCTCCATGCAAGCCTTGCAGACAATTACAGGGTAATGCTACTGGTCAACGCTTTGCGTGCATTTCATTAAAGGTATAGTGTCGTTACTACCAGATAAATTGCCTCATATAAAAGCACTTACCACAGAGCTCTATAATGGAAGGTTAAGTGCTATACTTAATTACTAATTTCAACCCTTATTACCTATATTTTGCAGTGCAGGCACTTTAAAATGAACCAAATATAGTCTGTTGGTTCCGTTCCTGCTTCACTGATTATAGGATTTGGTGGTAAAAGCATTAGTCCAGCTGCTTTTTTTAATGAATAATAACCTCCCCAAATTTTAACACAGCAATAGCCAGACCACAAGCTAATATAAAAGATGCATACTAACTTTGCAAATGAACTCATATTTAAAATCACTTTGTCCCCAAAAAACTTTAATCTAGAGGACACACACTCCAAAATTTATTGTCAGCTAGAGTGCCATTGTTGCAGATGAAGTCCCAAGAGAAAAGGGTATTTGAAATTTCTGTGGCTTTTTTTTTTTCTCCCTCAGCATCATGGTAAAGTATGCACACACAAAGCTGATGACTCATAAACAATTTAAGAGTGACTGGGGTGGATTTTCTGTGTTCTTATATCGTGAAGGTTGTATATGTACTGGATATATGAAAATTTTTACGTTTATGTGTGGTATGCATGCAAACTTCTCTTACACATCTATATGTATAGTATAATAGAATTTTATCATTTTTGTGTGTAGGCTACATATAGACTTTTTCATATTTCTATAATGTTCTTTTTGGGTGTGTGTGTGTGCGTGTGTGTGTGCACGTGTGTGGAGTACAAATGGCCACATCCATGTATGTGACTGTGGACATGTAGATTCCAAGATGTGTGTGACGGTGAGGTGTGCAGGTTGCATATAGACTTTTTCATATATCTATAATGTTCTTTATGTGTGTGTGTGTGCGTGTGTGGTGTACAAATGGCCACATCCATGTATGTGACTGTGGACATGAGGATTCCAAGATGTGTGTGAAGATGAGGTGTGCAGGTTACATATAGACTTTTTCATATTTCTATAATGTTCTTTTGTGTGTGTGTGTGTGTGTGCGCGCGCACATGCGTGTGTGCACATGTGTGTGGAGTACAAATAGCCACATCCATGTATTTGACTGTGGACATGCAGATTCCAACATGTGCGTGACGGTGAGGTGTGCAGGTTACATATAGACTTTTTCATATATCTATAATGTCCTCTGTGTATGTGTGTGTGTGTGTGTGTGTGCGCTTGTGTTGTGTACAAATGGCCACATCCATGTATGTGACTGTGGACATGTGGACTCAAGATGTGTGCGAAGATGAGGTATGCAGGTTACATATAGACTTTTTCATATTTCTATAATGTTCTTTTCTGGTGTGTGTGTGTGCTTGTGTGGTGTACAAATGGCCATACCCATGTATGTGAATATGGACATATGGATTCCAAGATGTGTGTGAAGATGAGGTATGCAGGTTACATATAGACTTTTTCATATTTCTATAATGTTCTTTTGTGTGTGTGTGTGTGTTGTACAAATGGCCACATCCATGTATGTGTGGATTCAAGCTGTGTGTGAAGGTGAGGACCACTTGCGGGTGTCAGACATCACCTTCCACTTTGTTTGGGGTGGGGTCCCTTGTTCACCACTGTGTGTGCCAGGCCAGCTGGCACATGTGCCTCTGGCTTATCCTCCTGTCTCCACATCCCATTTTGCCGTAGGTGCTTCGGGGTCACGGTTACCTGTGTCACGGCACCTGGCGTGGACATGCGTTCTGGAGATCTGGACGTAGGAGCTCACACTTGTGCAGCCCTCACTGGACCCACCGAGCCACCTCCCAGCCCTCTGCTATGATGTGCTTGCAGGTTCACTCTGTGCATTTTCCCTGGACGTAGCCTCTATGA
The DNA here is from genome assembly GCA_036346955.1 of Dipus sagitta. NCBI lineage: Eukaryota > Metazoa > Chordata > Mammalia > Rodentia > Dipodidae > Dipus > Dipus sagitta. The sequence goes on along the minus strand of CM070793.1, from coordinate 4,119,794 downwards.
TACTTGCAACTTTGTTCCCTCCTGATTAATTAATATTGCCTAAAATGCTCATCAAGAAAAGGACACTTAGAATCCTTGACTACTTATTAGTGGTTATAACTAATGTAACTGTTTCGAAGGATTTGCTCCTTAGTGATAATGCCACTGTCAGCTTCCAATATTTACATTTACTTTGTGTTGTGTTCCTTATTCTGTTTAATTGAAAAATGATGTGTATTAAAATATCTAAACTAGCAAGTTTACAAATAGTTTTAAAATAGTTAGCTAATATTGGATGTTCAGGTAGAAGCACTAACATTACACATTCACCTGTCATAAGAAGATAGGGACCATGGTTTTCTATTTTTTTGAGGGGGTGTATGTTATACCTAGTACATGATTTCTGGTTTATTCCATTACAACAGTATGTATCACATATATTCTATATGTGGCAAAATGTGGATCAAAATAAAATTTTAGAACACAAAGTGCTGACTAAAATGCATTGATACATTAGAAACTTCCATTTAGATCATCCGCGCCTGTGAGATGTGCATTATGTTTCTCTTCTGAAGATGTATTATGTATGTAAATAAAGTTTAAATATGGACAGTTTTAACATAGTTCAACCTAGAATTCTGCAAAGTAGCTTTAGTATTATTTCCCCCTTTCCCCTGCAGATAGCCATTAATAACCTCTAGGATAGAATTCCTAGAGATAATAGTTAGGAGAGTACTAACGATAAAATTTACTATGAAAAGGCATTTTTCATGCATTAACTGTTGAAACAAAGCTAGGCTGCCAGAGGTTACTGCCACGCTTTTGAAGTAACAGAAGTGGTAGTTTTCTATCTTGAGCTTGACATCTCATCGGCTAAGGAAAGACCTACTCACACTTTTTGTTGACAGTGGTGTCGAGGGCAATGACTTCTTCAAGACAGTAAGAACTGATGGACCCATATTTTGGGAACATTACCAATAGATTTTTCTATCATTTCGCTGAGGTAGTAGTTTTTTTTATTTAAAAATTTTTATTTATTATTCCACGAGATGCTTGCTGGATATGTAAGGTATTTTGGGTAGATTCAGGTTAGGTGCTGTAGATGAGTGAGACTATGTGGCAAATTTTTTTTCTGTGATAGGGTAATAGAGAGAAGGGGAGAAGGATGGAGAGTGAGAAAGAAGAGAATGGGCGTACCAGGGTCTCCAGAGGCATGTACCACAACGTACATCTGGCTTACGTGGGTTCTGGAGCATCAAACCTGAGTCCTTAGGCTTCGCACGTGAGCACCTTAATGGATAAGCCTCCCACCCTTTTTTTTGTTTTGTTTTCTGAGTTAGGGTCTCACTCAAGTCTAGGCTGACCTGGAATTCATTATGTAGTCTCAGGCTGGCCCTGAACTCATGGCAATCCTCCTACCTCTGCCTCCTGAGTGCTGGGATTAAAGGTGTGTGCCACCACGTCTTGCCAATAATTTCTTTTTATTTTCACTTGTTTATTTATTAGAGAAAAGGGGAAGAGAGAGAGAGAGAGAGAGAGATAATAAGTGCACCAGGATCTCCAGTCACTGCAAACGAATTCCAGACACATGCACCACCATGTGCATCTGGCTTACATGTGTTCTGGAGAATTGAACCTGGGTCCTTAGGCTTAGCAGGTAAGAACCTTAAATACATCTTTCCAGCCCTTCATCCCATGTTTAAAAAACAATTGGTACCAGTTTTTTAAAATATTTTATTTTTATTTATTTATTTGAGAGCAGGAAAGAGAGGGAGAGAGAGAGAGAGAGATTGAGAGAGAGGGAATGAGTGCACCAGGGCTTCTAGCCACTGCAAACTTACTCCCGTTGCATGCGCCATCTTATGCATCTGGCTTACATGGGTACTGGGGAATCGAACCGAAGTCCTTTAGCTTTTCATGCAAGTGCCTTGACTGCTAAGCCATCTCTTCAGCCCAGTACTAGTTTTTAAAAGTACATTTATACCAGGGTTTCAGAGAATGTGTGGAGATTATTAGCAGGGGCAGTGTAACACAGCACATAGATTCAACTTAGTGTCCTTTCAAATCTTCAGTTATTTCCCCTTGGCATAGATCGTAATAATAACTGTGCCTAGCTACTTACAGTGTAGAATTGTGACAGTTCCCAGGGCACCGATTTGGCAAATATTTATTGAATACTTACTATTTACCTTTACTATACTCAGTCCTGGACATGTTATTACTTTTCTTGATTTTGAATTTTGTCATAGAGCATTTTCCCCTCTATTATTTAATTCAACAAATATTTGCAAAGCACTAGACTTTTAGAATAGATTGAAACTGAGGCTTGAAGATGCAAAATGACATATATCTGAAAACATTCTGAAAGCATCACAATGCTTTCATTCCATTATTGTGACTGAGTCTTAGAGAAAAATTGGTATTTATGTAATCAGTTACTAATTTCATCAAATTATTCCTTCCAAGAAGCAAATGATTCTAGTAATTACTTACATATACCTTTTGATTTTCACTTTTCTTGTACAAAATGAAATACTGTTTTATATTTTTATTCTTGTTGGAAACTCCTTTATTGACCATTGTCACGCCAATTTCAATTTTCTTTACAGTGTGTGATAGATTGTATGCTGTAGCAAAACACAAAGTTCATTTTATGCTCTTCAAATGAACAGAATTGGAGAATCCTCAGGAACTACTGGTTATATGAAAATGAAACAAACTTCTTCTATTATTAATGACTGTTGTTTTTGTAAGTGTAGATTTCTGAGTGTTCTTCCCCTACCTCCTGGCCTTCCTAAACATTTTATGAGTCTCAGATGCGCGTCAACATCAAAGAGGCAGTCCAGCCTTATTCCTTCCTGAAAAAATACTGTGTTAAAATATTCCCTTCCTTCATTTTAAATTTGGTTACTTTTGACAAAGCCTTTTCTTTGTAAAAATTTAAGGATTCAGTAAGAAAAAGAGCCATTGACATATTGTGTCTTTCATGTATGTTTTTTTTTTTTTTTTTTTTTCTGGTTTCACTGATATCCTGGATTTTGCAAACGAGAATGTGTGCCTTAAAGATCACCTACAAAGTGCCATTTTTACATAGTAGCAAGAACAGTTTAGGACAGCAATTGACAGGAGTCTAAAGTCCAATAAATACTCGATGGTTTTTCAGAAAACCACAATTTGGGAAAAAAAAATGGACACAAAACAGTGCTTTTGCTTTCCAGTTTGTTTTTCACAAAATCTTTCCCAGATCCATATTCCCGGGCTTACCTGCAGGGTAACGCTCGATCACTGGCCAGCTGTCCACCTGTAACGTGGCGTTACCGCCACTCCTCGTGAAACGCACCACGTGGTACTTCCCATCATTAATGATTGCATTGGACTCTTCAATGGCGATGTCGTCTGTACCAACATTAAACTTAACTCCAATTTTTCCTTGGTGCTGTTAAGAAGGAGAGAAAAAGAAAACAAAAACAAAAACAAGTGCATGAAGTCAAAGCGATTAGTCAGCATTTGATAAGTATTCCATATAAGGTAGGGTCGAGTAAGAACATTTTGGACAATAGCTGCCCTCCTCTGATTTTACTTCTGAAAAATTGCTCGCAGTAGAAGCAAGAGTCTTGACATCTGGATAAGTCTGTGACATGTCTTTCATGGATAATTGATATTCCGGAAGACACACTTCCAAGGGAATTGGGCTGCCTCCTTCCCAGAGGCTGACAGAGAAGGGACACAGCCGCCTGCATGAAACAGCATGCTTTCATGTCCTTTAACACAGCTCCTTTAATCCACCCTCCCCATGTCACAGGAAAAAAAAAAAAAAAAAAACAGGCTTGAAATCCTCCCTTGTAATAATGCGTAAAGTCAGAAAAATGTCTGCTTAGAGCCAACTGACAAATGCTCACGATGCAAGAGATCACTCTGAGAGGGATGGGCCCAGAGAGGCATTTGCTGCAAGCCAGTCATTAGTCCTCAAACCGTCCACATCCTAATAGCTTAGCACTTATTCAATGTCTTTGTCTTACAGATGATGAAACGATGTCATAAGGAGGTACAAGGAATTACAATTACATAACTTAAGAGACATGTACTGCTAGAACTAAGATGCAGTCCCCTCGTGTTTAGATTATAGCTAAGATAAGATGAAGCCAGTGTGATTAGATTCAACTCCGTCTCTCCATTATGTCACCCACCACAGCGAGGGGAACACACACTGCTGTCCTCGGCCTGAGCGGCACTCTGCAGCACCAGGACTGTCAACGCTGTCCTGAGACGTGCTGGACTCTTAAAGCGTGTGGACTAGCCTGGGCAGAGTCCATCACCTCCAGCTGTCTGTGGCTCACCATTGGTCAAGCCTCAGAAGACAGAAATGACATGGGGAAGAGGGGTTTAAAGGACACACAGCCAGCCCACCCACTCCTGCAAAAATTTTAAATCATGGTATGAAAAGCTGGAAGGTTCGGACCATATCGTCTTCTTGCTTTGCTGGATTCTCAGCACTGAACTAGGCAGCAGGAAGAAGCCATTACATTATATTGGGAAGTCTTGTCAACACTCTTGAATAAAACTGCATCAATTAAAGGAAAGTATTTAAGATGTGATGTGCAGCTTTGCTTGACATCTTAAAGATTTCCACCCAACCATTCCTAGTGTCAGGAAGGGATCTCTTGAAAATTACTTTCAGTTCTAATTGTTTATTTTTTTGGTTCAGGCTTGATGTATGAAGTGACTTTAAGAGATCAGGTTTTATTTCTGATTGCATCTATGTATTTATTAACTAATAGCATTACATAACTTAAATCAAAAGTCTTAAATTTTCTTATGGTGTTATACATCTTAAGATTACACACACATGCACACACACACACACACACACACCCATGCACACCTCATTAAATAATTAATTGAAAAGAGGAAAAACAGAGCTTCTTCTAAAGTGGAAATAATGAGTGTTCACAAAAATACTTGTGCTTAAAACAATTAAAACTTTAAGAAATGTTTCCTTAAGGTCTTGGATAAAATTTCCATTTATTGAACATCTCATTGGTTGGTCACATGACATTCTACAGAAAACTGGAATGTCTTAAAATTATATATATATATATATATATATATATATATATATATATATATATATTGCAACATGGTAGAAATTAAAAATTAATCCAAAAGAAACAATATGCCAGTCTATGCAACTGTAAAGTTATTCTACCCCCTTTAACTCTGTTTCTTAGCAGCCACACACATGTAAGCATTTCAGTACCTGTTGATCCTTATAACAGTGCCAAAAAGGAGGTACTATTTTATCTTCCTATTATATATGAGAACATTATGGCACATAATGATTAAGTAACTTGCTCACACTTTTAGAAAAGCTGTAACTCTCTCTCCAGAGTCTGCTTGGTCACCATATGAGGCTGAATTTAGGAGTACTGGGCCATCCTGCAGCTGCAGGTAGCTGAGTTGTAAGTCAGCAGTTTTTTTTTTTTTTTTTTTTTTTTTTTGCTGCTTTATCTCTCCTGTTAATGTAGATGCACAATAGTGCTTTGTATTGTGATTTAGAATTAGTAGATACCTATCATTTAATTAGTGCTTAGAATAATCTCACAGTGCATGGTATACTACAACGGACATGTGAATGTAATAGATATTAAAATAGATTCTTTTTAAAGTTTTAGCTGTTAGCATGAGATGCTAAAACTATGCTTTTGAGCTGGGCGTGGTGGTGCATGCCTTTATTCCCAGCACTTGGGAGGCAGAGGTAGGAGGATAGCCATGAGTTCGAAGCCACCCTGAGACGACATAGTGAATTCCAGGTCGGCCTGAGTTAGAGCAAGACCCTACCTCGGAAAACCAAATAATGAAATAAAATAAAATAAAACAAAATAAAATAAAATAAAATAAAAATAAATAAATAAATAAATAATTTTTTTAAGCGCTGTCTCAGACTGGAGAGATGTTTTAGCGGTTAAAGTTGCTTTCCTGCAAAGCAAAAGGACCCAAGTTTGATTCCTCAGGACCTATGTAAGCCAGATGCACAATCTGGCGTGTGTGTCTAGAGTTCATTTGCAGAGGCTGGAAGCCCTGGCGTGCCCATTCTCCCCTCCCACCCCCAAATAAATAAATAAAAATAAAAAAGTTCTGTCTCAAGAATTTCAACTATGGACTAAGCCCAGCTCCATGGCTATTGTAGCATTAGCAACACGAGGCCCTTTGTGTTCTTTCTCTCTTCCTATTTCTCTTGCCTTATCACCAGAGGATTCTAGTATGAGGGGTAGAGATGAGAATCATGGAAACAAGCAGACCAACTGTGTTGTATGTCTCTCAGCAAGCTGTATCTCCAGGGTGGCCCAGGTGGAGATTATGGAGAGGTTTTTAACTGAACCCCTAATTAATTATTACTGTGGATGACTAGGACAAGTTACTTTAAAAAATATCTAGGGGCTGGAGAGATGGCTTAGCAGTTAAGCGCTTGCCTGTGAAGCCTAAGGAGCCCGATTCGAGGCTCGATTCCCCAGGACCCACGTTAGCCAGATGCACAAGGGGGCACACGCATCTGGAGTTCGTTTGCAGTGGCTGGAGGCCCTGGCACACCCATTCTCTCTCTCTCTATCTGCCTCTTTCTCTCTCTCTCTCAAATAAATAAATAGAAATGAACAAAAAAATTAAAAAAAATATATATATATATCTAAAAATGAACAGATGGTGTTTATACTATCCAAAAAATGACCACAGGAATATAGATATCCTGCCTGGACTTATCTGAGAATCAGGACAGGTTTGAATTCAGGTTGCATCCTAGGGTGCTGTCTTTGCAGGGCAGTGCATGAAGATATTTGCCGTCCACAGTCACCACTGCTTAGCAGTCTCCTGGTAGAAATGTGTTCCTTACATTAGGAAAGACTGAGAAAGATAGTGATGTTTCTTTCTTGTTCTCGAAGGAAGACCACAGTACTATATTTTCCTCAATTTCTGACTCTTTTTTGTTTGTTTCTTTGTTTTATGTTTTTCGAGATAGGGTCTCACTCTAGCCCAGGCTGACCTGGAATTCACTATGTAGTCTCAGGGTGGCCTTGAACTCACGGCAATCCTCCTACCTCTGCCTCCAGAGTGCTGGGATTAAAGGTGTGCGCCACCACACCTGGCAATTTCAGACTCTTAAAGAGGGTAAGTATTTGTGAATAGAAGCATCTCAGTGCTGAAGCTAAAAATGTCCTAAACTTGCATAAAAATCCTAAAATACTTCTATATTGCAACATGAAATATATATATATATATTTTTTCTAGAGTACACAAAATTTCTGATTTCATAGGTCTTTATTTATGGTACATATTAAATAAATCAGAAATAATGAAGTTGACTGATGCTTGGAGAGCCTTTGATTTTAAGTCATATTCATCTTTTCTTAGGGTGACTTCTGCCTTAACCTTCAGTATTTCTGATACCTTATGTACTCAATGTATGTAGAATAATTAATATGGAACAGAACATCGCCAGGTTCTATCCAATAGGAGCTACTCCAAGCCGGACATTGTCTACTCCATTCTATGCTAGGCAAAGGCTTAGAAAAAAATTTAAGTGTGATAGCTAAGGGGTCATTTTCACCCCCTGGAAAAAAATTAAATATAATAAACTATTAACATCAAACATATTTTATAAATCCAGTATTTCATTCCACATAAGAAACTATAAATATGCTGAAAACGCAAACCATGTTGACAGGATCCCAAGTTATTTCAATTTTATATATAAAATAAAAAAAGTTAGCTAAACTTTCTTGTCAATGGATAATCACAATTTGAAAGAATTCATTTCGAATCTTCATTCTTGGGGATTAAGTGTGATTGTCTTGGCACATTCTTATGAATATTGCATTAGCAAAGCCAGCAGTCATTTCACTGGCCAGGTACTGATCTCTTTGTATTGTATCTCCCTTGAAATGAATAACTGGTTCACACCATAATTTCAAAAATCTATTATAAGAATATCAGTAATGAGGTAGTTATAATTTAATGAAGTCTTTCCATGGATTCATTAAATAAATACTGACAAAAGTAATTATTGATTTTTTTTTCACAAAAGCTCATTTCTGAATTGAGATTATAATATTAAACCAAGTTAAAAGAAACATCATGAAATGAGACACTGGGAAGGTACTTGAAATTTCTAGCAAGTGACACTGCACTATCTCATTCCATCTAAAATAACATTCACTTGAAAAATATGTTTGAACCCAAGTTGAAATTTAATGGTATTCATGATACCTGGCACATACTTCAGCAAGATGTTTTCTTCTCACAGAGGCAGATATGTTTGTATCTGGTTGCATGTGAAACAGATGAAATAGAATTCACATGTATAAGGATTTGTCCTTATATATAACATGCAAATGTACCATACCAGACTCTAGTGCCATTTTCCTTTGTTTATTCTGGGGTTATTTTGTAGCTATGCCCAGAGAAAAAGACAGATTTTTAAAAAATATTTTATTTATTTTTTTGACAGAGAAAAAGGGAGAGAGGGAGAGAATGGGCAGGCCAGGGCTTCCAACCACTGCAAATGAACTCCAGACGCTTGCGCCCCCTTGTGCATCTGGCTAACATGGGTCCTGGGGAATCGAACCTGGGTCCTTTGGCTTTGCAGGTAAACACCTTAACTGCTAAGCCATCCCTCCAGCCCAAAGGACAGATTTTTTTTAATGGAGTTGTGGAGATAGCTGAGTCCTGAAAGTGCTTGCATTGTCAGCATGATGACCTGAGTTTGACCCCCAGGTTCCATATCAAAACCACAAAGCATCCTGGCACATGCCTCTCATCCCAGCACTGAAGAAGTATACAGAGACAGATCTCCAGAGTTTGCTGGCCAACCAGTCTGGCATAACTGGCGAACTACAGGCCAAGGAGAGAACTTTCACAAAAAAGCTGGATGGCATTCCTGAAGAACAACACACAAGGTGGTCCTCCTGCCTCTACTTGCATAAGAACAGGTGTGCACGCATGCTCACATATATGCGTAAGAATGAAAATTTGTCTTCCTTTTCCTACATTTTGGTCATCGTGTTTGAGAGGGTTGCCAGACAGGATGAAATGTTCAGCCCTAGGCTTGTGTAGATCATAGGGGGTGGCGGGTTCTTATATTAAGTTTCTGTCACACACATAATACAGTCTCCTGCCCCAGAGTCCCCCCACTGATCAAAATGAGACAATACCCTCGACTGTGCTCAAGTCTGTGCTCATTTCAGAGACAGAATGACTCCCAGAGTTCAAATCCACATTGCCAGTTGGAACTGGAGTCAGACTGAAGGCTACGCTTTGCTTCTGCAGAGACTAATACATACCAGGGAGCCACTACTTTATGGCATGGGGGGACTCTGCGGCCAGAAGTCACTGTTGCTGAGGGAGCGACCCTGCAGAGACCACCAAAGAACCCCCTGTTCTTCCCCCTTAAAACACATGCACAGATTCTGATCATTACAATTTATTTTTGTTTATTTTTATTTATTTATTTGAAAGTGACAGACACAGAGAGAAAGAGGCAGATATATATAGAGAGAGAATGGGTGTGTCAGAGCCTCCAGCCACTGCAAACAAACTCCAGATGCATGCGCTCCCTTGTGCATCTGGCTAACATGGGTCCTGGGGAATAGAGCCTGGAACCGGGGTCCTTAGGCTTCACAGGCTAGTGCTTAACCTTTAAGCCATCTCTCCAGCCCTGATAATTACAAATTTAACTCTAACACATTTCCAGGTGAGTGATTTAGAGGCACTGCCAGAAGCTACAGACTGTGGTTATCAATGTAGATATTCTCTAATGTTAAGAAGTGGTTTTAGTCTATTGTTTTAACTTGGCATTGAACTGAAAATCTACCTGACTCATCAACAAACTTCAAAAAAGAAGTTTCTACTGACTTACAATCCTACTTTTACCATTGAATCACATTTTATTCATTCAGTGAGTACAGAAATATTATTATTATTATTATTATTATTATTATTATTGTTGTTGTTGGTTTTTCAAGGTAGGGTCTTATTCTAGCCCAGGCTGACCTGGAATTCACTATGTAGTCTCAGAGTGGCCTCAAAGTCACAGTGATGCTCCTACCTCTGCCTCCCAAGTGCTGGGATTAAAGGTGAGTGCCACAATACCGGGCTTTTAATATTAAAATACTTGATATGCATCTTACGTTGTCCTATATTAGAGGCCAATACATAGCTTCAAGGGGAAGCTTTCAATAAAATTGGTAAGATACACCAAACGTCACACATGCATACACTCAAACCCGCAGCAGAGCTGAGCGAGTGTCTGGGAGTAAAAAGCTGCAATGGGGGAAGAGTTTGAGGATCGCAGGAAGACTCCCACTGTGGATCCACAACATTTGGCTTGAGACAAATGAGACAAATGAGGAAGCTGAAATTCAGGAAAGCTGAGCATCTGGCCTCCACCACTGGGCTCTAGACAGTAATTCTAAACCTCCCATGAAGTCAGTATCTGCCTGGGCACCTCTGAATGGGTCAGTGACTGTGATGTGGGTGTTCTGAGATAGTCTTAGTAAGCTTGTTTGGACAACTTCCTTTTTCCCTCCCATCTCAAGAACACTTGGTTATAGGATGATTCTAAATATAAAGCAAAATAATTAGGAGAGAGAAAAAAAATCACCAGTTTGATTTTTGAAGCACATCAAACACACCTAAATTTGAATCCGAGTCTCTTATATTTTCTTCAGTATTGGCTAAACAAATGAACTCTGATTTTGTTTGGTTTTAGACGGAGTACTTCTCTGGTTTTGGAGGGAAAGAGAATATCCTATTAGATTGATATATCAATATCGTATGCCCTTTGAGACTGTGTATCTCGTACCAGCAGTGGGCATTGGAAGGACTTGTTCTTATTGCTAAGAACCATTGCCTTGTCAAGTCTGGAGGCCTCGAAGGCATGAGTGAGAGAAGAATCAGTGAGTTCTCTTGAACTGTAAAATAGATCCTGAACTTTGCTGAAAAGATCATGATCCTTCAGTATTTCTATTTCCTCACATATCTCTCTTTAGATGAAATATGTCAAAAATCAAAATAGTGGTGGGATAACATTAACTGACTCAATGTCACTGTGGTATCTTTGAATGAATCAATATTTGTGATGTTGGTACTTTGAGCCAGTACTCAATTATTTCTCATGTTATGTCTATGAAGGTACTCTAAAGCTGTTGGAAAGATTTCAAGCACAGTCATGGGTTCAAGGGTACATCAGGACTTTGTCATGATACTTCCCCAGTGTGATCGGCACATCTCTGCGTGGTATCACCTGAGCTACAGAAAGAAAGAAATCTAGCTCATCCTCTTGAAAAGCAGTCCCCCGACTGAGCTCATTAATGTTGCCTACTGAACATTAGCCATTAACAAGTAGAAATGCCAATAAATAAATCTGTATGTATAGAGAATGTATCCCAGTATTAAGCTTCTCGTTCCTAATAATCAAAGTGCAGAAGTAAAAGACAGCAATGACTGAACACTGAACTTGGTGCCCCATGTAGTGTTAACAATGTCTCACAGGCTGACAGTGCTTCAGAGTTGGAGACTTAGCCTGGTGCTCCCACGTTGTGACAAAGTATCAGGACTGCTGCGTGGAGTTCTCAGATTCACAGCAGCTCAGGTTAAGCCTAGCCCAGAGTGCAGTGAGTAGGTTAATTAGATATAAATGGCTTATGTTGCTGTGGATGGTTTTCATTTTCATGACCATAACTTTAAAAAGAACAAACAAACAAACAAACAAACAAACAAAAACGTTGGTTTACTGTTAAATGTGTGCCTTTCTCACTGGATGATTATTTAGGGAACCATATACAGTAAACATTGTGCTTCATGTGGTGATTAAAGTCATAATCTTTATTTTTCTGTTTCTTTGTCTCTGGGCTACTACGCTGCTTATTGTTAAACTTCACTGGCAGTCAGACAGGGAGAGACTGTCCTGTCCATTCTGCAGGATGTTGGCATTTTTAGAAAAAAAAAAACAAAACATTTCTATAAGAAAGGTTTAAGATTATTTGTGGATTTCATTTACTTTTTGTATCCCAAGACTATCATTTTCGTAAAGAACTCACTACATAATTACAGTTTAACTCCAGTGTTCCAAACTTCTATAGCTTAGAGCATAACATTTTTCAGACAAATATAGAAAACATCTTTGGATAGTAATTTCAGCCCTGTGCATGGGAAATGTTACCCTAGTAATAAGGTGGTCAGTATAACATAATTAACTTTTGTAATTTGAAAAAAAATTTTTTTAACCTGATAATATACATGAAGAGATAAATGAATTATTTTTCATGCCTCAGTTGATATTCAGGGTAATGTAGGAAAGGAACAAATAGTGCAGAGGGAGCATTATTGCTTAAAACTTTTGTTTGTAAATTGTGGCTTCCAACCATGAAATAACAGGGAGTGTTATCAAGTGTGTTTGATGGACTGACTTTATGATAATGTGATCTTAGTGTTCCCAAGCCTCAGGCAGAGCCTTAACGTGAAATGCATTCCAAGACAACAGCTGACATGGCTACCTTTCTACTTCTTCTTGACCTTTTTTTTTTTTCCTTATTGACTTCTCATCTAGGACTACATGTCTGACTTTCCCAGAAAAAGGAAATGTATCTATGTGGGCATAGAAATGTCACTTTGATACTGTTTTCTATAGAATCAGCAAGACTGTTCTCCCTGGAGTGGTAACTAATCATTCCGGGAGCCATCACAAATAAATCCACGTTTATGTGTGTGATTTTGGTGCAGCAGAGATTTCAGAGAGAATGTAAGAATTTTCACGGCTGACGTTCCTCATGATTATGCCAAAACTTTTCTTCATCTTCATAAAACGATATGCTCTTAAAAATGTCAAGAGATATAGGTCAAAATATATTTTAGATACAGTACCCTTCTGAATGTACTCTATACTCTTCCCATGATTCTCTCTGCTTTTAAATTTGCATTGATGTTTGAGACCATAAATATTCATTTCCCTTAATTGCAAGGTTTTCTGGTATAAGCTACACTAAAATGCTCTGATGAATGAAGCATAACAATCACGTGCTTGTTTATTTACTCATTCAACAATTCCAAATGGGGGTCAGGGAGCTGGAGAGATGGATCAGCGGTTAAAGGAGCATGCTTACAAAGCATGACGGCCTGGATTCAATTCCCCAGTACTCACATGAAGCCAGATGCATAAAGTAGTACATGTATCTAGAGTTCGTTTGCAGTGGCAAGAGGCCCTGGTACACCAGTCCCCCCTCACTTGCGAATAAATAAATAAAAATATTTTTTTAAACATCTATATGGTCTTTTTGTTACATGCCTGGTGTTCTGTAAGTTCTGGATAAACTGTGTTTAACAAAGCTCATGATGCGGCTACCATCCATGGATCTGATGTCTCACACAATTCCTTTACACGTTAAGATTTACACTAGTATGTAACATGTGAATATCAAGAAGGAAAAGAGCAAGGTGCTATGAGAGGGACTGGCTGCTAAGCAAAGCCTCTTTGAGGAGCTAAAATGAGAATGATCAAGAATGGACACCATGCATATAGGCACTGAGGGAGGAAAATACATGAGCATAAAGGTGCGTGATTTTATGCACAAGTAGAGATACAAATACAAACAAAGATGGATTCAACATAGATAAAGATATGTAAATTATAAATGGACATGAGAAGGTATTATCCAGATAATTTGTCTAGGAAGTAAAACTAGGTTATGCAATTATTCATAAAAACTAAAATGTATCATTTGCATAAACAAAGTGATTGAAAAATAGACGGTTATGCATAGTCATTAAATCTTCCAATTTGAGTGGAAACAGTTGCTATAAATGTAGACTCTAACAATATGCATCCTGACATTCATCTGATTGTTCCTAAATGTCATTCATCAATGTGCTTTATGAAATATAATATATAAAAGTCTTTGTGAATCAACAGGGACTCACCACATTTTCCAAAAGTCATTTACTTCTGCAATGTCAAAATATGATTCATCATTCTACGCTGATATTTCAAAGCGAACGTAATACGTTTAGTTTCTTTGTGAGGTGGAACGTCTTGTTAACTTATTTCTCTAGAGGGCCCTTTTATCTCAAGATGTAGCAAGAGTTCTTCGTACAATTTCCATCTTAGAAATACAGTTTGAAATCACTTGGCTAGTTTTTCAAGTATCTTTCACAAATTAGTTGAAGGAAGAAGTTTTCACCTACAGCAAATTTAATTTAATTTGCTGTTCACTTGGAGGAAAATATAAACAGTGTTCTATGCCTATGCCCCAAAATATAGTCTTTGAGGTAGTAAGTAATAAGTTACTTCAAACGACATAGAGATTCTGTTGTAGTCAGGTTCACATTGCTGGCAGAAATCACTTGACTAAGAGCAGCATGTTGGGGGTGGGGGAAGGTTTATTTTGGCTTACAGACACTAGGGGAAGCTCCATGTTGGCAGTGGGGAAAGATGGCACTAGCAGAGGGTGACATCACCTCCTCACCAACATAAGGTGGATAATAGCAACAGGACAGTGTGCCCAACACTGGCAAGGGGACACTGGCTATAACACCCATAAGCCCGCCCCCAACAATACACTGCCTCCAGGAGGTGTCAATTCCCGAATCTCCATCAGCTGGGGACCTAGCACTCAGAGCGCCTAAGTTTATGGGGAACACCTGAATCAAACCACCACAGATTCTTTTTTCGTTGTTGTTGTTCATTTTTATTTATTTATTTGAGAGTGACACAGAGAGAAAGAGGCAGAGAGAGAGAGAGAGAGAGAGAGAGAGAGAGAATGGGTGCGCCAGGGCTTCCAGCCACTGCAAACGAACTCCAGATGCGTGCGCCCCCTTGTGCATATGGCTAACGTGGGTCCTGGAAAATTGAGCCTCGAACCGGGGTCCTTAGGCTTCACAGGCAAGCGCTTAACTGCTGAGCCATCTCTCCAGCCCCCACCACAGATTCTTTATCCAATTTTCATTCAGGAAAATTTCAGACCAATGCAGACAGATGCAGATGTGCCCTATAATATGGCCAAGAATTCTGAAGCAGGAAACACACAGACGCGCAAACTCAACAAATTCTTGGTCATGATGTACTTGAGATAAACATTCACCTCTAACGATGCCAGAGACACAACACTTGGAGGGTTCCCGAGGGCATCCCTTCTCACTGTTCTCCCAGAACAGCCAGAGGATATGTCGCGAAGAATCGTGAAGCCAGGCGTGGTGGCGCACGCCTTTAATCCCAGCACTCGGGAGGCAGAGGTAGGAGGATCGCCGTGAGTTCGAGGCCACCCTGAGACCGCAGAGTGAATTCCAGGTCAGCCTGGGCTAGAGTGAGACCCTACCTCAAAAAACAAAGACAAAAAAAAAAAAAAAGAGGAGAAGAATCGTGGATATTGACAATAAAGACAGCCTGAGGAATAATTAGCTGGGACTGAGTTAAGTTAGCTGTCATGTAACAAAAGAACACATGTTCTTTTTTACTATTACGTTTTGCCTGCTTTCCTTCCTTGCTGCTCTAACACAGGCCTTTCATGTCTACAGACATGTGTTCTATTCCATACAGCATCTTTGCTGTTCCTTATGCCGGCATAGTCTTTCTTTGTTTTGCCAAGGTGCACTTTGAGAACTTTTTGATGGGTCTAGGTATGAAATCTACTGAACAAAGGGACACTTTCGTCTTCGAACATGCCCTTCCATGAAGCAAAGACTTCACCCACTGGCTTTAAGTATTAAATACCAGTGCAAGATGAATACACTGATCTCACATGAAGCTTACACATGCCTCCTGACAGACATTTTGCCAAGAAAATGAACACGTCATCCCCATTCAGTGGGCCCAAGGTGCTTAAACCGGTTGTGGTTTAAATGTGATATCAGCAAGCCCCTTGGAAAGAAAAAATACACTGAAATTATTCTTGCACATATCCAGTAAAACACCAAGTGCTGGGCTGGAGAGATGGCTTGGTGGGTAAAGTGCTTGCCTGCAAAAGCCTAGGGATCCCAGTTTGACTCTCCAGCACCCACATAAGACAGATGCACAAGGTGGTGCATGGGTCTGGAGTTTGTTTCCTGGCTGGAGGTCCTGACACTCCTATTCTCTCTCTCTCTCTCTCTCTCTCTCTCTCTCTCTCTCTCTCTCTCTCTCTCTCCCTCCCTCCCTCCCTCCCTCCCTCCCTCTTTCTCTCTCAAATAAATAAGAGTCCTCTATGGACTCTTCAGTGGTCTTTAGGACTAGAACTTGTGACGTGAACATGTCCTGTGACCTCCAAACCCTGTCAACCTATGAAGTTTATGTACTGACAGACTTGCCAAGCCTGGTGGCTCCGTTTTTTTTGAGGTAGGGTTTCACTCTAGCCCAGGCTGATCTGGAATTCACTATGGAGTCTCAGGGTGGCCTCGAACTCACAGTGATCCTCCTACCTCTTCCTCCCGAGTGCTGGGATTAAAGGCGTGCGCCACCACGCCCGGCTTGGTGGCTCCTTTTTAATGGGCATTGGATGACTCCGCATGTTCAGAATTCCTAGGAAGCTATATTGTGGCATATATTTGGACCAGAAAGCAGTTGTTTATATTTTCAGAACCCTGTGAACAGATATGGTAGCATGAAATATCCTTCAAGTTTAGGTAAAATTTGGATTATCACCAGATGCTGACAGACTTCAGAAAGGATGACCCACTGAATAAAGAGCCAGTGTTTCTCCTTAGTAACCCCGTCTCTACATTCCCATCGTTCTCAAGTATCTTTCCTTTCCACCAGTTAACAAATCTCTTCAAATCGTTATGATTGGATACCACCTTAGAAAGTTGTCTCAAGTTTCCAGACAAATACTGTAGAATTCATTATGTCATAACAAAATCAGTCAAGAGTTCTGATTAAATAAAATTTATGACTATATAATCACAGAATTTTTCCCCAAAGGAAATAAGTTTGATGTTTATAAAGTATACTAATAGCTTTCCATAATTTGGGTCTTCCAATGTTATGATCAATAGTCAAATAAATATAGATCTTAAATCTGTAGCCACTTTATATCAAAACATCCATTGTATGGTATTATTATGCAAAGCTATCAAATAGCATAGAGTAAAATATATGGACATTAATAGCTACTTCTTACAAACAGTAGTAAAACTAGTTTAATCTATTGAGTTTCTGATATTTAAAATATAAGTTGAGGCATCGGATTTATTTTCCTAATACATTTTCTTAACCCTTGTAGTTAATTCTGGGTTATGATAAGAACTGCCAATGTTAATGTTATTTCTTTTCCTCTCCCATTTAATCCTTCCCTTCAAAATAAGTGATTACTTCTCAGACCCATTTATTTGTCCCAGTCCATGAATGTTTTAATTTTTAAGTGTAAATTAAAATGATTCAAATAATTTCATTTTTCAAATCATTTAATTTTCCCTTAATTATTTGCAATCAGTCATTTAATCATGATCAACTTCTCACTCTGCATAGGCTTGTAAGCATAGGTCTAAGAATTTAGTAATACTATTTGATATGGACCTGGTTTAATTCAAGATGCTGCATAAAAATTGACAGTTTTGAGTAAATACTTCATGCAGAATGTCATAAAGTTAACCCTGATGCTATCCTGAAAATTGGACCAAAATTATCCAAAATTCTTTCTCCTGAAGCAGAGATCATCTCTTATGTTTTGTTTTGTTACCAAATAACAAAAACAAATATTTATGATTAACTCACAGAATTTAGAAAGTACATTTAATGATAGGTGAGTATGAGATGTAAGAAGCATTTAATCTTGGTCTAAGATGAATAAATATGAACCTAGTACGTTTGGTTGGGTAACATTATATAAGCCTTCCTATTCAAAATTTAATCATTCCACATTCCTTTGAAATAATAATTTAATTTTCTGCTTTAATTAATTCCATTGCTGCCTTAAACTTTGCTATGACAATTAATTCTACACAAAAATGCTATAAGAAGAAATTCTGAAGTGTTTCAAGACAATCACATACTTAATATTTAAAATAAATTTGTCATCTTAGCATTTTATTGTTTTATTTTTAGTGGCTTGTTGACTCACTGTTCAGCTTTTCAATGTGCAATCTAATGTCCAGTTTCAAAAAATGAACTATTTTAATCAAGTGAATGCACTAACAATAGTATAGACCAATAAAATGTATCAGTTATAGAAGGTAAGTACATGAATCATGCATACAATATCTGATGATAAATATAGTATTTAGGTGATAGTTATCAATACTCAAGTTCTCTAATTAAGTTCAAAAAGAGACACAGAATGATGACCTCCTAAGATAATTTTAACCCTTTGTGCTCCTTGGAAGAGCAGTTGTATTTGATATCCTAAAAAGAAAAATAGCCATCTCACATATTGTGTAAGGTAACCTTTTTCTCTCTTAAGGTCTTTTAAAAATTAATGTCATTCAATTTTTCACTAGCTTTAGGAATACTGTCCTATACTATCGCATGCTATTTTCTAGAACATTCTTTTTCTCTTACTTAAGTACTATGATAGGAATGTTATATAGCCAACATTTAAAAAAAATATCTATCTGTGTGTGGGGCTAGCTATATTCATATATTGCTGCAGAACTTTGAATGATACACTAAACAGTTAATAAAACCAGCACACAATGAGCTTCAGAAATTACCAGTGTAAAAGGTTTGGGTCCTTATATCTGAGCTATTAATAATGTCAACAATGATGTTAATAAACTTTATTTGTCAATTACTGGCACTTATACTTGACTATCAATCCTTAAAGTATACCTTTGAATTCAGTATTTAGCTCATAGTAATAACAAAATAAATACTTACTGAATAATCATTGCATCTTTACATCAATCCTATGGGCATATGCTATTACCTTCATTTGATTGATAAGAAAATTGAAGCATAAAAATATTCATTGCTCTGATGGTTTGAATGAGATATCTCCACAGCCTCGTGTGTTTAGAATACTTGGTCTCCAACCTGTGGCACTTTGGAAGGTGCTGTATTGCTAAAGGAGGTATGCTACTAGGGGTGGACCATGAGGCTTATTAGCCCAGTTTTCCAGTGCTACTTCTGCCAGGATATTGGACAAACTTTCTTCTCATGCCATGATAAAACTTTCTCTTCCAACTGTAAGCCTGAAATAAACCCTTTGCTTCCATATGGTACTTTTAGTTGTATGTTTTGTCCCAACAGCAAGGCAACTAAACTTGCCTAAAGTCACTAGGCTTTGAATCAAGATTGCTTTTTTTCTCTAACATGTGTGATCTTAACCCCTATTTTATATTGCCGTAATATAAAAATCCAAGAAACAGAAAATCTGTTTCACAGTATAGATAATGATAGACAACATCTGAATTCCTAAGATTAGACCATCATTATACTAGGAAAAGTGAAATGTTGAGTACACATGAAAATACATAGAACAATTTATATTATGAGCATAACTACAAAAGTCCTAGTGAGCAAACTTTCTACATGCAATCAACCATATGTATGTCAATGAATAATCAACTAGAATAATGGCTGTGCATGCAGAGCCATTTGCCCTAGGACACTTTGCATAATAACCTACTTTTTCTTTATAATACTGAGGCAACCATTTTACAGCTGAAGTAACATGGTACAAGTGTGCATGACCACTGTGAACCTAGTACTGGAACTGAGTCTGTGCCATCTTATACCGCATACTATATATCTATGGTTGAGGCAAATATAAGCAGTTCTGAGATGTCTCAAAATTAGGAGATTATTAACATGCATCATAAAGACGTTTGAGAAAAAAATCATAGAAATCAATTCTTTAAAGGTATTTAGTAAGCTCAATATATATTCTCGATTTTAATAAATAACTACAAAAAATAGAAAAAAAAAGTTCTAGGCAAAGTGAAACCAAATTTCTCCATAGCCAACGGCCATCATCATCCGACCCTAATTAAACTTAGTGGCCATAAGACAAATAAAAAAATCAACAAAAACCAACAGCAACAACAAACAAAAAAAACCCAAGAACCTTCAAAGTGGGAGCAGAGCTAGTTGTGAAGAAGGTACTTAGTGGGATTAGGAGGGAGATAAGTAAATGGGGACTAAATATGTTTAAAATGCAGAATATAAACATATGAAATTGTCAAAAACAAAATAAAAATTGGGAAAAGAAAGCAAGCAATGAAAGCCGACTTCTTTCAGAATGCTGAGGGGCCTTGACAGGAAGTACTTCCAGAGACAGGCGAAGACCCTACGTTCACAGCTGACGTTTCCCATCACAACCCCAGCTACGCCCACTTTGGCTGCGGTCAGAGGACTAGATTGAGGTGCTATAAATGTATCCAGGGAGTAATGGTTCACTATCATTTGTAGAGTGGATTTATTTTCATTTATTGAAGTCACACAAAATGTTGCTTTCTGGGTTTCTGCTGCATTTAACCTATGAAAATAAATATAGTCTAAACCACACTAAGGGTATATTTTATGATTATATGTATATAGTTTTAAATTTATATGTAGTTATTCTTAAAAATGCTTATGCAGTAAGCACCACAAACCTGCATTTTCTCTGTAAAGGGAAGCTTTGTTGAGCGTAAAGAGATGACAAAGGGATGTAGGAATCTTTTGTCATTCTTGTCAAACTCTGGCTGATTCATAATATGGGATATTGGAACATGAAGAAACCTAATCATCATGATGCAGAGAACCTATGTCTCCACATTCAGAAACAAAGAATGATGAGAAAGCAGACCTTTTATTTGCATAACCTTCAACATGGAACATAACTTTTTAAATATATTTTATTTATTTTTTTAAATTCTTTTTGTTCATTTTTATTTATTTATTTGAGAGTGACAGAGAGAGAGAGAGAGAGAGAGGCAGATAGAGAGAGAGAGAATGGGCACACCAGGGCTTCCAGCCACTGCAAACAAACTCCAAATGTGTGTGCCCCCTTGTGCATCTGGCTAACGTGGGTCCTGGGGAATCGAGCCTTGAACCGGGGTCCTTAGGCTTCACAGGCAAGCGCTTAACTACTAAGCCATCTCTCCAGCCCAAATATATTTTATTTATTTAAGAGGAAGAGGGAGAGAGAGAGAGAGAGAGAGAGAGAGAGAGAATGGGCATGCCAGGACCTCCAGCAGCTGCAAACAAACTCCAGGTGCATGCGCCCCCTTGTGCATCTGGCTTACATGGGTCCTAGAGAATCAAACCAGTATCCTTTGGCTTTGCAGGAAAACGCCTTAACCATTAAGCCATCTCTCCAGCCCCCAGGAACATAATTTTTGTTTAATTCCTTTCTCAACTTTGTGGTATATGTTTGTGCATGTGTACATGTATAATCTTGGGCAATAAAATTTTATGGGAGTTGGTATTTAAGGGGCCAACACTTGCATCTCTTTATGTTGTTTATCTATTATTGGGTGAAAGTGGTTACCAAATATAATTCATAATATAGCAGAGTGAAAATCTCCCCCCTAGGTCTTAATTTAGACTACACACTATGTGTTGTAGTTATTTACATTACTACTCATAAAAATTTCTATTTCTCCCCTACTGATAATTTAAGAGAATGGCCATAGCTGGCTTTGCTTTAAAAAATAACCAACACGCAGAAAGATAAAATGTCAACATCTCTTGCCTGTTCTTCCTAGACTTATGAATTGAACCTCATTAGCTATAATGCTTTATTTACATCTTAGTTGTTCAGTTAATTTAAAATATTAAGTTGCAAATAGTTATTTGGGAAATCAAAAGCCTAAGAGACTTCAGAATTTCCTTTGTTGTATCAGGTTGGCCTGTGGTATGTTAGGAGTAACTGGAGAAAGAATGGGAGGGATTTAATGATGAATCTTAACATTCTGAATAATTAAACAGTAAAAATTCTTAGAGTTAGGATATACTTTGGGGCCTAAAACCAGCCGCATTTGTTTAAAAACTCCTTTAGTACTGAAAGTTACCTCACTTCCCTGTGTTAGCATGATGTGCAAATACAGTGAAACATGCCGCGCCTCATGCGTGACCATCCTCCTTTGATTTAAACATGCCGCGCCTCATGCATGACCATCCTCCTTTGATTTAAACATGCCGCGCCTCATGCATGACCATCCTCCTTTGATTTAAACATGCCGCGCCTCATGCGTGACCATCCTCCTTTGATTTAAACATGCCGCGCCTCATGCGTGACCATCCTCCTTTGATTTAAACATGCCGCGCCTCATGCGTGACCATCCTCCTTTGATTTAAACATGCCGCGCCTCATGCGTGACCATCCTCCTTTGATTTAAACATGCCGCGCCTCATGCATGACCATCCTCCTTTGATTTAAACATGCCGCGCCTCATGCATGACCATCCTCCTTTGATTTAAACATGCCGCGCCTCATGCGTGACCATCCTCCTTTGATTTAAAGACATTTATCCAGGACACTTTCCTCCATCTTCAACTCATCTGCTGCTGAAATGTCATGTCCCATTCTCTAACTATCCATCTATGAATAGAGCTTTTGTAACCATTCATACAGTCTGCTAATATGCTTTGATTCAAGTAGATATTAACATGATACATTAACAATTCGACATGTAATATGAGTAACAACTAGTGCTTGAGTTCCTTAATAAGACTCCAGTCTTCCATTTACGTTGTCTGGGTTTTGTAGACAGACAGCCACTCACTAGTTTCTGAGCTACAATCCCCAGACCTGGTCAGATCTTCCTCAGAGCAGAAAAGGGAATTATATGACTTTAGCCAGCACCTCCAGATCTTCCACCTGTGTTTCCTTTGCTCCAATATTATTCTTCATCCAAAATACTCCCCTTTCATCTGTGCTGTGTGAAACAATTCTTTTGTTTATCTGGGGCTACAGACGCTCCCAAATGCTCTAAGCAGAGGTAGTGGGCCATTCTGAAAGGAGTTTGGAGTCCAGGATGCTGAGAAATGTGGACAGTGGAGGCCAAGGATGCCTACTGTGACACTGTGGTGAGCAACGTTAATTTTGTGGATCTTCTCCTGGCTTGCCCACAGCTACTGAAGTTTACCGGAAAAATTTATGACACAGTTTTGTCAGCTCTAGTAAATGACTTTGGGATGTTGGGAAAACTCAAGGAAGTTAGTTACTACCTGAACTTCATAGAGGTAATTAGAGATACAACCTAAAGTGTTAAGTCAGCTGTAGGGAACAAATTATCAATTGAAGCTTTTGTCAATACTTAGGGAAGGAAGTGTGTATTCCAGAAGGAGGGCAGAATGCTGTAATGAAAAGAAATTATAGATTCAAACACAAAAGCTAAAGACCTCAAAATCATCTCTTACACTGTCTGGAAGTTTCGGTGGATAAGATCACTTACGAAACAACACACGTAGGTGTTCTCAGAAAGCTACATAAAGTACTCTCCGTATCTAAAAGAGGACCGACTACAGGTATGGGATTCCAGTAAGCCAAGGAATTGTTCTGTCTCTCTCCCAGATCTCCTCTTCTGAGGAACAGGAAATGTTTTCATTCAACTTAACTATTTGAATCTATATCAAGCAAAACAAGCCAACTTTCTTATAAAAACTCTGCAGTATGAATGAGGCAACGATCCCCAAATACTGGAATGCTGTTACTGTTATTGGCACGGGTTGATTTCCTGTATGTTTCTTAGTCAACTGCTTGAGATAAATCCAACTGAAATAGGCGTTAGAAACCCTGCATCTTTGTCGTATCTAATGATGAGAGGCAGTGAAACAAGAGATAACCTTTTCACTGGTTTTCTTAACTAAGTTGCAAAATAAACAGAAAACTGCTTTACATGCACATATGTTGAATGTAAATATGCATGAAGACTTTAGGGGTAAAAGGAAAAGTAGACATTTTCAGAATGTTTGATAATGATTGTTTTATCAGAGCCTGTTTGGACAAGAAAATAATAAGTGAAAGCAGACATATGCTAAAATATTGTCAGCTCATATCCTGCTACTTTCACGTTGGAAATTGAGAGCCATAACACAATAAACACCCATCAGATTTATGGAATTTCTTCTGTCAGCAAAATCCCTAAACTGTTGTGAAAAACAGCAGCAACTTTTGAAATTAAAAAAAAAAAAGATTAGGATTTACTGTGAAAATTATTTAACCAAGAGATAAGGAGAAGAGGTCATAAAGAAATCTGGGAGGAATTTTAAAAGCAGGCATAAACCATGAGTAAGAAATGTAAGCATTTGTGTGTAACATACACTGGAGCCTGAAATAGAAGGTAGGGCTTGAAAATAAATTTTATTAAATCATATACTATGTAAGAGACAAATACCAAAGTAAAGAGAGAACTTCAAAGCGACTATTAAATGATTGTACCTGCTTCCAAAAACCATGTCTTGCTATGTGGCTCAAAAAGGAAAAACCTGTTTTTGACAGTATTCCAAGCAACTTGTGTGCGTCTTCATACAGCCACCAGAAGTGAGTTTCAATGAGTGCTTTTCACTGATTCAGTGAGCCAAATCATAAAGCCTCAGGCTGTCATAAAAAAAAAAATTCTGTACATTTTGACAAGAGCAAGACAAACATATATATTTGCCAGATTCCTATTGTGAAAATACTATAACTGGCCTATGGCCTACATTTCTAAGAGATTTGACATAATTAATTTTTTATGGTATTGTCTCAACTCTACAGCACTGGCAGGATTTTTGTCATAAGTCTATGCTTGAAATCAACTAAATAAAGACCTAAGTGTACTTCTTCCTATAGGAAGAACTATTCCTACCCACAAAAGAATAAAAGTTAGCTTAGTAAATGTGTATGAAGGTAACAGTGTTTATGGAGAAATGTGGACGTATAAACCAGTGTTCTACTTAACAGAAGACATCCTGTACTGACACCATTGCAAACCACTGCTGTAGGACAGGGATTCATACACTTTAATGTGCTAAGGAATCTGGGGAGTTTAGTAAAGAATAGAACCCAACAGAACAGACCTGGGAATAACCTTGAGTATCTGTACTTCCTATGAACTTTCAGATGACCATGTTCTGCCGGTCCACAAATCACACCTCGAACAGTGAGGTTATGATATGCAGAGAAATTTTAGATATGGGATTAACTGTCTTAAGAAACCTGTAAATAACTGAAATTTGGATTATATTGGAAAAACCATCTGTGCAGACTTTCTAAAATCATAGGCTAGGCATGGTGAGTAGTTTTATAAGACAAAAATTAGAGTAATAACATGACAATGTCACTCTAATTAGTGGTATTATTTTTAACTGAAGAACATTTCAGTGAGAGCATTTCTACCTCTGTGTTTGATTTTCTTTTCTTTAATTAAAAAAAAAAAGCTCAATCACTATGTTTATGAAATATACAAGCCAACTGCTCAGTTCTTTATCTCAAGAGATATAGGGCATCTGTGGACTTGGGTTTCCACTGGGTGTCGAATGGACAATGGTGTAACTATAAGGTTCAGGACTGACCGAGACCATGCAGACCATTCTGAGGCAAAGATGCAAGCTTTTATTAGGGAAAAATATGTGCTGCCAGGACTGACTCAAGAGCAGAGCAGTCAACTTGGGGTTACAGACAGTGCACTTTATAGAACTCTTCAGTTGGGGGAAGGCGAGGAAGGGGAAAGTAAAGAAGATTTCTTTAGGGGAGATCTAAGATAGCCAGAACAGTAATGTGGCGTCTTGAGAGATAAGGGGACAGGACACCTGGACCTGGGGCATTGTTAGGCAAGGAAGGGATAATGGCTGGGCAGTTTCTTGAGGAATGTGGAATGACCCACTTCCTTGTATCTGTCACTATCCTGCTGTCTTTGGTGACTCCATTTCGGGGAAGCCCATCTTGACCTAACAGTAACCAAGCTCATCAATCACGTCCTTATTCTAATGTAAGTCAGAAACACAGTTTATTTCATGAAGACAAGAAACCTTTGCACATAAGAGAGAATGCAACACCAGGTTTGTTTTTGTTTGGGAGACCTGATGCAGATCCAAAATCACCTAGTATCCTGTTGTCTGTTTAGTTGGTTTTGCAGGCCTTCTCAGCAGCTTCAGATAGATATACACTGGCCATTTCTTTCAGAGCTGATGCCCCATGGCTCTGACACTGGGAGAGATCTCGGAGACCTGGCCCGTGTTCAAGTTGCTCCACACATTAGTTTAGAAGCTAGCTTGTTGAAATTTAATCCCAAAACAGCCACTGCTTCTTTTTATGCTTTGCCAAAATGTCTAAACATGAATACTTCTGTTTTTTGAAAAGTCTTTGTTTGCTTGCTTGCTATAAAGAAAAAAAAAAAACTGCACACCATCCAAATTTATTCATTATCTCATGAGATAGTTTTCCAGCTATAGGTATTCCCAAAGGCGATTGTCCTGGGGAGGGGCGGTCTTCTTGTATTTGAGATTGATAAACTGACGTCACAAGTAAATGTCTGCATAAGGCATGAAAAGCCTCTAAAGAAATGAACTGGTAAATCCCCCCTTCTCCTTTGTTAGAGCTGTCTTTGCCATGCCTGAAGCCTGTGGGTTGGATTAGGGCAGTGAAAAAACTTCCTGCCAACTGAGAAGAGTGCAAAGAGAAGGGGGAAAAATTCTGTCGTTTGAAGGTAAAACGTAAAAGTGACTCTACAAGTATGCATGGAAAAATCTACTGAAGAGTATAATCCTAGCTCAAGAGATTTTGTTTTAAAATCCCAATTCATCTAACAAGGCAAAAGCAACTAAAATGCAAGGGCGGATTTAAACCTCCTGGTTCACCTGCCAGTCCTTACAATTGCCGTGTAAATGATTCATTTTGAATGCTATTCCCCCATAGTTTTTGAGTAAGTGTTTAGACCATTTTTGTATTCCCGTTTTGATCTTAATCCTTTTTTTTTTTCTGCTAGAATTCAAGTAAATAATGGAAAAAGGCATTTTCGTAATATTATGAGAAGGTGCTTTCATATTGCTACCTCTGGCCATTGTTTTGTTTCAATGCAAAGCCTTTAACTAGCTCTTCTGAATTCTATCCCATGCTCCCCTGGGAGCAGCCTACAGATTCTTGATCTACGTTGATCAAGAAGCCAGTAAGGAAGAGGCAAATAAATAGATGACACCCCATTCTTAATCATTCATACTTTGCTTGCGCTTTAAATTGTAAGAGCACTTTCAAAGAAAGTTTATGTAAGGCAGAAGAAGAAAATATCAATAAGTTTTTTTTTCCAATTACTATACACTAATGCTTCTTGAAAAAAATTATTAAAGTACTCTGGAAAATGTTCAAGAGCTCAAACACATCCATGTATACTCACACCAACAGACACACACATGCATGCATATACTTAGGTAGAACTAAGGCCCAGGAACAAGTTACTGATCATCATTGTTTAGTTGTTTTGGAGGGAGGGGTAGACTTAGGGCAACTGGACCCCCTGGAGGTTAAAAGTGCAGGAAAGTTTGCACTTGCTAGAAATCAAAGATCTGATTTCTTATCTCTTGCCTAGACCTGGTTTTCCACAGTCAGGACCACTTGTGGGAGGAAAGTCTTCCATAGGACTTAAACAATGGGGTTGGTCAAGTTCTGCTCCCAGAACTCTGTGCCAGAGCTAATCTCTTCCTGAGTCGCTCTCTCAGATCACCTGGGAATTTCCAGGCTCAGGCCCAGGCCCAGGCCCAGCCAGGGACCCCCTCCCAGCCATTACTCTTTATCCCCTCCAGCTCCCCACATGGCAGGATATCTGTGAACTTTCTTTTCTCTTATCTTTCCACACTTTCCCCCCCCAGATCCGTATCTGGTCACATGGACTCCCAGGTGTACCTCTCTTCCCCCCACTTTATCTCCCCTTACCTCCCAGCTGTCGCCTATCCGCACTCCTTTGTAAAATCTGAATAAATAATTGCTATTTATCTTAGAACATAACAGGAGGCGTGATTTATTTTGAATTTGTATTATGTCAGTCACTGTTTTAAGCAGGTTACTTGCCTCAGCTAATCTTTACAATTGCTTTGAAACATAGCTAGTGAATTAAGTAAATTTTGCAGATGATAGAACAAGGGTTAAAAGTTTTATTATTAATTTTCCAAATAAACACTACACTATACTGTAACATAAAAGTTTTATAACCAGTAGGGCAAAAATTATAGTCCGAGGAACACAGACTATAATTCTTTTGATTAGAATAGAAAAAAAAAAAAACACATAATAGCACTTTGCTATTAAAGCTTGCTGAGGCTGAATGATTGGCACACTTGAAGCAAACCTATAGTACACCAAACAAAACAGAGCTCTCCTAAAGACTGCCAGAGGTCAATAAAGTTATGAGTTATTTACAGTGTGATGTAACAGGAAGCATCATGCTAACAAGAATGGAGAAGGGCATATTCGATAAACAATGTCTGCAAAGAAAATTTTCTTCAGAAAGCTCCTCATGTATAAAAGCCTTTGTAGCAGAAGTGGTACCGGTGCAGAATTTCACAAAACATCTCTTGGTAATAACATATGCTGAACACAATTGAAGGCAAGTCCTTCAAGTCTAGACAGCTAAGCCTCGCTAGAGCAGATCCACTTGCTGTTTAAATATTCTCTCAAAAATCCATTTGTTTACCAAAATCCATTCCCACTTGTTGAGAGCATCTTTCCTCACTTATCTGAAAGTGACAATGAATTTGAGGTGCCTTTCTCTTCTGTTACCAGATGTGATAATGGGGAATCACATAGCCTCACCAGAGGCTAGAAGATGTCGGCTCGTGGCTCTTGAGAGCAAAGGCTAATTCTTCCAAGTAAAAGTCCTTCACCCATGCTGGAGAAATGGCTTAGTGGTTAAGGTGCTTCCCTGCAAAGCCTAAGGAATCTGGTTCGATTTTAGGACCCACGTAAGCCAGATGCACAAGGGGGCACATGCATCTGGAGTTCATTTGCAGTGGCTCTCTTTCTCTCTCTTTCAAATAAATAAATTATATATATATATATATATATATATATATATATATATATATTTTTTTTTTTTAAATCCTTCCCTGAGGAGTTCTGTTAATGTGGTCCCTGGCAAAACTTGACACTTGACTGCTCTAATTATTTCAAGCTGCCTGGAAGGAAGCCACATTCCCAGGGGTCTCTGGCGAAGAGATGCGCCAGTGAACTGCAAGTTTCTTCCTCACTTTGTTTGTCTGTGAAGAGGACGTTTTCATCTCATCTGTTGTGAGCTGCTCACATTGAAGGTGTGCGCAGAGCAGAGGGGAGAAGCATCTGGCATTTATTCTGCTGGGCTCTGTAAAGATGGTTCACACGACTCAACTTTTAGTTCTGAGAAACAGAAGCCATTATAGTCCTTGAAAAACCTACCTTTTTCTTCCCAAATGTGGGATTAGATTTATACTTGATATGTCCCCAGTACTCTAAATTGTCAAGTAAGAGGTCTACCTATCCAAGCCTTAGGTTGACGAGCAACTTTTCCACTTATTTGTGCAACATGTCTGTTGAGATCTTTCCACATCCAGATACTGGGTTAAATTTTCTTTTACTGAAACTTTGCTGAGAAATTGAGCCCAGGAAATTTCTTTCCTAAAGAAACAGCAAGGCATCTGTAGTACTTAGTCCATTCAATATTATTTTATGCATGTGGGTGTGTGCGTAGGTGCACATACGTGGGCGCGTGTGCATACATGTGCACATGCACGCGGAAGTCAGAGGTCAGCCTTGGGTATCATTTGAAAACTTCATTCGCTGCTGCTGGGGGCACTGTTTGGAAAGGCTGTGGAAGTGTTGGGAGGCGGGGCCTTTCTGGAGGAAATGAGTTCCTGGGGGTGAGCGTGAGGTTTTCAAGCCTGTTTATTGACTCGGGCTGCAAAGTGACAAGCCAGATGGCCTACGCGTTCCCCACTGTAATGGACTGTATACCTTGCAAAGTCGGCCAGAGTAAACCTTTTCCTTCTGCAGGTTGCTCCTCATCAGGGATTTGATCATATCCATGAACAAGTGACTAATACAGCCACAGACCAGGTATTTGAGACAGGGCCCCCCATTGGCATGGATCTCACCAGGCAGGCTGGAGTGGCAGTCCCGGTGTTGGGATCACACACGCACACCAACACACCTAACATTTCTTACGTGGTTTCTGGGGGATCTATTGCTTTCTATGTTCCCAGTCAGTTTGGCAAGCACTTTAATGACTGAGCTATCTCCTCGGTCTCCCATAAGATTTTTTAAAATATTTTTTGTTCATTTTTATTTATTTATTTGAGAGTGACAGAGAGAGAGAGAGAGAGCGAAAGAGGCAGAGAGAGAGAGAGAGAGGGAGGGAGAGAATGGGCACGCCAGGGCCTCCAGCCACTGCAAACGAACTCCAGATGCATGTGCCCCCTTGTGCATCTGGCTAACGTGGGTCTTGGGGAATCGAGCCTCGAACCGGGGTCCTTAGGCTTCATGGGCAAGCACCTAACTGCTAAGCCATCTCTCCAGCCCCCATAAGTTTTAATGTACGCAAGTTTACTCACTTAACTCAAATTTACTCAGTACCTTCTATCTGTCAGGCAAGTTTCTAGGTGTCCAGCAGATAAGAAATCACTGAAACATATAAGAACCTCTGCCCCTCTATAGTTTTCATTTTAGAAAATGGATAAATAAAATGACAGTAAAGGAAGTATGATTAGGTGGCACTGAAAGACAATGTAACTAGAGACGGCCTTTTTGCAGAGTGACTGGTGCAGGTCAAAGGAGTTAAGCAAAGAACCACGTTGACGTCCAGGAGCAAGCAAAAGTTTTCACATAAAAGTTCAGAAGTAGAAGTTAGCATGGTATGTTGGGGATGTAGGCATGGCTGGAGTAAAAGAATGAAGGGGTAAACTGAAAAAGACGTAGGTCCTAAAACCACATATGAATAGGTCAATAGAAAGGTCAATAGAAAGGTTTTAAACTTCAGCCTGGGGCTATTGCTGGTCACTGAAGGACTTTGAGTGGAGAATTAATAGTCAAAGTTTTAAAGAGCTTGTGAAACAAAAGAAGGGATACACAGGCAAAGTCGAATGCAAAGAGCAATTAGATCATTCATCTGGTGAGAGGTGGTAAGATCTACTAGGTTTTAATTACAGTGAAGGCGTATTAAGTCACAACAAGCGAGATCACTGACAGATGGCATATGAAGTGTAAGAAAAGACAAGCACCCAAGACGAGTTCTAGGTTCTGGGAAAATAAGAGAACCCACGGCTATCACCTTGAGATAATATTGTGGAGAGACTAGAGACTTAAAGGGATACCAGATTAAATCCTGGGTATTGAAATTAATGTAAGACTTGTGGGTAGATAAGATATATATCTACATTATGGAAATAAAATTTGGAAGTATCAAATATAGGTGGTAATCAGAGCCAAGGGAGAAAAGGTCTGTCCGGGGATGTGAGTATAAACAGTAGTGTGAACAGGGCCAGATCTGAGCTCCCAGAGCTTCTAGCAATGGTAAGTCAGGCACCCAAGGAAGGGCCAGAAAAGGAGATTCCACAAGAAGTGCAGGAGATAACCTGGGGAAGTCTGCAGATCCAGAAACCAATGCAACAAGCCTTCCAGCAAAGCCCCTTTCGCCATGAGGAACGTCGCTCATATCCTACCAGAAGAGGACTAAGGACTGGCATTGACTCCTGCTGCCTTGCTGACAGCACTGAGTGTGTTGTTGCCCTTGGTTCTGCCTTGGTCTTTGGTCAGACCTCTAATTCATGCTTAGGTGGTAAGGAATTCAGAACACCACTATCTCTGATATCCTATAGAGAATATAGGTGGCTTCTCAAGGAAACCCACTTCTGCCCATTGCTAACACATGGAACCAATCCAAACTAAAAGGATCCATTAATCTTTAAGGCAACAGGTTTAGCAGGTGAGATGCATGTATAGGCTACATAACCACTATGACATTTCCATCACCCCCCCCAAATTTCACTCTGTAGTCGATTCCCCAGGACCCACATAAGCCAGATATACAAGGTGAGGCGTGCGTCTGGAGGTCATTTACAGTGGCCAGTGGCCATTCTCTCTCACTCTCTCTCCCCCCCCCCTCTCCCTCCTCATCTCTTTGTCTTTCTCTCAAATAAATAAGAACAAAATATTTTGAAAATTAAACACTTTTAAAGATTATTTCATGGGGGAAATGCATACACAATTTAATTGTAAATGTTTGAAGTTATCTTTCTCTACCACAACTCTGAACCAAAGATGATCCTCAAAGACTCCATACTATCCTGCTATCACCTTAGGATCTAAAGGCTACTTTGAGCTTGTTCAAGAATGAATTCCCAACATACCACGCATTCCTTAATCAAACATTTATTGCTTTAAGTAATATTCAGAGCCCCTCCCTTGTTGCCACTCGTACACATACACAGACTCTCACAAACATTGCTATTTTGGAACTTGTCTGTCCCTCCGCATTCTGACCACTCAGCACAGTACCAGAACATGAGTGGTGATGTTTGTATTCCATTGAAAATTTATTGGAAATGTGACAACAGCGCTATATCCTGAATCACAGTGTTGTCAGCAGTTCTAAATCCAGCTGTAGCATCTGAATATAAAATGTACAACTGAATAAATTCTATATCTTTAAAAAATTTTTCAAAGCCTAGTAACACAGAAGTGTATTTCCAGCTTTCTCTCTCTCTCTCTCTCATGTACCTTTAAGCATATAAAATTAGATGTGTGGCATTGCGCCAGAAACAGGGACAGAAAGGATATGACATCCTGGGGATAACAGGGATCTAATAGATCCTTTTTTTGAGAAATTTTTCTTACAAAATGAGCCAGAAAGTGAAACTGGAACAATTCAATGACAAGAATGCAAAGAAAAATCATGTCTCCTTCCTACAAATACATTAGCTAAAATCCCATTGTTAATATTAATATTTTTGTTACAGCTAAGCTTTAACATTGATGGAATTCTCATTTGTATGCTAATCTACAGCTATAAATACCAAGTTGCAGATGGGATAGACATTAGCAACAAAGGAAATTAGAGAGAATGAAAAATTCCCATAGAGTTTAACACACATAAATGTATGCCCACATTCACACCAGGGTGATATGAAAGGCCTTGGATATTTTTTTCAAAGTGACCTTTCTGAAGGAGTTCACACTATTCATCATTTTCCTATGCTTTCATGTGGCATAACCTAGCTAAGACTTTTTAACAAAGTGTGGCTTTTTGTTTTGGAAAATTATGAGTGACTTATGAGTGACCTGTTTGCTGCATTAGGAAAGATGCTGTTTTATTCGAGAGACCATAGGAAGGGAACAAAAAAAAAAGGAACAATAGCAAAGAAAGGAAAATTATGGTCTTCAGAATAAAAACGTATTTCATCCATTTTGGCACCAAGACTGACTATTAAAAGGCTGCCAGTAGGCAGGATTTTAAACATATGCCCTTTTCAGCATACAATTTTAATATAGAAATTGACATATTGGGCATGGAGCACATATTAGAACATCACTCTTTCTGCTACAGATGTGTTTGGTTGACCTTGAATAAATGTTAAGAAATACACCCTGCCTGTACATTTTTTCCCCGCATATAAATCACTTTTCTTCATATGTAACTATTGTGCCATCATTTAGCATTCACATTGTTTAAGTGGTAGGTTCAGGAGGTACTCTGGAGATAAAAGAAAAATCAAATTGTAATATACTAATTTTAAGGGAGATCTTTGGATATATATATATATATATATATATATATATATATATATATGACAATATAACTGAAATAGCTGTATTTCCTATAGATTTCTTGGACTTGCAACTGTTGCAAAGCAACTAAGATATACTAGAAGCAAAAATAGAAAGTGAATAAGTTCCTGTCTTTGGAGTCAGTATATGTTATTACTAGATATTCATTCTCAGACTATATTGAAAAATACTTGAAGCAAATGGAGATTGGTTTTCTTTTCTTTCTTTTTTTATTTTCTTTGAGAAAGGATCTCATTAACATGAATAGAAACTATGCCCAGAAAAATCCATTAACATTAATGGAAACTATGCATAGCAAAAGACTTAGATTAGTTTTTGGTCTTTTAAGGAGCATATGTATTCATTGGCTGGCTGTCCCAAAACAAAAGAATAGGAAGATTCTAAGCATATCTTGCCCCATTTTTATGATTATAAATTTCATTAAATTATATTTAATGAATCCTGAGTTAGAAAGTGCACAAAAAATATCTTAAGCTGCAGTAATATTTACTCTTCCAATAAAGCAATAGTTTTTGCAGCCCAGGCTTCATGCTGAATGTCACTGGGCAAATGATATGGCCATGGTTCTCATGAGCATCTTCTTTGTGCTTGCCATTAGGCTGCGTGCCAGGAGCTGAAATGATTAGCAGTAAATACAAACTTAATGGCTGGCCTTGCAGGTCCCTAGTCACTCTTGGTTCCTCTCTCCACTGGGGAGATAACGTGAATCAGACGCTATCAACGTATGACCATAGTAGAATCTGAATTAGAATGCAGGAGTACATTCAAAAGGTAAGGTAACATTTTACAAACAATATTTATTTAATACCCACTTCATCTTTGAATGAAAACACTGCTCTAACATTTTTTTAAAGACAAAACTCAAAGCATCTCTAAAAACTGATGAAAATCAGTATTGAAAAGTATGGAGGTGTTTGTGGCTTAAAACTGGATTTTTAAAAAATATTTACATGTCAACCATAATGTAGCATAGCATCGAGGGCTTCCAAACCCAGCTTCTGAAAATATGCCAGTGTTGTCTCACCCTCTTTCATGTTATCATTGCAATATCCCAAGAAGCAGCATGGTAGACTGGCTTAATATTATTTTCTCTTCTTTTTCTTTCTTTCTTTCTTGTTTATTTTTTTTTACTTGTTTTTGTTTACTGGTTTTCAAGGTAGGGTCTCACTCTAGCCTAGGCTGACCTGGAATTCACTATGTAGTCTCAGGGTGGCCTCGAACTCATGGAGATCCTGCTATGTCTGCCTCCAAGTGCTGGGATTAAAGGTGTGCGCCACTATGCCCAGCTGACTACTTTCTCTTCTTAATAATGGACTGGAGATATGGCTTAGTGGATAAGGCACTTGCTGGCAGAGCCAAAGGCCTAGGTTTGAGTCCCCAATACCCACACAAGCCAGAGGCACAAGGTGTCACATGCATCTGGAGTTCCTTTGCAGCTGCTGGAGGCTCTGGCATGCCTTTCTTCCTCCCCCCTCCTTGCAAATAAATAAATAAAAATATATTGTTTTAAACAAAAGTCTTAGAAGTATGGCATTGCTTTCTAGCTTTGTTCATTTTTATTTATTTATTTGAGAGCAACAGACAGAGAAAGAGGCAGAGAGAGAGAGAGAGAGAGAGAATGGGCGCACCAGGGCCTCCAGCCACTGCAAATGAACTCCAGACGCATGCGCCCCTTTGTGCATCTGGCTAATGTGGGTCCTGGGGAATCGAGTCTCGAACCGGGGTCATTAGGCTTCACAGGCAAGTGCTTAACCACTAAGCCATCTCTCCAGCCCAATAAGAATATTTTTAAGTACTGTATCATATCTTAGCACTCCCTCCATATCAGAGACACAAGAATTGAAGCTTAGTGAACACTAAGAATTATTTTGCCTAATCTTGCAATACAATGATGTTGTAGTAAACAGAATATAAAATCCTTATGCTTATTTACATTTAATGAAGTTGTCTTAAACAAAGGGAACTATTTTCAAATTTTCTTATATATGCCAATAAAGGTTAGATACCATAAGGAAGACAATGACTCAGGAAATAGAAGAGCCCTTTTGAGATTAACCTTATAGCAGAGAACTTACATAGCCCAAGGTTAATCAAGCAAACAATAAGCTTGGTAAAAAAGAACTTCCTTTGACTATACCCCTCTGTTACTGCATTCCTTCCTATGCTATCCCGTACCATTCCTTATTCTCTGAACACAGTCTCTTTTTCATCACTAGCTCATGCGTAAAACAGTTGAAAGACTGGTTTACTTCATTAAGAATTTAAAAAATGAGTTGGGCGTGGTGGCGCATGCCTTTAATCCCAGCACTCAGGAGGCAGAGGTAGGAGGATCGCCATGAGTTCAAGGCCACCTTGAGACTACAGAGTTAATTCCAGGTCAGCTTGGACCAGAGTGAGACCCTACCTCGAAAAACCATAAAAAAAAAAAAAAAGAATTTAAAAAATGCCTGGCGTGGTGGCACACGCCTTTAATCCCAGCACTCTGGGAGGCAGAGGTAGGAGGATTGCCATGAGTTCAAGGCCACCCTGAGACTGCATAGTGAATTCCAGGTCAGCCTGGAGCAGAGTGAGACCATATCTCGAAAAACAACAACAACAACAACAAAAATAAGGCTTGGCAGTTTGATCAAATATTCTCAAAGCT
Organism: Dipus sagitta; assembly: GCA_036346955.1. Lineage (NCBI taxonomy): Eukaryota > Metazoa > Chordata > Mammalia > Rodentia > Dipodidae > Dipus > Dipus sagitta. Next base: position 4,083,506 of record CM070793.1, on the reverse strand, counting down.
AATATACTATAGAGGAAAGTTTGAATCTTACCATGAAAGTCAGATGCTTGTCTTGCTAAATACTGCCTAACCCAGGACAGGTATTCTAACTGACAAGATAAACCTGAGAAGAAGTGAGAGGGGTGTCAGGAGGAAACAGCATAAGAAAACAGAAAAGGAGAAGACGTGCTGTCATGATGGTTCTCCCACTTGCTTAACGTGCGAACTTTCCTCAAGTTCAGAGAACAGATGCTTTCATGCTTTTGCCAGACTGAGTTAAAATTTTCTTCTTTTCCATTTGAAAGCATTCAGATAATGTGCAATGATACGAAAAACTTGTAAGTCAAAGGTTGCCAACTTCTCTCTCTCTCTTTTTTTTTTTTTTGTAATGACAGGCAGTTTACACTATAAATGTTTATACAAATATTTACCAGTTACAATTCTAAAAAGATACTGATGACTTGCCTGTTTAGAAAATAAGATGGAATAAGTGTCTAATATTTAGACCGCGTTAGGGCTATATTTATTGTTTAAAACCAAAGGTTCATAAGAAAGATGGTATCAGATAAATTAATGAAGCAATCCTTGAGCAACAAACCAAACTGAAGGAAACTGATCACCAAGTGGTAACAGGCAAATGAGAACTTTTTGATTTTGCTTATCTAATGAGCTGATAGACAGAAGGGAACTGAGCCTATCCACACGTTTCATTTTTACAATATTTGTTTAATAAAAAAGCATTTTGTGGGAGTCCAATTGATATAAAACTAGAAGGAATCAAAGTCATTGTCCTCTATTCAAAGCTTCTGTCCAAACAAAATAATTGGAACTGCCTCTGACTACTCCACATACATTTTCTCACTAACACTGGATAAAATTTAGTGAGGCAAGATGTTGAAATGTGTACTGCCTTGGCAGATTTCCACTGGTTGTATAATTAAAAGGATGGTATTTCACAAAGAAAATAAGTATGGCAAATAAAATTCAAGTTTATATAGGAATTTTACATAAAAAATAATAATCAGTTACTCAGAATAGGAAGGATACTATCAACTTAAAGACAACATCAAGTTTCCTTAATAATATGCTAACTTTCATAAAAGTCATGGAATGTGATGTGGAAACCAAGCTGAAATTGTCACTTTTAAAAATGGAGTCCCCTGCTGGAGAGATGTCTCAGCAGTGAAGATCACTTCCTGTGTAAGCACGAGAGCTGAAAGAGATGGGGGGGGGGTGCGGGGGCAGGCACTAGACCACTGGATTTCAATCTCTGAGACACACATAAGTGTTTTGGTACGGCCATCTGTGTCTGTAACCCCAGTACTGTAAGAACAAAGAGAGCAGAGAGAGTCTCCGGAGCTCATTCACGACAAAATAAAACACCCAAGGCCTGTGATCAGTAAGAGACTCAAACTTAAATAAGAGCAGATGGAAGACATGGTGCCCATGGGGCTGCCCACCTGACATTCTTTTTTTTTTAATTTTTTTGTTCATTTTTATTTATTTATTTGAGAGTGACAGAGAAAGAGAGAGAGAGAGAAGAGGATAGAGAGAGAGAGAGAGAATAGGTGCGCCAGGGCTTCCAGCCACTGCAAACGAACTCCAGATGCGTGCACCCCCTTGTGCATCTGGCTAACGTGGGTCCTGGGGAATCGAGCCTCGAACCGGGGTCCTTAGGCTTCATAGGCAAGCGCTTAACCACTAAGCCATCTCTCCAGCCCCCACCTGACATTCTGCTTGGGACACTGCAGGTGAGAGCACCCTGACCCCTCTGTACAAAGGCACCGGGTACTGTGTCAGCACCGACGTGTGCATACAACACATGCGCGTGCGCACACATATACACACACACACACAGAGGAAAAAAATGGAGTATTCATAAACTTGTCATGAAAAAAAATTAAAAAGGTCTGTTCGGGGCTATGTGATGCAAGTGCCCAGTGTTAACAAAGACATTTTGGCTACTCCATAAATGGATGAGATAAATGATAAAGTAGCCATTTTGATGCTAACGAGAAAGTCTCCATGCTTTAGAGTTTTTAGAATTTTTGTGTTTTTTTCGGTTCGTTCTCGCCAAGACATAATTAATACATGATCCTTGACAGCCAAGTGAACCTAAGTATTATTTAAATCCTGCGCATAAGCCTAATAGTCTACGGGACAAATGGGAGACATGATGATAAACACAGGTTACCATACCCATGCGTGTGTGAGAACTCTATGTGCAGATTGGTACCGTATTCTATAGACACAGGACTCACGTAGTGATTACGTCTTCCCAGGGAGTGTGTTTCCCCTGGGTCCTCCTCAAGTGTCAGTCTGATATTTTCCCATGTGGAGGTTATTCTAAGCCGCACACGCACTCTGATCAGTGAAGTCAACTCAAAACAACCATTCCTTTTCTTGCTTTACCCACAGAAAGGAATTTTTTTTTTTTCTTCTGGAAATGGTCACAAACAGCAGGTGGTGTAAGCATTAATAGAAAGAGCAACAATGTTTTTGTCTGCTTGTTTGTCTCCAGTTTTTGTCATTCCCTCAAAAACCAAGATGCAACCTGTTGAAAGGGAGCACCCACGTTTCCTTGACTGTTCCTGGGAGCTAAGAGACTCACTCGGGGTCACAGGGTCAGAGATTGGAGCCAGATTTAAGTGAAATGCCTGACTAGAAATTGAAGGGAATGGTCCAGCAGCTCCCCAGCTGTGCTCCAGGGAATGCCCTTAGCTACCAAACAAACAGTATCACAGACAGCAACAAAACAGTAAGGTGCTCGAGTAGAACAACTTGGGGGGGGGGTGAAGGGAGGACGGCTCTAGGGTGCATAATGATCACCTCTCTTCATTATGAACCACTTATATAAGCATCAATGCTATAAACTCCACAAAGGCTGCAAGCCTGCCTATAATCTGCACAAGTCTTTCAAATTTCTGGTCCATGAGCAGACTTTAAGTAAGTCACACAGCGCCATTTCCTGAAGTTTCAGAAACTTTGAACCCTAGCCAGTTCTTTTCCAGATGTACTTATGAATATAGTACGCAATAATAAAACTAGCAAAATGTGTGAGCATAAACATAGCCCAGTATATTTAACCTAGATATATCTTTCCTGATATCACATTTTAAAATATATTCTCTTTTTAAAAATTGTCCATCAATTTATTTGAGTACTATTTAAATAAATTGTTGATCCGTTCAATGAAGTTCTTCATCGTTAATCTAACTGAGCTATATCAATAAATACGATCATGTTGATTAGCAAAAGCTGGTTGCAATTTCACGAAATAAATGATGACAGTAGAAACACAGGTTTAGGTAAAATAATCATTTTAAACTAGAATTATTGCTAGAGGTTAACAGCACCCTTCCTAACATTTAACGAATTCCGTATTTAGAAGATTTTAAAAAAATGAAACATTGTTTTCCTCGTTACTGTTCTTTTCTTCTTTTTAACTACGTCATAATGTAGTTATTGTCTCTTCACAAATTATTTACTAACGCTGTGTTCTTTCTTGAACTCATGTTTAGTCTAAGACTAAGAACTTCTTGAAATGTGTATGAAAGCTAGGCATAATGGCACACACTCATAAGCTATGTAAGCTAGAGGGCAAACATCTGACATTGGCCTGGGTTGCATGCAAGAGTATAAAAAATAGGAAAAGATAAAAGAGAGGGAATGAAAAATAAGAGAATAAACACATAGTTTATCCACAAAATAAAAGCATAGTTTGAAACCTATAAAAATATAATCATGACTATCAATAAAGACCTGATAGACATGATTATTGATCTCTAAAAAAAAAAAAAAATACTAAAGGAAAAGAGCTCTAGTCATTTCTAAATGACACTCATTATTTAGGAGCAATGTTCATAGATTTCTGGAACAGTCCCTGAAGCTAGTTTCAAGTGCTATCCATTCACTTGAATGCCACTGACAAAACCCTACTACATTTGCTCTGTTAGTGTGAAAAATGAATTATATTTTTTTTCTGCTCTTTATTTTGGTTTCTTGAGGTAGTGCTTTATTGTAGACTAGGCTGACCTGAAATTCACTATGCAGTCTCAGGCTGGCCTCGGACCATTTTCCATGCCTCCTGAGTGCTGGGATTAAAGGTGTGTGCCACCACGCCCTGCTTGAATCATGTTTTCTGTAGTAAATTTAAGGCATCAAGACAAGGCAAGTGTTGACGTAGTCATCAACTCCCCACTTTGGCAGGACCACCTGGCATTGTGGGAATGACTGTTCCAGAAGAGAAGGACCTTGTCTTATGTATCCCTGTGATCTCTAAAGTGCTCTGCACAGAATTGACACTAAGTTCAATAAATGTTTCCTCAATAAAGGAAGAAATGTTCCGCTGCCACTTACAGTGCAAAGCTGTTTTCATCCTCAAAGCACTTTATTCGCATTAATTCGGCTATTTACATCTTGCTGATGGGTAAATGGCTATAGAGAGGCTAAATGGGCTGTTAAAGGCCAGAAAGAGGAAACCCTGCCCGGCAGGAATAGAAAAATGGCAGTTTCTGATTGCCGGTCATATGTCCTGTTTGTTTGTTTTTGAAAAGATAAATAAATGAAGATAACACAGACAACTCCTAACACAAGCCACACAGGCACTCCTGGACATCCTACTGCTAGGACCAGTCAGTAGACATTTAAGAAACACGCCCAGTTGATGGCCCTGGTAGCTCTGTGGAACAGGTACAAACGGAAGTTATTTCTGTGTGTGTTTGTCAACAGTTTTGACACACACAGTAATGCAGAATTACCTCTTCCCGTTTTCAGCTTTAAAGCAAAATACAGGTGTCACATGCCACTTACACAGGAATTAAGATACACTGGACCTGAAGCTTACCAGGCTCTTGCAAGGTGCGCCAATTGTGGCGAGCACAAGGCAGGCATTAGCCACTGCTGCCGATTAGAGAACACAAAGAGACTGTGAGGGGTGAGCAGCGACACGGCCTCCTACATTTCTGTTTAAGGAAATCTCCACAAATTCTTATTGTTTAAGAACATCTTAATTGCGGTGGACATTTGGAGGGAGGCTTCTTGCTATGGATGACTCAGTTTGCCGTTGTGTTTTGACCTCGACTTTCCCAAAGTAGCTTTTCTACAGAAAGCATGGAAGGGTCTGGGGCACACAGATCACGAAAACAAGGGTGGAGACTCGTCCCATTAGGAAAGTGATTTATGTTAAGTTTTCAAACTGGCCTTTTGGGCTGGGGACGTTGCTACTTGCCCCATCTCCTGCTAAAATCTATGCAATTAACTCACAACAGAGGACTTTCTCCACTGCACAAGGATACTGTCTTCAATACATGTGGGATAAAGTGGAACATTATTTCTACCTAGTCAATGACAAGTGCTCTGTTCATAACATTATACTTGGTTTGGGAGTAGTTTACTAAGGAGGTATAGTGCAGTGGAGGAGATAAGACCAAAAATAAAAGAGCAGACCAAATGATCAGCTCTTTCTGTTCAGGTATCACATGAAGGCAGCAGACAATGCTCTTCAGAGAAATTGGAGATAGCTAATCTTTATGTAGTTGGCTGAGGCTTGGGCTGGCTAGTACCTGGCTTGCAAAGTTGAACAGGGGATGTGGCTGAAGCAGGGAGTTTTCTTAGACAGGGCTGACTGAAGTCTGTAGATCTTTTTGTTTCCCTAGGTTTAGGATGTTGCTGGGAACGGCCTCAGTACAACCTCTGGTATGGAGATTGATGAAAGTAGGTAATATGGATTGTAGAAATTTAAAGATTTATTAGACTAGAACAATCGCTGTGAATTCTCCAAGGGACATGATTATATTTCATAACGTATGAAGTAGATATGTCACATCACATCACATCCATCTCTCAACCAGCCTGGGTAGTACCGGATGAACTCTTTTGTAGGGTTTAAAGATCTTTGGAATTCCTGACAATTCTTAAGTTCTGACCAATGTTACACTTAAAGAAACACATTTATAAATAAGTCAGTTGGTGCTCTGGAAAAGAAAGGTAAAATGTCATAGACAGGAGAGAAGGAAAAGTGAGCTCTCGGCTAAGTGAAGAGAGCCCTTCTACTGTCCACTTGTAACTACACAAGTACTCCAAGAAGGCCTTGTGTCCACATCAGGAAGCCTTTGCGATCACCTGGAACAACATTTACTACTAACTCATTATGAAATGGGGGCTTGGATGAGTTATTGCCCAAATCCCACATCCACTGGGAAAAGTGAAGACTAGAAAATATTTCTGTACTGGCGTCTAGAATTCCTCCCGAATTTGAGGCCTCAAATGAAGCATGGTGCCTGCTGAAATTTATTTTAGGAACAGGGACTGTGGAGACCTTTGCTAATCCCCTGGCGTGGACACATCTCTTCACTTGCCTGTTCACATACATGTAACTAAATGTACTCTTGTATTTGCACAAACAGAAGAGCCCCCGAGTGTGGAAACCCCACACTCTTGAGGCACAGTGAGTCCTGCCTCAATGAAATCAGTTAAGGAACTCGACTGTGGAAAGTTTCTGTTGTATTTAGCTTAGACTTTTCCTTGAAGAGCAAAAGTTTTGAGCAACAGCTGCCAGCTTAGAGCAAAAGTAACTCAAAAACTATCCGACGATTTTCCTTGACCAGATGGCTAACCAAAAGTCATCACATTATTACACACAGCCTGCAGAACCCATTTGAGAAAGAATCCAATACAAATAACAGGAGAAGAAAACCTTATTAATTCATCATCTTGACTTGGGTTAGGTTTCATAAGAAGGAAGGCAAACTATTAGCAAGGTTTGTTTTGTTTATTTTTATTTACTTATTTGAGAGCCACAGAGAGAGAGAGAGAGAGAGAGAGAGAGAGATAAAGACAGAGAGAGAGAGAGAGAATGGGAGCATCAGAGCCCCCAGCCATTGCAAATGAACTCCAGACGCATGTGCCCCTTGTGCATCTGTCCTGGGAAATCGAGCCTCCAACTGGGATCCTTAGGCTTCACAGGCAAGCGCTTAACCGCTAAGCCATCTCTCCAGCCCCTATTAGCAAGGTATTATGAACTGACTGGTGCATTCATGATCACACAGTGGAGCTCATTACCCCCATAGGACCTACACAGTTCTGAACCAATTAATACTTTGACAGAGAGGATGGAGGAGGACACAAAGAATGAGATATTGAGACAGAAGGAGGACTGCTTGGAAAGAGGAGGGTGCTCAATGGAATTGAGGTGGGGGAGGGAAGGCAGGAATCATGTATTAAAATTCTCAATGAAAATAACTTTTTTTTAAAGGATGAAAACTCTTCACCATGCTTTGGGAAGACACTTAGTAAAACTGATTCTAAATGTTGAACAACCTGGATCCAATAAAGCAAAAGGTTTAGGTAGGTTCCCAGCCATAGACCATGTAAGAAGTATAAGCATCAAGCCTAAGAAGTCATTTTCTCTGTCTGCCCTCATAAGACATGCCCGATGATTTTTCTCTTAGATCTACTTGCTGAAAATGTTACTTAACAAGGTCTCTGTTACCCCCTTTCACCCCCACAAACTCATTCTCAGGTTACATATTTTTGATGTCATTGACGGAAGCCTCTCATGACTTTAGAAAACCCTAAAGTCATATAACTGATATATACCTGACAGGTGATGACTTAAAATACCAGCAGATATGATGTCTCATCTATTTTTAAAAGTCTTAGCAGTTCACCCATCTTCAATCCCTTTTCCCTTCACACCCAACAATTAGTGCAAGGTCATTTGGGTATTTCAGATGAATAGCAAAAGTCTGAAATGTCAGAATATAATGTGACCTTTCTTTTAGTCCCCAATGCTATCATGAGGAGCTTCAAGGCTATAGGAAATATGCTGCTTATTATTTAAGACTTGACTGCATTCTGAATAACAAGTAGATTTATAGTGAATTTATTGAATAGATATTTACTGATTTATGCTATCACATACTGGGAAAAGTGATAAATTCAGCGAGATCTAGTTAGGCAGCAACATTTTCCCATAAGCCATTATAAAATATTTAAACAGCTATAGCAGGATGCATATGAATTAAAGAAACAGTTTAGAAGCCCCATATCCAAGAAGAAACAAGCAGTGACTTTTCTCTTACAAACTGTAGAGTATAAACAAACTGCCGACTAATGTCTGATTGAAGTAGAAGTGATGACTATTTTAGCTGCAGTGTAAAGAACTTTCCAGTAGAAGTGAGGAATATTTATGGATCCACTAATTAGTTTGTAGTGAAATTATTCTACTGAGAGTAAAAAAAGAATTTTTACAGGAAAATTGAGATATAACATAGATATTATAAGGTCTACATTTAATATTGACAGATTCTATCATCTGTGTTTGTGTGTGTGTGTGTGTGTGTGCACGTGTTTTCATGTGTGCATGCATAATATATTGGAAAGGAGAAAAAAAAGTGGTTCACAAATACAACCCAGGCAATTGCTGTACTTTCCCACTATCTTCAATACAATAGTTGTTCATTCTCTTCTCGTCTTCCTTAATAGTATCTCTTTCTTACAAAAAGTCAAAGGAATACAAGGTTGAACATTTTGTCCCTTAGTTAAGTTTTCCTATCATAAAACCATTTATTTAATTATGGAAGAGGTAATGGATCTACACATCGAAGTAATTTTTTATTATTGAGAAATAAACTTGAGTTGGAATAAATTACATAGAAGGAATGACAACCTGGAAGGGAAGAAGGAAGTACTCAATATGAGTTGGGCAAATTCTCCAAATAAAGGAACAAGGTGTTTCAAAGTGCTAATTCAAGAAATCCTGGAAGTGATCTGAATTCAAATTTTCTTTTGTTTTTCCAGGAAGCCTGGGTAAGGGATAGAATATAATGGCTCTGTGTACACAATTTAACTTTGTTACCTCATCTAATACTGTTACTGTTTTTTTGTCTCAAGTACCACAGTTCATAATATCTTAAAAGTTTCTGATAACTTGTGAATTGGTGTGGACTAGTAGAGACCTTATACCTACTTGCTTCCCAGAAAAGACTGCTAAGGAACCACAGATATGTAGCAAAACTGCTTAGAACATGGGACTGCAGCTTTAAACCAAAAAGAAAGGAAAATGTCTGAACTAATCAGGGATGACAGCCATGAAATACTATGTGCAAACTGAATATGAAACTAATATTATTCTTACTGTCCAAAATGCATTATCTGCAAGATTGAATAAATAAAAAAATAATAATTTATATACATGCTATGGTCACGACCAGTACCATGAAAAGCCCAAGAGAAAGAATATAATACTATTCATTTGTGCACATCTTGGAAAGAATAAATAGCACATTTTAAGTTTGAGGGCAAAAACTAAATAATTCTCCAAATAGATGTCCTATTGGTACACCGGTGATAAATCCATTGTCTGAAATGTGACATATCAAACTATTTCTAAGTTTGCTAAGGAAAGTTATGTACAAACATATACAAAAACATAGAAAGTATTTGTAACTCAGTCCATTGAGAATTTCCCTTTGGTAACTTTGAAAAGTAAGGAACAAACCAACTAAATTATCTTTGCTTTTTGCAAAAATCATTTCTGAATGTAAATATATAACAAAACATCAAATTGTTCTTCGTAAGTGTGAAATATACACAATTATTTACTAATTAATTAAAACTCAACAACAAGAGTGTCTCTTAAAGCCAGCTTTGGTGGTTTAGATGTAAACTGTCCCTTCATAGTCTCATGTGGTTGAATACCTTCTCACCAGATGGTGATGCTGTTCTGGAAGGTTGAGAAACCTGTAGGAGGTGTAGTCTAGCTAAAGGAAGCCTGTCACATGGGACAGGCTTTGAGGGTTTTGTTTTGTTTTTTCAAGGTGGGATCTCTTCCTAGCCCAGGCTAACCTGACATTTGCTATGTAGTCTTAGGCTGGCCTTAAACTCATAGTGATCCTCCCAGGCCCGGCAAGGCATTGAGGTTTTGCAGCCCTGCCCTGCTAGCAGTCTCTCTTCTTTTTCTGTACTCATGTTAAGATGGGAGCCAGCTTCCTGCCATGGTGAAACCTCCCTTCAAAACTAAACCCTTTCCAGGCTGGAGAGATGATGCAGTAATTAAAGGCACTTGCTTGCAAAGCCTGATGGCCCAGATTCAATTACCAAGCGCTGACATAAAGCCAGATGCACAAAGTGGCGTGCGTTCCTGGACTTCATTTAGAGTGGCAGGAGGCCCTAGTGTGGCCATTTTCATTCTCTCTGTGTCTGTCTATTTTTCTCTGTCTCACTTTCAAATAAAGCTATATATATATATATATATATATATATATATATTGGTTTTTTGTTTATTTTTATTTATTTATTTGAGAGTGACAGACAGAGAGAGAAAGAGGCAGATAGAGAGAGAGACAGAATGGGCGCGCCAGGGCTTCCAACCACTGCAAATGAACTCCAGACGCGTGCGCCCCTTGTGCATCTGGCTAACGTGGGTCCTGGGGAATCAAGCCTCGAACCAGGATCCTTAGGCTTCACAGGCAAGCGCTTAACCGCTAAGCCATCTCTCCAGCCCATATATTGGTTTTTTGAGGTAGGGTCTCACTCTAGCTCAGGGTGACCTGGAATTCACTATGGAGTCTCAGGCTGGCCTCGAACTCACGGCGATGCTCCTACCTCTGCCTCCCGAGTGCTGGGATTAAAGGCGTGCGCCACCACGCCCGGCAAAATATTTTTTTTAATTAAAAAAATAAAACCTTTTCTCCTTAAGCTGCTTGCTTTCAATAATTTTGTCCCAGCAATGAGAAGATTACTTATGGACTAGCCAAACTCCAACCCTGGCATGCCTGTGATATAAATAGTGTTCATTAAATCTCTGTGGTTACTCGGGGAGCACTTGTGAAATGGTCAGCCTCGAGAGCTAATATTACTTCGAGACTATGGCCAGCCTCCAGAAGGTTCACTAACATGGAAAGATGTTCATCTCTTATGACATGCAATGAGTTTACAAATGAGTTTTCTTGGTTTAGTTAGAATTGTCTTGTACTTGACTATGACTAAATTTGCCAATTGCATGTGACAAAATAAAAAGAACGTAATAACCTGAATGTTTTCTTCTAAATCTAGCCAGGCCAACACTTCCATACAGCTCTCAATTAGTCAGTTCATCTCATAATTATTGCCTGGGTCAAAGATTTGCCTTCCTGCCACTCATGATGTCATTAGCTGGAGTGAAAAGAGGAGGTAATTCTAAACCAGAATACAAAACATGGCAGGCTGTTTATCAAACAATGTTTGAACAATAACTTCTTAAAAAGAAACAATAAATAAACTCTATTTTGGTTTTCTCTCTGCTGATAGTGTTCGTCTAAACCATCTCTAGCTATTTCAAGATGTGAATTCGAGTTACTAGATTTGATATGTGTAGATAAAAAAATCTCTACTGGGAGCCAGACGTGGTGGTGCACGCCTTTAATCCCAGCACTCAGGAGGCAGAGGTAGGAAGATCACCATGAGTTCGAGGTCACCCTGAGACTCCATAGTGAATTCCAGGTCAGCCTGGACTATAGTGAGACACTACCTTGAAAAAAACAAAACAATCTCTACTGGGTAAGAAAGCAACATTTACTTTTTCATGCTGTTTGTGTCACTTCACATGGACTTCGGTAATTTCAAATCCCACTAACGCATTCATTTAAAAAAAAAAAAAAAAGACACAGGATGGAGAGATTGCTTAGTGGTTAAGGCACTAACCTGCAAAGCCAGAGAACCCAGGTTCAATTCCTAGGATCCACATAAGCCAGATGCACAATGTGGCACATGCTTCTGGAGTTCATTTACAGTGGCTGAAGACCTTGGCATGCCCATTCTCTTATCTATCCACCTCTTTCTCTCTCTTCAAATAAATAAATTTTAAAAATGATGCAAATAAGAGAAGCTAAGAAAAAGAAAATCTCATCTCAGCAAACTAAGGCAAAATATACTTAGCATCACTTGACTTTCTACATTTTTCAACATTTACTAACTCTGTCATCTTCTTAGTACCCCATGCTTAACAAAATCAACTGATATTTTTGCATGATTTCGTAAGCATGCAAACTTTGGAGATAGCCTCACCTATATGGAATTTCTGTATCTGGATGAATGAAGGTAATTGGTATGTGATCGAACCATTGTGGCTTCCAAGAGTTTTAAATGTTCTCTATACAATACCAATCCCAATTCTCTATGTCAATACCAACTATGAGGGAGGGAGGAAGGTAAAGAAGAGAAGGAGGAAGGAATGGAGAGAGAGAAAGAGAGACAGAGAGAGAGAGAGAGAGAGAGATACACCCAGAAAGAAAGAATTATCTATATATTTTGAAGGACATACTGAAGGTGGAGTAGGAAGTAAAGTAATTTTCACTGGGCCATTTGGAAGACAATAGTACTGACACATAAATGTGGCTTGTGATTAGACAGAGCTAATATATCACAGGAAAATCTTTGACAACAAGGTGTGAATCATCACATCTCATTGCATCTGCTAGGAACCTAATGGTGTATCCATTTTGCAATTCTCATCTTACATCCTTTACTTATTATTTCTTGATTAGTTTTAATTTTACAGAAGAATTATTCTTTGATCACAATTAAAATAAGATTGACAGTTCTTCAGATTTGTTTCATACACACTGGTGTTTTCATAAGGTTCACCTTGCGGGAATTACTGCCCGCTGATTATTACCCATCAAGCCATCTTATTTTCTTGTTCCATTTTGCTATCCACACTCAAAAGGTCCCCAAAGAACAACCTTCTGAAGTTAGGAGCAATGGTCCCATTAGTTTGTCATAAAAGCAAAATGATACATGTGTTTAATAACAGAATGTGAACCATAAAAAATCTGATTTCTCAGTTGGGATGGTTCTTGGAAATAGTAGAGCAGAGAAACCAGATGCAATGTGCCCAGTTGAGAGGTAAAGATAAAAGATAAAAAATCCTTCTCATAAATTCATGGAATTATTGATGTCCAGGGGAGACATAAAGGGGTTCCTCAGGCCATCCTGTGAACCTAAACTTACGTCATCCCAGGGCAATTCAAAACAGTCTGTGAGTTAAGTTATTGGCCAGGGAAGCCCCTGATGCCTCCTAATCATTACAAGCTATTGCCAAGGCTCTTGGTTGCCCACCAGAAATAGATGGTAAGACCCTACTGCTGAACACTCCACATACTTGGGCTGTTGGTCACTGAGAAATCAAGCTGGAGCTGAGCTGGAAGCCCCTCCCTGTTGACTAGCTGTCAGCATGCAGGAGAGAAGTCTTCAACAGTCTTAACCAACAGTAGACACTACAAGCCTTATGGCTGGCCAGCCCGGCCAAATGTGCCAACTGGTGCAATGGTTTATATGTGGTATGGAGCAAAGCAACCACTCCCTGACTGGAGTTGAGACCTGCTCCACCAGATGGAATTCATGCCTGGTAATGAAAACCTGAAACAACCTATGGAGGGGGAGGTCATAAGCCCCAGGGAGGAACTACTACTGTTGTCTGGCTGAATAGACAAAGCCCGCCAAACTGCCAACTAAATATATATGCTGGTGATCATATATTAATGCGACGCTCACTTTTTGTTGGAGAAACTTTTCTTTTTAGAAAGTGGCGACCACTGAAGTAACTCAAAAGTCATCACAGTGCTGAGAAGTGACAGTGGAGTGTTCAGTACTAAGTGTGACATCTCTGTCACACCCTCCATGGCCCCAGGTACCATTGTGGAAGAGGTGGGGGACAGAATGTAAGAGACAGGGGAGGACCGCTTACAATGCTGCCTTCCAGACACAAATTTCCAGAGGCAGTCATGACCTCACAATGGCAGACGCTATTTGCACAGAATCTGCATGACAGTAAGGGGAAAAAAACCATGGCATTAAAATAGAATAAAGACTAGTTGGAAAGAAATGGGAGATTCAGTGGAGAGTGGATTTTGAAAGGGGGAAATAGGTATCGTGAGAGGGTATTGTCATGGTTTATTATCTATACTTAGGGAAGTTGTCAAATAAAAGGTTTTTTTTTTTTAAGTTTGTAAGAAAATGTATTAACCTTGATTTTTAAAATATTTTTATTTATTTATAAGGAAAGAGAGAAGGAGACAAGAGAGAGAGAGAGAGAGGTGGGTGAGCACACAATAGAGAATGGGTGCATGAGATAAAAAAGAGAAAGAATATGAATGTGCATGCCAGGGTCTCCAACCACTGCAAATACATTCCAGACATATGCACCCATTGTGCATTTGGCTTAAAGTGGGTACCGGGGAACTGAATCCAGGCTGTCAGGCTTTTCAAGTAAGTGTCTTAACCACTGAGCCATCTCTCCAGCCCTCTTCTTATTTTGTTTTTAAAGGACTATTTGTTTAATTTTTTTTGTTCCAAAAAGTGCACTGATAATTGTTAGGACTTTGCGCTCTAGTCTCTATTTGATTGTCACCAGAACAGATCCCTTAGTCACTATTAACTGACTCTGTTAGAACAGCAGAGTACTTCAGATGAAAATTTCAGCTCTTTCAATATCCACCCTGATACATTCATAGCCTGCTGGTAAGGCCAGGCATTTTTTAATTTTATTTTTATTTATTTATTTGAGAGAGGGAAAGAGACAGAGTGAGAGAGAGAGAAAGAGAATGGGTGCACCAGGGCTTCTAGCCACTGCAAACGAACTCCAGACACATGAGCCCCCTTGTGCATCTGGCTTACGTGGGTCCTGAGGAATTGAACGGAGGTCCTTTGGCTTTGCAGGCAAATGCATTAACCACTAAGTCATCTCTCCAGCCTTGCCAAGCATTTTTAAACAGCTACTAATAATGGTGTGATGAATAACATTAAACTTTACATAGATTTGTTTTGCAACAGTCGTAACTGCACAATTTCAATGCAAATAGGTTTTTTTTTTTTCTTTCTTTTTGGTTTTTCAAGGTAGGGTCTCACTCTAGCCCAGGCTGGCCTGGAATTCACTGTGAAGTCTCAGGGTGGCCTTGAACTCACGGTGATCCCCCTACCTTTGCCTCCTCAGTACTGGGATTAAAGGCATGTGCCACCATGCCCGGCTTGCAGATAGTTTTATTATACTAAAAATATCTCACAAGACATTCCTTTCATATCAACCAAAAAGAATCATCATGGGGCGAAAAGTACTATTTTCTAAGTGTAACTTGGGTTTTAATGAGAATAAGTGAATAGGGCTAAGAGTACTAACATATATCAGTTTAAGCAAAAAAACTAACGGTTTCTTTTGGTAAGACTGATCATTCTTTACTTCCCACCCCGGAATATATTAACTTTACTAAATCTAATTGATTAATACACATATTTCACTTTTAAATAAATTATGAAGAACCATTCAAGAATTAATAAATGAGGGAAAATAGAAGACATAAATTAAATGTTACATATCCCAATATAGCACAAGAGACTGTTTTCTCAATAAGGATTTTCTACCTTGAAGTGATCATTATTGAAACTGAAAGGAGTTCTACCTGTGAAAATTTAAGTTTGGCTGAATTCAGGGACCCAGAGTTTGAAGAGCTTTCCCTAAGTACAACCCAAAGAGCATCATCATCACCGATTAGCATTCTTTCAAAATGCAGATTCCTTAGACCTGCTGACTGGGCCTCAGCACGTGATCCAGAAACTCATGTTTCACAGTTTCTTCTTTTCCTTTGTTGTAAGACATGACACCAAGTAACCAAGTAGATCAGGCTGGCCTTGAACATGCTATGCTACTGAGGGTGACCGTGAACTCTGGATCCGCCTCGCTTCCACTTCCCAAGTGCTAAGATGACAAGGACGCGCTACCACATCTGGTTTCACGCAGTGCGGAGATCAAATCCAGGGCGCTGTGCATGCTAGACAACACTGTAATTCCTGAACCTCATCCAAAGACCCTGTCATTCTTCTTATCCCTGGAGTTTGCTCATCACCACACTTTCAAGTTCAGGGTGTTACTAAGTATCTAAGATGATCAAATGCATATTTATCTACACATTAAGACAACAGTTTGAAATATAAGTGCCCAGAGAAACCAGTAAGCCTTTCTTGCCTGTTACCAGGAACAATGTCTTACAATGACTAATTCTGTGCTTAAGGAGTGCAGACCACTTCATATCACTTTACCAGATAGTCCAAGGTCTTTTCCTACTGTCTGCTTCCAAAAATATAGGAGCTATATTGATGTTCATTGAAGATGACCAGATTCTTGAATATTGACATTCAATTTCAAATACTTAAAATATGTTAAACGTATACACATGTGTATGTATACATATATATTTAACTTCTTTCCTTGCTTACCTATGTAAGTCACAGATAGAATAATCCCATGTCTGCATAATCAATGCTAGATGCAAGTACTTTGGAAGGATAAGCATATGCCATTGGTTCTAGCTACAAATAAATTAGAAACTTATCAGAGAGAAAATCAATAGGTTAGCTTTTAAAAATATTTTTATTTATTAATTTGCAAACTGAGAGAGACAGAGAGACAGAATGATCACACCAGGGCTTCTAGCCACTGTAGACTAACTCCAGATGCATGTGCCACTTTGCGTATCTGGTACTGGGAAATCAAACCCAGGTCATTAGGCTTTGCAGGCAAGGGCCTTAACCACTTCAGCCCCCTAGGTAAGCTTTACACTGAGTCAGGGACTAAATTAGATTACAGTTACAAGAAAGAGTGATTAGATGAGATGGGAACAACATAGATGCTTCCTAGAGAAGTTGTGCCTTAAATTGACCCCACAAAAGGTTTCTAAGTTTATAAAGAAATAAGTTGCAATAACTTTATTAGGAAACACTTTAAAATCTTTAATGCTAAAAATCTTACCAGATTAGTTAGTACGAAGATTTACTGTAGGCCTTTATGATTTTTAAGGTACTAAAAAGTTTAATCAAGAAAACATGCAGGGTGTGTTGGATATAAAAGGTGTGAAGGTCAGAAATGACACACCAGGCAAAAGCAGGAACGTAAAACTAGACATCAAGTTCAGCCCAGTCATCACACCTGCAAAACGTGGCTTGGGAAGCAGTGTGAACGGCTCTGCGACAGTTTGTTGCTCTCGCTATCATTTTATCCATGAAATAGAATTCTAAGAAAAGAAATCAAGAAAAAGCAATACGACAAATTGCATTTTTATAAGCCTGGTTGGTTATATTTTATGCTGTCCAAAGACAGTCCAAGTGACTAAACCGATAAACATGGAAAAATGAAGAAGAAATTTAGAAAACACAGCCATTAATCCTTTATGAGGAGAAATTCTACAAGGACATACAGAAAGGACATGTGGGGAAATATTGACCCATTAATCTCATTAGTAAGCCTAGCCTAGAAAGTAATGGCTTAAATGCAGTGTGGAGAATTCTACATGAAATAATAGGAAAGAACTTTATAGTTATAAAAGGACACTCGGGTGATAGATCATCCAATCATGAGAATTTAGAGACACTCTTGTAGGGAAGAGTATTTTTTTCAAGACTCTAATTTATTATGAGTTGATTTAAGTATAATTAAAATCAACCCAGATAGCATACAGGGGAAAGGCTATGTAAGTTTTAGCAATCCATTTATTATCAAAGGGCAGAAAGAGGGGCAAATGAGTAAAACTGCTGTAAGGCTAGACTAATAACCTTTAAAAGTTCTATGTTCACTCCTCTTGAAAATTACCACATGACCCACTCAAACTCACAAGCCTGTGGTTCAACAACTGTATTCTGGCTCTACGCTGACGCTCCAGCCATCTTTCCTGAACCTCCACAGTGGCTATCCACACCCATTAGGTCGGTCACCCACTCCCTCTTCTCAAAGGGGCCTCTGACTATTGCCAGCCCCCCCCAAATTATGTGTACCTTTCCAACCCTAAGTGTTGAAAACCAGTCTTTCCACCAAACTCAGTTATTTAATAGGGTCAAGTTCCCCCTGGAACTCTGGATTCCAAGCTAGTCATTTCGTTTCCTCAAGACTTCAACAGCAGTTTCTGCCCATTCTCTTCATGTGAGCCCTCTTGCGTTGTTGCATTTTATGATTGAAATATTGCATTTATTGGGGGTACTGTTGGTAACGTTAGTGCTTACACTTAAGGGTATGCAATGTTACTCCTTGTGCACACTTACTGATCTTTTAATAGGTTCACTGACTAATCTTCAAAACCACTTCAAAGCTCTATACAATCGATACCAATTCTGATATTATTCCATGTAGAGAATCTATACAGATCACATTAGAACAGTCTCCAGGACTCTGCCACATTTTTCTTCACTTCCCTTCTCATTCTTACGGCGATTGTCCAGTGGGAAGTGCTAATCTCCCAGAAGCTGATACATGACATTAGTTCCTTACATGAGAAGCAATGCGTCCCCTGTCTTTCTCATTTCAGTGCAGTCACAGCTCAGCTATGGCTTTGGGAGGATGAGGAGGGGCTGACTCAATGAGTCAGATTTGGGATGCACAAAATCTTTGCCATCTCTGCTGTGTTTCTTTTCTGCTATTATTATTATTAAATTGGAGAGCAGCCATGAGGGATGCTGAACCAACAGGATGTTTCTGTGTGGATTTGGGTTGGTTTCCCTCAGGTTTCTCCCCGCTGCTGGGTCCGTATCTCTGATCCTATTGTCACACATGTAGACAATCATGGTGCCTATGTGTGTGTGTATTTGTGTGTGTGTTTCCTGACTTCCCACAACAACAGGCAGAAAGAAAAGTCAGAGAACTGGAGGGTAGGCTGCTACACACAAAAGCTGTGGCAGGTACCGTCACCTATATATAAACTACTGGGATTAATCGCATGCCCATCTCAGTCAGTTGAAAGGAAACCCTCGTTGGGATCCTGGGCATATCTAAACTACATGAATACGATAAGGCCAATTTTACCAAATTGCAATCTTTAATTTGGAATGTGGAATAATTATACACATAAGCTAGGCTACATCATCATTATGAATATAGACTTTTGGATTAGAGAAGGAAGTACATAAAACACCATATTTGAATACTTATTGTACAATACAATTCAAATCTATGATTTAAAACTTCATTTGAAAGATAATTTCACCATATAAAAAGAGCACAAAATGGCACATAAAATCCCTAACAGAAATTCATCAGTGTTATTAAAATTTTAGCTAATTTGTTTATTCGTTCTCTTTCTGCCTTTCTTTTTGTACACAAGTTTTTTTTTTGTTTGTTTGTTTTTCTGGGTCATTTCATACTACATACATCACAGTGCTCTGACCTTGGATACCTATGCATTTCCCAATAAGAATATTTCCTTACCCAATCACAATATGGTTCACAACATGTATTAGTTGATGAAAACTACCACTTATATCCACATTGTTGCCAGTTGATCTAGAAATATTTATCATATGATTTTGCTTCTCGAGATCGGATACAGTATAGAAAAGCCAGAAGTTTTTAAAAGTTAAGTCTCCTTTTATGACGAGAAAGCATTCAGTTTCTTTAGCTGTTTAGGCTATGAGCTGGTGACACCCACTTATCTTTTTAATTTGTTTCTTCCTCTAATGAATGTTGAAGTGAAGATTATATAATAGGTTATTTTGTAACTATGGATGCATAAAATTAAATACGCAATTTGAAGAACGGGATAAATACCTTTTGTACGGTCAGAGGACCGATAGGATTTTTTCAACAGACATTTGACAGTTCATGGAGGTTTTTGTTTATCTCCTGCTAAGTTGCCTCTTCGTTGTGCACAGGTAGAGTTTTCCTATTTTATTTGCTCATAATTGCATTCTGTCAGTGCTCATGGGAAAAGAGAAGAAATCAGCTGATGGGACATGCTTAGCACTTTATCAAAGTTGGCAAACATTTGTGAGGACCGTGGAAGAGTAATCGTGATAATGTCATGGGGAGACGACTGGAGAGGCTGATGAATCAGCAGCAGGTGACTGAAAAGCTGGTACTTAGTGTGCGCATGAGAGCAGAGGGCAGCAAGCTAACGTGCCATGATTCGCTCAGAAAGTGTGCACCACAGGGTTCACTGCGCGTGCCAAGCCGACATGCAAAACTTCTAAAGCAACTTAGGAAAGGTAGTGGAAAAAGTCCGAGACTGTTTGGGCATATTACTCCTGGTACGATGAAGCACAACCCTACATGATTTGAGTTTTCCATGTTTTCTTACGGGAAATTTTTCCAATGAGAACGCCCCCTGCCCCCGTATCGATCCATTACATGGCCAATGGAAGGTACTGGATGGACCAAACAGAGCCACAGAAATAGGTCAGAAAGCCCAAGCAAGGACAACAAAGACTGACTGTTTAGAACACAAACTAGCAAAACTTCTTTTAGCTAATCATTTTGAAATCTAAACTTTTTCATCTACATTTTATTTACGACAAAAGAAAAAGATTTTACGTTTTAGCTGGAATGCGTCTCAATAGGCTTTGAGTACGTTTTAAGTGTACATTCTGTCTACATGATTGCAATACAGAATCAGAGAAATAATTGCAAATGACAGTGGAATTCAATGTTCTACGGTGCCCCGAGTCATTAAGAACAATGTCGAAATGCTTGCCGCTGCACTCCATTCAGCATAGGAGTATGAAATTATATATACTAGAAAAATTTCAGACACTGAAAATATTTTAAGAGGCTCTCCTTAATAATGAACTAAACAAAACACGATCTATCAAAGCATTTTGGTTCAATGAGACTTCAGTGTACTTAGTAACCTTTTGGGAACTTTTTCTTTTGTTTGTTGTGCATCATGTATAGGTGTTTGTGGCATGTGTGTTTGTTGTGGGGGTACGTGTGTGCATGCGTGTGTGCATATGTGTGTGTGTGAAGGCCTAAAGTTGGCATTGTATGTCTTACTTACCTTGTTTCTGGACAGGATTTTGCACTGAACACCCATTCAGCTACTCTGGCTAGCCAGTGATGAGCCACAAGGATTTCCTGTCTCTGCCTCCCAAGCACTTGGACTATAAGGTATGGTGGTTTGAATAGATTGCCCCCAATATATTAAGTGTTTTATTACTTTGTAGTTTGCATCTGCAGCCACCTGGTTGGAGGCGGTGTCATTGGGTGGATCTTAAGGTGTGGTGGTGGGTTTCACATTTCAATCTAAAGATATGCAAAGTGTGCCTAGCAGGAGTTCCTGAAGTGTGAAGTAGCTGTTGACTTTTAGGCTTGTGCTTCTCTCTCTTTGTTTGGTCCTGTGAAAACAGGCCAGCTTCTTCTGCCATTATGGAACTTCCCCTGGATCTGTAAGCTTCAATAAATCCCTTTCTCCATAACTGTGCCTGGTCTGGAAGTTCATCTCAGCGAGCCTGAAGCTGTCTGCTGCATAAGGGTACACCACAATTCTGGACAACTTACATAGGTTCTATGGTTACAAACTGTTCACTTAGGAGGGGGGGAAGACTTTAATTTTAAATACTTTTAATGAGCTCCTAGAACAAGGGAACACACACATATAGGTGCATGTGCGCACGCACACACACACACACACACACACACGCTGCATGGGAATGTGTGCAGAGTGCAAATACCGTGCTGCAGAAGAATAAGAGCATTGAAAGTTTGTTTAGTCATTTGGGTATACGAGTAGATTTAGGAAATAAAATCAAGGAGAAAGAAAGTCCTGCTGTTTATTAAAAGAACTTTGGAATGCCAGGCTTGCTCTGGTCCCATTGAAAGCACAACAATATCCTTTTAAATATATCTTTCTTTCTGACAGCTTATAATTTAATGCTACAAGTCAGAAATCTGGTTAAAATGGACTTACTCTCAATTTGCCAGAGGTTCAGCTTTCAGATTCTGTAACAGCATTACGTTCTGATGTCATTAAAAAAGAAACAACAACAAAAAAAAGTAGCAAGGGTCGAGGGGCAAGCCAGGATATATGAAAACAAAGAGAGGAAGAATCTCGACTCTCAAGTTAACACGTGGCACACTTTCTTGTAAAATACAACCTAGGGCTGGAGAGATGGCTTAGAGGTTAAGCACTTGCCTGTGAAGCCTAAGGACCCCGGTTCAAGGCTTGATTCCCCAGGACCCACGTTAGCCAGATGCACAAAGTTGCGCACGCGCCTGGAGTTCGTTTGCAGTGGCTGGAGGCCCTGGCGCACCCATTCTCTCTCTCTCTCTCTCTGGCTCTTTCTCTCTCTGTCTGTCGCTCTCAAATAAATAAATAAACAAAAAAATTAAAAAACTACAACCTGAAGAATTGCATTTGTCACAACCTGCAAGTTTACCCATTCATTGCACTTTCCATAAAGGTCATTTTGCTACTACCCAAGTAAAGGAGACTTGATCTCGTCAGTATAAACATTTGAAATGAAGACCAAGTACGGAGCAGAGCAATGCACACATTCACCAGAAGAACGACTCCCTTTCTGGTTGGCATTCTAATAAAGCTTCCTGCATCCCAGTTCTGTATTATGTATCCTTCGTATCCCATCAGCTTTTCTCACGGGCCCTTCCTGTGAACCGGTCCCTCATAGCTTCTGTCTCCCCCGTGCACTCCATACTGCCTCGCTTCCATTCACTCCTGCTTGCGATCTCATCCAATACCCCATTATGAGATTTTTTTCACTTTTCTGCCAATACCTTAGGCGCGACACTTTCTGCAGAAATTCAATCATCTCCAAAAATACAATTTTATTTTCTCTGAGTTGTCAAGAAGTTCAGACATTTTAAGATTAAACATAGAATAGTTTCTTCCTAAAATTACACGTTAGAATTACTTAGCGTATCTGATTTAGACAAAGTAATTTCATTCGATTGTGCTGAAGGTGTTTGGTGGAGTGATACATCTTTTAACTTTCATGAAACAAATTAGTGGTCAAAGGTAAATTCATCTGTAATGCATCTTGGGAAAAGTTTGCGTGTGTAGGAAAAAAAAAAACTGAAATATTGAAGAGGTGTATGAGATAGGCTGAGTTCAAGACACGATTCCAGGATGATCAGTGGAAATTTTCTGTCTGGATTAGAGGCAAATTAGTTCTCAGAACTTTTCTTCTCAGAAATTTTCTTTTTTACCACAAGCCCCTTCACCACACCCCTGTATCATTCCTATGGAGCATCATCGAAGAGAATCAGCGAGAATGGGAGGGATAAGAGAGGGTAAAGATGATAGATACATATGATCAAAATACATTATTAAGCCGGGCGTGGTGGCACACGCCTTTAACCCCAGCACTCCGGAGGCAGAGGTAGGAGAATCGCCATGAGTTCTAGGCCACCCTGAGACTACACAGTGAATTCCAGGTCAGCCTGGGCTAAAACAAGACCCTACCTTGAAAAAAAAAAAAATCAGCTAATTTGGTTTGGCTTTACTATGGTGAAGAGACACTTGTCCCATGAAAGAATGTGTAGCTACAGGGCTCTTCCTCTTTCAGCAACAGGAAATGCAAAACAGTTTTCTCTGCAGAGGTCACGGCGTCTTTTAAAGCAGAGTTTTTAGACCTTATTGTTGAAACCCGTTAGGGTGACATGAGCATCCTGCTTGCCTTCAAGAAGAAAACTCCTAGCTCACAAATAGAATCTTGATGAGAAATGAATCTTGGGTTGAAGTTGGGCATGTTACATAGGTTTTCCAGTCTCTTGATTTGAGAAAATGGTGCTTGCTGATTTTTAGGGGTGTATATCCTGACATTCAGCTTACTGATATATCTTTAGAGAACAATAGAGGGCTGGAGAGATGGCTCAGTTAAGGCACTTGCCTGCAAAGTCTAAGGACCCAAGTTTGATTCCGTAGTACCCACGCAAAGCCAGATTCACAATGTGGCACAGGCATCTGGAGTTCGTTTGCAGTGGCTAAAAGCCCTGGTGCATCCATTCTCCCTCTGTCTCTCTCAAATGAAGAAAATATTTTTTTTTTAAATTTTAAAACAGGGATGGAGAGATGGCTTAGTGGTTAAGACGCTTGCCTGCATTGCAGTGACTAGAGGCCCTGGCATAACCATTCTCTTCTCTCTCTTCTCTCTCTCTCTCTCTCTGTTTCTAATAAATAAATAAATACTAAAATTTTTTAAGCAAAGAACAAATGTAGTATTGATGATAACCAGATACCAGTGAGGACAAAATGTGTGTGTGTGTGTGAGAGAGAGAGAGAGAGAGAGAGAGACAGAGAGAGGGAGGGAGGGAAGGAAGTTATGGGCTTCCATGGCAAACCACATTGCCATTTACTGAATACATGACCTACCAAGTTACTTAACCTCTGTATGCCTATTTCCCAGTGAAAATTAAAGGGGAAATACCACTTCTACTTCATAGGGCCCATGTAATGAATAAAGTTATTTACGTAGAATGCTTGCTATGTTGGCTAATAAATTTAAACTCATCTTAAGACCATTAACGAGATACATGAAACACTAGCTAAAGTACAATTTCTCCAACAGACACTTGTTCGTTTCATTCTTCTTCTGTCAACCCTGCATTGAGTCTAGTTGGTTTTCTTTTCTTTTACACATGTCTAATACTAGGCATGAACCTACTTATCCAGGTAAGCTGGCCTTCTGGAAATTTCCCAAATATTGGCATTCCCTATCTTTCTCTTTGATTGGCACATGATTTAGAATCACAGTCAGAATGCATCCCTGATGCTAATGTCTATACTATCAAAAAGATAGAAAAATAAAATGGCAGATATAATAAAAACAAACAAGTAATCAGGTACTCACTAGCAATGTGCTATCAGTTTGTATGACTGCATATTAATTGTGGTAAAACCTACCCTATAATTTTGCCTGAGTATTCACCCATTTCCTTGGGTACATGATAAAACAGGGCTTCAGAGAGCACCGGGCCAGATAACGTATGCATACTCTGATGACATCAACCTGTCTCGTGACATGGATGTGCCAAAGGAGGAGTAAGTGTGTAACACCCGCAATCTTCTCTGGGTTGAAAGCCTACTTTCCAAGTCGTGTGAACAGCAAGTTTTCCTCACGAGCACGGCACTGAGTAGTGACAAGAGGCCCTTGGCAGTGCTGGCTTTGTTCTGCAGCAACAAAGCTGAGCGGTACTTATAGCTACACAAGAGGCTGTTTCTTCTTTCCAATGCGTAACTTCACAGATGACTTGCTGTAGACATCGATGCCGTGAACATAAATAGGCAGTACTGTATAGAGCACATTTTTCTAGACACTGGAGCCCCATGCTTATGAAGGGAATAAACTAGAATTCCAGCAATGACCAAACCTAAAAGACAAAGGGTGGCCGTCATATTAGACAGTTTTAACACAAAGAAAGTGCTGGCAAAGAAATGGACGTATATCCATATCACCTAATCATCACGACCGAGAAGTAACTCAGAGAAGCAACCGGGAGAGGTGATAAATGAAAAGATGTTCATTTCACAGAGAAGCAAGTTATGTGAGATGTCACAGCTAGAATAACGATACCAGAACCAACTCATTTCCCATAGTTTCTGTCCTCCTGTTCAGAGCACTCGAGATGCTCCTATCATGCTTACTGTTCTCCAGGGTCTGAAGAAGAATGATTCAAAGATAACATGACACAGAACATCTACCAGGACAAACGTAACCTCAGCTTACGCCCAGACTGACAGAGAGTAATAACAAATGGGCAGACTGTGTGCCAGGAAATCTTCCTCATTAACTGTCTAGGATTCTGGATAAAGACTCTGAAACATGTGACACCGGTCCCCACCCACCAAGGCGGAAGCAATGGAAGGGCAGAATTCAGTTTGCCACGGATGCTTTTGCCCTTTCTCCCTGAAAGGGGGTGAGTGGAGATCCGAAACACTTGGTGGGGTTCCAGAACATGTGGTACATAGGTCACTGTTTTCTCAAAGAATGATCCAAAATGAGGTATTTTTCTTTTAAATATACCCAGAGCTCCAGGTGTTCAGTGAAATAACTGGTATAAATTCTCATAATGTAGACAAAATTTCAAAGCTCAAGGAACAGAGATACTGGCAGTGCTAAGATGATTCTTGTATTCCCCAGGCCTTTCCTCAACTCACTAGTCTAGACAAACTTGTCCAACCTAGATGTGAAAATGATAACTTAATCAGAATTTTACAGGGGAATCATTTAGCACAGACTTAAACTTGGCAATTCACCACTTGTTCCAAAGAACTTAACTTATTCTAAGCAACTTAATTTCTATGATCTTAAACTTTCCTAAATCTTAAATTCTAAGCATCTTAATTTTATCATTTGGGACTCTGAATCTAAAGTGTTGGATGTGCTCTTTCTCCTGCAAAACTATTTTATTACTTTTTATATCCAGCATTGGGATGACTTATGTTTACCATATTAAGTGTATGTGTCTCCCTTGATTCTTTCTGCCTGCTTGAACCCAGTCTTGTGGCTGCTTACGGCTGTGCTGGCCTCCTCCTTCAGGCACGCAGAGCTTCTGCTCAGCCCATCTGAGCTTGCCCTCCTCTCCTTACTCATTTCCTTGATAGGTCTGTCTTCTTGCAGTCCATCTTCACAGAGGTACCAGAGTCTCCCAGAGAAATACATCTAGCTCGACATTACTCAGTCTCATACTTCCTGACCCTAGCCTTCTCCCTTCTCTCCCATAACAACCTGGGCTTAAAACCCACTTCCACACTTGCTCTGTCCAGCCGACATCTATTAGTGCTATGTGGCGATAAAAATTTAACCTAATTCAAATTAAACAAAATTAAAATATCAGTTATTTGGTGATATGAGGCTTCATTACATTGCCAGTATCCAATAGCAGTTGGGGTTAATGACTTCATGTCAGACAGTGAAAATGTTGGCAATTTCACAAAGGGTTTTACTGGAAAGACGTGGCTCTCATGGACACTCTGGTTACACTGAAATTCGACTTTCTGAATGGTTTTGTAGAACCAGTCCTTTCTCATCTAGGGTGCTTTCCTCATCTTCCTGAAACAGATTCAGAGCAACCACATGAGTGAGACCATAGCTGGCACCTTCATTCTCAAGCTGCTAGACTACCACAACTTTGGTCAGACAATCTTGACGAAACTTACTCAGGCACACTCTTTCTATTATCTTACCTAGCTTGTCTGCTACGCTAGTTAGGCACAGAGACGGTGGCTTCTTTAGTTTTAAATATTTTATTTTTATTTATTATTTATTTATTTGACTGAGAAAGAGGGAGAGAGAGAAAGAGAGAGAATGGGCACTCCAGGCCCTCCAACCACTGCAAACGAACTCCAGACGTGTGCGCCCCCTTGTGCATCTGGCTAACGTGGATCCTGGGGAATCGAACCTGGGTCCTTTGGCTTTGCAGGCAAACGCCTTAACCGCTAAGCCATCCCTCCAGCACTTCTTTGTTTTTATAGATGCAGCTTTTAGCTCAGCAATAAACACGTAGAAACTTCAGAAATACCTAATATTGCCTAAATTCTCTGAATTTATCTTTGGTAAGATGGTTTGTTTTAAAGCAAGAGTCCACCTTAAGAAAAGATTTGGCCCCCAGGCCCAATGTCTTTTCATTATTGCTCTACTCACTGCCTCCATATAACCATCACTAATCAGTAGAAATATTGATGCCAGATGGAAATTAGATTTACCATTTATGTCAGCCTGTGGTTCTAACACAAGTCGAAAGTCTACACCGTTTTTACTTATGATTTCTTTTTATTCTGTTGGTGTATTTCTCCCTTTAGCCCTGGGGAGCATTGATGATTCTTTTCTCTGTAGACTCCATTCCTTTAAAGAAATCATGCTTGATCACTTTGAGGAGATCTGAGCTTTGCTCAAACTACAATTTAGTGAGCTGACCTGGAGCTAATCATTCATGCTTTACCAGTTCATTTATCAAAGAGACAAGCACAACGAGGGATGGATCCTGGCGCAGAGTCATCTAGCGTCAGCCGTATCAATTAATTCCTATTAAGGAGGTTTACACAGCACTTGTAGTGAACACTAAAATCTATAAACCCGGCCCATGGCCTTGTTGTTCTGTCTACACTTAGACATCATCAGAACTAATGAAGTTCAGGAATAAAAATGCTAAAATGTGTATCTTAAATATTTAATTATTTTAATTTTTTATTAAACAAAGCTCATTAATTTGTGCAAAATGCTTACCTGTTAATAATTTCACATTCTGTCTCTTTTAATATTTTCTTGACAAAGCAAAGATAACATAGCCAAATGTTACTAACTGGGAAACACAAATTCCAGGAGGCTTCATATGTATGTCAATTTGCACACTTTCAAAATTTCTGAAGTGCACAAGGTTATTGGATCTTTTAAGGTAAGAGGGAGCTGTTCAGGAATTATATGTTAGAGACATACTTAATTTTTCATTTTCATTTAGCACTGCATTTTTTCTTCTGGGATTCAAACTACACCTTCTTGGGCTAGAGAGATGGTTTAGTGGTTAGGGCGTTTGCTTGCAAAGCCAAAGGATCCCAGTTCGAGTCTCCAGGACCCACGTTAGCCAGATGCACAAGGGGGCTCACGCATCTGGAGTTTATTTACAGTGGCTGCAGGCTCTGGTGCGCCCATTCTCTCTCTCTCTGTCTCTCTCTGCCTCTTTCTCTCTCTCAAATAAATAAATACAATACATTAAATAAAAACAAAAACGACCTGGCTGTGGTGGCACACACCTTTAATCCCAGCACTCAGGAGGCAGTGGTAGGAGGACTGCAATGAGTTCAGGACTACAAGGCCACAACAAAAACGACCTGGCTGTGGTGGCACACACCTTTAATCCCAGCACTCAGGAGGCAGTGGTAGGAGGACTGCAATGAGTTCAAGGCCACCCTGAGACTACATAGTGAATTCCAGGTTAGCCTGGATGAGAATGAGACCCTACCTTAAAAAAAACAAAAATAAAACAAAAACGACCTGGCTGTGGTGGCACACACCTTTAATCCCAGCACTCCGGAGGCAGAAGTAGGAGGATCACCATGAGTTCAAGGCCACCCTGAGACTACATAGTGAATTCCAGGTGAGCCTGGGCTCCAGTGAGACCCTGCTATGAAAAAACAAAAATAAAACAAAAACGACCTGGCTGTGGTGGCACACACCTTTAATCCCAGCACTCCGGAGGCAGAAGTAGGAGGATCACCATGAGTTCAAGGCCACCCTGAGACTACATAGTGAATTCCAGGTGAGCCTGGGCTCCAGTGAGACCCTGCTATGAAAAAACAAAAATAAAACAAAAACGACCTGGCTGTGGTGGCACACACCTTTAATCCCAGCACTCCGGAGGCAGAAGTAGGAGGATCACCATGAGTTCAAGGCCACCCTGAGACTACATAGTGAATTCCAGGTTAGCCTGGATGAGAATGAGACCCTACCTTAAAAAAAACAAAAATAAA
Source organism: Dipus sagitta (assembly GCA_036346955.1). Classification (NCBI taxonomy): domain Eukaryota; kingdom Metazoa; phylum Chordata; class Mammalia; order Rodentia; family Dipodidae; genus Dipus; species Dipus sagitta. The sequence continues at coordinate 4,054,314 of CM070793.1, read as the reverse complement.
ACAAAAACGACCTGGCTGTGGTGGCACACACCTTTAATCCCAGCACTCCGGAGGCAGAAGTAGGAGGATCACCATGAGTTCAAGGCCACCCTGAGACTACATAGTGAATTCCAGGTGAGCCTGGGCTCCAGTGAGACCCTGCTATGAAAAAACAAAAATAAAACAAAAACGACCTGGCTGTGGTGGCACACACCTTTAATCCCAGCACTCCGGAGGCAGAAGTAGGAGGATCACCATGAGTTCAAGGCCACCCTGAGACTACATAGTGAATTCCAGGTTAGCCTGGATGAGAATGAGACCCTACCTTAAAAAAAACAAAAATAAAACAAAAACGACCTGGCTGTGGTGGCACACACCTTTAATCCCAGCACTCAGGAGGCAGTGGTAGGAGGACTGCAATGAGTTCAAGGCCACCCTGAGACTACATAGTGAATTCAGGTTGATCTGCACAGTCGCAGGATCCCAGGGGCTAGCCCTAAACATTCTTTCTCCTCCAGCTTAGTTATCTGAGTCTCTCTTTCATTTTGGGAACCAGTAAATCGCCTCTTTGCTTAAATAATAGAGGTGGCTTCCCTGAGAGCTAAAATCCAAACAATACTAAATCGTGTTTATTAACTCTCTATGATAGCATGCTCATGAAAAAAGAAAGTTATATTTTAGATTCTTCTCCAAAATTAATGAAAATAACAGCAGTTTAAAACAGAGTGTTGAGCCGGGCGTGGTGGCACACGCCTTTAATCCCAGCACTCCGGAGGCAGAAGTAGGAGGATCACCATGAGTTCAAGGCCACCCTGAGACTACATAGTGAAATCCAGGTTCAGCCTGAGCTGGATTAATTCAGAAAAAAAAAAAGTAGCGAAACAGAGTGTCAATAATCACAAAAACAACGTTCTTATTAGCTCATAGTTCCCTAATCCTTCCACTGCAGTTTTAAAGCGTATTTAACATGAGGGAACTTAGGAAGACTAGATCTCAGGCTTCTTGTTTTTAGTGTCCTTAAATAGAAATGAACTTTGAAAACTAGTAAGAACTACAAAGATTTAAACCACATAAATAAAAAAGAGATCAATAAATATTATGGGATAGAAATATAAGCAGATTAGTAAGTGCCTGAGGCCCAGGGAAGGAATGACTCATAATGGACACAAAGTTTCTTTCTGGCTAAGAAATACAATCTAAAATTAGACTGCAGCAGGGCATGGTGGTGCACGCCTTTAACCCCAGCACTCAGGAGGCAGAGGTAGGAGCATCACTGTGAGTTTGAGGCCAACCCGAGACTACATAGTGAATTCCAGGTGAGCCTGGGCTCCAGTGAGACCCTGCTATGAAAAAACAAAAATAAAACAAAACAAATCAACAATAAAGTTAGACCGCAGCAAAGTTTTTGAATACTCTAGAGGTTTACCAGAAAAAAAAAAAAAAAAAAAAAAAACAGAATTGTGCAGTTCAAAATGAACGAAATGTATGGTATGAAACATACCTCAGAAGGTAATGCCATAAAGAAATAAGCAAACAAATCTACATGTATGGGCCCATCTAAATATTATGAACAGCAACCAATAATATTTACCAATTTACCAAAGTGGACACAAGTGGAAGACAGTGGAAAAGTAGACAGCTGATGAGGTATTTTTTTTTTTTTCGAAGTAGGGTATCACTCTAGCCCAGGCTGACCTGGAATTCACTATGGAGTCTCAGGGTGGCCTCGAACTCACAGCGATCCTCCTACCTCTACCTCCTGAGTGCTGGGATTAAAGGCGTGAGCCACCACGCCCGGCTGATGAGGTATTTTTAAATAAGCGTGTTAAAATGTTAAAAATTTACAATTTTGCCAGGCAGTATAGTGTTACACTGTATGTTTAAATTCCATTTTGCTTCCCTCTGCCTTCATTTATCAGGAATTATCTTAATTTCTCATGTTTTTTAAAAAATAATTTATTATTTATTTATTTATTTGACAGAGAGAAAGAGGGAGAGAGGGGGGGATGGGCATGTCAGGGCCTCCAGCCATTGCAAACAAACTCCAGATGCACGTGCCCCCTTGTGCAGCTGGCTAACGTGGTTCCTGGGGAATTCAACCTGGGTCCTTTGGCTTTGCAGGCAAACGCCTTAACTGCCAAGCAATCCCTCCAGCCCATAATTTCTCATGTTTAAAGGACATTTTTGCCAGATACAGGATTTTTGTTTCACAAATTTTCCATTTGTTTGGGTTGTTTGTTTGTTTGTTTGTTTTAGCACTTGGATCTGGTTTCCAAAGTTTCTTATGGGAATTTTCTAATCTCCATTGAAGATCCCAGGAATGTGATAAGTTGCTTCTATCTCACTGCTTTTAACAATCTTTCCTTGTCCTTGGCAGTTTAGTTATGCTGGTTACAACTGGTCTCTGTGGGGCTGGAGAGATGGCTTAGCAGTTAAGGCGTTTGCCTGCAAAGCCAAAGGACCTCAGTTCGATTCTCCAGGACCCACATAAGCCAGATGCACAAGGGGGGGGTATGCATCTGGAGTTTGTTTGCAGTGGCTGGAGGCCCTGGAGGCCCTGGTGCACCCATTCTCTCTCACTCTGCCTTTCCCTCTCTCAAATAAATAAAAATAAAATAAAATAAAATAAAATAAAACAAAATAAAACAACTGGTCTCTGTGATGTATCTTTGAATTCACCTTACTTGGAACTTCTTGCTATATATATTCCTATTTCCTCAATTTTGGGCAGATCTTGGCTACTATTTCTTCAAATAATTCTCCATCATTTTCTTCTCCCAAGACATCAGCCATGTGTATTTTGGTCTAGTTGATAATATCTTAATGTTTCTTTTCCTTAGATGCGATCATTTCAACTGCCCTGCTTCCAGTTCACTGCCATTGCATCTTTCTAAGGAAGTTTGCACTTCTGTCATTTGACATTTCAGCTCTAGAATTTCAGTTTGGTTCTTGTTAGATTTTTCTCTTTGTTAACAATCCCACGTTGTTCTTTCATCACTTTCTGAACTTTCAACAGTCCGTTCAGCTATTTGAGCAACCGTCTCACTCTTTGTTTTTTTTTTTTTTTTTTTTTTTTTTTTTTGGTTTTTCGAGGTAGGGTCTCACTCTAGCCCAGGCTGACCTGGAATTCACTATGGAGTCTCAGGGTGGCCTCGAACTCACGGCGATCCTCCTACCTCTGCCTCCCGAGTGCTGGGATTAAAGGCATGCGCCACCACGCCCTGCTCGTTCACTCTTTATCTAGTATGTCTGCCATCTAGTTTTTTAGTGAGAGAGTGGCTGGTAGTTTCTTTTTATGTAGTCATAGTTTACTATTTTTTTTAAATTTTTTAATTTACTTTAATCTTAGAGAGTGAGAGAGAAAGGGAAAGAGGGATAGAGAGAACTGGCCAGGGCCTCAGCCACTGCAACTGAATTCCAGATGTCTGGACCACCTAACAGGCGTGTGTGATCTTGCATTTGCCTTACCTTGTGCATCTGGCTTTCGCGGGATTTGGGGAGTTGAGCATGAGTCAGGCTTTGCAGAGCTGGAGCGGTAGCTTAATGGTTAAGGAGTTTACTATTTTTTCACACCCTATGATTGCTGTCATGGGAAGACATGAATACAATCAGGTGTTACCTCTTGTTATCAGACTTCTTTCCGGGGTTTACTGGTTTGAAATTGGTTGTTTTGGTTTTTGTAGTTGTCACCAGTTATGCTTTGAATGTGAAATGTCTTCCATTAGCTCAGATTTGAGTGCTTGGTGGCCAGATGATGGCACTGTTTGTAAAAGTCATGGAACCTTTGGGAAACGGAGCCTTTCATTCGGCCCCCTCCCTCTGCTTCCTGACTGTGGATACCATGTGACAAGCTGGCTTCTCACTCCTGCTGCTGTGCCTCTCTACCATGATGGACTGCACTCCCTAGAAAGGTAAGCCCAGAGAAACCCTTTCTTCCCCTCCCTCCCTCCCTTCCTTCCTCTGCCTCGTGACAGATATGTAGCCACGACAATGAGTACAGTAGCTGATTCACCATCCTTTCGTGCCAAACATGAGCCTGAGGGATAGACTTCCTGAGTTCTCAGACCTTTTTCAGAGTCTTTACCTCTCCCTTAGTGGGCACAGTGACTTATTTCTCCACTTCCTCTACAGGACTAATTGCTATTAAATATTGTCATCTTTCTTGTTTGTCTTTCAAGAGGCGGGGAGAGGAAAGCAAAGATGACGCAGAGTTAAGACTCCTGGAAATGCCTTCACCTAGGGGGTGGAGGGCTTGCAAAGGTGGAGGAGCAGGCTACAAAGGATCCCTGACTCTGGAGCTGAGAGCACGTGCTCAGAACCAGTGGTGGAGCACAGACCCACGGCCTCGGCATGACAGGATCCTGCCCTGACCACGACTTTCATAATCTGCATGCAATCTTGAAACAGACCTGGAAGGTTAGTGGCATTTGATAAGTATAGCTGATGCCTAGAAAAGAGATGAAACTAGCTGAAATTATTCACCACTTATCACATAGCGTTTCTACTTTATTCTCAGTGGCTCCAAAAATAATCACTCCAGACAGAGTTTACCAATGAAGTTGAATATGAAGGAAGACACATTCTTGGGGTTCCTGGTTCTGCCATCTTCCCAAAATCCTCTTCGAAGGTTATTTTTAATCCTAATCTACATATACCTTTCTCCAATGCAGATGTAACTTAAAATTATTTTAAAACAATTGAAATCTTAGCAATTATAAATCAACAAGAATGGGTAAAAAGTAGGAATTGCACAAGATAATGAAATAAATAGAAGTTTACAAATAAATTTCTGATCAAAAGTGATAGTGTATTGTTTAAAAGTAAGGAGTTTAAGGATTAGAAAGTTTGGATGGCAAAACAATTCTGCAGAGAACAGCATATTTCAATAAGGAAGGATTGTCGTGTTTACAGATGAGTCCATCCAAGAGGTATAATCCATAAAAAACAAGAAAACAAAGACTTAAGAGATCCTTCAGGTAGAATATGACTATAATTTAATAAAACATTTTATAAAGGACTTTTACAAAAGAGATTGTGTGGGAAAATGTGGATTAGGGTTAATTCAGAGTATAAAATAAAATTTTACTATCAAAAATAAGAGTATGATTAATAAAGCAACCAAATGAAACACATATAAACAGTTCAGTGATCAATATTAGCATCATTATTATTTATGTATAGATTACATAAAATAACCTTACCTTAAAAAGAAGAAAGTAAAATCATTCATATTAACACATATAGAATTTTATAGTAGATAGAAAAGAGGTTAACTTACCAAAGCTATAACTATGTTCCCCCGCCCCCATTAATTGTGCTTCTCCATTTTTAAGTTGATTAAAGCTGAAAACAAGTTACTCTGCCCTAGGAATGTCACTCAAACTTTTTATCTTTTTCCAACGATCGATCCTATTTTTATAATAGGAACAAGACTCTAAAATGCCAGCTGATTAAAAATGCAAGTCTTTCCTTAATATATTCCCCAGGCAAATTTTTGGTTGTAAATAAAATAAATTTTCAGATAAATTTCCTATAGCACCAGATCTCTGAAGTGGGGTGAACAAATATGAACAAGGAAGTATTTGGGAGTACATGTATTTCACTAGGAACTCTCACATATGCATATGAGCTACCTGGCATTCTAATTAAAGCACTGACAAAAGAATACAGACAGCTCAAAGGGTTATGTTCACACATGGCTCTTAGGAGCACAGACTGCTATGGTGTACACTGATATGACCCTTCCACAGAACAATGAATAATGAATGACTAAAGCCTTAAGATTTCACATGCTCTTTGATCCTGGTCCCCCCCCCCACCTCTTTGGAATTATTTTTAATGAAAAAATAATGGATACTACATTATCTAAAAAAAAAAAAAAAAAAAAAGATGCTAGCCATGAAAAGAAAGAATGAAAAACTGAAACCTCCTTGTGTATTAAACAAAAATGTATTAAATTACTACTATATGTTCATGTAATAGAATTCCAAATGCTTCTCCATTGATGACAGGATTACATTCTGGGATAAATCCATTGAAAGATGAAATATAATAAGGCTGAAACACATTTACTACAACTACTATCAACCTTGTTTAGCAATACAATACCCTGTGGATTAATGATTGTTTTTTTCTTCTGATTATATGTCTCTCCAAGGTATTGTGGTCTGTTTTTACTGACACTACTACATGCCATTGGCCAAGGAAAATATAAAAGTTAAGTTAAAAAGTTAAGGCATGTATATTACTTGGATATCATTATAAAAATCATAAATGGGGCTTGAGAGATGGTTCAGTGGTTAAGGCACTTACCTGCAAAACTTAAAGACCTGGGTTCCATTCCCCAGTACCCATGTAAAGTCAGATGCACAAGGTGGCACATGCATCTGGACTTTGTTTGCAGTGGCTAGAGGCCCTAGAATGCCCATTATCTCCCTCCCTCCCTCTCTCTCTCTCTCTCAAATAAACAAATAAATAAAAATAAAAATCATAAATGTACCCATTGTAAATCATGCACTATTTTTGTAGCTAATAACCAGTAAACTTATAACAAATATATTTTATGGTAGATTGAGTGAGAAATTACATTATGATATATTATGTACACATATTTCTAGTGATTAAAAATGAGTTATAAGATAATACACATAAAACTACATACATCTTGAATTTGAATGGAGTAAAAATGCTATTTTTAAGGTCAAAATTGTAAATCAAAGAAAGCCTTACAGTGTAAGTTGTATGTGAAGATAACTTGGGGACTTACAGCAAAGGGACTTGTCTCTGTGTTGTGCAATCATGGGCTGTGTCTGCGTGGATATTCCCATGCAATACACAGAGTGGTAGATAACATGGTATATGAGAAAGGCTAAAAGGCTCAATTCTAGAAATCTTGGCCTTGACTCAGGTTTTGTCATTTGTTGGAAGATTGAGCAATTTTTGATCTTCATTAATTTCTCTTATTTTTTCACCTGTAGAAAAACATATAGAGCCGGGCGTGGTGGCGCACGCCTTTAATCCCAGCACTCGGGAGGCAGAGGTAGGAGGATCACCATGAGTTCAAGGCCACCCTGAGACTCCGTAGTGAATTCCAGGTCAGCCTGGGCTAGAGTGAAACCCTACCTCGAAAAACCAAAAAAAAAAAAAAAAAAAAAAGTAAAACATATAGAAATTTTTTCTTCTCCAAGGGTCACTAATATTCTCCAAGGGTTCTAATATGTGAATATAATTTATAACTGTAATGATAAAACTGTAATGATTTCTTCATAAAATATTTGTTAAAGTTAAAAAAAGACAATTAATTGAACAGCAAAAGTTCAGCAAAGCAAAAAAAAATCCTCAAAATAAATTAGTAAAATATAGTTTTGCAGTGAACACTTCAAATCTGTGTAGTTCTGTGGAGCTGCAGTAAGTACTTTGCATGTGTCATCACAGTAGCACTTTGCTGCATTATTACTAGGTCGGTATATTTAAGTATAAAAGTCAAGGACATCAAAATTCAAAGGCCAATAGAGACTTGTGTCCATATGAATGACACTGGTTTTAAGTGGCTTTTGTCATCTTATATGGATAGATATTATGACTGGTATGGCACGGCTTCTATTTCTATTTTTAATATTTTATCTATCTATTTATTTGAGAGAGAGAGAGAATAGGTATATAGGTATATCAGGGCATCCAGCCACTGCACTGCAAATGAACTCTAGACACATGCACCACCTTTTGCACCTGGCTTACGTGGGTCCTGGGGAATCGTTTGGCTTTGCAGGCAAGCATTTTAACCACTAAACCATCTCTTCAGCTCAGGGCTTCTGTTTCTACAAATGACAACATTAATGACCAGAAAAAAATGCATGTAAACATTTCTAAACAAAAATCAAATTGAGATAATTTTCATATAGATTTCTTTCCTAAAGAAGTTGCCACTGTATCTGTATTTTAAATTCAAGTTTTTTTTTTTTTTTAATTTTTGATAGTCATTCGGGCAGAAAAAAAAAAAAAGGTATATGCCAAAGTGTTGGAAGTGAGTTGGAAGCTCCTCTGTGCTAACAAGCTGTTGCAGTGTGGGAAAGTGCTGGGTAGGCTATTGGGGGAGATACCCCCTCCTGCTTGCTACACAACTGACCAAGAGGAACCTACTGGTGCATCATGTGCTATTATATGCATCAGCAACTGCTCTTCTGTTTGCATCTGAGACCTGCTCAGTGGGAAGAAATTTGTGCATAGTACCAAAAAAGCCCATGGCTGAGAAGTTCAGCCCTCTAAATATTTATATTATATGTATTCCCACAGCTGCCTCGTTGTTAACCAGAGAAGTTGCTTTTTGCAAAAGGTGGTGGAGTACTTGGACACAAAACTCATCAAAGTGCTGAGAATAAGTGGCTGCCGAGTGCTCCACGGTAAACGAGACATCTTTAGTATCCCCTCTGTGGTAGTTTGAATGTGATAGTGTAACTTGTGTAACTTTATGTGCCCGTAGACTCAGGAGCTTCATTAAAACTGAGCTGGCAACTTCAGTTCCTCACAGACTGATCCCTGCTAGAGGCAGGCATGGCCCTAGGGGTGGATCGTGGGATCCGGCCCTAAGGTGAGTTTAGGAGGCAGATCTTCAGTCCAAGCCTAGACAAGTGTGTGGTGAGGAAAAACTCACACACTTTTATGGTGTAATCCTGAATTTCTGGAAGAGAAGCACAGTGAAAAGTTGCCGCTATTTGATGAGAAGATATAGAATTATTGGGACTTGACCCATCCTGGGAACATTTTCATGACTGAGATCCTAGCTAGGGATATGGAGTTGGGAGTATCTATAGTGGACAGATGAAAACTTTGGGGAAAAAATGTAGAATTATGAAAAAAAAAAAAAAAAGAAATGAAGCTGGTTCAAAAGAAATTTCAGGAACAGTAACCAGGACTGTGGGTGAGGGGCAAATTAGGAGGGGACAATGAAAGGATCACAAAAATGTGTCCCATTTCCACAGCACCTTATTTACATTTTCTGTAAATGTAGACAGGATCCACAACACTGGCATCCCCATATCTCTGTGCACCAGGAGGATGTGCATAGAGAAGAAAGCACACAGCTGAGTATGTTCTTGCTTCAATGGGGTTAAGAGTAACCCATTCCCCAGTTAAGCCATTCGTCACTATTGGCTGACATTGGTAGTCTGTAATTTCTTACAAACATTTCTTCATAAAACTCCAGGAAAATTCACAGGATGTTGGAGCAAGGTGCTATGTAGCACAACTGGAAGATAAAGACGCGTTCTTGACATGATTACCCCAATATTAATGTCCTGATCCTAATTTTCCTTACAAAGCAAATGGTCCGCTTTGAAGTGGCTGACAAATGTAATTAACATCCAGGGTTCCTTGTGAAGAGAAGAAAAGTCTTCTCTTCGGAAAGCAAGAAGCTCAGTATTACACTATTGTTTTGTTTCTGGTATAGGTGTATTTTATTCCACGGCAGTACTTAGAGCATCACATGGAGAATACTGCTTATAATTAGGGGAACGTGCTGAAAACATTTGTTTCTTTAAGAAGAAACAGCTTAACAATTCATTCCTTTTCTACCACATACTGTGTACCATGTTTGTTAAACCAGAGGCAATTTTTTATATTTGGGGAAAAAAATCAATTCTATAAAGTATTATTATATGTCCATAGGGAAGGTGAATCTTTCATTGTTTGAATTAGGCAAAAACTGCCTAAGATAAGGACAGCTTAGGATCGTGTTCCATTCATCACGTGCAAGGTAACTGCCTTCCTTGAAGTTAGCCCAAGCAGAAAATGAACAGCTGTCCATGATAATCAGAGAGATTTAAAACTACCACTTCTAGGAATGAAACTCCCCCTTCCTTTCCTTTTTAAGTTAAAACTATTCTATGGGAAATAACAAGAGGTCCAGACTTGCTGAGATCACAAGCGCAGGACTGATCAGTTGCCCCTGATATGTTTACACAATTTTATAATGATATAACCATCAGGTGCTCAAAAGTACTTTCCAAGCCAGTAAAGGCAAACAATCCATTTTTGATCCTGAGTGCATTATTTCGAATTTTCAAAGCATATTATTCAGAATGAAGTTTTACTGAAATAACAATCTCTAGACCTCAACCATTTGGAAGCTTATAAATAATGGTAATTTACCATTCTAGCATTTGAAATTTTAAACGTATTTTTGATCTACAAAACTAAAACCCTTCTTAAAACAGAGATCTATTTCAAAAGTTCAATTTCTGCTCCATGTCTCTCTAGTCAAAGGGTGAACCTACCAGTACTAGCTAATTACTCAGGAAAAAAAAAAAAACTACGCCATTCAATCTCAAACTACTATTACAAAAGCTCTGAACGAAGCAGTAGGTATAGTGTTTCAACAAGCGACTACAGGCAATCAGTATTTGAAGAAATGATTAAAAGATGCAGCTCCGTTCTTTACTATCAGGTTCTTTCTTCATGATAGTGGCTACGGATGGGCAGATGCAAAATAGATTAGGAATTAAGAGAAGCATCCCTGAAAAGGAAGGATGTGCCAATGCCAAGGAAGATCTTTTACTTTGTGGCTGTCTATTGATGCTGGAGACAGTTCCACAGACATTCTGAGAGACACATAATGCTTGGCTCAACAGTGCCTTCGATACACAAGACAGTGTTATTTGTAAAGACTTGTCCTCATTGTCCTGGGAGCCATGCGTTCTCAACTTTACCAAAACTCACTCTGTGATGAGTACTGTAAGCAGCAAGGTGAGGAATCATGCAGGATTTGTGACTTGAAAGATTTTGCATCAGACTCAGCAAGAAATAATCTGTGGGTTTATCCACAATGCAACCCAAATCTTAGTGGGATTTTTTTTTTTCTTTCATGGTCTCACTCTAGCCCAGGCAGACCTGGAATTCACTATGTAGTCTCAGGGTGGCCTCCAATTTATGGTGATCCTCCTACCTCTGCCTCCCCAGTGCTGGGATTAAAGGCGTGCACCACCATGCCCGGCTTCTTAGTGGCTATTTGACACCACAGAGTAATAGATAACAAGAGATCAAAACATACAAAATTGAATGGGATCAAGGTGTTTTACCTTTTCTTATAATCAAGGAAGATACAACTGCTAGCAGTGACAAATTACAGAGAAAGGGCCTTTCTGTTACCAAAAGTCAAATGAGTTATTTGTCACAGGGAAATTTATAAGAAGTGTGAACAGGGAAATAAACCCTGAAGGAGCTCTCCAAAGGGAGGCACGTGGGTAAAGGGCTTCACAACATGCTCTCAGCGATGCTTGGTAAACTTCGACCAAAGAACCTAGCTCAGGGTGGTGAGTTTTCTGACGCCTTTTCATTTGCTGAAGCATGAACAGGTCAGCAATTTTGAAGGAAAGAAATCTATAGGGTTTGCTGTACTGCTTAGCACTAAGTACAACTGCTTGAGGTTATTTCTTAGGCATTTAAAAATTAAAATCAGGACACCATTTTCCTTTCGAGAAACATTTAAATAGTGGCCTGAAATATAATAATGAATGACTAGGTTGACTTAAATTTGATTACACACGGTGTGTGTGTGGGGGGGGGGGAGTTATCTTTAACTGTAGATATGAGGCTGTTATTTACCACTGTAATCTCCATTGGAATAGCATTTTGGGGAACAATTAGATTTGCTGTGTCTCCTTTAAATTTATACAGCCTATTCGAGAAACAAAAGCCATCATACTCGATCACAACTGCTAGGCTGTCTGCAGTGCTTCAGTGGCAGAATACAGTTAATGTCACCACCACCCACAGCCCATCTGCACAATGCATTTAACTTTACAAAGAATATTTGCGCCTATTATCTTATCCCATCTTCAAAATGGTCCTATATAAGGTGGGTAGAGCGAAGATTATGAACTGAGTTTTACTTAAAGTGAGGTTAAATATATATTGATGGCAAGAGCTGGATTATGATTCAAATCACATGGCACCAAACCAGTGTGTGTTCCTTGTGATCTTTCCAGGGACTCTATACACTGGTAACTCAGCCCACGAGGTAATGATGATGAGCATGCTGGTGAATGTCACTGGGGTGAAGTGTATCCTTATTCTTCCATGTTAAAATCCACTAACTGCAAAGACAGAATGGGAGAGCCTTGACAGGAACACTACTTTAAATCTAGACCCAGACAGGTTTCCTCTTGGTAAGGCCAAGCTCACACTAGTCAGTCACTTAGTACATATGAATTATACATAAACATTTTGATTCATCAAAATACCCAAATAGCTCCTCACCTAGTCAAATTGATTTGTATGTTTTAGCTTCCTGAAGCTGATCTTTCACCCAGGCCAATAAACTACAAAGGAACTAGGGGTGTTTTATATGTTGTTAAGAAGAAAGCAGTATTGCTGGCACTTGTATCAAATAAAATTGCTTTCCGTGGCAAGCTAACCCACACTAGGAAAATGAATTTGTTGAAACTCTTTATAAACCGTATATAAAGCCTGCAGTATCCTAAATGTAAAACTCTGCTTATAAACATCATCAGGGCAAAATTTCATCTTAAAACAGAGTGATTGCTTCTATTTTCTGCAATGTTTACACAGCGACTACCATGGAATTACTCCAAGAAAGAGACAGAACAGAAAATCAATAGCAGCACTGCACTATGAAATAACTTTTGTGGCAAGAACGGAACCGAAAGATTAAGGTAAAGCCATAAAAGTATGAAATAATAAAATGGCACCAAATGCAATCCTATAAAAATGATTGAAGATGATTTCATAAGAAGTTTTACATATATAAACATTGGGATGTAGACATTTCAGTATTTCACAGAAACATTTCAATTACTAATTAGCATTATTCTGCCTAGCATTTAGAAATTACATTCCTAAATTAATAATACTAAACATAGATTGAACACCTTAATCACAACTTATATGTTAAAATACATTTGACAGCATTATTGACAATACTTTATTGCTACCTAAGTTATTTTTAAGGCTGATGTTGTTTCTTTAAATACAAATTTTTAAATTAAAACAATGCCTACCCTGTTGTTCAGAATGCCAAATACTAGTTATATAAGTAATCATTGCTACTTTGTCTATTCGTTGGCAACGCCTTTGTTTATTTTTAAGATTCCCATTTTTTCACTTCCCACAAGTCTAGAGGTATTATTTTAAGACTAAAATTTAAAAGGCATATTAATTTTTATCTTCAACATCATTTCCTTTTCCAGATGATATTTACTTTAATAACAAAGTAACAAAAATGACATATATATATATATATATATATATATGGCTTTTATATATGTGATTATAGAAATTTTAATGCTCTATGCAATTTAGAAGCTGAAATAAATTTGTGTGTGTATGTGATTTAGCCTAGCAGATCTCTGAAGCTACAAGTTTGAAGGTAACTTCTCCAGTAGCCACCTATGACCAACTATCAAGTCTAGTCAAGACTAGAAACAAACATCTTCCTTCTTCAAATTGTTCATAAGCCACAACTCCGCGGTCACATTCAAAACAATGACATCTGCTTCTTGTAGAAAGATAAAGAAGAACACAGATCTACTTAATACCAGTCCAAAGCTTATCAACACTTGACTTCTCTAACATATTTTACTTTTGAGTCATTTTAGCCAAAGTGCTTCTGCCTCAGGGTTCCAGGCTATGAAAATGTCTTATATTTTCTTTTGAATTTGATAAATGACACTTTCTCCTGTGCTTTCATTGGAAAGTGCTTCTTCCAAAATTTTCTAGTCTGACATAAACTTTACACAAACAGAAACCCATCACTACTAAATGTGAAAAAAAATTCCAAAAACTCCTTTTTCTTGATGTGAAATATACACATTTAAATCTATCCATGATATTATTAATTTAGGAATGTAAATTTCTACCGCCTTACAAAAAAGATAACATATAGATTTATAGGGCCAAACCAAGTTCATTAACAAGTTGGGACAGCCTCCACAGTTGATCGCAGAGCAAGCAGCCCATGGAGCTAAGTTCCTAGCGCTCCAGCGAAGAAACCATTACCCCATCCTTCCAAAGACAAGTGCATCCTCTGGGGCCTCACAGAACTTCTTCCCCCTGGGGATCCTGATTCGTGTTGCATTTCAGTTTTAAAATTCACATCAGACAACCTTTACATTGTTTAGTGAATCCTGATATATATGGTATTAAAATCAATTCTATTATGAGCATTATTCTGTTAGATTCCTTAATTACACTGACGTTTATTGCAATTACTCATAATAAATTAGACGCATTTAAATGAATTGTAGCAAGCATGTAAGTCAATGGGAACCACCTGGCGGAGTGACCAAAGACCGTACTGTAGTGCAGAAGCAGCGAGATGTGCCACACAGCCTTCAAACTACAATGAATTGGTTTGATTGACGTACATGAAAAGACTCCCTGGTCAAGTTATTTTCTCTCTCTTTTGCTTAAGAGTCATGAACCTTGGGGTGGAACTTGGTGTTAAGAAGTTAGAGAAGATTATAAAAAATATGGGACGCCATAATTTTCTCTTCACATTGAAGAATTGTCTAAAATGCCACATTAGTCTCTGACAGCAGTGTTAATGGTCACTTATTAAGTGCATACTATACACTGGGCACCAAATTTAAGTATCATAGTATCAAATGAACTTTTCACAGCTAGAGCATACTTATCAGTTCCAGGGAGAAATTAATACCTCATTTTCTTAATAATACGTGGCCATAGTCCTTGTCTGAGGCTGTGATCAACACAGCTTTCACCTCCAAGCTTCTCTTAAACACATTCCCTAATCCATATTATATAACTTAAGGGCTGAGACAGCACAAGGTATTCCTATTGGAGATTGTCTTCTGTCCTACTCCAACATTAGATGGCTTACTGAACTCAAGTCTCAGTTCTGATAGTTTCTCAGATGTCTGTTAGTTAACTTGGGGTTTTTGAATCTCAGCTTTATTTGATAAAATGAGAGAGACAATCTCCAGATCATTGGGATTTTTATGAAGAATAAGTCAAACTACACATTTAGAAATGACTTCAATTGATTACAGTATGCAGCACTGTTATTTGATGGGGGTTATCATCTGACTTCCACCTTCATGACTTATCCTTGTCATCTGATCATACAGTCATATAATAACTCTTAGGTTAGTTAGGGTCTCCCACAACAGAGACGCTGGCATGCCCATATTCTCTCTCTCCCTTATTCTCTTTCTTTCTCATAAATAAAATATTTGCAAAGCAGGAAAAAAAATTGTCTTCATATGTTGGTAGAAAATAAAAGTAAGGGTGTTCCAAAGCATGAAAAAGGCCAAGTTTTAAAGCTGAGCTTTGAAGATGAGGGGACCACATGTACATGTCATGACCTGCACCCAGCCAGGAGAAAGAGACCTCAGACGGCTTCTTCAAGGAGCCATATTCTGCTGACAGCTGCAATCAATTGAAAAGACTTTTCCTCTAAGGCTTCAGATAAGAATCCAGCCCAGCTGGTGCTTTGAGCTCTGCTTTGTGCGGCCCTCAGCAGAGAATTCATGTAAGCCCCACTGGACACCTGACCTGTAGAAACGTGTGATGATAAATAGAGATTGTTTGAAGGCTTTAACATTGTGATGATGCTGCTCGAAACAATGTAGCGCTATGAAATCAATATAGGTTTTGGTACCAAAAACTAGAGTGCTGCTCTGCCAGTAATTAAGGTGTTGTGTGGCTAAGGGATTGTGTAGGAAGTCATGTTAGCAAAATCTAAAATGTGAAGAGAGTTTGCCATGTCACTGCTGGCTTGAAGATGGAGAACAGGGTACAGTGCTGCTGAACCCCCGCCCCCCGCTACAACTCGGCGACCTGCCTGTGCAGAGTACTGTGAACTCTGACAATCTGCATCTTGGAAGCAATTCTATCTCCAAATCTACCTCCCCCCACACACAAAAAAAGCCCAGACTCACTAATATTTCAATAGAAGTCTTCCAAAACCCTAAGCATAAAACGAACTGAGCCCATCAAGACTTCTGACCCACAGAAATTTAAGCTGGATGGGGGGAGGGGATGGTTTTAGGTGGCTTATTTTATATCATTCTATTAGGCAGATACCACAACCTATTTATTGAATAAATAATACTTGTTAAAAGAAAGCAATCAACTGATTGCTCATGAAGCATCAGGAAATATTTCATGTAAAGACTGTACTTAGTATTTTTTTTTTTTATTTTAGAGACAGAGAGAGAAAGAAAGAGAAAGGGAGAGACAGAGAGCAAGAGGATTGGTGCACCAGGGCCTCAGCCACTGCAATCGAACTCCAGATGCTTGCGCCACCTAGTGGGCATGTGCAACCTTGCACACTTGCCTCACCTTTGTGCATCTGGCTTATGTGGGACCTGGAGAGTCAAACATGGGTCCTTAGGCTTCACAAGCCTAACCACTGAGCCTTAACTGCTAAGGTCTCCCTCCAGCCTAATATTTTTCTATGGCTACACTTAATATTAGCCTTCAAGAATTTTGAATTCTTGATTAGAATCTGAAAGAGAACATTGTAGGCTAATTGCAACTACAATGAACATACCTGGTGCTATGGAAAAGATAGGTTGGTAGTACTGTGGAATTTTCAGAAAGCTGTGAACAGGACAGAACCTCAGCCCCTACTTCCATGATTTACTCATGGGATGAAAGCGCTCAGATTACTTACAATGGAGTGGTAGCACCTGAACTAAAGCATGAAGTCCAATAATAAGTACAACAATTGATCACTGGTTTGAAATGCCTTTCTGGGGAAGGCAGGGCTTGCATGGAGTCCCAGTGCTGAATGCCAATGGCTAAAATAAAAAGATCACTAATGATGAACTAACAAAACTATAAAAATGATCAAATATGTCCCCTTCCTTCCCCAATGCATTCTAACGTCTCATCACTCCTTGTTGAAAAGAACATCCCTCTTATTTTAATCTATCTCTGGGGAATATGATCAAAGAAAACTCTCTCAGGAACTTAATTATACTTCCTTGGAGGAGAACCTGTCTTTTGACAGGCACAAAGTAAAGGTGACTTCATTTTACCCTGCTTACCATGCCCATGTTTGAAGACACGCTTGCATGTTGGAAGAGCTGCAGGTGCCACTGCTAGCCGGCCATATAGTAGTACAAACAGCTAGTATGGAGTTAACTACCCACAGGAATTAATAATATATGCCTTGTGGTGGTTTGAATAGAATAGATGGCCCCCAATATATTTCAGTTGTCTATTTGTTTGTAGTTTGCATCTGCAGACACCTGGCTGGAGGCAATGTCACTGGGTGGATCTTAAGGTGTGGTGGTGGGTTTCACATTTCAATCTAAAGATACGCAAAGTGTGTCTAGCAGGAGTTCCTGAAGTGTGCTATGGCTTTTGGCTTTAGGCTTGTGCTTCTCTCTCTCTGCTTGGGCTTGTGAAGGCAGGCCAGTTTCTTCTGCCATTATGGAACTTCCCTGGATGTGTAAGCCTCAATAAATATCCCTTCCTCCATAACAGTGCCTGGTCTGGAAGTTCATCTCTGCGAACCTGAAGCTGTCTGCTACAGAACTTGGTACTGAGGAGTGGGCTGAGATGAACCTGACTATGTGGATGTTGATCTTTTGGAACCTTTGTTTTGGAGGAATAGGCATGGACTTGGTGCTTGCAACTGAAGATGTCTTCTGGAGTGGTAAGCCAAGTTTTATGGACTATCCTGATGAGAGTCTGAGAATGCTAAGTGCAGACAATATTGAACTTCGAGGCTTGGCTTATGAGCTTTCTAAGGGGAAGGAAAGACTGCAGAGGACTTTGTTGGAACTGGCCTACTGGCATAAGGGCTGGCTGCGTCCTGCTGCCCAGGCCCAGAGAGTTTGATCAAGGTTAAATTTGTAATGGACTGATGTGCTAGGCTACAGATATTAGACTGAGAGATTTAAGATTTTTAAGCTGGAAAGTCTCAAGCAAGTTAAAATCACAGGCACTGAGACTGGTTTTAGGTTACTGAATCTGCTATTGTCAAACACATTAGCAATCTTAAAGGATGATGGTCCAATTGCTTTACTATGGAAAGAATGCCTGAGGAAAGATTATCATAGGAATGCAAACATTTTTGGAAAGAGTTGACTGGAGAATGAACCTGCTTTTCATGGTTATGATTTATTTTGTCTGTGAATTAAGAATATGGCTGTGTCCTGCATACCTGGTATTGGTTTCAGAAGCATGAAAAATGCGAGGAGTGGTTGTGAATTGCACATGCTTCCAGGAGCTGCCTCTGAGATGCAGCATGAGGTAGGGCCTGATGCCCTGATAGGCTGAAAGAGCCTTTTGGAAAATGTGAGGAGTGTCATGAATTGCACATGGTCCCAGGAGCTGCTGCTGAGATGCGGTATGAGGCAGGGCATGATACGCTGATAGGCTGAAAGACCCTTTGGAAGATGGACCATGGTTTGCATGAAGACCTCAAGATGTTTTGGATATACCAGGACTATGCAAGTGCTGCCATAGAGTGCACTGTTGGCCTGAGATGGAAGTGTTCCCTGGCTACTCTGCCCAGATGGAGGAGAGGAATTGGAAAATCTGGAGATTGTCAGTCTTTGGTTGTATTGGACTTGAACTGCAGAAGTTTGATGTTTGTTTGATGGTGGTTGGGTTTGCATTGTTTTAGTCTCTCCTTGCTATGCCTTATACCAGTTGAAAATGTTTACTCTGTGCCTTTATAAGTTAGAAGTGTTTAACTTGTTTGATTTTACAGGTCTCATTAATATCTTAAATTGGTCAAGACTGTGGGGACCTTTGAAATTGAACTGAGTACAGTTTACAATGTGTGATGGTTATAAAGCTATTGGGGGCCAGGGGTGGATTGTGGTGGTTTGAGTAGAATAGATGGCCCCCAATATATTTCAGTTGTTTGTTTGTAGTTTGCATCTGCAGACACCTGGCTGGAGGCAATGTCACTGGGTGGATCTCAAGGTGTGGTGGTGGGTTTCAGATTTCAATCTAAAGATACGCAAAGTGTGTCTAGCAGGAGTTCCTGAAGTGTGCTATGGCTTTTGGCTTTAGGCTTGTGCTTCTCTCTCTCTGCTTGGGCCTGTGAAGGCAGGCCAGTTTCTTCTGCCATTATGGAACTTCCCTGGATCTGTAAGCCTCAGTAAATATCCCTTCCTCCATAACAGTGCCTGGTCTGGAAGTTTATCTCAGCGAACCTGAATATGTCTGCTACATGCCTTTTCCTAAAAGACAATGCTATAAAGATGATCTTCACAAATTCCCTAATGTGCGAAGGAAAGAACATAGTTTTGTCAAGTATGTCAAAGAACTAATTGATAAATCGCTGGCTTTATAACCTTTGTTGACAAAGTATTTTTACAACAATGGTTCTTGAATTTGACTGTATATTGGGATCAACCAAAAACATTTAGCAAATTCTGAGGCCTGGGTTGAACCCCCTTGGAAATTCTGATGCAATTGCTTTGGATTGTACTATGGGAATATTGTTTCAGGATATTCCCAGGTGATTCCAGTTGATTGCCTATTCATTGACGGTCTGTTAGACCTACTTTTTAAATATAATTTCTTTTTAGATAAATATAGACAGAGATAGAAAGAGAGAGAGAGAAATTGGCCCACCAGGGCCTCAGTGACTGAAATCAAACTCCAGACACTTGCACCACCTAGTGGGCATGTGAGACCTTGTGCTTGCCTCATCTTTGTGCATCTGGCTTATATGGGATCTGAGAGTAGAATGTGGGTCCTTAGGCTTTGAAGGCAAGGCCTTAACCACTAAGCCATCTCTCCAGCCCTACGACCTACTTCAAAGGTAAGGCTCAAGATTACTACTCTGATTCATTCCCAGAGAAAGAAAACTGAGACTACCAGAGAGTCTACCAGAAGGGCCGGATTCTATAAATATTTCAAATATAAAATTCCAGAGTGTTTGTTCTGCAGTGAAAATGCTACGAAAAACTCCTCTGAATGCTTTTTGCTTTCCAAAGGTGTTATTCATCTTGTCTGATTGTATCAAGAGTATTTCGTGTCTGAATTAAACTTGAGTCTTCCTTTTTAGTAAAAAGGATTTGTCTTGGTTAAAGGCAAACACTGGCTTAGGGAGGAGGTACGGTGAGCTAAAGGGGACATGTTCAGCGCCATAAGCATACAACACAGGTCCTAGAAGCTAAAAACGTTAATAATTATACTTTTATTTTCTCTTTGGAGAAAAAAACCTCACCCATGATCAACACTATGCCTCCTTAACAGTAATAATTTTAAACCAACTTAAATGGTCACAGTAACAAATTTAACATCCTTTATCTTCTTTTATAAAAAATGTTTTTATTTATTTATTTGACAGAGAAAGAGGGAGAGAAAGAAAGAGAGAGAGAGAGAGACAATGGGTGCACCAGGACCTCCAGACACTTCAAATGAACTCCAGTGGCATGCGCCCCCTTGTGCATCTGGCTAACATGGGTCCTGGGGAATCAAACCTGGGTCCTTTGAATTTGCAAGCAAGCACCTTAACCACTGAGCAATCCCTCCAACCCCAACATGCTTTATCTTCTATAGTAATTATGAGGAATCTATCTTCCAGTAGTGAGATAACTCCAGATAGAGGGTAGCTTTATACCTCACCGTGCCTGAAACATGGGTAGCAAGACAATTTGTCTTTTTCCTTTTAGCCACTGCAAATTCACTCCAGTAGCATGCACCACCATGTGTGGCTTGCTTACGTGGGTACATGGGACCTGGAGAATCAAACCTGGGTCCTTAGGCTTCTGTGGCACATGCCTTAAATGTTAAGCCATCTCTCTAGGCTCTGACCTGTTTTTTAAAATCAAGGGTTCATTTAAGGTGAAATCAGTGTAGAGAGGAGAGAGGAAATGAGTGAGAAAGACTATTAGATAATAATTTAATGTGCAGGCAATGGGATTAATGGAGCTTTGATTTTTTTTTTTCCATCTTACATTTTGTTTTTACCCTCATATACATATTGATGCTGAATCAATTGAAACATTTTTAAGTTTGCCAAAATCTAACTTTGGAGCTTAAATTAGGTTGTTTTCTACCAAATTGACTGATGTATAATGTAAACTGGAAGGCTGGGGGCCAAACCCATGTCTTACAAAGTACTTCTGAACTGAGTAGCTGCCAAGCCCAGAACTTATGTAAATCCAGCCACATTAGAAAACTTGGAGGTATGTAATTTAACACCCCAATACATCCAAGATTCTTGCTTGAATTTTAAAGAAACTAGTGGCAATTTTCCTCTCTGTTTTTACAATCTATTCATTTTTCTTATTAAAAAAAAAGAATTTAGGAGCTGGAGGGATAGTTTAGTGGTTAAGGCATTTGCCTGCAAAGTCAAAGGACCCAAGTTCTATTCCCCAGGACCCACGTTAGCCAGATGCACAAGGGGGAGCACACGTCTGGAGTTCATTTGCAGTGGCTGGAAGCCCTGGCGTGCCCAATCTCTCTCTCTCCCCCCCCCCTCTGTCAAATAAATAAAAATAAAAATAAAAAATATTTTAAAAAAGAATTTTGTGTCCTTTTTCTTTGAAATACTGATAGTTCATTTTTAAGGAAATTAGACCTTCAGACAAGAATGGATGAATGTATTTGTAGCATAGGAGATAAAAATTGGCTAGACAGGAGCTAGAGAGATGACTTAGCAGTTAAAGTGCTTGCCAGAGAAGCCTAAGGACTCACATATGACTCTCCAGGTCCCACGTAAGCCAGACACAGGATGTGATGCAAGCACACAAGATGGCACATATGTCTGGAGTTTGATTATAGTGGCTGGAGGCCCTGGTGCACCAACTCTCTCTCTCTCTCTGATAAAATAAATAAATAAATAAATAAATAAATAAAGTCGTCTAAGCAGTTTAGGGTTAACTGGACCCAAAAGTGATTAGCCTTCTCCCAAAAAAAAAAAAAAAAAAAAAAAAATGGTGGAGCTGTGGGCATAGGTCAGCTCCACCATTTTTTTTTTTTTTTTTTCGTGGTTAAAGGCACTAGCTTGTAAAGCCTGTTAACCTGGGATTCAAATTGCCATCCACCTGAAGCTAGACAGACATTCAGTTGCAGGAGCCAGTGACCCTGGTATGTGTGTGTACATGCACACACACACACACACGTGCAAATGGATAAACAATGTAAATTTTAAATATAAATGCACAGATGGGGCAGATTCAGGAAAACCAATGATAAAAGTGAAACAACACAAAATAAATGAGTAATTTTCACAGTGTATACTGACCAGTTTGCCATAGTTAAGAGGTCACACCTAGGGGAGAGGTCACTGGGGAGGTATGCTTTTGAATCATACTGAGTATTTTTTATCCTACACGTCAGAAACTCTCAAGTACTTGTTTTGACTCTGAGCCATAGGGGAAAAAGTACACCTATTTTACATGGTAGATATCATATTTATATTAATATGGATCATATATTCGCTGTCAAAATTGAATTAAAAATTTAAGAAAAAATAACTAATCTTTACTAAATTGTATTGTATATTCTATTTTATAATCACTTTATTTTGACTTGTTTAGGAAATTAGTATGACTCTCTAAATATACTTTTAGGTCTAATTAAACAGCAGTAATCCACAGTTTGAATAACGCTGCTGCGAGTGTTATAATTACATGAGTGAACATCAAAGGGTGTTGGTCACAGAAGACTCAGCTTGACAGTCACTTCAACTAGGTCAATGTGATGGCATTCATTAGCTGTGAAGGGAGCATTTTGAATTACTTCTCAAGCCGACGTAAAAAAGGGCAGAGGAGACAAAATCCAATCCAGTTAGATGCACAGTGCATCCATTAGTGGGATGATTTGATATTAGAAGCATGTTAAAGAAACAGTCATAGAACCGTACTCCTGGACATGTTTGTCAGTCAGGCTCACACTGCTGGCAGACTCGAGTGGAAGCTCCATGATATCAGGTGAAAATGTTGGCATGAACAGAGGCTGGACATCACTCCCTGGCCAATATCAAGTAGACAACAGGAACAGAAGAGTGTGCCAAACACTGGCAAGGGTAAACTGGCCATGACACCCATAAGCCCGCCCCCAGTAATTTACTGCCTCCAGGAAGTGTTAATTTCCAAATCTCCATCAGCTGAGAACCTAGCATTCAGAACACCTCAGTTTATGGGGGATACCTGAATCAAACCACCACACACCATCCCTGGCCCCCATAAACTGATAATCATACATGATATAAAACGCAATGCATTCAGTCCAACTTTAAAAGTCCCCATAGTCTTTTAACTGACCCATAATACCAAAAGTAAACAAACAAACAAACAAAATAATGACACAGAATGAGAATGACACATTCACACTGCAAAAGATGATATTAGGCATAGCAAAGAAATATTCAACCAATTCAAGATTTCAACAGGGCAAACATCAAACTCTGTAGCTCCAAGTCCAACAACTCTAGTCAGTGACAAGTCTCCAAGTCCAATAATTCTAACTCCAGTCTCTGGAGTTCCAATTCTGCCCCTCTAGCTAGGCTATTCGCAGTCCTGGAAAACTTCTTCCAGGGCCAGCAGCTCTCATTGGCAGCCATCTTGTGGTCCTAGAATCCCCAGTGGGTCTCCACTACAACACAGGGTCCATCCTCATGGCTTCATTGGGTCTCCATGCCCACATCCAGCAAACCTGCTTCACACTGCCCATGGCCATTTCCAAAACATAAGACTGAGCCTCTCTTTCCTGCATTTCTTATACTATATAGTACCAGGTGGGGTGCCAATTTGTTAATCCAGGGGGGAATAAAGCAGACTTTGAAGAACAGGACACTCCTTTAGCATTCAGCCCCCTTCAAAAGACTGCATTCTTTCTGTTGTGGCAATGCAGGTCAGCTGACCCAATTTCAATGGTTGTAATCTCTCATAAAATTGCAGCTGAACAGGCAGAAGCTTCAAACCAAACATTTCTCTTTTTTTTAATTTTTTTGTTAATTTTTTTTATTTATTTGAGAATGACAGAGAAAGAGAAAGAGGCAGAGAGAGAGAGAGAGAGAATGGGCGTGCCAGGGCTTCCAGCCACTGCAAACGAACTCCAGACGCGTGCGCCCCCTTGTGCATCTGGCTAATGTGGGTCCTGGGGAATTGAGCCTCGAACCGGGGTCCTTAGGCTTCACAGGCAAGTGCTTAACCACTAAGCCATCTAACCAGTCCATTTCTATGCAATGCAACCCTGCCCAAATTCTCAGGACATCAGTATAACAGCAAGGCTCTCACACAAATTGCTTCTATCCCAGTCCAGGCAAAGCTCTTACTCACCCTCACAAGCCAAACTTCACAGTCCTTAGTTCTTACTGCATTCAGGTCCTTCAACCCTGAATAGAAAACTCTATCAAGCTGTACTTACAGCACTGCAAGGTGTCTCCTAGGCCAAGGTTTCAAATTCTTGAAAATCAGCTCTAAAAGGCTAAAGCCACATAGTCAGGTGTCTAGCACAAAATGACACCACTCCTTGGTACCAACTTTACTGTTGCAGTCAGGTTCACATGGCTGGCAGAAATCACCCAACCAAGAGCAGCTTGTGGGAAAAAGAAGGTTTATTTCAGCTTACAGACTTGAGGGGAAGCTCCATAATGGCAGGGGGAAATGATAGACTGAGCAGTGGGTGGACATCACCTCCTGACCAACATCAGGTAGACAACAGGAACAGGAGAGTGTGCCAAACACTGGCAAGGGTATACTGACTGTAATACCCCTAAGCCTGCCCCCAACAACAGACCACCTCTGGGAAACCTTAATTCCCAAATCTCCATCAGCTGGGAACCTAGCATTCAAAAAACCTAAGTTTATGGGGCACACCTGGATCAAACCACCACGACATGTTTAAATGTAAACTGGGGCTACGGCATCATCTCAGTGGGTGAAACACTTGTTGTACAAATGTGAGAATCCAAGTTCACATCTCCAAACACACACATAAAAACTGTGTGCTGTGCTAGGCATCTGTAATCCCTGCATGGCTACGGCAAGAAGGAAGGCAGAGAGAGTCTAATTCCTCAGAAGCTAACCTGGTGAGCTCACCTGGTGAATGCAACAGTGAAAAACAATGAGGAACCCTTCCTGCTTCAATGTGGAAGGCCAGGGCTAAAACTTGCTGCTGTTCTCTGACCACTACATTATATGTGTGCGATGGTGCACATGCACCCATGCTTGCACACGCTCACATACATACACAAACATTGTACAGTCATATTCATTGAAACACAAAATAAGTGTAATGAGAAGTCAGTTGCTTTGGTGGGGTTACTGACACATCCAAAAAAAGAAGCCTGACATAACAGGAAAAAAAGAAGATGGTCGTTGGTGCCCCTTCAGCTCTCTGCATATCTTCCTGGCCACTGACCTAAAAAATCTAACTCTGCTTACCTGAGAATCAAAAGTCAAATGTGGCCTGGAGAAATGGCTTAGCATTTAAGGTGCTTGCCTGATAAGCCTACGGAGCCAGGTTCAATTCTCCAGGATCCACGTAAGCCAGGTGTTCAAGGTGATGCATGTGCCTGGAGTTCGTTTGCAGTGGCTAAAGGTTCTGGCATGCCCATTCTCTCTCTCTCTCTTTGTGGACACACACACACACACACACACATATATGTATGTATGTATATAATCTGCCTCTTTATTTCTCTCTCTCAAATAAATAATAAACTAATTAAATTTTTAAAAGTCAAATGTATGCAAGGTTATTCTGAAGAAACGCCTATGCACATTTATTAGAAATATATGAGTAGCATGGCCAGCTCTTCCCAATCCATTTCTCTACAAATGTCTCTACAGATAATTGCCAGAGTAGGCTTAAAATATATATTCTAATCTAAGAATATGATGATGCTTCTATGGGCTCTTGAAAGACAGTTCTATGAACAAATGTTTTGAAATATGTTATAAAATGCAATTCTATCTTCAGAAATGCAGAAAATTGACTAAAATGCTATTAATGTTTTATTGCTATTGCACAATATTTCCATAACTTTAAGTATTTTAATTTGTGTGTGTGTGTGTGTGTGCTTGTGCTCATGTGGGAGTGCCAGGGCCTCTTGCCACTGCAAATGAACTTTAGGTGCACGTGCTACATTTTGCTTTTGTCTTTACTGGTACTGCTGAGTTGAACCTGGGCTGACAAGCTTTATAAGCAAGCACCATTAACCACTAGAACACTGCCCTTATCCTGTTTCACTCATTTTAACCAAGCCAGTATATTTGGACTGCAATCATTCTCTTAGTCTCTACCTTATATTTTTGCACTAGTTTAAATAAGAAAAATAAAGCCTAATCCATAAAGTTCCATGTGAACACATGAGCTGAGCCTAACGAAGGCAAAGCGAGGTTCTTCAATTCCACGATCTTAAGTTTTTCGTAACACTGAAGTCAGGGAAAGAGTCCTAAGGTTAGTATGTAGAAGATGGTAATGAACCAGATTCCAGGACTGATTCCCCATAGGAGCCCACTTAGTGCCACCCCTTCCAACACAAACAAAGAGTAGAAACACAGCTAAACAAGGTTGCCAATTTTGGAGAAGCAAGGCTTCCTGTTGACCCCCACCTGTCAGGAGCCTTACTCACTTTATTTCTTTATGTGGATGTATATGGTGTATTTGTGTGGTTCTGTACACCTGTGTGCATATGTTTGGAGGCCAGAGGTAGGTGGTGGGGGTCTTGCTCAATCATGTGCTACTTTATTTTTTGAGACGGGGCCTCTCAGTGGACCTGGAGGTCACTAGTTCTGCTATACTTGGCGGCCGACAAGCTCCAGGGACCCTCCAGTGTCTGTACTTGGTGTTTCACATGATGGCTGTGGATCCAAACTTAGCTCATCGTGCTTGTGCAGCAAGTACGTTACTGACAGATCCAAACCCCTACTCCTTCATTCCTAAAGAGAGTATCTGATCTTCTCCTTCATAAAGAACATGTACAGAATGTAGATTTCCCCAGTACCCTATTGAAGGAGAAATGGGAGAAAGCTAGCTTCTTTTAGGCAGTTCCAGTTAAATTTGAGGCCCAGAGAGAAACAGGAGATGCCACCCCACATGCCAACCCTCTGAGGCAGGAATGGAACTCATGCCTAATGAAGGCTCATTTACAAATAGCTACAGTGTGCCCTGTTGCCCACAGTCTAGCATACTACTACCTAGGTGGGCTGCCCTCTGGGGTCTGCCCTCCGAATCTACAAACCAATCAGGTCTTCCCTTTACATACCTGAATCTGAAATTTTCCAATCACTATAAAGGCTGTACTTGCCTTCCTGCACCACCCCTGTCACTCTGTGTTTGCTGGGGCCTTACCCTGTTTTACTTGGATACACATGAGTCTGGCTTTTCCCCAGCTAGTCTGGCTGAGGGAATATAGTAGAGCTTCTTGGTCTGAATAATTCTCTGCCGGCCTCTGTTTTATACCTTGGTATAACTTCTAACTTTAATTACATGTACGATTTTCCTCTGGTCTCTGAATCTACATCATACGTATCTCCCTTTCACTCCACATCTACCACATGGGTGCTTTCTCTAACTCCAGGCAGGTAACCTAAGTAACCTCTCTAAACTCGGGGTAACCATGGGCACAACTCCCTTCACTACTCATTTCTCATCTGAATTTCAGGGTCTTTGCTTTGATATTTTCCCTCTGCTATTCTTCTGCAAGCTCCCACCATTTGTCCTCAACTTCCTTCCATGAGAATGCACAAGGCAGATGCTGTGTGTGTTTTGCCTAAGTCTCCCTATATATACATCTAAGTTCTCTCTGCCACATGCTTGTGGCTCAACTCCAGTCTTTCCTTGAAAACCTCAATTTCTCTTAAATGAGTTTAATGAACTATCCTGAGGTACCTGTTTCTCTACTCTAGTCTTTCCTTTAAAAACCTCAATTTCTCGTAAAAAAAAAAAAAAGAAAACACCTAGTGAACTATGCAGTATTTTCCACATGAACGTGTTTCCTACTTCCCACATATTTATGACTTTGCTCTATCCTTCCTAGATCCCAATTTACCTTAAATAAACTTCATAATTTGTGATTTCTCCCTAAACAAACTTAATAATTCATAATTCATCCTTCTTGAGTCTGTCTTTACTAATTCTTTGTTAAAGATAGGACAGGACCCAAAATTGGGAATCATAAACTTGGGGGATCCATCCAGAACCCCGAAATTGTGCATCACGATGACCATTTCCTGCTTGGTGCTATTGTATCTTCTCATCTAAGTGCTGGCTGATTGAGATTGCCAGAGCAAACCTGAGAGATTGTCCATGTTCCATCTGAAGCATTGCGACACTGCAGCTGATGATGAGGAAATTCCCAAACGACCACTTCCGAAGGTATCGGAAATTCTTTTCAGACAAGATATAGGATATAAGCAAAGAAATACACACAGAAAGAAAGCTGCTTTCTCAGCAACGTTACCTACATCTGAGTGTGGTTTGATGGGAAGGCTTTGATTCAACTGCCTATGTATTCCTCCCAGTTCAAATCACCATAGGCTTCCTCCATGGGCATACTTGAAGTGGAATGACACAGGTTAGATCTTCATTCGGCCAGCGAGGCAATCAGAACACCAGTGACACCAAGCATCCCTCCTACCTGGCCCTTCCGGATTTAATGGTGTATCCCAAACTGGCTGTGAAGCAAAGTCATGACCTTCATTTAACCCCAACTACCTGATTTTAAGTGGCGACTTGCTGACCACACTGTCTCTGTGAAGAAGATCTTGCTTGCAAATTATTTTAAATCATTACGAGGTAAGGCACACCTACACGCATAATCAGTCTGTATTTGGTTAGCGTACCCCAAAGGACCTTCCTGCTGCATGTTTCATACTGCTGTTGCCTTATGCTTTATGTGTCTGCATTAATGTTTTAATTTCCATATACACATCCGTAGGCCATTTTATGAAGGACATGACTTTTAAAACTAAGTCAATATATTAAATTAATGTAAAAAAAAAGGTCATGTAGCAAGTAGTCCTAAATCAGTTCT
Organism: Dipus sagitta; assembly: GCA_036346955.1. Classification (NCBI taxonomy): domain Eukaryota; kingdom Metazoa; phylum Chordata; class Mammalia; order Rodentia; family Dipodidae; genus Dipus; species Dipus sagitta. Next base: position 4,025,396 of record CM070793.1, on the reverse strand, counting down.
CTGTGTACATTGAAACCTTCCATGGTAATAATTGATTATCAGCAAAGCAGAAGTCAGATCTGGATTCTAAACTCTGGTCATCTTTCAAATGAACATGAATATACACTGAGTGTCTTTCATCAGATGGTGGGTCCTGCCATAAGTCTTCTCTAAATTAATATACTAGCCTTGTCCCCCACAAGAAATAGCGTAACCACAACTGACTTAGAAATGTATTGGATAGAGCTTTGTACTGAGTTATTCTTATAATACTACCTCAACACCTCAGAAAACCTGTCCAGTATTATGTAAACTTGTAATAGGAAATGTGATGAGACAGTGAGAGAGATATGGATAACGTGTGGTTAGAAATAAAGATGCTAGAAAAAAAAAAGTCTCCATCAGGCCAGCGCAGCCATAAAATTTATCTTATTGCTTCATCTCCTTCATCTTCAGTTTCTTACATTCAAAATAAAGATAAGAAGAAAATTTACCACAGTGCTTTTTTGTAAAATAAGCATCCATGTAAAGCATTTATGTCTTATTCAAACTGTTTATTATTATTGCTAGTAAAGTGATGACTTAAAGAGTTGCTACTAAAAATTAAGAGTTAAGCAGATGCTGAAGTTAAACTGACTCAATAAGGAACTGCACCACTCACATTCATACATTCATATCACATAAATGTCCTCACAGTGCAGCAGTTCAATATAAAGGTCTGGTATTAAGTCTTAGCTCTGTATCTTATAAACTCTGTTTTATTTGTAATCTTCACATGTCTATAATATAGTTAATAGCATTATCTACTTTCATAGTGTTGTTGGGGGGGTTAAGTAAGTTAACATATGTTTGGCTCTTAGAAGGATAAAATATATTTCAGAGTCATAGATATTTGCTGTTTTAATTATATAACTTATTTCAGAAAGGAGAATGTCCAACTGTTTAAGAACCCAGTAGAACAATAGAACTAGTGTAGTAGTGACTAAAACAAAAAATAGTTTTGAAATCCTAATAACCATTAAAATAGCAATGCTATACTTAGATCAGGTATTGTATGTATAATTTCATATATACTGTCCAATATGGGCTTCTTAGCAAGCCCATAACACAGGTAGAGTGTGAATTAGTATCTATACATTAAATTCATGAACTGGGAACTCAGAGGTCAGTGACTTGAGGAGCCACACAATATAGCTAGCTAGCATCTAGATTTGGGAGTCCTGATCCAAAGTCCTTTCCATTAAAGTACTTCTCAGTAGCTGAAGTCCGAAACTCAAAGCCAGACCACCCAATGTGCCATCCTGACAAGAAGCCTTCCTTTAATAGTCAAGATGGCCACACACATTAAGAGCATAGTTTCCTTAGTGGTACAGTTGTAGGGGAAATATAGCAAACACCAAAACTGTGCACACTGAGTATCACTACCACAGAGATGCATTTTAAAGCTCACCAGCTTCGGGAGATTAAGCCACCAGAGAAGAACTTCCTTTCTATCATCTTTATACTTTACATTCACTTTGTCTCTCAAACCTGCCAATCATTACTTCTAGCTAGGTGAAGCTTTTCCTGAATACATTGTTTTTAAAAATCTCATCTGACTTCTAGTTTTCAACCAAATATTAAGATTCACCACTTTCAGTTTGTTTGAGTCATTCAAAATATTTTTATTTATTTGCAAGCACAGAGAGATAGAAGAGAGGCAGACATAGAGAATGGGCATGCCAGGGATTCCAGCCACCTGCAAACTGACTCCAGATGCATGCACCACTTTGTGCACCTGGCTTTATGTGGGTATTGGGGAATAGAACTCGGGTCACTAGGCTGTGCTGGCAAGAACCTTAACCACTGAGCCATCTCTCCAGCCATGTTCTAAGAAGGAGTCAGGCAGCTTTGATAGGCAGTTGGGATGACTGGACCCCTGAAAGTACCCTTGCTGTCTCCACTTTGCTAGAGATCCAGGTATGGTCTGACTTCTTATCTCTTCTCTAAATCTGTTTTTCCACAAACAAACTGGGTCCCTCCTAGGCTCCAAGTCGTCTTTTCCCAGGATTTAATCCTAATATTGAGGTTGGTCAAGTTCTGACCCCAGAACTTGGCATCATAGGTAGCATCTTTCTGAGATAGCCCTAAACCCAGACCAGTCTGGCTGTATCTCTGGCTCTTGGTCTGGAAGGTAGGGCCCACCCACATAAGGTTATACAGATGTTTTCCAGGGCAGGGCCAGCTCTCTTGGCAGCCTGCTCATCAGTCATGAACCTCCAGTTCTGGTGAATTTCCCCTCGTCTCAGCATGCCTGGTGTGAGAGCTGGGGAGAAACCACTGTCCCCTACTTTCCACATGGGCTCTTTACCCTGCTCTTAACATGGCATGAGCGCTTTGTACTTTCTTTTCTTCCCTCTCAAACTCTCTTTTTACATTTCTGCCAGGCTCACAATGTGGGCTTTCAGACTAAATGGGTATATTTATTTTCTTCTGCTTGGTTCTGTAATTCAAATATAATAATTTAATTTAATTATTATCCTCCTCAGTCTTATTTTATCCAATTCTTTGGTTAGAAGTAGACACAAACCTAGGGTCTAGGGTTCAAGGACTTTCCTGAACCCGTAGCACCCGATTTCAATATAAGTCATTATAACCTATGGAATGTATGTTGAAAGAGGATACACACGAATCCGTGTGTGTGTATGTATAGTCACCTATATAAATACATAGATAAGTATCAGAAGCAATATGGCATCTGTCACCTACCAAGGTAGCCGCTTTCTTTCATATGCTAACAAAAAGGCTTAATTTTATATATTAGAGAATCAGGCCAGGTAGCACTCAACTCAGAATCTATGCAGTAGTACTGGGAAGGGAGAGGAAGAAAGGGAATCAGTAAACACACAGATATCACCTTGACAAGCTGCCCTTTCTCCAGCTTCCCTTCACGTTAGTGCTGATGTTATTTTCATATTATGGGCATCAGATGATTTTGCATAATTTTTCTCCTTCTGGAGTGAGGTCATCCCTGTCATCTCTTTTTTGAAGGGAGAAACAGCTCATGGATGCTGTCAACAATGTCAAGTCAAGTGAGCCCCGAGCTGGGTGCTGAGAACTAACTCTTGCTTAGTGAGAAGAAGAGACACATTGAGCCTTCCTGCTTCTCCACTGATTCCCTCACGTTATAAATGATATATATTTAAAAGGAAAAAGAAACTCTCATTATTTTTTGATCAAATGCATTATGGCTTCATATAATGCAGCTCTGAATATAATTTTATAGGTAAAATTACTTTATGGCATGTAAAATTTTGAAATTTACAAGTAAATAACCCTATTAGGCTGTTCAGAAGGAGTCTCAAAAGCTAAGCATCTTAAACTAGTGTTTCTTAAATTTTTTACATGTTGGGTCAGATAATTCTTGGTTGTGGGAGGCTGCCCTGGAAAGTTTAGGTGGTTAAACAGCACTCCGGTCTCTATCCAAAGACAGCATCACCCTCAAGTGAGGTCTGACAACCAGAACATCTCCTGACCTTGTTAAAGTCCTCCCGGAAACAACATTATTCCTGATTGCTAAAAACTTCCATCTAGAGAAAACTTCACAGAATAAGAACTACATTACAAAGGTACCCTTCAAGGTAGGCATGTAAGGGCTTGGAAATAAATTACCTGCAATGTAAAATAACAAGCCCTTTTTCTCCTTCACTCCTTCTCTCCTGTACCTTCTCCCTCTCTTCTCCTTTCCTCTACTTGTCAAATAAATGAAGAGGCATGGAACAAGAAAAAGCAGGAAAGTCATAAGAGAGGCATAATTGATTTGAGGTCTAGCTTGTTTAGAATCTTAAAAGGTATCATTAATCTTTTATTTTATTTTATTGGCAATTATTATTATTACCATTATTAACGACATATTTTGTATAGATACAACAGGAGTTGGTACCCTCTTTTCCCTCTTCCTTGTCCCCATTCTAAGCAGAGATCCAGAAGCTGCTAAGAGCTCAACACTAAAGTAGACTTTAAAACACACCCACCAAGGCTCAGGGAATTTTGCAGAAGAGGGGACAGAAAGATTATAAGAGCCATTGGTGGGAGGTCTGACAACTCATAACCCACAACTGCATGGTGAATACCAGCAGTCCCACTGAGGAGGGCCCTCAGTGGAATGGGGGCAGGGAGAAGGCAAGTGATCGTACCCACACGTGATGTGTCCATACAAAGTTTCTACTTAATAAAAAAAGAAAAAAACAGGAAAAAATGGGGTGCACTAGAAGTTACATACAGCCCCTTCTGTTTAGGCACTGTTGAATTACCAATGTGTTTCTGATAAGCAGAACTGAGTAGGAGAATTATTCTGCACGCGAAGTTCTAAGAAAACTGAAAGGAAGTAAGTTACACTGTAAAACAAGGGTGAGCTTCAGTTCTGAGTGTGGCTTGCTGCTAGCCTGGATGCCATTGGTGATGCCAGCAGCAGACTGGCTTGATGGCATCGCACGGAGAATCTCCTCAGTGCTGTCTGCACAATCTGGTCTATACACGTTCCGCCTGGAACAACTTTAAATTTCGGGAGCTTTAAACATTGTTCTTGGTATCCTCTCCTGCAGAGAGGACAATCTGTAACAAATGTCATATTCATTAAAAGTCAAGTTCTGCCAACTTCTCACACTATGTTTGATCTACAATACTGCACTGACTTTGAGACTTGATGCCCCCAAAATAGGAGGTATAAAAGATTAGAGAAAGAAAATATACTCTCCTCTTTTGGGGGGGAGGAGGAGTTTTATCATTAAATGGGGTTTCAAGATAATGCATTAGAAGCATACTGAGAAATTTGAATTACAAATGGCCCAGTAGAGCAGTGAACACACCTAGCGTCCTAGTAGCTTGAAGTAGGACATCAGAAATGACAGCTGTAGTAGATTTTGTTAAGTATAAATTGGTGAGGCTATTATCACATCCCTGCTGTGTAAGAGGGAATTGCTGTATAGAGACCACAGTGTTTGTACTGGGAACATCTCTAAGAAACAGCAGTTAGAGACACAAGTTACAGCCAGAAGCAGACAGTAGCTTCTGGAGTAACGTACGAGCCGAGGAAAAGGCCAAGTATGACTTTTCCCCCTATCTACCATTTCAGAGAGGCACAAAGGGATGTAACAAGTAATGCCCGAGAACACTTTACGTCCAAAGTGAACGCAAAGAAAACACTGAAGACCGTACAACCAGACATCAACATTCCAAGAAACCAACCTTGTGGCCAGCCTCACCAGAAGTCATTTAGGACAACAGCTGTGGGTAAGTGGCGATAGGAATAATTGGGGAACACGCCATAAAACTTTAATAATGCCTAGCATGTCTCTTCTCTGAAGGATGGGGCTATTCCACGTTTCTGTTTCACAGGAGGGGAAAAGCATGTATGAATCAGCACGTTTAGAATCTGTGTAGTTACACCGGCATGTCAGCCACAGAGAAACAGAATAGATCGATTCCGGGACCGCCTGAAGTGACTTGTTGATCCGCTGCATGCATGATCACTGCTTTTGTTGCATTAATTTTAATTACCTGTTGTTCTTTTGCCCTTATGACTTGGGAAGGAAATTAGACCTTGGTAGATCATTTTCTTTTACTTCCCTCCTCCGAGGTCACTAATTATTTTTCTGAAAGTGATACTGATTTTTACGGTAACGGGCACAAAGGTTTTAATCAAGAGAATAGATGCTTTTGTGAGTTTGGGAAAGCTTATAAAGTACCTCATTATTACACTCTCCCAATCCATGACCCCAATAATAGAAATCCCTAAATTATAAATAAATTAGATGTTTAAATCGTTGACTCTTTTGCTCAGTACACATTGAAGTACTCTTCACAATTTCCATGAGAGCCCTCAAGGAAAAAAAAAAAATTAACAAGAAATGTGGAGAATGAAAAGGAAAAAGCAGAGGCTGCCTAGGGAAGCTTAACCTAGAGATGGGACTCCAGAAGTCCTGACTGCCCTTGTTCCTCCCTCCCCGTTGCCTCACGGTGTACACATATTTAGGATGTTCTGCCATATATATAGTTCTACACTTAAAGCACTACACCAACTATTTGTGAATAGACAGTTATTTTTTATTTTCAAGCAACTATTACTGAATTTCAACTATTATTTATTTTTAAAATTTTATTTATTTTAGAGCAAAAGGAAGGGAGATTGAGAGAGCGCGCGAGAGAGAGCTCAAGAGAGAGTGGGCGCACCAGGTCCTCCAGCCACTGCAAATGAACTCCAGACACATACACCATCTTTTGCATCTACCTAATGTGGGTACATGGGAATCAAATCTGGGTTCTTTGGCTTTGCGGGTGAGCACTTTAACCACTAAACCATCCCTCTAACCTCAACTTTTTTTTTTTTTAATGATACACAGGTAATTCTGGTGACGTCCTTGAAGCAGAACTCCAAAATCTTGCTGGTGTCCACAAAAATGTGAATAATTCTGCTACCGCTGGACTCTGTCACTTAGACACTGATATGCTAGAAAGTTACTCCCCGGTATAATTATGTTTGGATGTGGGCATAACAGAAGAGTTTAGGTGATGAGGAGCCTAGTCTCATGGAGAGATTATTGCCATGCCAGGAGCATCTTTCTTTGGAAGATGCAAAATTCAAGGTGCCATCTTGGAAACAGACCCCAGGCCCTTACAGACCCCAGATGTCAACGCCCTGATGTCATCTTGGAAACAGAGCCCAGGCCCTTACAGACACCAGATGTCAACGCCCTGACGTCACCTTGGAAACAGAGCCCAGGCCCTTACAGACACCAGATGTCAACGCCCTTCCGTCACCTTGGAAACAGAGCCCAGGCCCTTACACACACCAGATGTCAACTCCCTGACGTCATCTTGGAAACAGAGCCCAGGCCCTTACAGACACCAGATGTCAATGCCCTGACGTCATCTTGGAAACAGAGCCCAGGCCCTTATAGACACCAGATGTCAACGTCCTGACGTCATCTTGGAAACAGAGCCCAGGCCCTTACACACACCAGATGTTAACGCCCTGACGTCATCTTGGAAACAGAGCCCAGGCCCTTACACACACCAGATGTCAATGCCCTGACGTCATCTTGGAAACAGAGCCCAGGCCCTTACAAACACCAGATGTCAATGCCCTGACATCATCTTGGAAACAGCCCAGGCCCTGACAGACACCAGATGTCAACTCCCTGACGTCATCTTGGAAACAGAGCCCAGGCCCCTATAGACACCAGATGTCAACTCCCTGACATCATCTCGGAAACAGAGCCCAGGCCCTTACAGACACCAGATGTGAACTCCCTGATGTTGGCTTTGCGGCCTCCAGAACTGTGGAGTTAACTTTCTGTTCTTTGTTAACACTTTCAGGCGCCCCCTTAGATTAGTATATGAGGACTGACAAAAAGTCTTTATTTTGTAAAATATCTTAGTATGTTTGTGAGGGCGCTGGGAGAATGTGCTTGTATGGTGCGTCAGGGCCGCTTGGTGTTGCAGACAAACTTCCGACGCATGCACCACTTTGTGTATCTGACTTCACATGGATACTATGGAATCAAGCCCGGGCCAGAAGCTTTTGCGATCAAGCGCCTTTGATCACCGAGCCATCTCTACCACCCATGCACACCTCCTTTAAACAGTTTAAGAGCTTCTCTGAGCAATGGTGATGACGCCTGAGGTGAATCAAGACGCATCCAAGTGCTGAGGATAACTGAGGCCGGAGTGCTCAGTGACAAATGAGACATCTTTATCAATACCCCCCCCCCGTCAAGACTCAGTAAGCAATATGGCAGAGGGACTGGAAAGATGAAACGGCCCAAGGAAGAGGAGCAGTGCTTTGACCTACTATTCTCCAGATGTGACATGGCCTCGATATCAATGACCTCACAGTGACTGTCGTAACCTGCACAAGATCCACACAATACTGGGCCCATCAACGGCATGCCCTGAATAGTGGAAGGAAGCGTGATGCTCCCATCCCACACCGAGAAATTCTAGGTAGCTAATGGTGGCTGTAGCGGTGTATAGCCAGTGTAGGACCCAGCGGCTCTGGTAAGTAATCTCCAACCATGCCCATTCAGACAACTCTACTTAAACTCCCAGGGTCACACCCACACACAACAAGGAAAAGAGAGATGGCAAAGTAGAAAAAGGACTAGTTGGGAAGAAGAAAGAGTTCAGTGGAGGGGGGATCAGGAGAGTCAAGAGAAGGTGATAGGGAATTATTGTTAAAATACATTAAATGCATGTGTAAAAAACTGCCGAATAAGAGGTTGGATATGCATTGCTAATGTTGATACAGTGAAGAGAATCACAAGGAAGAAGTTGACCTAAATAAACTATCATTTTAAATATATATTTATTATACAAAGTAGTGATTATCTTATGACATTTCCATGCAAGCATATAATCAACTTGATGCCATTCACCCTTTCCAATCCATTCTTCATCCCTCTCCAGCTCTCCCTGTCCCCCATCCACATGCCTAGCAGTTCCTCCTTTTTAAGGAATTATCTTAAATGAAAATTTGTTTTCTGCACATAGATTTTTCAAAAGCATCACTGATAGTATTTGTGTTAGTGTGGAAAACTCATTTGATAGATATTTTCTTATACTTGACTATTCTCTAATTTTTCTTTAAGAAGTATTTCGTATTTAGTAATTAAAACACATGTTTTGAAATATTTTCATTTCTATTTATTTATTTGAGAGAGAGAGAGAGAGAAAGAGGCAGAGAGAGGGAGAGGGAGAGGGAGGGAGAGAGAAATTGGGCACGCCAGGGCATCCAGCCACTGCAAACAAACTCCGGACACATGCACCACCTTGTGCTTCTGTGGGCACTGGGGAATTGAATCTGGGTCCTTTAGCTTTGCAGGCAAGCACCTTAACTGCTCAGTCATCTGTCCAGCCCAAACCACATGTTTTTAAAAAGCTCTCCCACTTACTAAGACAGGCATCTTTGAGATGCTCAGTGATTTGTTAGAGTTGAGTAGCTTTAACAACCTCATTTATTTTTCCATGCATATGACAGTGTCTGAGGACATGGGCTGAAGAATGGAAGGAGAAACAGATGTATCTTAGAACATGGACCAAGTTAAAGGTAATTTGAAGAAATTAAAAAAAGAAACACTTCTGTAAGCTGCAGTCAATAGGGAGATCAAATGTTGGATACAGGCTTGAAGTTTCTCTGAGGCCAACAATACGCATACACAAATGCAGTTGTTTAATGGGTTCAGAATTGCTATGGTAGAGCATTTTATTTTGAGCACAGACCCTTGCTCCCATCCTGCTTCCTATTGGCATCATTATTAAGGGTCTGGTGACTTGTGTTTAGCCAGCTTCCTACCGGCCTCATGATTTTGGGCAAATTAGTTACTTTCTCGATCGGGAGAATGCTAGATTGAGATAAACATTGGTCACTAATAGCTATGACTTACACCTTTCAATTTTTGCACTACAAATTCAAAAATAAATATTCTCTAGCACTACTGATAAGCTTTGAGGATAAGGAATAGAAATGACAATAAGACTCAATTTATCAAGGTCTTAATTCCACAGTTCTAGTCATGACTGTCCTATCAGATGAGCTTGTAAAATGAATATTATATGTGAACTTTATGACCATTGGAAAGGTCATTCTTAGCAAGATCTATGGCAGCATTAAAATGCTTGCAAATACTAAGAATGTGTTGTTAATACTTAAAATTTAAACAGCCAAGTTTTTCATACCTTTTTGTGATACGTAATGGAAAGAAAAACTAAAGAGAAAAAAAAATGTTCTTTTTCTTATGTAATTACATTGAACACTGTTCTGCAAATTATTACTATTACTCTCCCTTCTTAGATTTATTTTTAGAATCTTTTGTATCCATATTGTTTTCCTCTGATTGACATAGAAAGCCGCTTGGTGTTTGGCACAAAACAAGACAGACTCTCGATAAATGTTTCTCACGTTCCTCTGCAATCTTTCTTATTTCCACGAACTAAGTTTCGTTCTATAAGGCTCGAATGCTGACTTAATCGCCCAGATCAAAGAGTACACCATGTACTGGAGAAGACGAAAGCTAAAACCCCCAGGAGACTGTTACTGAGCCTGACTAGCTCCCACACTGTGGCAACACCGATTCCACGGGCCATGGGGTGGCTGCCACCCTTGGTGTGACTTCCTTTCTCTCCGAGCCGGGTGCTCTTGCAAGCGTCACAATTCTTTCTTCAGTTTCACTCCATGGAGCGCTGCTGTAGATCCAGCCTGAGTTCAGATGAATTTGCCCTCATTTTGACACACTGTGCCATTAAATCTATGCTACCCCTCTTCAAGTGGCTTTTGTGCTCTCAAAGTTTGTTGATCTGTCCTTTTGGCTGAGTGTCGCCAAAATACATTCGTGCTGGATGTTCACAACCACAAACATTATCACAGGATGATTTCACAAAGATCTATATAGCCCATTATCTAGGACAGACAAATATAATAGGAAAATTCTTTCTGAGAAGGACTCCATGATTCTGCTTTCCAAGATTCTTGGGGTGCTTTGGGAGTGATCTCAGGAATGACTCCACAGCCATATTCACTATGGAGTAAATTCAGACAAAGAAAGATATTAATCGGAGTACTTGCATGAACATTAAGGAGGTAAGACATCTGAAGGGTCTTTCTCTAAGCCGTTCCTGTCAAAGGGTGTTGCAATATGATTCTCAATATAGACGTTGTAGAGAAGCTGTTACCGGGTTAAAACGACAATTAAGTGCAGGCATTAAGGACTCACATCACTAGGATTAGGCTGTGACATGCTTCAAACAATCTGAGAAGCAGTTTAGAGCTATGTGTTTCCTGAAATTTTTAAATGATTTTTAAATGTGAGCAGGGAGGAAAAAGACAGAAGATAAAGCTAGCGTTTATTATTATTATTATTTTTTCCTGTTAGGGCAACATTGAAAATTTGTCAGAAGCATCTGTGCTTTAAATGACACAATAGACTGAAAATTGTCACATGAGGTTTTGGAAGTTATTTTCAAAGGTTTATTATACCACAGGGCTCATATTTAGCAGCTGTCAAATCGTCACTGACAACTGTAATAAAAATCAGCAAAACCTGAAATCTTCCCCTGCCAAAGCAGCAGCTGTTTCTGAACATTAGGAATTTGGGGGAGTTGTTGCTTTTTACAGTAAACTATCATCTATTTGAGAAGCACACTATTTTTACGTATTGCAACAACTTCACTTGAGAAACAGAAGAGACTGATATTATTTGACTGTGTATTGAAAGAGTACACTTAGGAAAAGCATAGAATGCCTGTGGGCTTTCTGTTAGTTTGGCAATTTGTCCACGAAGACCAGACACGCTGCGTTCAAGCAATGCTGCCCAGGATGGCCCGCACAGGGCAGGTACCTCTGACCCTGTCACCTGTGCCTTCACTGAGCAGCCTCATTTCAAAGGACCCAAGGGAAGGCATGGGGACTTCAGAAAGTGTTACATTTTGGGGCTTTACCAGCCTGATTTTCCATCAGAATTTGTCTGGCAATGAGTTCCAGCAGGCACGGACATGCTGTTTGAACAACAGAGTCAAACTCCTTCATCTGAAATCACAGCAAGCACATTTGCACTGATGTAATTAAGTTTGTGTCAGCACTTATACTGAATATGTTTCTATGTACGACGTTTTATAACAGGGCTATAAAAATGAATCTTTAGCTAAAATTGGACAGGCAGTTTCTTAGTTGAGTAGTAATTATTTTCCAAATGCACATCAGTTAATATTCCATGGACTCCTTAGTTCATTATCAAGTTAATATTAACAACTTGAATACAATTTTACTCCTTATTGCCAATCACTTTCTTAGATTGAAGATATTTTAAAACACATACATATCAAATAATCATACAACTAGATTATTTATTTCTCAATAATAATTTTAAGGGTGGTAAGTCATAGAAACAACCAAGTTCAGGTTAGGAATAAGGGCTAATACCACATATTTTGTTGTAGGCAACTCTCCTTCTATTACCATAAAGTGCTTTTACACTAATATCAACCCACTTAAATAGAAATGTCATTTAGCATGTAAAAAATACCTTCCGAAATAAATCTAGTCTATTGAAATAAGAGAGAATGAGGCAGATGGAAAATGTAAAGATCTAGGTCTTCTAGTTATAATACACATTAATTCAACAGAACTACTTCGGACAATATTATCACTAAAATGAAATGCAGAGAAGACATATTTCATGATGAATTTCACTTAAATTAGGAACTTATTTCAAAATCTTAAATCTTGACAACTCTCTCCTTTCACTGGACACTTCACAGTAGCGACTTCCTATACTTTTGTTAATTTAACAAACACTTGTGCAGCTCTAATAATATGCCTGAAAAATGCATAATTGTTTCACGGACATTAACTCATCTAATCCTCTTAATGACCTCATCGTGTAGGTACACATGCTATGTACATTTTACAAGTCATGAGACTGATGCATGCAAAGATTAGAATTTTTGGCCAAGTTTTCACAGCCTGGGAGCAGAAGTGGGTTTTAGCTGAGAGCCGTCTTATGCCAGAAACCTTGTCCTTTCGCCCTATGTGGGATTTACTCTTTTTTTTGTTTTTCATGTAACACTGCATCCTAAGCATGCCTCCGTGGCGTGTTCTTGGAAGGTTTCAGTCAAGTCAAAGACTATGGGAAAGTGGTAGGAACATATGTGGAAAGGTTTCAGGTCAAGTCAAAGCATACGGGAAAGTGGCAGGTAAAGAGGTTGCCCTCAACAGTCTGCAGACTTGATCTGCCCTGGAAACATTTGGAATTCAAAATCCGAAAAGAGGGAGTTATGAAAGACTCACTAATAACTTCAGTCACTAACAGCTTGCCCAACAAGGAGAAGCAGCACAGCCTGCTGCTAATACCCAAGGACACTGGAACATTTCTCTTGGTCTAGTTTCTTAGGTCTGAATTGTAATCATTATATTTCTACGCCATTTCTTCAATACCAGATAGAAGTATTTGCTGTTTAAATGACACCATGAAAAGAAAACTAGCTTAACAGCATGGTTAAGTTTTATTCTTCCCGGGCACACCAGATCATATTTCCCTACTTCTGTCTAAATGTGGCCATGCTACTTTTTCTCATGGACAATATGAAACTGGGCATTATGTGATAAACCCAACCCAAGATTCATAAAAGCAAGTATGTCCTACCTTTGTCTGTTTCCTAACTTTTTCTTAATTTTTTTTGTTTATTTTTATTTATTTATTTGAGAGCGACAGAGAGAGAAAGAGGCAGAGAGAGAGAGGGAGAGAGAGAGAGAGAGAGAGAGAGAATGGGCACTCCAGCCACTGCAGACGAACTCCAGACACGTGAGCCCCCTTGTGCATCTGGCTAACGTGGGTCCTGGGGAATACAGCCTCGAACCGGGGTCCTTAGGCTTCACAGGCAAACGCTTAACTGCTAAGTCATCTCTCCAGCCCTGTTTCCTAACGTTTTTGTTTAATGTGGATGGAAAAGATATAGTCATAGTTGAGGACTTTAAGACTTTAATGGACAGTGAAGTCATATTATGAAAACCTTCTGTGTCCTATTTACTACTTAAAGCCTGGAAATGAAATATATTTGTTGATGTTATCAGCCAGGAATAAGTGTTTTTTTTTTCTGATTTTTCAAGTTAGGGTCTCATTGTAACCCAGGTGACCTGGAATTCTCAGGGTGGCCATGAACTTACCACAATCCTCCTACTTCAGCTTCCCAAGTGCTGGGATTAAAGGCATGTGCCACCACGCCTGGCTTAGGTATTTTTAATACTAAGGCACTGAATTTTGGAGATCTTAAAATAATGCCCAGTTTTTATTGTACTGACTATTATAAAAGCATATCCATCATCTTACCAAAATCATCGTTCTTTTAACCTCCAATATTTCTTGTCTTAAAACAATTTTATCCCATCTTCATTTTTCTGCAGAAGAGCTTTGGCAAGTTCCATGGTCCATAAGCTGTTTTTCTCTTGTAATTACCTTCTCTACACTGAGTCACTTTAATACGTTTTGTAATTTCAAACGTTAAAATGCATGTATGGGGACAAAAGTTAAATATTTATGTGGAAATTCACATACTACTAGTACAAGCATAAATAAAATATATTGAAACTATCTGCCATAAAATTTGACCATTTTATTCTTTGAATGTGTGAGCCATCTGGATGAATGAAATGAAATATGGCTTATGTGGCTATAACATTAAAGCACAGCACAAAATATAAAGCCAGGTTCTAAATAATACCCTCCTTTTTGCAAATATTATGCTGCTTAAAGCTAGCCAATAAACCTTTACTTTGCTATCCCTAACCATATTAGTGAACAAGTCTAGGTTTTCACATCAATATTTCAAGAGGGGCTCCTTAATGCTTGTAAATTGCTGAAAAGATCAAATTCACACAACAAGTTCTTGTAAGAAATGTTGTGTTCAGGTTTTCAAATATGAATTCACTATGTTCTCTTTAAAGGTAACATCATCCAAGTCTTTGGCTTGTGATGGTTCAGGGTCAAGAAGAGGAACGACTTGTGTATTAGCCCTAGCAGATGAGTAGACTCTCCAAATGTCTCAAACAGTTTTATAAGTAAAGGATCATTGCTGACTTTGGCCACTTTCCACATTACATTTACAGTAACAATATCAAAAAATGTATTACGCTATTTATCATGCACACCTTACTCAAAGATTAAAGGGATATAATATTCATATATTTTATTGCGAATATATAAGCAAATGGCTTTCATTACATACTTCAAATTGCCTGTCAAGGAACAAAATCTTTCAACAATTTGAAAATGATTCAACTAAATATTCCCAGATTATAATTTGCTTCAAAAACACTTATAATTTTATCTCTTCTAAAATTGTTTATTTTGTCCTTGCAGGATATATATTTTTTTATGATGCATGATCTGTGTGCAAAGATAAGTCTCATGTGGTCCTTGACTTTAATCAACATATACAGACTAATGAATATTGAGGAAAGAGATATTTCTGAAGGTGAGGTCTAACAAGATAACATAAAATCAAAGATAATTAAATCATAAAATCACTGGCTGTGTCTGTGTCTTAAAATTAGATGACCAAAGTAATAAACATCACATAAATATAGAGAACATAAATATTATATCTCTTGAGAAATAGCTGAGAGGTGGCAGTCTTTATCTCAAGTCTGCAAACTCAACTTGTATGAAAGGAACAACACTGAAGATTTTGCAAATCAAAGTCATAATGCATATATACATTTAATTAGCAAAATAAATTGTCCAGTATGCTTTAAACAAGTTGATTATGTTCTATGTCAATGTTAGTGGAAGGAGGTTTTCAAGCCCTTTGTGAAACTGATAGAACTTTTTAGTATGTAGTTGATATCTATATATGAAAATGTCTTTTCTTAATTATTGGCAAAATAAAATTAAAACCAAGAGCATTTATTATTATATATTACATATGTATATATATGACATCTACATATATATTATATATATATATATAATTTTATATTTAAAGATATAACAAAACAAGTCACTATACTTAGTAGCAAACAGTCAATTAAAGAAGCCTTCTGGAAAGAACTATTTCAAAACTTTTCAGAAGATAATTCATCAGCAGGAAGGGAATATAGACTTGACAGGATATAGAAAAGTGCCCAAGTTTAACCACACTTCTGTTCATTTTGCATAGCTGATGACTTCATACAGGGATTGGAATTCCTCGTCCTCACCAAATTAGTTCATCACATTTTAGTGAGGGAAGGGGTTCAAGCTCTCATACTGGCCTCCTTCCAGGGTTCAGTGTGTACATGGGAGTGTTCTGACTGACTTTCTTGTTTCACAGACGATTGCCAAACAAAATATTCTAACTTCAAACAAGTTCTGATCGATTAATAGAAAAAGGATGAAGTAAAAATTAGAAGTGAATTCTAATCCTATGTTACTGAATAACAAGGGGACTTTAAGTTACTAGATTTTACAATGCAGACGATGCGTTCTCATTCTTCCCAACTTCCAGGACTATTTCTAACACTCAAGTGAGAGACTGAAAGGGTCACTGAACACTGAGAGTTATTATTTCCACTTGTCACGGGAAGTTTGAATTTCTCTAAATGATAGTGCGAATGAATTTGGACTAATTTTTCCTGCAACTTTGTTTCTCTTAAAGGGAAATACAATTATAATTCATAAATGAGTGAACACATTCTAAATATTTTACATGTTTTCTGGGACACCTAAAACTTTCTTCACACATGCATTCTATTTTCAAAGATGATTTTGTCTGAAATAGATGTGGCACTTGAAACTCTTGAGCATATGAGCAATGATCAGAAACAAAAGGAGTCTGAAGATGGAGCTCTCTGGTGGTTCTCAGCATTAACTGAAGTCTTGTTGGTTAGCAGCACAGGGCTCTTAAAACCAACATTCTTTTCTGTTGAGTTCACTTTCTTCTTTAAAGCTACTCAACCTCTAATATTAATCGCTTCTAACATTTCTAACGTTTTCAAGTACATCATTTATTCATTAAATTTTTTATCTTGAAATATAAAGTTGAACAATGTACCAGAAAGTCCTGGGTGCCTTTCACTCCATACAAATGATATCACTCTACATATGAGCATTGAAATGTCAAACAAAGGAAATTGTCTCTGACCAAGGGTTCATTTCGCTCTCACCGGTTTCACACACACCTAGTTGTGTACCTGTGTGCACGCATGCCCACACACTTCTAGGCATTTTTATTAAATATATGTGAGCACAACTAAAATCAAGATCCTAAAACTGACTGTATCGCCATGTGGCTCCATCTAGCCACCACTTCAAGCCACACACCAGCCCTTTCTAACTTCCATCATTACTAGTACCAAGCTAAATGCTTTTCCATCACCAGAATTTTGCCACTAAAATAATGTCATGTAAACAGAGTCATATTTGTGCAACTACTTGAGATGAACATTTCTTGCTCAACATTTCACTTGGGCTCCATTTAAGATGTTGCATGCATCTATAATTTGTTGCTACTGTAGCAGCATCATTCTATTATATAGCTTAACTACAATGCTATATTTATTTATTTACTTATTTACTCATTCATTTATTCATTTATTTTGGGGGTAGCATCTTTCTCTAGGCTGACCTGGAACTCACTGTGTAGCTCCAGGCTGGTCTTGAACTCACAGTGATCCTCCTACCTAAGTCTTCCAAGTAGCACGGTGCTACTTTTAAAACAATTTGTGTCTTTTGTTTTCAAATATATACCACTCCAAAATAAAAGTATCAATTAAATGATATATCCAAATTATAATAAACTATTTTTATATTCTATTTAAAGACATTTTAGAAGAGAGCTTATTTCCTTAGCATTTGAAAAAGAAATGCTCCACAAAGATTATTTAAGTTATAACTCAGTTACTGAGTTCTGAAAGTATAATAGGTTCTGTGTAGTAGCTTAATTTCTAGACAGAAAACTGTTCCAATATCCCAGAAGTTCTTATAAAGATTTTAGACTTCATTTTAGCATTTAATTATTTTTCCATATCAGACTAGGTTAGGTTGCTGAATATAATCAAGGATGTGATAGAAAAGTTATCTTTTCCATAGTTGATTGTTAAAGTATCATTTTCTTTGAAGCATGACATGCTACAAACTGCAGAGTAACTTTGCTGTGATGATATTTTCTTTCAGTTACATTCTGAAAATAATTTGATTAAACTAATTAGTGAGCATCCATTCAATATAATATGTAGCAATTTAGAAGGATAATAAAGGCATATAATTTAATAACACATGAATATATTTCAGAGCTATTTAGTCATTGACATAGCAGATTGCAAAGGAGTTTTCATAATATGATCCTACTTTTATAAAATGACACACACATAATCACACAGGCATAAAACTGAGTAGATTATTGCACAGTAAAATTCCATATTTTAAAAGAAGGATGACAAGAATACATCAATATATCAAGAAGAAAGAACTGACTGACTACCATGAGATGGGTCACCTCCACGTCATCTGTCCAGGCCCTGAAGCCATTACAGGGGAAGTGGTGACACTAATACTGCTCTCCCGGCTAGCCTGACAACCAGCCCCAGGGAAATGGTGACAGACACTGGGATCACTCAATCCTCATAAAAACAGAGATCCATAGTCTACAGAGAAAGCAACACTAAGATTAGTGTTGTCATGGAAGGCTAGGGTCTTCCTTTCACACCAGGGTCAGTATTCCCATTCAATAACACTGCTCTCCCTTCTTATTAGTTGCACCTAATTTAATTAATTACCATGTTCATTTCATTCATCCTCATTGAAGTAACCCACCCTGAGGCTCTTACAATCTCTCTTTCCCCTCTTCTGAGGTGCTCCCTGAGCCTTGGTGGGGAAGGTGGAGATCTGATTTAGTGTTGCTTCCTCTGTAGACTTTGGACCTCTGTTTTTATGAGGATTGAGTGAACACAGTGTCTGTCGCCATTTCCCTGGAATTGGTTGTCAGGCTAGCTGGGAGAACTGCATTAGTGTCACCACTCAAAACTCTTTTCATATCTTTGTCACCAATAGTAGCACTGGTTGCATAACTGATTAAACACATTGCCTCAAATCAAAACTACAGTAATGAAAGACTTCCATGTCTCAGTTCATGTAAATCCACCAAATTTAGCATTTAAAAAAAATGTAGAGGTTCTGAGCACATCAGTATTGCCCAGTCAAGCCTTATAATTTCCCCTTCCTTTAAATGTAACTAAGCCACTCTACAACTGCTCATATATTTACTATTAATCCTACTTATTTCACCATGACTTTTAGAAATATTCATACATTTTTATGGATTAATATAGTACATAGCCCTGGGTTGAGTTCCCGGCAGGCCTGTGCTAAGTGCCCTCTCCTGTCCCTATTAGCAACATATAAAGACTGTTAACTCAGTTCACCTGCTGTGATTGTCCTAAGTGAACTGACAACTTCTGATATCACTAAGGTTTAATTTTCTTTTGAATTAAAACATACCTTTTATATATTAAGCATCAGTATTTGTGCTTCAAAGCTATCCATTACAGCATTTCTCAATTAAAAAATGAAGTGCTCACAGCATAATAAAGTCAATTACTAGCTAGCATAATTATTTTCTTTTCAAATTTCACATCCATTTTCATCCTGTAGCCAGAGTGTATCTCAAGGACATACTGTTTTACTTTTGAAAACATAGTTGGGTCATTTAAAGTTGTATTGACTACTTCTAGAAAATGAATATGGAACCTACACTGTTGATAATAAAAATACTCCCATTAACAGTTCATACTTATATATTAAATACTATATGTTACCTGCTTTTAACTACCTTTTTATTTTCTTCTTTCTCTTTTAAGTATTTTCATTTATTTGCAAGGAGAGAGAGAGAAAGAGAGCGGGCATACCAGGGCCTCCAGTCACTGCATATGAATTCCAGATGCATGCACCACTTTGTATGTCCAGCTATACATACGTGGGTCCTGGAGAATCAAAGCCAGGTCATCAGGCTTTGCAGGTAAACGTCTTAACCACTGAGAAATCTGTCTAGCCTTTCTGTCTTTTCTTAGACAGGGTCTTACTGTGTAGTACAGGTTGGCCTCACCTTAAAATGCCCCTCTTTCAACTTCTGAGTGCTGGTATTACCCCACCATGCCTAGTAATAGCTACTTTAATTTCTTTGGTCTTAGCAACACCACTGTTATGAAGCATGCTCGTCAATGTAACTAGTCAACTCCAAGTCACACAGTTAGCAGATGGGAAAACTGCAACTTGCACCCAGGGGGTCCGAATCTGACTATACAATAGTAGAATGGTTATTACAATTCTGAAAACTAGGAACTTCATTATATGTGATATTCACCTAAACCTTTTGGTCATGGTTTCCCTGACTTGCAGTTACCCCTGGCTATGCTGATGATTGCAGAACTTCACAGGTTTTTCCAGAGGTTAACACAAAGCTTCAACAATCTTATATGGACAGTACAGCCCATCACTTCACCATATTATGAGCTTCTGTACAGTTAGCACCATGTACACACTAAAGAATAAAAGCCCTTGATTTTCAGCTACTCTTATGTCAAAGGTTATCTATATATTTGCTTTGAACTAAGTTACAATTTCAAAACTTGGTTTCACTTTTCTTACCTCTCCCATTCTCTGAATTCAAAACACTGGCCATGATTCATATGTGCAATGCTACTCATATACCCTTGACCAAAGACCAGTCCTCCTCTATTTGGGGAAAGGTTGTCCTCTTTGATCTGACCGCACAGCTTTGGGAGGGCCGTGCATGGAGCTGTGAGCGAGGAAGGGGACACCCACCTAGATAGCCAGATCAGCTGAATCAACCCTGGCAATCAATGGGGTGACAGATCACCCTCACAGCCAACATTTCCTTTTGAGAATGAGTATCTGTGTGTCATAGAACTTGAATGTAAACCATCAGTTCTCTAACTTCAGTTGTTTACTTCCCCTTCCTGCCTTTCCTTTACCATACTTGAAGACTTGCCTTTACAACTTCTATGCAATTGACTCTTTTAGGACAGCTTAATAATCCAAGAGGAATTATAGTTTTTAAATATTTTTAAATTTATTTATTTGCAAACAGAAAGAGAGAGAGAGAGACTGAGAGAGAGAGAGAGAGAGAGAGGAAATGCGTACACCAGGGCCTCTGGCAACTGCAAACAAACTCCGGATGCATGCACCACGTGGTGCATCTGGCTTTACACGGGTATTGGGGAATCAAACCTGGGTTCTTTGCCTTCGTGGGCAAGAGCCTTAACCACCAAGCCATCTCTTCATCCTTGTATTATAGGATTTGTTTTTGTTTTTTTTAATGATGGCCACTTCAAGGAGTATCTACTGGAATAATTTTTCTTTTAGTTCTCCTTTCACGAATGATAACAGGTAATTTCAAATATTTTACACTAAAAACAATATTAATTGACAAAGGTAATCTATATAATTTCACTGTCTGATTTATTTGAAGTCTTCTTGGGAAGAAATATATTAGCAATCAATATGGTATGGAGATGAGGAGTGTCTACAGATCCATGCTCTGAGCTCATTGACTGTAACTAGATGATCTGTGGTTGTCTTTTGCACCAGAACAGTTAAATCCTTAAGCATATTCTGAGTTGAAGCTTAGCTCATATTTCTCTTGTTCACACAAAATTAGCTACATTCTTAATCTGTTTTCTATCAAATATATATAGGAAACAAAATGAGGATCAAACCAATGGATCAGAGATGCTCCTTTGGCCCAGCTAAACTTACATAAGAGATCACTTCAAAGACCAATTCTGCATGCCACAGAGTCAGGTTAATCATGGTACTTTATTAGCCTGGTACCTGCTGCCCTGCTACAGCGTGCATGGCCCTTGATGCCTATAATGCCACAAAGTGCAATGCATGATTGGAAATTCTGCATGTTGTGCAAAGCTTCAACATCCATGGCCATTTTAGAGGCTAGTGAGCGATTTACTATGCATCTATAAACT
The DNA here is from genome assembly GCA_036346955.1 of Dipus sagitta. NCBI lineage: Eukaryota > Metazoa > Chordata > Mammalia > Rodentia > Dipodidae > Dipus > Dipus sagitta. Next base: position 4,003,912 of record CM070793.1, on the reverse strand, counting down.
ATCACTCTTTTTCTTTTCCCTATCAATAAAAGTGCTCTGCTTAGATAAAGAGAGAGAAAAAGTCTCTTTGAAATATTTACAGGGCTGGATAGATGGCTTAGTGGTTAAGGCGCTTGCCTTTGAAGCCTAAGGACCTAGGATCAACTCCCCAGAACTCACATTGGCCAAATTCACATGGTGGCACATTAGTCTGGAGTTCATTTGCAGTGGCTAGAGGCACTGATGTGCCCATTCTCTCTCTCCCTCTCTCAAATAAATAAATACATGCATACATACATAAATAAAATATTTTAAAAATATTTACAGGTCTACACATCAAAGGGAAAAAAGCTGTCTTATAAACATAGCTTTCTTTCACTGGCATTACTCTGTTCCCTCCAGCCAGCCATTTCCATAATTGCTCTTATCTTGCACAGACTGGGAAGGTAGCAATAACTATCCTTGTTTGTGCAATTGTCCTGAAAGGAAAAATGCACCTAATACCTGATAGTGGAATTGCCTAATTATTCAACTTGCTGCTACTACTGGAAAAACTAACAACATTAATGCCTTCAAAACATCAATATAGTTACCATTCTGATTTTAGAATGGAGGAAAATAGGAGAATCAGGGATAATCTAACAGAGTCACACTGTCTGGAGTTAATTTCCTCATCGTTCTCTGGTCACCGAAGTGTTCTTAAGTGCTCAGAAGTGCCTTAGGACGCTCTGGCTTACAATGCTGAAACACTGCTACCTCCTAGACGTCCAGAGGATCTCCCTGCACATCATCAAATGTGGTATGGAAAGTACATGTGCTTATATCTTGTCAAATTTCAGTTTTTGATTATTATCTAATGTGGCAGAAACAATTTGTGTGTATATTAAGTGATTTTCCATGGAATCTTTCTGCCATGCACCTTCACTGGGTTGAAAGAACACAGTAATAAGTACCACTGTGACCAGTCTAGAAATACAGTAAGAACGTATGGGAATAGAACACAGAGTTAGTCATATATGCACAAAAGTGTGTGTGTGGTACAAATGTGTTTTGTATATACGAAATGTATCTGTATTCCCTTTAACAATAAAAGAAATTAACTTGCCTACTTTTAAATTTTTTATCAAGTGCTATACTAACATATACATAGTTCACTAGTATATTTTATGTCAGAAAATTATAGTGTATACTTGGTGCTTATGATTTCAGAAATAACCAATCCTTTAATTTCACTGCCTAATTTTTTATTTCAGATGAGCATAATAGCTTAAATACTTTTATAAAAAATATATTTTATTTATTTATTTGAGAGAGAGAGAGAGAATGGGCATACCAGGTCATCCAGCCACTGCAAACGAACTCCAGACGCATGTGCCCCCTTGTGCATCTGGCTTATGTGGGTCCAGGAGAATCCAACCAGGATCCTTTAGCTTTAACATGCAAATGCCTTAACCGCTAAGCTATCTCTCCAGCCCTTAAATACTTTTTCATTATGTTTTGCCTCCTTGAGAAGGGTGGATAGCAGGTTGACAATGGACTGGGAACCTGAGGGACTCTTCATGATTCATTCTTAGCTGCCCTTTAGCACATCAGTTATTGCAGATACTTAAGTCAAGATGGGTTTTAAAGAATAGTAATGCTTCTATTAGCTTTCTTTTAAAAAATTAGTGCTTGGCATTGAACCCAGGACCTTTCATTTGCTAGGCAAGCTCTCTACCACTGATCTCCCTCCTCAGACTTTAGCAGTTGTTTTAATTGACATAAGACAGTTTTGTATATTTATGAGATACAGTGGGACATTTTGATATACATATGTGTGTGTGTGTGTATGTGTGTATGTACATATGTATACACACACACAATGTATAGCATTCAGCGTGTATTTGTACTGGGACCATTGAAAATCCTCCACATTTGGCTGAACTACTATCAAATTAAATTATTTTACTCTGCTATAGAGCATTAGAACATTTTTCCTGAACCCAGCTGCACCCTGGTACCTAATCCTCTCTCCATTCTTCTCATTGCTGCTCATCCTTAAACGAAAAACCTGCGTTAGTCTCTGAAGAAACTTCCAGAACAAAAACACTGATGAACCAGAGTCATCCTTTAATTCACTTAAAATGTAATGTTGCTTTTGATGTCTGTGTTAAACCCATTTTAGTCATGCAAATGTATCCCTCTTATGCTATTATTGATTCTGAAGTTCTGCTTTAAAAGTTCACTTTTTTCATTAATTTAAGTCTTACATTTTCTCTCCTTGAAGACTTCTTTTGGAAGATGATCTTTCAGTGGTGAGTGGGATCTCCTTCACAAGTCAGTGCTTTTGGTCCCTTGCATGTTTTTTTTTTTTTTTCTCATTCTGCACAGACACCAACTGTGCTATTTCTCTATTCCAAGCACAATTCTCCCCTGAGATTTTCATCAATAAATAAAGAGTCACGCTGCTACCACAGCTGCTTGACACCAGCCAAACCCCTCATTAGCTTGTGGACTACAACATGAGGAAATGATGATATTTTAAAATCCCTGCTGAAAGTCTGATCACAAAGCTACATTTTGCTTTTTAACATTCTAAGTTGAAGGATTTAATACCCGTCTGCATTTGAAAAAAAAAAAGAAAGAAAGAAATCAAGTTTGATCAAAGGAAGCAGCAGGGGTTCATGCATCCATTGTTACTGACACCTGTTTTTTTTTAATTTTTTTTGTTCATTTTTTTATTTATTATTTATTTGAGAGTGACAGAGAGAGATAGAGAGAGAGAGAGAGAGGCAGATAGATAGAGAGAGAATGGGCACGCCAGGGCTTCTAGCCACTGAAAACGAACTCCAGATGCATGTGCCCCCTTGTGCATCTGGCTAACGTGGGACCTGGGGAATCGAGCCTCGAACCGGGGTCCTTAGGCTTCACAGGCAAGCGCTTAACCACTAAGCCATCTCTCCAGCCCCTGACACCTGTTTTGTAGCTTTCAGTTGAGGTGCCCACTATGTAGAAAATAATTTTAAAAACATAAACAGTTAATATTGCCACATATACTTGCCACTCTTCAATCAAGAAAGAAATTCTGTTTGATTTCAAAACCTAACATTTTTTATCTTCTTGCAGCATGTGTGTGTGTGTGTGCGCACACACACACACACACACACACACACACACATGCACGCATGCGCATGCACACTTGAATGAGAGAGAGGCTATCCGCTCATAGACTTTATTCAGCTACCCCAGCAGTTTCAATACCATGTCCATGCCATGGACATCTAATGTACAGCGCCCTGCCTTTCTCCCTATGTCACTGGCCACCTCCATCCTCCAAACACATTGAAACCTACGTGCCTTCAGGGTGTCTGTGATGTACTACCATCCGCAAAAAGCAATCTAAGGGCAGTAGCCTAATGCCTTGACATTTTATTTATACAAATGTAGAAGAATGAAATTATCTGTGAGTTGGCACGCTTATTCATACAGATCAATCAGATTGTAGGCAAATAAAAGACCATCAAAATAATTTAATCCACTCTGCTCAATCTTGTCTCGACATAACCAACCTGTCGAGAACAATTTCACATATTCCACCCCAGCGTTCTCCTCTTTGTACCTCATGTCTTCTAAAAGCATCTTCAGTATTTTTTTTTCCCACAATCAGTTAAATCTTTCTGTTCTTCCCCAACTTCTTGATATCCATGAGGTAATGGGGAAACAGTATAATTCTTCAAAAATAATTTTGGCTTCTAAAGATAATTCAGCGATTTAAAATTGTATAGGAACATTTTTTTCTTCTTTGCACGTGTGTGTGTCTGCTGTTTGTGTGTGTCTCTGTGCGTGTGTATGTGTGAACATACACGTATGTGTGAGGAGGGTGCATGTGCATGAATATAGAAGGCAGAAAGAAATTAATGACAGGTGTGCTTCTCTATCATTACCCACCTTGTTGTTTGAGACAGTGTCTCCTGAACCTGGAGCTCACTTTGCCAGACTAGCTAGTGAGCAGGGCCCAGGGACTCCTTGCCTTTGCTTATTCAGCTCTGGGGTCACAGGCATGCACCACCAGGCTTTTACCTGGAAGCTGGGGTTTCAAACTCAAGTCCTTATGTCTGCATGGCAGTACTTTATTTAGTGACCCATCAGCCCAGCATTTGTGTGGGCACAATTTTTTAACCAGATTTTTTTTGAGGTTGCCCAGGCTAGGCTGGAATATTGGAACACTATCTATACAGGAAGGGCTCACCTGGAGTTTCTGATCCACTTGCTCTATCTTCTAAGTGTGAGGATTACAAGCATGTACCACCAGGACCCATTTATGCAGTGCTAGAGACCCTACAAAGGGCATTGGGCATAGTAGGCAAGTATTCTACCAACTGAGCTATATTCTCAGACTCCCAGTTTGTTTTGACATACAGCTTTAGTTAGAACCATCACTCCAGCAGCTGAAGGTGCCAGAGAAACAGCCCTTTATTATTCTGGATGTCAATACGAAATGGTGATTTAGAAGAAAAATCACCTTAGATTATTATTTATGTGAAAGTATTTGCCCCGTGTCATTGTACTTTATTCTGAAGAGTTTTGCTAAGCAAGTGATGGGTTGTTAGTATTTACATTAAGATTTACACAGGACTATCTCCATAGAAACAAAGGCCTGTCTTGGTCCCCAGAGCCACAGGGAAGCCCAGCAGGACCCACATGCCCTCAGGAGGGGTGCCACAGGTACCATGACTGGCTGCTACACTGTAGGAACAAAGAGCCCAAAGTGGCCAGAGCTGCAAACTCAGTTCCTTTCTGTGCTACCTGGGAAATAGCTCATAGAGCTTCCAATTAGTACCTGTCATCAGGACGCACCGTTTCTCACACAAATATACTGGGAGGACAACTTTATTGCACATTAGTTGGATGAAGTAAAATCAAATTCCTTCTAGTTAGACCTTTGTTTGGAGAGATTGAATCTGAAGGTTCATACTTTCATCTTTGGCTCAGATTTCATTATAGTGACTTCGGTCCAATGATTTCTGCAAAGATGTTTTGTAAAGCTAGTATTTTAGAAATCATATTGTGAAACCAGACTGGCTTCAATTTAGTGCCTTGCCAGAGAAATATATTTTTGAATCTTTCCCCCAAATGAAATTTGTGTTTGAGGATGTTAAAGGATTATGGTTTATACAGGAAATTCAACAAATTTAAGGAAGTGAACGTGAGCCCAATATCTCTCCCATTCCCTTCCTCCTTCTCTTTCCTTCTCTCTCTCTCGCTCTCTCTCCCTCTCTTTCTCTCTCTCACCTCTGACATAAACAGGTGAATGATGAGTATATTAGTGTTTTTATTTAAATTTCCCACTGAAAGCAAAATTCTTAATGAAATTTTACAAAAGATTTATCTGTGAATTCTTTCCAAAGTAGCAAGAGAGTAGGCAATCCTGTTTTGTTTTTTCTAATTATAATTTATATATCACTTTGAGCTACATGAACCAGCGCATTAACTTACTGAATGACACAAGATGCTGTACTTGTGCTTTCCTAGAGAAGAGACACATTCTCCCAGAGAGACCATATTAGAGGTAATTTGTTCTGTTTGTCTGAACAACTTCATAAAGCAAAAGTGAAAATTCACCCTAGAAGATGAGACATTACAATTCTGTAATGTTATTACTATTTGTAGACAAAGTTTTCTAACATACCTGCAGCTTTTGATTATGATTCACAATGTCTGCAGTGGGAAATCGATGGGGGAAGAATTCACTAACCAACAATATATTGCTGAACTTAGTTAAGAATTCTTTTATTTTGCATATTTACTGCTCCCTACTTTATGAATGACAATCTAATTGTTACTTAATTTTGTAAGTATTTTGATTTTCCTATGGAAATGTACATCATAAACAACACATACAGGAGATGTCTTGCAATGATTAGCACCTTTAAATGTATATTATAGCATATGCTGCTTTCTTAGACTTATTTAAAGGGCATCTGTTTACACTGTTAATTTTACCTATATTACCTGCTTGAAAATTTAGGATTATTTCTGCTTTAACTCTTTTCTCTGCCATCTACAGTTATAATGATTCTATCTCATTCATTTTTCAACCATGAAATAGAGTGTTCAACGTTATCCTGACCTGAAATATGGAAAATAAAACTATAATTGTACAATGGAACTTGTCTGAGGACAATATAAAGAAATCCATGTTTTGGGAATAATTGTGACAAGTCTGCAGATAGCTACACACAATTCACAGAATATATTTCATTAATTGTGTCTAGAATATATTTTCTTCTTATAGAAATGGTTTAGAGGAACCCAAATGAGAATGTTCCAGATTCCCACAAAAAACTTTGATATACTGAATGCTTCTGACATTAATGCTACCTAGTGGAAAGTATGAGCTAAGATTGGTAAAAGGTTTATACTGATGTCAGTGTGTTTATATATTCTGTGAATTGTGTATAGATACCGATCTGCAGGCTCTGTGAATTGCATGTATACTCTATGGATTGTGTATAGATATCTGCAGACAGATCAAACTGCTTCAAAATCTTAGTAACAGTACCAAATGAAGCCAGCTGTGGTGGTGAATGCCTTGATCCCAGCACTCAGAGTCACAGGTAGGAGGATCACTATGAGTTTCAGGGTCAGTTTGAGGCTACATAGTGAATCTAGGTCCACTTAGGTTAGAGTGAGAACCTGCCTTGAAAACAACCAAACAAACTATCCAAATGCATTATCATTGCAGTGAGACTGACCACACTCTGTTTTGTTTGGTTTACTCCCTGTTTCAGAAACCTCTGGTCAACAGTCTGAGCACGTGTTGAAGAAGTGCACAATGAAGTGGGGGGACACAGGCCAAAAGATTAAACATAACAACATCAGTGGGGAAAAGAATGAAAGGTCCCCTTGAAGGCAGCTTAGAAAAGGACAGGAAGCTTCTCCTGGAGCCCTAGAGGATGTGATGGGCAGGAAGACAGTGCGGAGCCTGAACAGCCTCAGTCACAATGCAGGGGAAGAGCTAACAAGCCTATTGTCCGGCCTCCTGACAACGGAATTAAAGTCATAATTGAGTTCTTAGGGTCAAAGCTTGAAAACTTGGTATCTCTTAGTCTGAAATAAAAATAAAAAAAAAAAGTCGAAGATAACTTGCAATTTCCCTTAAGCTTTACAGAGGGAACAACAACAAGTTAAAATTGGTCTAACCTTTCCTTAACAGGTTAAGGTAGAAAATAATAAGCTCCTAAAACCAATAGTCGCACCAGCTCTATAGCTTATGTCTGCAGTCATGAATGTGTCTTCTGTTACAGCTGAACTGTAGCCGAGCCCATGTTGAAAGGGTTCAAATATTTCCAGGCTAGTCAACGTTCTTCCATTCTGGTGTAAGTCAATATTAAAGTCTACGTTAGCTGACATTTCCTCCCACTGAGTTTGTGGGGCGTACTTGCTCTCTGGGTGACTCTTGACTTGTGGTTGCAATTATAGTTGCCATTCTATCCTGAGCATCACATAGGATCTAGTTCTGGCACGCAGGCTCCATCACAATGCTGATTAACTGTGTGTTTCAGACTTGTTGACGGAATAAAAGGACAGATGCATGTTCAATTTGCATTATCGTAAAATTAACAGCAATAGATATCAGCAGTTTGTCTTATCAACATCTTCTGTTTTGTTTTGTTGTTACCTCAGAGCAGAAAGTTGCTCAACATGTTCATCATGTGAGACAAGGCTATTTTAATCTTAGCAGCAGTGATTAGATTAGCTATTACTGTCAAAGAAGTTAACAATATCAGTGTTTAGAAAAACAATACATTCCTCTATTAATATTTTCGTTTTATTTATTTATTATTATTTGAGAGAGAGAATGGATGCACTAGAACTTCCAGCCACTGCAAATGAACTCCAGACACATCACCACCTTGTTCATCTGGCTTATGTGGGTCCTGGGGACTAGAACCGAGATCCTTTGGCTTTGCAGGCAAGCGCCTTAACCACTGATCCATCTCTCCAGCCCCAACAATACATTCTTAATGTGAGAAAGTATTAAAGCTAATACTTTATTTCTGAAAATTTATTTGTACTCAGCTCCAAATGTCTTGTCATATGTTATGTAGTTTTGTACGCAAAGATCACTGAAGTAAAGTTAAAACCATACAACGGAGATGAGACGTGGACAACCAGCTTCCAACAACCAGCTGTCAACTTTATGTTACTAAGAACCATGATAACAACAAATGCTGAGGCTATAAAGTTCACCTTTTTAGAACAATACTCAAAATTTAAGAAATGCTAATACAATATAGTTAATGTAAGTTTAAACCTTGAAGGGAAATAAACAGTAATGGTTCATCCTTTGTTTTTGTTTCTTATTTCCTTCAAGAGAAATGCACTCGTTTAAATTACAAAATGTGTCCGTGCATTTATGTGTGCGATGCATACAAGAAAAAGTCTAGAAGATATGAAAAATTCTTCTTTCTAACTCACATGGAAATACTGTTTAAGTTATGGCCTTCCAACTTGTCTCCATGAGCTCAGAAACATGAGACCATTGACTAAAGTGCTTCTCCCAGGGAACAGTGAGAACACCAACCTTTAGAGGGTGTCTCAAAAAGGAAAAGTGTTAAAAGAATTGATATTTCAGTTGCGTGTGTATATGAACTTTTCTGGATATGACTTGTCATTTGGTTGGTTTTCCTATCTTTGGCCCACGTATGTGCATATGAATATGTGTACTTCATATATGTGAATAAATCTTGGCATTTGGATTATTTTTGGCTAACTAGTAAGTGTGAAATTAGACATACTGAGAGGCCAAAAATATCCAAATGGCAAGCCAATTACATAATTGTAATCTGTCTATCAGAAAAAACCTTGATTGGTTATAATGAAACTACTGTTGGTCCTAGTTACTATAAAGGACCTTTACTTCTGGTCCTATGACTAGTCACAACTCTAAACTCTATGGAGGACATTATGATTTGAAATTTATGAAGCACCACAAACTGTCTTGCTCCTGCAAGATAATAATCTTACCTATGAGTTAAGTGCTAATAGCAATGCTATGGGAAAAGCAGAAAAGTGATGTCCAGGAATATCTTGGTGGCGATGAGAACCCAGATACACTGAGTAATAAGTGGGCAAGTGAATTGCATAGACATCTTATTAGTAATACATCATGTGACATTGAGTGCTGATAAAGAACTCTGTACTTCAATCTTATTATCTGTTAAGTGTGAATGGTCATAGGTACATGTATGAAAATGCTATAAAAATGGAAATGGATATAATGTGTATGCAGTGGCATTAAAATATATTTCCATCTCCTATAAGACCAACAAGTCAATTGTTTTTGTATCAACCTCAGAAAAAATACTAATGATCAGAGAGAAGACTACAAAAAAAACTATGGCTCAGTTTATTTAAGGTATTTTTAAAATTTTAGATATTTGAGTTAATTTGAATTCTTAAAAAAATCAAAAAGGACCGCTAACATAATGTGTGGAATGTATTATAAAATTACATATGACACACACACACACACACACATGTGTGTGTGTGTATATGTAATTTCAGATAGCTAACCACTGTCCAGAAAGAAACATGTACATTAATGACCACATCATTAGTTATAGTATATGCACGTAGTTTAACTCCTACAGCATCTAGATACATGCAAAAACATGAATGAGGGCTGTAGAGAAGGCTTAGTGGTTAAGTGCTTGCCTGCAAAGCCTAAGAACTCATGTTCAAATCTCCAGGTCCCATGTAGCCACATGCACATTGACGCAAGCACACAATGTTGCTCATGCATACAAGGGGCACATGCATCTGGAGTTTGTTCACAGCAAGCTGAAGGTCCTGGACTGCCCATCCTCTCTCTCTCTCTCCCTCTCTCTCTCTCTCTCTCTCTCTGTCTGTTTCTATCTCAAAATAAAAATAATTTTAAAAAGTGAATAAACATAGATAACATTACACAGTAAAGGAAGTCCATTACAAAGACCATGGCAGGTTAGGAAAAGAGGGAGGAATTTCTTTTAGGAGGTATGAAAATGTTCTCAATTTCATTACAGTGACCAGGTGTACTGAAAATATACTTTTATAGTAAAACAGTATTGCATTAAAATGTACTATATAGAAGAGTTAATTATATTACATGCGAATTATATCAAAAAATTTGTTTTAAAACAGTTTATGGGTCTGGAGAGATGGCTCAGCAGTTAAAGGTGCTTGCTTGCAAAGCCTGACAGCCCGTGTTTAATTCCCCAGTGCCCACGTAAATGCACTAAGTGGCACATGTGTCTGGAGTTCGTTTTCAGTAGCAGGAAGCCATGATGTCCCATACTCTCTCTCTCTGTCTGCCTCTGTGTCTCTCTCTTCCTCAATGAATAAAATTCTTTTAAAAAAGTTTTTCGCCATTGCTTAAAGAAACTGCTAAAAGATATGATAATTCATATAAACATGTATGCAATACAATAAATAACAAACACACACACATATACACATATATACATACTTTTTTCCTAACTATACCAGTGAAAATAAGTATTAGCATAGGTTCTTCAATTAATAATTACTACTAGATAGGCCAATTTTAAATTATACAGTTCTTGGTGTTTTTTCACTATTTCTCATGTGAGAATACATCAGAAGACAATAAGAACTCTGAGGACAATTTTACTTGCTAGTCAGTTAAAATTCTCCTGACTTAACTTTGACCCATTACTCCTTGTTATTTCTCTTTGGACGGCCTTATTCCATTTTGTGCTCAGTGGCCATCTCTTCTACTTGAAGCTGAGCACCAGCACTTCATGTCTTCTGTAGTCACCGCCACACTTCTGCACCGCATGTGCAAAGCTACCGGGGTCTCCCAGTAAGTGGACATCATGGGATCTCAGGCTTACAGTCTAAAGTCATGTCCGGAAGGTATTCCTTGTTTTGCAGGGAGTATCCCTTTATATCTTTGAGAAGGCAATAATGTTTCTTTATCATGTTACATTCACTAAAATTCCATCTGCCCAGGTCCCTCATCATCTTGATTTGAAGGACAGGTGGTAGTGGAAGGGGTTCTTTTTGTTTGTTCGGTTGGTTTTGTTTTGTTCTCCTGGCTACTAGCCTGGAAGGGCTGTATCTCATTCTCCCTGCAGAAGCTCTCAAGAAATATCAAATACTACTGTCCTCTTAGTTTGGGGGCGGAGTTCTATTACAGGACAACAGGAAAATACTCATCCCACATTCAATACATTTCACTACAACGAAGATCTTTCTTTTTTAAATTACAATCCACATTCTTTAAAAGAGAACCTAATATGGTCTTCAAAATAAATATGCTAACATGAGGTGGGAGATAGCTCATTGCATAAAGTGCTTTCTACTCAAATCAGAGTCCTGGAGTTCAGTACTCCCCAGAACCCACAAAAATAAATTTAAAAAAAAACTGCCTGAAGCTCTAGCGGGAGTCAGTAATTCCAGTATTTTGACAGCAAGATAGGGGTGGAGACCTGAGAGTTCTGTGGAAGCTCTTGTTGAGCGCAGAGAAAGAACAGCAGAGGAATATTAAGGCAAATCCTCCCTCAAAATTAGGCAGAACAGAGAGAATGGGCTTGGATGTTGTCCTCTGACCTTCACACACACATTCTGACACAAAGGCACCCCGCTCCCCCCTGCACACACAAACACACACACACACACACACACACACACACATACACACAAGCACATACATGAGAACAATTTTTTTTTGTTTGTTTTTTGAGGTAGGGTCTCACTCTAGCCCAGGTTGACCAGGAATTCACTATGTAGTCTCAGGGTGGCCTTGAATTCACAATGATCCTCTGACCTCTGCCTCCCAAGTGCTGGGATTAAAGGCGTGTGCCACCACGCCCAGCGAACACAAATTTTTTTTAAAAAAAAGAAGGGTAATATACGCTAACATTTATTTGTTAGTTGAACCACTCAGATTTTGTCATTCAGTTTAAGAAGTTACAAAAAAATGAATATATTTTATGTGCCAAACTCTTTTATTATGAAGACTAAAGATATGTAATTTCCATTGAGAATTTTGTAGCAAATATGACTGACTACTGCATATCACTTATTTCTTTATCCTAAATGTGATGTCCTGGCTCTGGTTTTGATTCAAGATCTGGGAAAACACATAGCCACACTCCAAATGGGAACCAGATTATGATTTTGAAGTACTCTAAACACTGAAAGAGCAAGTATTGTAAATGTTCCTGTGCTGTTTACCATGGAGTGCTCCATTTCATTAAGGCTGCTCTGGTCACAAAAAGCCTAATAAAGTGACAGGCTTTCATGCATCTTGGGTTGAAAGGGGAAGTTTGCTTAGGTTTCCAATGAGCATTGAGGACTTAGTATTTCAACATGCATCACAATTGAAGTCTTTTGGACAAAATGATAATAATGATCACTTATCTGGTACTTACAGTGCTTGGTCTTTTAAGGCCTTTTGTCATCCAATCTAGCTTTATTTTTAGAGTCCTCATAACACAAATAAATTAGGATTTAGGAACTAAGAAATTCAAGACTGTCAAAGTAGACAACAATTCAAATTTATTCATTGAAAATAATTTTTAACCATCTAGATTACTGTGTCTTAATAATGCATACTTAAGTAAAACAAAACAAAAACAAAAAACTATTACACTTGGGTAGTTCCCTTTAGTTTTGTCATAATTTAATCTCTGTATTCTCATCATTAAAATATGTGTGTAATTAAGACCTATGTCAATAAAAGTATGTCTAACATTTAACAAATATTTGATTTATTCTCACAGAAAGATATTTGATATTTGGTGTTCCCAAATCATTTGCTTGCTCCAATAAAATGAGGGACATGAAACACAATAAAAAAATTAAATATTACTTGTACTTAAAATCTTGGCAGCAATTAACACTTTTCAACCATTATATATTATTATTGGTATATACTTGCAATAATAATGAACAATTATGCTGCCATAGTTTATGTAGTTTATGTATTAATAGTATTAATACTGAATAAATGATATCATTAATTCTCTTTAACTTTCAACTCTCTAATATCCATTTATTGTGCAAATAAAAATCGGAATTATATGTGTGAATATTATCATGTTTAGGTAAATAATGAGAATCTGAAAATAATAAAATTCCAGTTAGTCCTAGGCAATAAGATTCAGTCATGGGGGTCTTTGACAAAGTAATAAACTCTTTTACTTAATTTTTAAATAATGAACTTCTACTGTCTTCAGTATGTGTGTGTGTGTGTGTGTTTCTAGGGAGCAAAACTAGAGCTTGAGAAAAGGAAAGACCTTTCACTGAGCTGCAACTCCATCTCGGGGTCTGATTTTTAAGTGTTTTAATGAAAACCCATGTACTGAGAATTCATTATCAAAATAACATCTCACCATCCTACTGCATTTGGTTTGTTCTAAAGTCCTCTTGAATTATAAACTTAACTAAAAATAATAGTACATTTTTTCTCTACTGGCATCCCATAATTGAGAGCACTGGTGGCACATGAGTCTAAAAGTTAACTGTGATTAATATTTAATTACATCCATATTCACCGGTATTAACTAAGAGTGCTTTTCTTATATCCCAGTTATTGATGGAAAACTTAGAGTGAGTTTGTAATTAACATAAATGAACTCCAATGCTGAATAATCACTGATAACAACCATTGAGTGGACCATATGAAGATAATAACACTTCTGATTCATATATTAATTTAATTTTTAATTTTTTTATTTGAGAGACACACACAGAGAGAGAGAGAATTTGCATGCCAGGGTTGCATATATTCATTATTATCATCCCTTTAAGACAAAGATTACAAGCCAGGCATGGTGGCATACGCCTTTAACTCCAGCACTCAGGAGGCAGAGGTAGGAGGACTATGAGTTCGATGCTACCTTGAGACTACATAATGAATTCCAGGTCAGCCTGAGCTAGAGTGAAAACTTACCTCAAATCCCCCCCCAAAAGACAAAGATTACTTATTCCTTTGTACCCATTTATGAACATGCATTTCATGGCGTTTTGACTGTGAAGAAAATTTCCCCTCTGCTAAATAATTTTTTAAGGATTTCATAACTAATCGATTCATTACTACTTATGAGATTATACAAACTATAGTAAAAACTTGCATTGAAATACCTTATGTTCTTATTTTAAGGTAAATTGAGAATGAAAGATATAGTTAGCATTTAAGAAATAAAGTGGGAAGCAGAGATATTCAGTGGCGGAGCATGTGCCAAGCATGCATAAGAATGTGAGTTCAATTCTTAGTGCTGCTATACACACAAGGAAAATAAAATAGAAATTAAAAAACCCCAAATCAACACCGGGCATGGTGGCGCATGCCTTTAATCCCAGCACTCGGGAGGCAGAGGTAGGAGGATCTCTGTGAGTTTGAGGCCACCCTGAGACTCCATAGTGAATTCCAGGTCAGCCTGGGCCAGAGTGAGACCCTACCTCGAAAAAAAAAAAAAAAAAAAAAAACCCAAATCATCATCATTTCTTTTAGGTAATGGAGATCTGTAGCTAGCCTTCATAATACTCAAAGATTGTCATATAAATGCCTATGATTCAGCTACTTTAACCAAGTCAGAATAATGAATAATTTCTTGGAGTTCTCAAACATCAAAATTAATGTATGGCTAACTAAAGTTCTATTAAAAGTACTTCCCTAAACATTGTCAATATAAAATACTTATAATAAATTTTATTTATTTATTGACCTGTGTGTGCACACACATGCATATGTATGTGCCAGGGTCTCTTGCTATTGCAAATGAATGCCCATCTGGCTTTACATAAGGTAGCTGGGGAATTGAGCCAGGTTAGACAAGTTTTGCAAGCAATATTTTTTCAACATTTTATTTACAAGCAGTGAAATATAGAGAAAGAGAGAGAGAGAGAGAAAGAGAATGGCATGTCAGGGCCTCCAGCCATTGCAAGCTAACACATCCATTACTTTGTGCATTATGTGGGGGCTGGGGAATCAAACCAGGGTTGTTGGGCTTTGCAGAAGAGTAATTTAACCACTGAGCCATTCTTCTAGCCCACAAGCAATCTTTTGGTAAGCCTTTAACCACTTAGCCATTTCCTTAGGCCTCACAAAAGACTTTTTTTTAATAATAAAATTTGGACTTAGGAAATTAATTTGAAAAAAATTATAGTGGCTACAAGAGTCAGATAGTTTTTATTTGGTAGAAAACTGAGGAAGGTCAGTTTTACTCCATATTCAAAATATACCCATGTCTGAATTTGTCATAAGAACACTTAAAAACTGCTACTGAAATGGATCAATGGATTCAGAGGAGCACACATACATGCAACCCAAGAAACCTCACGTTCTACTTACATTTTTTTAATATTGTTTGCAGTATGCTAAATTTAATAGCACATTGGAAACCAGAATGCAAAATAACATAAATAATTATTTATACTTAAAAAATATTCATAGCACTGGAAAGCTGATTTACCTCTACATATACATTCCAGTAATCTGGATTATAAAGGTTTTAGTATGTATGCTATAAGATAATAGCCTATGATAAGTACTTAATCCCAAAATGAATATGATTATGTAATCATAAATATTAATTTTCATGTGTACTAGAATCTGTGGAGCCTTTTATATTCTGAATTTCTCATTAAATGTAATATTAGCTATTAATTTCATGAGAAAATGTCAGCATAGTAAAGTTTGAAGTTTAGAAATAACTCAAACTGCCAGGATAGCATATTCTTCTGCAATCAAAATCATAAAGTATTGAATACATTTATTGATTAAGTATATATTGAACACACACACACACATATATATATATAATACATTTATCACTCTCAGTTCTATAGAACAGGAATGAAGTATTCTGTCAGCCAGACTTTTTTTTTTTTTTTTTTTTTTTTTTTTTTTTTTTTTTTTTTGAGGTAGGGTTTCAGTCTAGTCCAGGCTGATCTGGAATTCACTATGTAGTCTCAGGGTGGCCTCGAACTCACAGTGGTCCTCCTACCTCTGCCTCCCAAGTGCTGGTATTAAAGGTGTGTGCCACCACACCCAGGTAACCAGACTTATAAGCAAGAATTTTGCTTCATTATCTAGAAAGGGGAAAGAAGGAAAGATTATATTGCTCTTCAATCTGTAAATGTATTTTTTGAAAGGTTAGGGATATGCTGTACCTACACCACATATAAATCCTATATTTCCTTATGCTTATTGGCAGAAGCAAATCCATGTGAAGACCTGATGACTCTTAACAGCTACATTACCTAGAAACCTTCGCCTATTGGGCAAACTGTATTATTCTGTATTCACTATTAAAGGTTCCTTTCCCCTTTTACTGCCCCCCTCAGGACCTAACTTACAAGCTTTCATTCCCTGAATTCTAGAACAAAAACTTACATCTGTTTAAAAAGTCAGGAGCTATCTGTACTTTTTATTCAGTTTTAACTTATACTATTAAATTTTTAAACAATGTCACAGAAACTTACAGAAAGAAAGCCAAAAATCTGCAAGAGAAGCAGTTTCAAGATAGCAATCAAAATACACTTTAAACTTGCAAATAAATAATTTGGCTAGAAAGGAACATATCAGCACCTTGACCTCAAGATAATTTCACTTATGGCATCTTATGCCTTGGTTAGCAAAGCAGCTTATTTGAATGCTCACATGCAATTCTGCATGCCCCGTGGCATTCCTTTTGTCTAATTCTGAATGCTTGCATGCAGTTCCGCATATCCCATTGCATTCCTTTTGTCTAATTTTGAATGTTCACATGCAATTCTGCATTTCCCATGGCATTCCTTTTGGGTGCTTTGTCCTCTCTTCAAACACGATTCCCAAAAAGCTGACAAAACTTGGAGCCATTTGTAAATAACTTAATTGGAAAATAATAAATTTCATTATTTATATGTTTGTTTAAACCTCTAACATTTCAGCCTGTCAAACCATTTGCGAATGGCATGGGGTGTAAACGCTTACTTCATTTCCGTGAGGGATTCAAGTGATTTACTTGTATTTGGAAGCAACAAAAGCACACTGCTGGAGTCTGCTGGAAAGAAGAACCAAGGAGATGGAGGTAGATGTCCTTATCAATCACCCCCAGACCCTTCACTCTGCTGGAACCTGCTGGAAGGAAGAGCTAAGGAGATGGAGGTAGATGTCCTTATTAATCACCCCCACACCCTTCACTCTGCTGGAACCTGCTGGAAGGAAGAGCTAAGGAGATGGAGGCAGATTCCTTATCAATCACCTGCAGACCCTTCACTCTCATGTGGTTCCCTTGCTTCATGTGTGCTGCAGGTCAACTGGGAGCTAGCACTGAACCGGCATTTCTGCAAAGCTCAAGAAACAGGTTGTAAATGACAGTAAAGTGGTCATTCTTTCATCATGGCTGTGAGAATATGCCTGAAGACTCAGGTTAGAGAAACAGTCCTTAAGTTTTAATAAAGATTTGGCCTTTGAAATGCTTTCCCAGTGTCTAATTTTTCTGAAATATTTTATCATTGTAATTATCGAAGTCAACATTGATACAAGAGCAGAGAGAGAGTGATTTGCCATTTTGACATTAGAACATGGTAGATCATTGTTAAAGAAATACTGGCTAACTGAACAAGGTGAGACCAATAAAACTGACTCTAGACTTAAACTGTAAAAGGGCAATATCCAGTACTCCAGTAGAAAAATGTCCTTACACAAAAGGCACTTATATTACTACTTTAAGAAGGAGCTAATTCCATCTCTAAATACTCTAATTGTTAAATATGTTAATTATGACTTCTACTTGGATTATCACCTAGTAATGCAAATTCTCTTGTGATAAGCCCGTAAGCAAGAACCTCAAACTCTTTTTTCTGATGGTTATATAATTTAACCTGTTTCCCATTTTTTGTCCTCCTTTAAAGGTGTTCTGTTTAGAAGATACCAAATGTAGCATCACCCAGATTCCTGATGAGCAGTCAGATAAGGGAAGAAGAATCCATCTTTTCCATCTTTCTAAATATCAATACATCCTAAAATAGTTGTTACAGATGGATTCATAATACTACTGACATATTAAGTTGATAGTGATTAATAAAGTGTACATTTTATTTGTTTCCAAAAAATTACTCTTTTACTCAAATGTGAACCTCAGATTTTGTGGACGGACAATTCATTTCAGCTTGGGTTACTCACAATTAACCGTAACTCCAGTTATCAACTAATGTACAAATAAAATAATAATACTATTTTCTGTATTTTTTCATTCAAAATGTTGAATAGTCTTCACTACAGAGCAAGGAATAAACTTTTAGCAGGAAGTAAATTGCTCACCAGGAGCTCATTAAGCACAGCTATTGTCCCTAAGTGGGACAATCTTGAGCACAAATCTATGTTTGTCATGTAGCTTATGTTAGAGAAACATTGCTAAGTCTTTGCCTAAATCTTTTCAACAAAATCAGCAACTCTATCTTCTATGGTTTTTATACTTAATGAGAAAATTACCAAATAATTTGGATCATGTTTGTCCAGAAAGAGATAAATGTGAACATTGGCATGACTAATCCAAGCAATTGCAACAATATTAATTGCAGGAGATACAGAACAAAACCATTATTTAACTACAAAACTGTGCTTCAGGATCATTTAAATTGTCTCTCTTACAAGAACTTCTAGTTCTTATACAACTCTTGGTTTTTCTTAGGTATATCCTAAAAAAATCTCTCTAGATTCCATGTGAAAGTAAAGACATATGTTATACCATATTTTGTCAAAGTGAATGTGAGACAATAAAATTAATTTCTTGCATGGTTTTCAGAAATAATAAAACTTTACATTATGTTTTCAAAGATTCAGGGTACATGCAGAATGTTCAGAGGAACAGTACATTTTGAAATTGTCAGCTGTGGTCATCTGATATTTGTGATAATTCTATGAAGTAGCATATGTAGGTGACACTATTTTGACTTTATAAACTGACAAAGGATGACATGAAATATGCAGCATGTCTGACCTCAGCTCACTTTCATGTCATCGGGTCCTTGATTTGCACGGAGCACATTACTTGTCTCCATATCAAAGACAGGAAATACATGGCTGTGACCATCAAAAGTTGATTTCAGGGACTGGAGAGATGCTCAGTGGTCCAGAACCCACATAAAGCCAGATGCATACAGTGGCCCATGCATCTGGAGTTGATTTGCAATGGCTGGAGACTCCTGCATGCCCATTCTGTCTGTCTTTCTCCTCTTTCTCTCTCTCTCTCTCTCTCTCTCTCTCTCTCTCTCTCTCTCTCTGCTTGCAAATAAATTAACAAAATTTTTAAAATTCATTTCAGATAATGTGTTATTTATGTGTCTACCCTTTCCTAATCCCTGCAGAGTTGTAATTGCTTTTTGATGTGAGTTTTCTTTATTTTTATTGTATGGCATGCTGAACTTCTTTGTTCTATCTCCATCCCAATTATACTCACATTTCCTTACCTGATTAAATAAACTAGCTTCTTTCTAGAACTACATTAAAAGAAAAAATAAAAGCTATTATAAGATTTTCTGAAAGTGAAAAAATATATGTGTACCATATTAAACCCCCTGGGGCACATTTTACGACAGAGACCTGTGATACACAGACAACATGTATTAAGGACCAATGAAATTCACGACCAACAAACGAATCCAATCACAGTAACATGGATCGCTATCAGACATAAATACTACAATTCTGCACCCAAGATTGCCTCTATCGGGTAGCATTGAAAAGAAATGTTTAGTTTATAAAAGTAGTAGAAAGGTCATTGGATTCGAATCAAAGACCTGAATTCTGATTATAGGTCTCCTCTCACTAATCATGACTTCCATCCTCTCTATGTCTGTGTCCTTATCTATTAAATATGGACAAGAAATAGCACTTTATGCACATTTAGGAATTATTTCCAAGTGATGAATTTTAAGGAATCATAGTAGCAATAATATTAAATTTAGAAGCTACACTTATGTAGTAAATCATTTCTTTAGCAGGAAATTATTTTTGCCTAAGAGTTATAAACATAAGAAGGGTGAAAGTAGTCATAATTTTAGGTCCATTAGACTGGGAATTTTTTTTTCCAAACTTATTACATGAATGGGTCAATCATGCCTGGTTATTCCTTAGAGAATTGTACAATTATCAATAAGTAATAAGAAATAGAAACTGAATTCACGAATGAGTGGAAAAAAACTCAGATTCAGTTGGTTAAATTAAATACATAAAATAGATATGCTTTTAAGTAAAAACTAGAAACAGTAGAGCAGAGAGGAGACAGTGCTTAATAAAGTCTCTTTTCAATATTTTAATGACAAATTGAGTTTATACATTTTTCCTAATTTTTGCTGTCTTATGAATAGTATAATGCTGATACATTTTTCAACTTTGATATTCTAATTTGAAATACCAAGAAAGAAAGTGGCCTAACTTGAAACTTTTGATTTTAATGGTGGATGCGGAGCCTGTACTGATACTCATTAACCCATGCCTTTAAAGTATTTAGACAAAGAATCAAACAACTGACTTACTTCCTTTGAATTGCTTTTCATTTTTGTGATACCAAATGAAGAACTGTTGTAACAGACACAGTGAAAGATGGAAATGAGTAGAGCCAAAAGACGATCTTGTCTCTTACTTTCTGTTTTGAAGCCATTAAAAAGTAGATCAGAGTGTTTTGTGGTGTTCAGAAAAGTCACAGCCCTAGGAAGCCAATGAACTTCCACACGAATTCTCCACATAGGAAAGTTCACCTCACATACAAAAATCAACGGCACCACGTACAACGCCGAAAAGTGAGGCTTCAGACATGAGGGCACTGAACATGCACCAGCTCGCCTCAAAGCAAAGGATTCAAGTCCAGAATAATCACAACTTCTGAATTGCATAGAGCACATTGTGAAATATCAATATTATTTTTAGAAAGTAAAGGCATATGTATTACCAAACCCATTTTGTGTGTTGTCAGCCTATAAAAGTCATTGCTAAAACAACTTCTCTGTAATATTTTGAAAGGCCAAAAGCCATCACTTTGTCCTGTTCTGACAATCCCAGTGTAACATCTGGTCAGATTTTAGTGAAGATTAACATGGTGATTATGCATGCTGAGGGGTCTCAAGTGTCATTGTAGGAAGACAGAATTAGTAATGACAGTGCCTCCTAATACTGTTGGTATCTCTAATACTCTTCTAGTTGTTGATTGTGAGAACCATCATGCATGTATTTTGCAGAATAAAACCTGGAAAAATTAAAAATACCAAGAGCTTTTAAACAGAAATTGATTTACTATCAATTGAATCTTAAAAATATCCTCTGAGCAGAATGTTTGATGAACATGTAAGAATGATGTCTCCATTCCTTTATCCCTATCATGCTTCTGCCTACTGAGTAATTTGAAAAGCCAGACAACTGGAAACCAAGGTCTAGAAAAATCCCTAAAATCATAGGACCTTCATTTATCTAACTGGATCTATAACTACTTGCTTTAAAACTCTTTATCAAGGCATGCAATTATACATAACCGATCCTATAAATAGGGCCTCAATTCTCAATTTTTATCATCTTTCAGAAATGCTTAAAGAGATGGAAAGAGCTAATTATAACAGGACCCCCCCACACACAAAAAAAGGAGTACTAGTAGAACAGACCTTTATGCGGCTTCCTACAACATCTTTGTGGCCATAACATGTGTGTGATGGTCATTTTTATAACACACAGGACTATCCTGACATACACCTGCAGTAAAGATTTGTGCTATTGACTTACATAAGAAATAATGTATATACTTCAAAATAATCTTTCTGTTCCTTGTCTTTCATTCTAAATTATTATTATTATTAATAAACTAGCTAAGGTTCTCCCTACATTGTCCATCATTTAGAAGCATTAATTGATGAGTATTTGTGCTATATATAAGAGCACACAATTAATAAGGCAAATCATGTTATATACAACAACATAGCTTATACTATTCCTAATAGCAAACTTTGTTTAATTTTGTCAGGTTAGCAAACTTCTCTGTCACATGTCTGAACTACTTCCCTGGCAAAGTTGCCTTTGGAATTTCCAAGACAAAAGGTTTTATGCTATTACTCTAAGTTCCAGGTCTTTAATTAATGTCATTATTTAAACATTTAATGTTATTTGTTTAAAAGGCTGTCCCAATAGTCTTTGAATTTTTTAAGTGTATACAATATTTCACCTAAAACTATATTCCAACAGATTAGCCAAGGTTCTTTGCCTTTAAAAGCACACAGAGAGTGTTCATGAGTCAGGCATGGTCACACACACTTATCCCACCAATGGGGAGATGGAGGAAAGGGGATCAGGAATTCAAAGCCAGTCCCAGTTACATGGTAAGTTTGAGGCTGTTGATATAAAATGAAAACTTGAAACAAAAGGAAAATCAGAAATATAAAGAAAGGAGGAGGGGGGAATAGAGAGAGAGAGAACAAAAGAACAGAATACCTACCTGGCAGGAAAGGAAAAGAGAAGAGTGAGGGGAAAAGAGAGCAAGATAGAGAAGAAAGAAAAAAGAAAGAACAAAAGGAAGGAAGGGCTGGAGAGAAGTCTTAGAGGTTAAGATGCTTGCCTCTCAAGCCTAAGGACACATGTTTGACTCTCCAGGTCCTGTGGAAGCCAGACACACAAGGTGGCATAATTGCACAAGGTCACACATGCGTCGAAGGGGGCACGCCCATCTGGAGTTTGAGTGCAGTGGCTGGATGGCCTGGTCCACCCATTCTCTCTCTCTTTCTCGCTCGCTCACTCACTCACTCTCAGAAAAAAAAAGGAAAGAAGAAACATGGGAGGGAGGTCTAGAAAGAGTGAAGAAAGAGGCAAGGGAGGAAGGAAGAAGGGAGGGAGGAAACAGAAATGATTCATGAATGAATGAAAGACTTTTCCTCCCATGGGGATGGCAAGTCAGCTGACTTACAATCACCATTCTCAGGAAAGATCTACTCTACCTATCAAGTCCAACATGGATTAGTCTATCTGAATGGAAGAGTAACCATTATATTACATTTGAGTTGTGTTTCTTTAAGTTTAGTATCTTTTTTGCCCTTCTCAGAGCCCCCAAGTTGCATGTTCAGTGACGATAAATATAGCCTCTACCAATAGAAAGACTTTGGAGAGAAAGCTGTTTGCTTCCCTTGGAGTGTAAGACAGAATCTAAACTGTCTGCAAGGTGATAACTTGTATAGCAGTGAGATCCTCTGACTTCTTAAAAAGCAATGAGCTGGGAGTGGTGGTGCACACCTTGAATCCCAGCACTCGGGAGGCAGAGGTAGGAGGATCAGTGAGAGTTCGAGGCTACCCTGAGACTACATAGTGAATTCCAGGTCAGCCTGGACCAGAGTGAGACTCTACCTTGAAAAACAAAACAAAACAAAAAAACAAAAACAAAAAAAGAGTAGGGTCTTTGATGAGGACTTACAATGCAGGTCATCCACTAAACCTGTTCCTTTCCAGATCCTCAAACCAACCAAGAATTAGAAAAACCTCAACGTGGTTCTTCCTGACATTTTAATTGGTCTTCTTTTAAAAGCTTATACATAACCTTCCAACGTATGCAAAACAAAATTGTATTGCATGCTTTTAAGATAGTTTTAAATAAAGACATGTTAGTGACCTTTCTATCTGTTTCTCTCCTGCCAGGTAATTTAGATAGATGCTTTACTGTGGAGTTCCAAATGCAGCCCCACTGGCCAGAGGATCTGCTCTCTGCGGGAACAGTGAGCACAGCGAAAAGACTGGTTGGATTTTAAAGTAGGTTGAGCTGCTTTGACTACATTCAACCAGGCTCAGATCCATCTCTCTAGCGGACATAGCAGAAGACAAGTAACCACTAGTTTGCTAATATCTAAACAACCCTGTGACTCCTCAAAGATGGTAAAAAAGTTTGTGATGGCTCTTCATCTGTATGCGCTCCACACAACCATTTTAAATACTGCCTTCCTTTGCACAATTTGGGAGAACAATGTTCTAATTCAGATATGAATTTCCTTTTGTATTGGGAAAGGCTCTTAGTCAGAACATGAAGATTTTACCAAAAATAATTTGTTATAAAGCCTATTAGATAAAAAAGGTCCTATGGGGGTAGTTTTATACAACTCTTCTTTTTTCATATTAATCAAGTGTAGGATGGAAAACAAGGTTATATCAAGAGTTTGTATACATCCCACCTTAATGTTTAGATATTCTTAATGTAAAGATATTCTCACTTTTCCTTCCAATTAAACAGAAAGCACATGACCACTTACTGAGGAATATTTGTTTTACAGACAAGCTGGCAGTGAATTAAGGATCAAACTACTAGAAAGCATAATCAGACCAATTCCCTGACCATATGCTGTGGAATCAGGGAATCAGGGGAACACAGACAAAAAGAAAAAAACATCAAAATGGATTCTCCCACTTGGGCAAATGAGGAGGACTTCCCTAGGGTCTCCAAATATATGTGGATTGTTGAGGCAAGAACAAATTGTACATGCTAATCTTGGTGTGAGGAAATTACCAACTCCATGATGCTTAACTGGATAGTCAAAGACTATGCAAATGCTGCTTAGGTGATGCCTTGAAAACATTCAGAATCCCTGAACGACAGTTCTTTCCCACATCCAGATACTTGCTCTACAGATTCCATGAGATTCGAACCAAGCCTTGTCATATTCTAGATTCTGGGCTAGCACACTTCCCTCACCACACAAAGCAGATTAGGAATCCCTCAATTTAGCTGTGTGTATCTAATTTCCACTATCTTACAATTTTCAGTATAGCTGAGCAAGGTCTTGTTAAGGCCTGTTTCAAGTCATCCACTCTGAGTCCACATACTTCTGTGACTCTCAAAATATACTAGCTAGACCGTTATCTTATTTTAGCTTTATAATGTATACCAGGCATTTGTTTTCTTTTTTTTTTCCCAGACACAAAGCAATTAAAGGATTGGAAAATAGCTCATGCAAAGCTCCAAAGAATTGATCTTCAGAGAGCAAATCTTGTAACACCAAAAAAAACCTCAATTTCCCTTGGGCACTTCTGCTGACAAGAGTTATTGCTAGTTAAGCAGGCCAGCCCAAGGATATGTACACAAACCATCACCATTGAGCACCCTCCTTTCCACCTAACAAGAGACCTGCCGAGAAGCTGGAAGAATTTCTGACCAAGCTGCAGTTAGCACATGGCCATCTTACAGAGCTTCCTTGAACGTGGCACTCTGCCCACTTTGTATTGAGTACACGCACTGTGTAGCTGTGTGGTTAGTTGTGTTGTGTGTTTTGCCCAATCTCCCCCAGTTATTTTACTTGAGAATCTCGTGGGCTTTGTATCCTGAAGCCAAACAACCTGTTGGAAATAAACAGCAGAGAACAGAATCCCTCTTATCTGCTTGCTGCCTAACAAATCAAAACACACTGAAATCTGGGATTATTAGAGAAGGTTTGGAGATAAAGAAATAAAAAATAAAACCCGACTTGTCAAATGGGACTCCCTGCCGCTCGGGACCATGTGGTACCATAGCAAACTGCATCTGTCAGCTTTAAATGCATTCCGGGTGTGATGCATGAGATGGCTTGGGGCTTTAATATTCTTACCCCTTTTCAAATCTTTGGTTTGAATATTGCATATGTAAAATATCACCTCTGCTCTTACATATTTCAACTTTCATCCTTCATTAATAAAACGGAAGGCTAACATATCTTGTATACAATTTTAACATGCAAAGAAAGCTAGTCTTGATCATATTTAACGTGTTTAAAATTTTTTCCATGTATTATTTAAAATAAACAAGTAGCAAACTAGTCAAGTTTCCTAATGTGGTTCTTACTCTCAGCTGTGATTTAGCTGACAAGAATCCTTAAGTGAATTGAAAACTTGAGGTATGCTCCATCATTCTACCCATCTTATTCCCTTTCAGTCCAATGTCAGCAATGATCACATGCTGCAGAACTTATGAGCTGTGAGAACGCAGTCGACCCTTCAAGCTTGAGAACTTTGTTACTTAAATAGACTTTCAAGAGATAAGGCATCTCTGGCTTACTAAATGCTTAATAGCAGAACACATCTCTTGTCATTCTGTTTGTTGTATCAAAATTAATCACAATAAGGCTGACTATTAATGCATTTAATGGGTTGTAAAGTTCCACTGCTATTCAAGGGTCCTGAAGACACTGTGGTTGAAATAAGAAGTGATTGGGGGCAAAATGAAGAATTATGGACTGTGCAGAAGTGAAGAACCCAGAGGCACACTCTGAATCAGGATCCTTTTCAGTAGGACACTAACCTCTTGCCTTCTTGTCTATTTGCAGTCATTACCATTTCATGAGAAAAAATCAGAGGACCAGTGGACTTCTGATTTGATTTGTTCAGTCCATTGCTGTTCTGGGAATGCCATCTATCAGGAGGAAGCTTGAGACTGAAGGGAAAGGGGGTCATGTCACCTGTATTCTGGAATGATTATAAAAATGGAAAGAATAAACTGGGTGCGGTGATGTGCAAGTGGGATCCCAGTATGTAGCAGATAGAGCCAAGGAGGATCCCAATTCAAGGTCTTTAAAAGGCCTTCCTGGGATGCATGCAAAATTGATATTTGTGTGATCAAAAATTGTTTTGGGGGCTGGGGAGATGACTCAGTGGTTAAAGTCACCTACTTACAAAGGCTGCTAGCCAGGGGTCAGTTCCCCAGGACCCATGCTAGATGCAACATGGTTCGTATATATCTGTGATCTTCGGAAAGCCCATGACAAGGGGAGGGAGAGCCAGCAAAGTCCAGTGCTCATGGCCAGCTAGTGCTGGATTTACTTACTGTTTGGTAGTTTGTATTCAGGAGCAAGGAATCCTGCCTCAAGTAAGGTGGACCACAGGCACTTTGAGGTTGTCCTCTTACCATTACACATGTGCCATGACGTGCAAGACCCCCACCCCACATACATACACATGTTTAAAAAGTGTTTTAAAATATGGGCTGGAGAGATGGCTTAGCGGTTAAGCGCTTGCCTGGGAAACCTAAGGACCCCGGTTCGAGGCTCGGTTCCCCAGGACCCACGTTAGCCAGATGCACAAAGGGGCACACGTGTCTGGAGTTCGTTTGCAGTGGCTGGAGGCCCTGTTTCTCTGCTTCTTTCTCTCTCTGTCTGTCGCTCTCAGATAAATAAATAAATAATGAACAAAAATTTTTTTAATTGTTAAAAGTACTAAACATTCTGAATTTCTTTTAAAAAATGAAATACTACCCTTTAAAACCATTAAATTTTCTGCAAATTCATTATTTTTCTTCAATATATTTTATAAATCATTACATTTATATATCACAACATTTCCTACTTACCACATAATATCCTGTCCTATTTATGTATGCTACAACTTACTGAACCATTCCCTCTTGATTAATATCAAAACCATTTCAGAATTTTTAGTATCATAAACAATTTTTAAATGGGTATATGTGTGGGCGGGGCTTGCATGCCATGGCACATGTGTATACATATACAACTCTCTCTCTCTCTCTCTCTCTTTCTCCATATATATATATATATATATATATATATATATATATGTGTGTGTGTGTGTGTGTGTGTGTGTGTGTGTGTGTATGTATATATGTATGTATATATACATATACACATATATATATATATACATCTTAAATAAAAGAAAAATATGACTAAAAAATTAAAGAACTTCAGACAGAATAGAAAAAAGTACATTATATGAAGCTTTAAATTTTTATTCTTATCATTGTTGTATGATCAAAATTTTTCAGTGAATACTTCTATGATCTAGAACTAAAAGGTATTAGAAATATGACATGTTTTGAAAAGCAAATAGAGTCTCTCAGCCATAAGGCAACAAATAAAATTCAATTCCATTTCAACAGCCTGCTGTAAAATATTATTGGCCTTCCAGCCCAAACTCCATGCATCACTAGTCTATTGAATCCAGTGATGTCTATGCAAAAAAAAAAAATAGAAAAAAAAGTCAGCAAATAAATAGAGCAGTTAAGTAATGGAAATACTGTCTACTGAAATGAGGAAGTTCACTCAAAACTAGGTAATTATGAAGCCATTGATTATAATATATTTCTCTCATAATAATAAGCAGAATTTATGTAGCAATATAAAATGACTAAAAGCATACCCCGCTAGTTGCTTATGCAACATTCTTTGCAATTGACAGTTGTGGATGGCTAAACAATT
Organism: Dipus sagitta; assembly: GCA_036346955.1. Taxonomy (NCBI): domain Eukaryota; kingdom Metazoa; phylum Chordata; class Mammalia; order Rodentia; family Dipodidae; genus Dipus; species Dipus sagitta. The sequence continues at coordinate 3,975,757 of CM070793.1, read as the reverse complement.
CCAGGTCTTCAGTGGAGCACTGGGAGGGGGCTGGAAGTTACAGGGTGGAATGTCATTGCAATGTCTGCTGTTTAAAGACTCCAGGAACTCATTTCTGAAACCTGCTTGGGAGTGGCCTGACCTTACTCCACATATTACTACTAAAATTTCAACTCCATTTCCCAGCCAATGTCCCATGGGACAGGGATCCCCCAAAGCCTGCCTTTACTGCTAATTAACAAAAATAAGTCGGATGACACACTTTTCCCTTGAACACCTCTGGGGGAAAAATGCCTAATAACGGGAGCTGCATCTATATACAAATTCCCTTTCTCTCACATTTACATGCTTAAATACATGACATTCTCTCCTACCTTTATGCTAAAAAGATTAAAAAAAAAAAAAAAAAAAAAAGGTAGGTCGTACCGTCTAGGACTCGTGCTTTAGTTTTAGAACCTGGGAAGGCTGCACCAGGACAGCCAGAGCAGTGTGGGTTATTTTTATCATCTCCTCCACACGAGGCTGAGACTTTCATGGCAGTATGATTTAGTGCTGCATTTAAGCACAACATAAAATTAACAAAGAAACCTGCAATGCTACTCATTATGGGGATTCAGCTATAAGATGTCACATACCATATGAGGTCAGTGTTGTCATTTAGTGAATTCATGTGTAGGGACAGAATTCCTGGCTCCGGTCCTGATGAGCAGCCCTCCCAACACAACACACCATAAAGATTAGTTGGTATAAGGCAAGTCATTAGGTAAGAAGATCATTTGGAAAATTAGCTGGGCTAACCATAAATTTTCTCTTCCACCCCCCCCCAAAAAAGGAAAAGAAAACACCTAAAGTTTTCAAGTTGCATAATACTGGCTCAAATCCAGTCAGTTATTTATTAGCTATGTGATATTGGTCAATTCATTTTAAACTGCTATTCGCTCATGTGTAAAATTGAGATGATAATTCTATCTTCAGTGGGTTACTGAGAGTATTAGATAAGATATAGATTTTATGCAAAGTACTTGAATCAATGTGTGGTTCATAGCAAGCACACAATACATATTAAATATTATTTAGTTATCATTTGTCTTACTAAGGAAATGAATTGGATACGTGTGATTTCAGAAAGAAGGGGGAAGTTAAGCCCAACATAATAATTAAAATTAACTCATTACCTCCAGGTATTTAATATATATTAATTTCAAACTATGAAAACCTGGGCTGGAGGGATGGCTTGGCAGTTAAGGTGTTTGCCTGCAAAGCCAAAGGACCCAGGTCCGATTCCCCAGGACCCACATTAGCCAGATGCACAAGGAGCAGCATGCATCTGGAGTTCATTTGCAGTGACTGGAGGCCCTGGTGTGCCCATTCACTCCCCCCTCTCTCTCCCCCTTCCTCTTTCTCTGTTAAATAAATAAATAATATTCAAAACTATAAAAACCTTTTAGTCATTAGAGAAGTAATTTCACCATTTACATAATTGTCAGAGTTGGCAAAGGTAGAAGAAAAATAAATAAATACAGGCATGACAATCCATACTTGCAATTCCAGCACTAGAGAGGCTGAAGCAGGAGAACCATGAGTTCTAGGCCAGCTTGGGCTACACAGTGAGATCTTGTCTCTAAACCTCCAAGGGCTGAGAATGATGCTCAGTGGTAAGAGTACCACACTTCCAACTCCCAGCACTGGATAGGGGCTTCCACATGGATATTGAGTCATTTCATGAAGGACCTCAGCACTTGGGGCTCTGCCGTGTGTGTGTGTGTGTGTGTGTGTGTGTGTGTGTGTACCTCAGTGGGTGTAGGTTGAAAGTCCCAGCGGAGCATCGCATGTTTTCACCAATGCCCTCTGGGAGTCTACCTCATGCTATGCTCCAAGGAGCTTACTGCTGGAGTTTGCAACTGCACTACAATGGAAAACTACTAGCAGGAGGGTAAGAGAGGCCATCAGCCAAGGAAGGGCACAAGGGAGCTCATCTGATTCTCCTCTCACTCCCAGTGCCTCCTATACCAGTAGCTATTCATCGTTTTCTTCATGCTAATATCTGCAAATATGGAGGTGCAAAGATACGTTGTGTGTGCTCACTGACACAGAAGAGTTCACAACTTACTCAGGTACAAGGGCATATAGTAAAATAGTGCAATAAGCTGTATAGAATTGGTTCTCATATGGAAGAAAACTAAAAACAAAGAGCTCTAACAATACCAGAAGAACAAGGTAAGTTTTGTCATAAAGGACAAAATAAATCTTCATAAATACATGAAAAAGAAATTGACCAAGGACTCCAGGGTAGAAAGGAGAGGAGAGCAGACAGGAATGAGAAGGCATAGGGAGATTTCAGAGTGGAATTAACATGAACACAGACCCTTTGGGAAGTTAATTTGTACTGCCATTAATGACAAAAATATAGAATTATGCTTTTCTATCTTTAAAATTGTGTATGCTCCCAACATAAAAATCAAACTAATTGCTAATTTTAACTGAGTTAGCCACAAAAATTGTTATAGAAAATGAATTAGATGACTTCTATGCACTTAATTCACCAGAGGACATGATTGTGTGGCAGGTGTCTTAAATGCTCAGTAATTTATGTGGTATTGGTATGTTAATGCTAGGGAGGTTTGACTTTACTCACATGTACTGAACACACCAAAGTCAGCTTTAGCCTGATGGGGAATGGCCTTTGCACTCTGAGCTGGTACCTCTGTCACATGAGCTGGCTGAGCACGAAGACATAGGAGTCAGACTGGATGAGTTCTACCAGCTTCATCATTTTGTCATTAACTAAATGAGGGTAATATTTTATTTTCACTGGTGGGGGGGGCTATAATGCATAGTGGATGAGTTTAGAACAGTTATGGGGGTGTCGGTTGCTTTATTGGTGCTACACTGAAAGACTGCTTCCTGGTGCTCAAAGCCCTTTCTTTGTGATTCTACACCAGGATGATGTGAAATACCAGCCTAGGAGCTGGAGATGGGTCAGAGGTTAAGGCACTTATCTGAAATACCAGCCTATATTCCAAATTTTGTGGCTATACTACCAGGAGAATGGATTTTTATCTATTAATTCCAAGAAAGTTTAGGTCAGAAATCAAACTTATCTGAATCTGTATATCCCATGCTCTTCAAAGATGTTTGGCACATAGACACTTAAAAAGCAAAAAAAAAAAAAAAGCTTTGTCAAATGCATACACTAACTATTTGGAAGTGGAGTAGTTGGAAATTAAGGCTGAAAAATATGTCCAGATTGTGCATGAAGTAAGAACCAGCTGGAATTTGGCTTTCAATTTATTCATAGTAGAGTAGGTTAAAATGTAGTTCATCTGACTTTGGCATTAAAATATCAACCTCTAGGTAGGTAACAAACTGCAAATATGCATTGAAATTAGCTAAAGTCATCACCTAGAAATGACCCATGACAACTTAAATGCACACAAACTTCTGAAGGAGAGCATGCCTTTGACTTTTGCAACACAGATCCATTGCCCTGGACATTTTCAGAGGCTAACAAACAGACAGAACCTCCAGTACCCCCAAAGTCATTCCAACCAATTATTAATGTCTAGCTTGCTAAGTTCCTAGCTCACGCAGGGCTCTGGTACAAAACAGAGGAAATTCCTTGACATCGTGATGCTTATCTCCCTACCCCAACACACACACACAAGTTCAAGGTCTGCTTAGGCAAGACAGGGTCCCCAAGGTGGGGGAGGGAAACAGAGGGTGCCAGTGGCCAATGGTAAAGCAATTACCTGGTATATACAGATTTGTCATCAAAAAAGAACAACAAAAATTAAATATGTGAAACCAAATCTAAAGTCTTGCCTGCCTCACAGGATTGGCAAATAAATCAGAAGAAACTGGAAAAACTTGATAGATAGATAGATAGATAGATAGATAGATAGATAGATAGATATAAAGTTTTTATTGCTGTTGTGGATGTTTTGCTGGTTTCCTCTCCAAGCATTAACTTTATCTTAGAGAAATAAACTATCTATCAAATACTTGTGTATATAATTTTGATAAATACACAATCAGTTTCTCCCTGAACTTCACTAAGGTTTCCCAAAAGAAGACAGATTTCTGTCAGAGTACTTGATCACCCATCAAAGGTTAGTGGTAAGACCCTACTGCTGAAGACACCAAATGCTGTTGGCACATAGCATGGAGTGACATGGCTGGAAGCTGGAAGAGAGTCAGTCCCCAGATAGTTTTGCACATCTAGTGGCAGAAGGTGCTACATGAGCGACTGGGAGAAAATGACCAATATCTGTCCAAGCAACTCATGGTCTAACCTACTTATCAGCAAACAACCTGAGGTGATGCTCACACAAGTGCAATAGTGGCACACTGCCATGGTGGGAAACCAACTGCTCTTGATTTGGTTCAGTGGAACAGAACCCATAGCTGAAGCTGGGAAACAAGTCAGAACCATATCCAAAAATGAGCCTACTCTCCATTATCAAGCTCCCACGAATTGTGTGCTACAAGAGGGCCTATGCCTATTAAATTCACTCTAAGAAAACAATCATTATCCCGTTTATCTGGTGTTAACTTTACTCTCCATAGGAGAATTTGCTTCTCTTTTTCAGATACATGCAGATCCTAAGGAGAGAACCACCCCATCATACCTCAAAAGGGCCCCAGCTGAAACTAAGAATAAGTGGGGAAACAAGCAAGAGTGCTGTTTTTGTGGTAAACCTGGGACAATCACAAGGGTGAAGGCGATAGACACAGAAAACAATCAACTCCTACTAAACCAGATACCCAGATATCCTACTAAACCGGAAGCTCCCAAGATCTCATCACTGAAGCAGACCTAAAATGAACCCAACATGGCTCAGGGAAATTTGCGGAAGAGGCATGGAAAGAGTGTCAGAGCCACAGGCTGGGTCATTGTGCACAGAGACATTGCCTCCTACCCATAATTTATGGTTAATCCCACAATGCATGACCCATATTCCCCACCTAGGAGGGTCCCTGAGGAGAGGGGAGGACAGGGAGGAGGCTAATGATGGTGTCAACTTGACTGTATACACTGAGTACAAAACTAATAAAATAAAAGAATTGGGAAAAAGAAAAAGGAATTTGGCACCAAACCGGTCAGCAGAGGGTGCCACACGCATCTCTCACCAGGCTTGTTTACTGGCTAGGTGAGATGCAGAGCAGTTGGAGGACACGTGTAAACGGGCTCGAATGAGCAGACCTGTAGCTCAATGCCTCTGCTTTTGCTGACTAAGGAGCAGCCCCACACTGCTGCAGGTGAGTGAATATATGGTCAGCGTGTCTTCAACCAGACTATTTACCATCGCAATAGAATGCATTACACAGGAAGTTCAAATGCTATTTTTTTTTAATTTTACAGCGCCATTCTGGTGTCAGTACAGAAGATGGATTAGAAAGGGGATGGTCCCATGATGAGATCCAATATGTTGTACTTGTTTGATAAGCTAAAATGCTGTGTAAAGGGGGAAATACAATCTTTAGAAGCACAGAGATCAATTAGAGACCCATTGCAACAGTTCAGGAAGCTGTAAGGAGAGATACAAAAACCTCAGGTGAATGCTAAATTTACTGTTCAACATAGTAGTCAGGAGCTGCATGAGCACTTGAAATGTGACCATGAACTAACTTCAAAATGTATTTAACATCAATCAAATTAGAAATAAATTTAAAACTTAAGAAGTTTCCATTATAAAAAGTTTTTTTTTGAGGTCGGTTCTCACTAGGCTGACCTGGAATTCACTATGTAGTCTCAGGGTAGCCTCGAACTCATGGCAATCCACCTATTTCTCAGCCTCTGGAATGCTGGGATTAAAGGCATGTGCCACCACACTGGCCCATTGTGAAAAGTTTTAAGTATGCTTAGAATAACTCAAGTAAGTGGATCTACCTCTATAAGTGCTACCTTCTTGAGTAATCAAGTAATTTTTTTTTTTTTTTTTTTTTTTTTTTTTTTTTTTTTTTTACCAAAGAATAGTTTATCTGTCAATCTTTCATTTCTTCACTTTAGTGGGCAGGAAGGATCTATTGAACTGGTCCAGGAAGAATCTTGATAGGAAGAGCCCACCTTTAAGGTATATATACAAACCTAGTTGTAGTTTAATCACCCAGGACAAGTGAATATTCCCCACCAGGACTGGACTTTGTTGGCTGGAAGATTACGCAACTTGTACAGGTAGGCAAAGGTCTCCTTTGCTCCCATGGCTCAGCTAAGGATCCCCAGCTCTCGTAGACTACCTCCTAAAACACCTCCCTAAAGACATCACTAATTGAATTTCATAGCCTTTTCATCAAAAATGTTTTTTCACTGGCTGGAGAGATTGCTTAGTGGTTAAGGAGCATGTTAGCAAAGCCAAAGAACCCAGGTTCATTTCCCCAGTACTCACACAAAGCCAAATGCACAAGGTGGAGCATGTGTCTGGAGTTCGTTTGCAATGAGGCCCTGGCATGCCCATTAATTCTCTCTGTCTCTCTTTATCTGCTTCTTTCTCTTTCCCTCTCTCTCTCTCAAATAAATAAATAAATAAAATATTAAATATTTTCTCAGGCTTCATGAAAATTATCTCTAGTTTATAATGATCTCTGCCTCTGGTTTATACTTCAGACTCTGTTTTCAATAGGAACATTCTCTAACATATTCGCCTACGGTACTTCCTCTGTTGAGACGGATTGCTCACAATGCGAATGGTCCACCATCAGCATTTATAGGATTCTAATGGGTAACAACCGTAGCATCTTGTTACCTGGTCATTGGCTGAAACCTTTGCTAGGTTGCTTGCATGTTTCTTTAATTTTTTTTAAATTTATTTATTTGAGAGTGACAGAGAGAGAAAGAGAGAGAGAGAGAGAATGGGTGCGCCAGGGCCTCCAGCCACTGCAAATGAACTCCAGACGCGTGTGCCCCCTTGTGCATCTGGCTAATGTGGGTCCTGGGAAATTGAGCCTCGAACCGGGGTCCTTAGGCTTCACAGGCAAGCGCCTAACCGCTAAGCCATTTCTCCAGGCTGCTTGCATGTTTTAAAACTACTACAGCCATTCATTTTTCTTATGGCTTTCAGTATGATTTTTTGTTGTTATTTTTTATGTACAACACCAGGCGTTCTCCTTAAAATATTTATTAACATTGAGCAATGCCTTCATTCGCTTTCTGTCAATATGTATTGAATTTAGAATTTTATAGAACTTGCATCCTTAATCATGGACTTGCATATTCTTAACTGTTGTTCATTACATTTCTAGAACCCACAGACTCTGTCTGGATGAGCGGACATGTCAGATATCTTCAGTGCACATAAGTTCTTAGTTATTATTTCTCCCCTAATAAACTAGTTAGCATGCCCTCAGTTTTCTGAGCCAGCACAGGATTATAAATGACTTCTTTTTTAAGTCGCTAAATTGCAGAAAAATTTGATACACAGTAATAAATAACCAGTCTCCTACCGTGTCAGTTGCACCATAGGTAGTCCATAATGGTGTGTTGGATTGGCCAAAGAAAACAATTTTGGAGGTAGGGTTTTGAAAACTATTTAGCTACAGAAGAAATAAAGTTGTCATAAGTAGCTGTAAAAAAAAAAAAAATCTACAAAGTGATCCCTTATCTTGGCTGTTTAGCTTGAGAAAAGAAGCATGGCCAAGGAAACCCATTATGGTTTAGCTTATAGAATCTAAGTCATTCGACATGATACCCTGGGGCTGACTACAAAACAGTGGATCAGGAAGAACAGCAATCAGAGAAAGGACCAGTCTATGTACACCATTTTCTTTAATGTAGAATGTCTGGGGAATGTTTCTATGGCTGTTCCTACCAGTTTTGGAAGCTCTAACTTTTTTTTTTTCTCTCTCAGCTCAGGATGTGAGAAGAAGGAATGCTCCCAAATAGGAACATTGGCACAGAAACTTTGAGGACAGAGAAGAATCTATTTAGTGAAAATGGGACTGAAACTTGTGGACATGAATTAGAAATAGAAGACAGGAAAAATACATTTTCTTTAAAAGTGGGTTAGTACATTTTGTTTGAGTGGAAAATTGTGATGGAAATGTGGAAGATGGGCCTGAAAGCAGAAATTGAGATCAGAATTTAGAGGGCACTACACTTAGACAGGTAATGAGGTCTTACCCATTCACAGTTGAGAGTCATCAATGTTTATTTTTTTTTAACAAGGAATAATACGATCAAAGAACTAATTTAAGATGAAAGGAACAATTTATGAAATTAACCAATATGAAATGGACTGGAAAGTGTTCAGTACACAGATAAGAGGATAACCAATATAGATATCTAAGTGATAAACACGAGAACTGAGGCCGTACCACCACAAGTCACTGTCTTTGTATCATTTGTTAATTTTTTAAAAATATTTTTACTTATTTGACATAGACATAGAAGCATATAGAAAAAAAGAGTATGGACATGCCAGGGCCTGTCTCCTGCCAATGCAAAGGAACTCCAGATGCATACGCCACTTTGTGCATCTTGAGTTACACGAGTACTAGGGAATTGAACCAGGGACAAAAGGCTTTGTAAGCAAGCACTTTTAAGCGTGGAACCTTTCCCCAGCTTCAGGCCCCTCATGTATTGAATTTAACATCAGAATTTCAGATACGGAATGAATTCTAGAAATGTATTAGTCAGTTCAAAAGATTAGATGATGTATTGAAGATAATTACCTGTAAATTAGAAAAGTAAGAAACTGCATTAACTTCTGTCCAAGAAATGTGAAAATTGTCAGAATCAAAGTTTGGTACTAATAGTAGATAAATTTGGACAAGAATTTTACAGAAATGATGAAGCTCATTTGTCTACTCTTTCTTTTTAAATTCCAGGTAAATTGGCTACACATGTTCTAGTTAACCCATAAAAGAACCAAGAAAAATCCACATAAAGTATCTACTATTCATGACTTACAGATATGAATTTAAATATTATGTGGCAACATGAAACTCATAGGTAAGTGCATCTGTTCATTAAAAAGAACTTTACAGATAGAAAAAAAAATTCAATTCAAGAAGAGCCTGTGAGGGAATAATTGTGTATGATCTCATTTATATTCACATGTACCCAGACATAATTACTGACTCTAAAGAGATGTGTTTGGATTGAATCTTAGAATGGTAAGATAAAGCATGTAATATGGATAGAGACAGAGAAAGATGAGAAAGGCTGAATGTATCTCAAAACTGACAAGTAATTTAGGGCCATGTAATATTTACTATGACCACACTTTCTAGTCTATACTAAAAACGCTAATCAACAAAATCAATTAAGAGCTTGGCTTCCATATACAGCTTCCGGCCCAGCAAAGTATAAAGAAGGAACACTTAAGGCAAATATGTACAACAATTCACTAATCAGATTTGTAATGCTCTTTCATGCTCTCAAGATGAAAGGATTTCAGAGAACACTCTTCACTCATCCTCTCCTCCAACCTTCATGGTTAGAATCAATGCACCTTTAATATTCATGGAGGTGAATAAGCCCTCATTTGTAGTGGCTTTTTTCTGTAAATCAGAGAGGTATTAAGTAACCTCCAATTAACATCACTAGACTAATATAGATAAGAGGCCTTTCTGAAAGTGACAGCGCTGTTAAAATTACATGATATATCTGATAAAATAAAATTTAAGCTCAATTTTTGCTGCTATAAGAAATTATTGTTTAATATTGATTTAAAAAATCCTCAACATCGCCAATTTAAATGTTTATAGTAAAACGTTTTATAGCTTAAAAGCCCCTTCATAACCTTCATTAAAAAGCCATGATTTGTCCACTACTCTTACATATATATAAAACTTATAAGTGCAAGAAGGAGAGATGAACAAATATCAAAAGTGTCACCCAGAGTAGGAGAAAATGTATACTGTAAATACTCTAGGCTGTCTACTGACGTCTCAGCTGATGTGCGTTCATTCACTTAGCCAGCCAATATCTACTGAAGTATTCGGTAAGTAGCCAGTTTATTCATATCCGCAAAACCCAACACAGGACTGGGTTAAATTAGGGCTTAATAAGCATTATTGTACAGCCTTGTAGAATGTACTGCAAGTGGTAACAAGCCATATTTTACATGATTTTTCTTATTAACCTTCACCATTATTACAAATCAAGTTCTCTGCTATCAGAAGGTTCATCTCTATCTGAAGGTAATGGAGGTATGAAGTGTCTACAGACCAAATCCTCACAAAGATTGCAAGATAATACATGAGGTGGGGGCTGGAAAGAAGGCAGAAGGTTGAAAAGCTCAGTGTAATCCCCAGCACTGATATTAAAGGCCAAGTGTGGCCACACATGCATGCATGTAACCCCAGTGCGGAGGGATGCAGAGCCAGAATAGTAGGATTTACTGGTCCTCCAATCTGATGGAAGACATTATCTCAAATCCCTATCTTAAGAACAGAACGCTGAAACATGTCAGCGGACACTGATGTTCTCTGAAACCCGCTTGTACAGGAGCAAACAATACACACAAAATAATAAAAATAATAAGAAATGAGATTCTTTTCATTTTATTTTATTTGCAAGCAGAGAGAGAGAGAGAGAGAGAAGAGAGAAGAGAGACAAACAGAGAGAACCAACATGCCAGGGCCTCTAGTCACTGCAAACAAAACTTCAGTCACATGTACCATTTTGTGCATCTGGCTTTATGCTTGTATTGTGGAATCTAACTCTGGTCATTAGGGCTTGGAGGCAAGTGTCTTAACAGCTGAGCCATTTCTCTAGCCCAAATGTGGTATTTTAAAAGAAGTAACAATTTTTTCAACAAAACAAGCTTACCACAGAGTTTCTTTAAACAACCATGATCAATGTGTAGTTGAAGATTTATGAAATGAGTTCACATATATTACTTTTAAATAATGTAACTGCATACTGAGTGTAATACTTTTTCTACATTGCCAACAAGAAGTTAGATGACTTTGTCATAATTACATAGAAACCAAATTGCCATGTTTTGACTATTTAAAACCTTTCAATTTATACAAAATCTAAGCCACAATATTTACCTAATTAAGTCAATTCATCTTTCTGAAAACATATTTGAATACAAACTTGGCAGATATATTAATTTTTCCTTACTTCATGCCTTTATTATCCCCTCAATTCCTAACAAACTCTTGTAATTTCAATAGTCATGCCACATGGCTTTCACTTAATAGTGGTAGCATTTATATCACTGTGACAAAAACATCCACATGCACAAACTAGGCCAACTTGATTCAAAGCCATCTTGTCCAATGTGTCATATTTTTAAGAATACAGTTAATCAAAAATTAAATGTGACTACATTTTCCTGGGAGATCAAACGATCACTCTGAAAAGCCATGTCAAATATTCAAATGTTTGCTGAAATGAGATTCCAATCAGATTTTTACAGTTAAGTAATTGAAATAGCATTATACATTTCAGCAAGAATGGAGATTTTTGGGTTGCAGAGATGGCTTAGCAGTTAAGCACGAGCCTGTAAAGCCTAATGACCCCAGTTCGAGGCTTAATTCCCTAGTACCAACGTAAGGCAGATGCATAAGGTGACACATGCATCTGGAGTTTGTTTGTAGTGGCTGGATGCTCTGGTGCCCATTCCCCCCCCCCACCCTCTTTCTCTCTCTCTCTGTGGTGTGTGTGTGTGTCTTTCTGTCAGTCTGCTTCTCTTTCTCTCTCTCCAATAAATAATTTTTTTAAAGAATTGAAAAATAGAGTGGATATTCTTTTAATGAATGCAATCAACTTTCCTACTCATTGCCACACTATCACCTCAAGATGAAATAAGATATGGTTTCAAATTACATCAGTACGAAGTTTATATTTTACTGACTTTGGAGGTTTATAGAAATGTCCCTGACAGTTTGGTAGATAAGCAAAATTTCTAACTTTTATAGATAAGATATATCAAAAACCATATAAGTCAGAGCATTTTTAAATCAGTGATTCTCAAGCACACACACACAAACAGTAACAACATAAAATTTAGTAAGTCTTGTTTAACTTTTAAATTTCCAGTCCTGCAAAGATGCAAAAGAATTAATTTGGGAAGCTTAGAATGAATGTTACATAAATAAAGTTAAATAAAGTTAAAAAGTAAATAAAGTTAAAAATACAAAAATAAAGTAAATAAAGTTAAACAAAGGTTGGTTAAAGCTGTTCTTGATATTCTCAAACCTACTTAAGAATTGATAATGAAATTAGTTGAAAGTTATGGAAGACCATGACTATAATGCCAGAACTTGGAAATCAGGGGCAGAAGGATCAGGAGTTCAAGTCTGACCAGGTCTATAGAGTAAAATCTGTCTCAAGAGGCCACAAAAGGACTGGAGAGATGGCCTCTTGGTTAAGGTGCTTGCCTGCAAAGCCTAAGGACCCAGGTTAAACTCCCCAGAACCCAAGTAAGCCAGATGCACAAGGGACGCATACGCACAAGGTGGCACACATGTCTGGAGTTTGGCTAAGATGGCTAGAGGCCCTCGTGTGCCAATTCTTTCCCTGCCCACTCCCAATTTACCAAAAATGTCACACACACACACACACACACACACACACACACACACACACACACAAGAAAAAAAAAAACCCAAAGGCATGCAGAATGACAAAAGTGTTGCTTTTATCACGGGTATCACCTTAAGTCTCTAGTCTCTCCTTCCCTCCTTTCTCTTGTCTTTCTGCCTTCTGGGTTTGTTAAATCTTGCATATTAACTCCTTTCTCTTGTTTTAAGCACTGATTTTTTTTATTAAAAAAAAATAGAGGCTAACTTCAATATTAAATACATGCACATCACAAATACCCAAATTAGTTTTAGTTGCATGTTGAAATACAGAAAGAAGTGCTATTTCCATGTAGATGACTTTTGAGTTTAAATGGCTAAGCCTCTTTTGGAGGCTGTGGACATAAAAAAAAAAAAAAGGGAGATGGAGGTTGGCCAGATTTACAATAACACTGGGGCCCGACAGGACATACAAGAGTGATAGGTTTGAAAAGAAATGAATATTTGGGACTCCAAGGAACTAATTATCCAATTCCCATTTAAGGGAAGGCTCTATGATTATGAATATTTCAAATACAAGGTGAAAACTGTTTAGAGACAAGCACTGAATCAGAAGTGAATGGTCAGGCTGGAAAAAGGGAGGTCCACAGAGAAGTGGACGGCCACGGGGCACCTACAGGGAACCCATCGTCAGTGAGAGTGCCAGGCATTGAACTGATTCAGATGTCACAGACGTTAGGTGGTCACTGGCTTACTTATGAAAGCACCCTAAGCTTGTGTTTGGGTAGAATTGGAAAGAAAATGTCTGTCATTACAGACTCAAACTCCATTCATAAAACAATAGAGTGACTAACTCAGGAACGGTCCCTCTGATTTGAGAGTGATCACTGCAGAACCTTTTCTCAGGCTAAAAGTATAATTGGCTATGGATCAATAAGTAATTTCTTGTAGAAGGAAAAAGCTCCCGTTTTCTTTCTTCTTTTTTTTTTTAATTTATTATTTTGAAGTAGTAAGGCTTTTGTATGAGAACTAAGCAAATATATTTTGAAAGTTGAGAGATAACAGCAAGATTCCATATTGCCCTGTTCGGTTTATCTCAACTGATAGTTACTTATGCTGCCATACAAAATCCAAACGCTTTCAATTTTGATTGTCAGATACTTGCTGAAAGGCAGCTGGCATTACTTTCCCCGAGTTCCCATTGTTTGACAAATGTACTTTGAATGGAAAAGTTACTATATTCAATAATGGTTGTGCTGAGGAGTTGCTTTCTGTTCATCTATTTTTTTCAAGGTTAGAGATGAATTCAGCAGTTGGTGATCTGTGTACAGTTCTATCCAGCTTATTGAAAATTCTAGATATCTAATATAAAAGTAAAATTAAGAGAAAAATAACAAATTCTTTGAGAATAAAAGCCCTGCTAATCCATGTCAATGGAGTTTGGTGTTCAGTGGTTTTCATAATTATTTTAGGACTAGCCTAAAGGCCACTGTGTAACAAGAAAGAGCTTGCTAACCTAATCAAAGGTCCTTTGAGGCCTGAGTTCTAGTAAAGGCAGAAATTCAGGCCAAATAAAACGGAGCAAAATGTCATCAAAACAGAAGAGGGACTAGTTGGAAAGAAGGACTTCAGTGGTAGGGGGATGTGCAGGCAGGTCAAAAGAAAATAATGGGAGAAGATTGTGATCAAAATACAATATAATATTATGAAAATTGTAAATTGAAAAGTTAAAAATGGGATGAGAGAGATGATTTAGTGGGTAAGGTGCCTACCTGTGAAACCTAAGGACCTAGGTTCGATTCTCCAGTACCCACATAAGCCAGATGCATCTGGAGTTCATTTGCAGTGGCTACAGGACATGGCATGCCCATTCTCTCTCTCTCTCTCTCTCTCTCTCTCTCTCTCTCTAATAAATAAATAAATAAAAATAAAATATTTTAAAAAGATAACTTAATTTTAAAAATGGCTGGACATGTGGCTTAGCAGTTAAGGCGTTTGCCTGAAAAGCCAAAGGACACTGGTTTGATTCCTCAGGACCCACGTTAGCCAGATGCACAAAAGGGTGCATGTGTCTGGAGTTCATTTTCAGGGGCTGGAGGCCCTGATACACCCATTCTCTCTCTCTCTCTCTCTCTCTCTCTCTCTCTCTCTCTCCCTCTTTCTCGGTCAAGTAAATTAATTAATTAAATTAAAATTTTTTTAATGATAAAAATGGAACAGATCAAATGTGCATGATCACAAAGGCAGGAATGATAAACAGTACTGAAGGATAAAATAGAGGATGGAGACGATAAAATGCTTCTGAAATTTCAAGATGATAAAGATTGTGTAAAGAAAAATGAGGATAAGAATTTTTCATTGGTTAGCTTGTTTTTAACACTCCTGGGAACAGAACACAGAGACTTGTCCATACCAGACAAGTGCTCTGCCACTGAACTCTTCCCTTCAGCCACTGATATGTAATTATTCTATTTGCATATGCAGTAAAACATTAATACCCCTTAACAATGAAACCCAGTGTGAGTGCCTTTGCAAGGAAAGAGGGTAACAAGAAAGACTCACAATAATAGTAATTATTTGAAGAAAATCCTTTCCATTCATAACTATTTACCTTTTACTAGTGCTGAGTAAATTCTTGTGTGAGTGTAGAACTTAAACAAATAAGGAATGAATGGCCTCAGGCGAGATCTTAGAAGCAGCCATAGCATATTCCCTGGCACTAATCAAGACAATTGCGATCATTACATGAAAACATTCCATTTTGGTCATTTTTCTTCTTCATCTCCTTAATATCTTTAAAGTTTCCCTTTCTTTCTTCCACATGATGTAACTTTTGACAATTTTTCCCCCTCTGGCAAGAAAAGGAAGTAAGAATCCAGATCTTTGGATGTCACCAACATTACAACCTCCTGTTTCTAGCCAGATGGTATAGTTTCTACTGAGCAATAACTTACTTTATTAACTTGGCAAGTCTGCCTATAGGCACTAAGATTGCTTCAAAAATGTCTTTGTGCACACAAAATTGAGATGAATTCAGATTCAAAAATAAAAAAAAAGATAACTCCTTTATTATATAGAAAGTGTTAACAACAGTACCAGGTCTATCGATTTTATGGCTCTAAATTGTAAGTCATACTTACTATAATAAGGTGTTGGTTTCTGGAGAAAGAAGACATCTAAAAAGCAAAGGTTAACATTGAGAAGAAAATAATGAAACTTTTTTTTAGAATGTACTTACTATGTGCAGTTCTAAGTAGTCACCCAGGCCTGAAGAACTGTCCACTCTCACCAAAACAGCCTCCTTCTGCACAGTGCTAAATCCTATGGCCAGTCTGTCTGCTCTCGTACTCGGTCGGTCATTAGGAGGCCACTTGTACGTGATTTGTCCACCACCTTTGCTAAAGATATATGTTGTCCCAGCTGTAACACAAAAAATAAACCCAATTAGTCCCGGTACATTGTTTATACTTCCCTGTGTTTGCCATGTTGGCACAGCAATAAAATACTGACTTTATTTAAAAAAAAAACAACAACTATGGCAAGCCAATAGTAGATTTCAATCAAACATGATTGTTGGAGAGTTGTTTTAAAAGAAATGGAGGAGAGCTCAGTTTGTAACACGCTCATTAGGTCCACCCGCAGCTGTCTCAGAGTAAGGGCAGATTACACATTTTCCAATTAAGCTGGGCACGTGTGGAATGTAATGGGTTCCGTTTTCTTCCTGCCATTTTTAAGAAGTAGTTTAGGAGGAAACATTGACGAGAGGCCTCAAAAACCAGCAGAAATATATAGCAACTTGTTTTTGAAACAAGAGCTGCATGTAGATGTGACAAGGTCATATAGTACAGTGGAGCAAATTGCAACGAATACACTACCAATCAAAATTCTATGGGAAAAGAGTCTATTCACATGTGACATGGGGTGACTTATGACTGAACAGCCACAAGCCCCTGCAATCATGTCAGGAAATAACAGATAACAGATCCCACCCACAGAATTCAGGTCTTATTTAACAAGTACTATCTAGTAGCTGTCAAACCACTAAGCATCAGAAGTCTCCTTCATGCTCCACTCTCCTGGGTGAAGACTGGGGTTACAGCTCAAAATAATGCATACATGGCTCTCGTTCTTTGAGTGATCAGAGGTCACTGTACAGCAGTGATCTTAATTAATTATCTATATAAAAAAGCAATGCTTCCAACAATTTTATGGAGCTCTTGATGTACTTTGTGATTCTATTTCATTGCATTACAATTCCCTTGCCATTGAATAAAGGGAATTTCTTGATTCAGCATACTCAAAACAGATTTACAGTGTCCTAGGTAAGAGGAAACAGGGGCAGGTCTGACAGTTCAGCTTTGTAACACTAGCTACTATGAATACTGACGGACGAAATCACAAGTTCAAGGTGTTTCCAAGCCAGAGTGTGTTCAGCAAGACCAAGTATTGGAAAGAGGGGGAAGGGGGACATCAGTGCTTACTTATTACATGTAAAGCTATAGATTCAATCCCAAGAATGAGAGAGAAAGTGAGATATTCTTCTACACTAAGTGGGATTAAAGAAATGTTTATTTTGGAATATATTTTAGAGAGAATATATAAAGGGGAGGCTAGCCTTCTAATACATATTTATTATGTATATACAATGATGATATTTTATATGCTAACCTATTTGGTCCATGGGAACACCCTAATGTCTGGTAAAACATTATTTCTGCTTTCTGTGAGGTGTTCTTAGAAAAGATTCGCATTTGGATCAGTGGGAAGAATAAAGCTGTTGGCCCCAGGCAATGTGGATGGACATAGTCCAATTCATTGGAAATTTGAATATAAAAAAAATGGAAAGATATTTTTCTCCTTTTCCTTCTGACTACCTATGCTTATACATCTTTTTTTTTTTCTTCCTGCCTTCATGGAAACTGGCTCCCAAGTTTTCATAGCCAGAAGGGAGAGTACAGTGTGTCTTGTTCCTGGACAGTCAAATCACACCACTGGTTTTCTATCTTACAAACAGTAGTTCATTATGTACATGACTACAGATAGATGGTAGATGGATGAGTTTACAGATGCATAGAAAAGTAAGAAAACAAAATATTCCACATTGGTTCTGTTTCTCTGGAGGATCCTTATCTACATAAAATGTGTCAAATATGAAAGAAATTAAAATTAGAGAAGGCAAACATCCATTTATACGAGGAAGATGCTTCTGCAAAGAGCAATATTTATATAAAAGTTATGTGTGAAGCGATATGCTTTCCTGTGATTATCATTCTTCCAATTAAACAAAGTTGACCTACTGTCACATTTGTGTGAATTTAATTAAACAGATGATCATTTTGTTCTGGGGGGGGGATAACTAATCTTTGTTTTCCATCACAGAAATTTCAACTGGTCCTTGAGAGGCTTCAAATTCTCTGCAAGCACCTATATCACCTGGTTTTTACGAAGTCATCGGTAGGAAAAATTTCCCAAAGGAACATTTCAGAAGGTGCTTGCATGTAAGAGACCAGCCAGCAGATTGTCAAGTAGAAATGGGACAGAGAGCTTAGGTACCCATGCTCGCATAGCAATACCTTGATCTCTCCAGTGGCCTTTTTTTTTTTTTTTCAATGCATTTCAAGACTTGCTAGCTTGCTAGCATGCAACTAGTAATTTTTCCTGCTTACGGTGGCTTTACAGTTCTTAAGTTCTACTAAAACAAACAGAAAACAGCGTGGTTATCACATCTCGTTTCCTTTGTTCTCCAGATACGTCTAAAGGGCAGTGTTTGCCTTTTTACCCATGTGCAGTGGTACAATTCCGTAACAAATGAGGGAATCAGATGCTTACACATCCAATAGCTCTCCGCCACAGGCATTCTATTTCCTTTTCTAAGATTCCACTTTTCATAAACCTGCTGTATCCTTTAATCCCTCCTTCATTACTCTAGACAATCATTCTCACTGGCTGAAATTTAAAAATCTACTTCATTTGAATATTTCTTTATAAATTGAGATGACTTTTTAAAAATATTTTAATTTACTTATTTGAGAGAGAAAGGGACAGATACAGAGAGAAAGAATGGGCTTGCCAGGGCCTGTAGCCACTGCAAAGTAACTCCAGATGCATGCCCTACCCTGTGCATCTGGCTTAGCCACCATGTGCATCTGGTTTCTGCAGCCTTCGCAGGCAGGCACCTTAACTGCTAAGCCATCTCTCCAGCCTGAGATGATGTTTCTTTACTTATTTATTTATATATTTGAGACAGACAAAGAGGCAGATAGAGAGAAAATGGGGGCTCCAGAGACTCTAGCCAATGAAAATGAAGTCAAGAAGTATTTGCCCCTTTTTGCATCTGGCTGTCTATGTTGGGTCCTTAAGACTTCACAGCCAAGTGCCTTCCTGGCTAAGCCATCTCTCCAGCCCGAGATGATGTTTTAAAGTACACCTGAATTACTTGGAAATTAAAGAATGTGAACTCTATTCTCAGACAGACCTGGGTTCAAATTCTAACTGTATCATTTATTTACCTTCCTGACCCTGGGCAAGTGGCTTGCTCTAAGACTGGAGTTTCCTATCTGAGAACAAGTAGGAATGGTAATGAGAGGAAAATCGTCAGAGAGCTTACATGGTGGAAAGGCTTCCGAGAGAGAAATCTTACATCACGCATGCGCCCTGCCCTGCCTTAGCAGCAGAGCTGGTGTTCAGCATCACCCAGTCTCACCCAGTCAGCTCTCTCGTCCCCTACTCTGGGGCCAACCCCTAGCTTAGACCAATCACATCTCTCTGTGGCACACACAGTACCCAGGTGTGTGTGTATGTGTGTGTGTGTGTGTGTGAGAGAGAGAGAGAGAGAGAGAGAGCGAGCGCATCTCCTCTGAGACCAAGTCAATTGGCTCTCCCACCATACCCCGTGTGCCAACCTTTTCTGGAAACAGCCCCGTGACTCCACATAAGTAGATTCCTACGGGACCCATGGAAGCCCTTTTACAGTTCCTTAGCTGCCCCTGTCTGCACGCCTGAGTCTGGGGAGGAGTGGGGGGTGACTCCCAACTCTGGTAGGACCATGTCCTTCCCACTGTGGGAAGGATATTCCTCTGCTACTGTTTATATGGCCTTTTGATTTTTTTTTTCAGAAAACCCCTTTTCACATCCCCACCCCCACCTGGACCCTGAACTCCCACATGGGCTCTCAGACCCTGTGGGGTGTCCATTCCTCCTTCTATGGTCAGCAGATTTTCCTTGTTCCCCCAACCACCCCGAATAATGTAATAGTTTAATAGCTATCCTTCTCAATCTGGTTTATTCCAATTCTTAGTTGAAAATGGATGCAAACTCAGGGCTTGGAGTTTAAGGACTTTACCTAAATTCCAAAAACCCCATTCGAGTAACACTATCTTATAGGACTGCTAGCAGGATTAAATGACACACTGCACAGAAATACCTTAGTAGTCCAGTTCCTAGTACGTGGTAACTGACCACAAAAGCTTAGAGAGAAAAGGGTGTGTGTGTGTGTGTGTGTGTGTGTGTGTGTGTGTGTGTGTGTGTAAAGTAGCAAAGTAACACTGTAGCTTTGTTGTTTTGTCTTATAGACCTTTCAGAAATATTGGATGTATTTCTAAGTTGTGTTCAAATCAAATACAATTTCAAGAAGATGTTCCTACATCTCAGATTTTTTTAATCTCTTCGGTGTGTCATTTCTTGTACTATCCCCTTTTAACATACCATATTATTATTTACTTCACTAAAACTTAACAATGGTAATATTATTACATTTTATCACATGGATTCTTTCAGGAGAAATTATATCACCATAAAACATGTAGCAGGGCAAGATGTAAAGCACAAAGCAAAAAAAAAAAAAATCTCTTAACCATTAAGTGAGGACTAAGTCTACATAAATTGCGTTACAAACTAGCTTTACTTTTAGATATTATTTTTATAGAAGCATGTATTACCTTCTAATTTAAGTGAATTAAATACAGTCACAGTACATCTTAATCACAGTTCCAAGCTTTATATCAATATGGAAAAGAGTATGAAGGAATGTGGTGCCTTTATTATTTATGCATGTTTCTAGATAGTAGGCACTAACACGTCAGTGGCATGACTGCAAATGGATTTACTGCAAATTAACCTTGGCATCCATCACCTCGCTAAATGTATGGATGACTCAAGCATAAAGTGGTTTTCAGCAATCTCTCCATTTGAGCTGTGCACGAGTCTAAATTACTCATTAACAAAACTGGTTCCATCAGATACAAATTTAATGGTGTCAACAGACTTTACATTGAAATAAATGTTTGCAGAAATTATACATGGGCTCCACGTTCTGTTTGAATTGCCTGTGGATGTAGTAAGAGGAAATATTTTCAGATTCTATTGAACATACTATTTACATAAAGGGCACTCTTTTCACCTTATTTTTCTTATCAAAACCCTCCCTTCTATAAATGCACCCACCTAAGCTTCACTTTGTTTCTGCAAAGGCTAATATATTCTCCCAAGTGGATTGAACCTTTCTGAAAAAGAAATTCAATCAGCAGGTACAGGATTGTTCGATTATTGGCTGCTCTGGATCCTTGCTCCCCAAACAATGATATAATTAACTTCTGAAAAGATTAGCTTCTAACCCATAAGTGTATGAATAAAAGGTACTCTTTGGAAAGCCTGTAATTCTTCAAATGTCATCGTGTAGCCAACATGAAACATTCAGGCCATTATGCTTCTATTAAACCTTACAAGGATATAACACTTTATACAGGGAAAGTTTGCCAGGCAGTCAGATGAAAATTAAAACAATTATAAATAAGAGTGTTTTTATTCCTCCTATGGCCTTGTCAAGATGCCACTGCTAAATTAAATGTGCCAAACATTTTAAGAGCTATGTGGAAATATTCTTTACAGTATATAAAAAGTAAAAGCAATCAAAAGCCTACCTCTTATGCCAAAAGAGCTTTATAATAATTGTAAATATCTAAATTGGGGAAATCAACAAATAAAAACTTAAGCATTAAAGCAAACAGCTAATTTTAGCTCACTGACTTTTAAAATAATTATAATTTTTTCATGCTCAAAAAGAATTATTTTGTGAAACCTAGAACTATTGATTTTCTAATTACTAAAAGTTATTTAAAAGTAATTTAAAAATTCAGAAAAAAACACATTATATTCGAAGAGATTTAGAGTCTGAATAAGAGTTCCTACCAATAATATGTAACCAAATCTAAATCTAAGAATTTAAAGCAAAACTTACCAATAAAAAGAATTAAGATTCAGCCCTTGATTTGCATATAAAGATGCCAAAATCAGAGGAAAGATAAATACTATATAAGTTGAGACTTGTGGTGGAAGAGGCAGACTTAGGAGAAAGGACAAATTCATTCACCTATGCCAAGAGACTAGAGTATAAGATAGAGTTTTAGTCACACATCTTTAAGAGAGAAATGGTAGTCCCTTAATAGAAGAAAAGAGACATGAAACATGCATGTAAGTGAAATAACTAGACACTGTTCCAATAGTACTGATCAGATCAAAGTAAAAATATTCAGATTTTTAAATACTTCTATAACACTGAAGGTTTCAATATGATGCTCAATATAGACAGAAGATAGTCTGTAATATAAGAAAAAAATATATGATGCTTCAGAATCCTAAACTCTTAGAATTAAGGAAATTAATTGAACTTTAAAAACTGAAAACCTAGTCAAAGGCCTATGGGAGGTCATGAGCCTTAAGGGATTAATATCTGCTATTGTCTGGCTAAATGCATATATTGTGCTCACCAAACTGTGCTGTAAGCACTTTTTGTTACAGAAGCTTCTCTTTTCAGATGGTGGTGACCAGTGGAATGACTCAAAAGGCACCATAGTGCTGAGAAGAAATGACAGAGGAGTGCTCAGAACTGAAACATCTCTATCACACCTTCCAAGGCTGAGAGTCCATTGTGGAAGTGGCAGTAAAAAGAATGTTACAGCCACAGAAAGGTTAGGACTGCTTAACAATGCGCTCATCCAGACACAGAATGGCCTCGAGATCCATGACCCCACAGTGCCTGGCACTAACTACACAAAACCCTCATAGTAGGAGGAAAAGATGATGACATCAAAATAAAAGACTAATTGAGATGGGGAGGAGATATGATGGAAGATGTAGAGGTGAAGGGGAAAGTGATGGAGGGGAGGGAATTACCATGGTTTGTTGTCTATAATTATGGAAGTTGTCATTAAAAGGTTAAAAAAAAAAAGCAAGTAGTTTCAAAGTCTCAATTTTATGAAATGAAGGCTCACTGACAAAGTCAGGGGTAATCTTGGTCCACATATTAGAATTGCCTCAGCCGTGTTTCATCAAACAACAGTCATAAATTTGGTTTGGGTTCATCACAGGGATCTAGAATCACAGCAGAATCATGTATACTGTTACACTCAGAGGGTCCATGAAGACTGATTAAAGATTACTAACTACTGCTGTTCGAGCTGGCCATGGTATGAAAAGAGGCGAAATTACTGAGACCTCAGAGGGGGCCTGGAAGACTCGCAATCAGAGAGAATCCTCTTCCATAAGCCTACATAAGATTCCACTCTTCCCCTAGCCAAGACAGGGCATCAAAATGAAAAATGTATGCGCTTATTCAATAATAGACTTCAATCAAATAAAAGCGTCAAGAAAATGGAACAGCAAAAAGCTATCATGATCCCATTAAAATCAGGAGAATCTTTTCTCTGTGAATTGGTTTAAATAGTAACTATGCGCTTCATTAATAACAAAAGTCCACTTGTCTATCAGTCCGATACAGGTTTTCTACTAAAAATAATTTTCTAATAAACATCTACATGTTTTATAAATTTACTGTAACAACATACCATGCCTTAAAAAATATTTATTGATGCATCATATGTGCACTTAGACTTTGATATTTGCAGACAGCATATGCTATATTAAAAAAATATTAATTTTTCTGAATAAAAGTGATTTCCTCCTCTGTAATACCTAAAGTAAACTTTTTTTTTTTCTTTTTGGTTTTTTGAGGTAGGATCTCACTCTAGCCCAGCCTGACCTGGAATTCACTATGTAATCTCAGGGTAGCCTCAAACTCAAGGCGATCCACCTACCTCTGCCTCCTGAGTGCTGGGATTAAAGGCATGCGCCACCACGCCCCGCTTAAAGTAAACTTTTTGAGGATGCAATCAGATTCATGGGTGACATACCTGACTGATAACCTTGACGCATACTTAGAAACACCCCAAATAGCAGGATGGATGGTGCTACTAGTAAAGAATATTTTCCAAACTCTCAATGAAATCAATAGAGGTTTAATCAACTAATGCTCCCAGTAGATATGTGATACAGTCAAACACCAATCAAACAGAAGAGACAAATGATATTCACTAGTATTGAATAAAACCAAGGCTATGTAATCAATCACTGATGTCAATTGAATTCATTTGAATAAGCCATTTTCTTTTTAATCTACCTTGTAAGGACATTAATAAAAATATGTAACATGAGTAAGCCACATTGTCCTCTAGTTGGCTTATGAGAACATATTGTGTGAAATGATCCAGGAATATGAAAATTAAAACATTCATTTCCTTTTTTTCTGGCAGTTAGACATATACCTTTGTCAGAGCAATTATGCATTTAAGGTATTAGATAAGCAGTATCCATCCCCATCAGCATTTATTTGGGACTGTTAAATAATGGTTTGAAAAGGTAATGACAGTCCGCACAGTGTGAACAAGCACTGGATCCTGAAAGCTACAAAATCAACTAGGCAAAGATATACCTGCCTGTGTAGTAGTAGCATTTGAGTTATGGGGCAACCAACTGTTCTTTGACTGAACATGAGACCACTCAGTGGGAGGAAATTCATGCATGGTACTGAGAAAGAAATCAAAAGCCTATGGCTTGGAAGGTCATAGACAATAGAGGAAAGCTTACATCAAGATTTTGGATAAGTGGAAAGGCTATGCCTGTCAAAAAGTCTTCTAGAAATGCAGGGTGATGCACGCCTTTAATCCCATCACTTGAGAGGCAGAGGTAGGAATATCACTGTGAGTTCAACGCCAGCCTGAAATGTCAAGTGAATTCCAGGTCAGCCTTGGCTAGATTAAGAACCTACCTTTAAAAACAGAAAAGAAAAGGAAAAAAACAAAAAAGCCTTCTATTTTTTTGTTTTAATTTGAGACAGAGAGGAAGAGAGAGAGAGAGAGAATGGGCATACCAAGGTCTCTAGTTACCATAAGCAAACTCCAGATGCATGTGCCACCTTGTGCATCTGGCTTATGTGGGCCCTAGAGAACTGAACCTAATTCCTTAGGCTTTTCAGGCAAGTGCTTTAACTGTGAAGCCATCTCTCCAGCCCTTTTAAATTTTTATTTTGTTTTTATTTGAGACAGAGAGAGAAAGAGAAAAATGCCTTCTAAATGTCTCTGTTTACCATCTTTGATCAATGCTATTCTCACTCTTGGTTAGAGAACCTGCTTGTTCCAGATTGTGGTGAATGCTGAGGATACCCAAGACCTGTCAGAATGAGAAGCATAAGCCAAGAGCATAACACAAGACTTCATCTCTGTCACACCTGCCAAGGCCCGGGAAACATGACAGAGGGAAAATGGATTACATATGAGTGCAGTGGTCACAACGAGCTAGAGAACTTTCTCAGGGAAATGGGGACAGACACTGAGGAGATGCAAAAGCCATCAAGGCAGAAAATAAGAGGCTGACAAGAGTTCCACACCAAGGGAGACTTTTAACACCCCCTTCAAGGCTTAGAAAGGTTGTGGAGGAGAGGACAGCAAAAATGTAAGAGCCACAGAGAGGGAGGGAAGATATATTGGGAAGTGTTGTTGTCTCGGAGGGAACTGACTGATAAATGCAGGATTCCACAGAGAGTACTGATACCCCACTGAATAGGCCCTTTGGGGGACTGGGATGTGGAAAGGGGACGTAAGAGGATAATCCAATGGGAGTACAAAAAATTTGGAATATTTTGATGTATTATTAATGTTCGCAATGAAAAATAAGAATGTTGATGACATTCATGCTTATTAACAGTAGCCTTAAAAATGATGAGAATGTAAGCAAGAATAAATGTAAATTATATAGAGTTTTATATATATTTATTTATTTATATACACATACATACATAGGGTTATGGACAAATGTGGACAATATAATATGAATATAAATATTTATGAATATAAGTATATATTATATCTATAAATAGTTATATGGACAAATATATATTCACAAATCAAAATCATGTAACTTGTAAAAACTTCAATGACAAACAAAAAAAATTTTAGAAAAGGGCTGGAGAGATGGCTTAGTGGTTAAGCACTTGCCTGTAAACCCTAAGGAACCCGGTTTGAGAGGCTCAATTCCCCAGGACCCACGTTAGCCAGATGCACAAGGGGGTGCATGCATCTGGAGTTCATTTGCAATGGCTGGAGGCCCTGGCGCACCCATTCTCACTCTCTCTCTCTCTCTCTCTGTCTCTCTCTCCCTCTTTCTCTCTGCCACTCTCAAATAAATAAATAATAAACAACAACATAGAAAACTTCAATGACATTCACGTTAGTGAAAACTATCTTATAAAGTCTATGAAATAAGTAATATATTATTTATTGACTTGTTTTTACAATGTTTTATTTATTTTCCATACTTGGGATTGAACCTAGGGCATGGCATATGTAGACAAGTGTTTTAGCACTGAAGTTTCTTCCAGTCCTTTTTTTTTCAGTTTCATTTTGAGACACAGTCCCCTGACGTTACACAAGCTGACCTTGGCCTTCCTCAGTAGATCATTCTGGCCTTGGAATTACGTTCACCTGTCTTAGCCTCCTGAGTAGCTACAATGGCAGAATCATACCACCTACTCCTGAGTAAAATATTTTGTTTCAAAAATTGCTTTTTTTTCTTGAGAATATGTAGGAACCATCCCTCTAGGAATACCTGTGTCACGTAGTTTGAGCCACCAAGTATGACAAACATTTCCCAACATGAAATTCAAAGCCCGGGGAACTGTTTTCAACGTCTCCTGGTCTAGAGTATGTGATGGAGGATGTAACGGAGGAAGTACGAGACCTCCTACCCCTTGGAGGAGGGAAACTTCATAGACAGCAAAGTGATCGGGAGCTAAAAATAAAACTGAGGAAAACTTTCCTCTAACCAGTGACCTTAAGAACACCAAATGCTTGTCTTTTCTTGTGAAACTGAACTCCCTCAAGCACAAGGTGAACTTTCAGGTCTCTGAATAGTAATTCAGTAATCAATTTTCATTAATGCTATAAGCACCAAAGATATATCCACAAGAAACTCTCTTAAAATGTGATTTTAAAGAGCATCAGATCAGTTGTATAAGTTTCTATATATTCTTCAATTAAGTAATGAGTCACACAAGTTATGGCTATCCTGTGACATCCTTCAGATTATTAAGTACGAATACCATGAGCACACCTTACTGGAGCTGGTTCAGATCAATGTGAACTAACTCCTTCTTTACATTTAGAATCTAAGAGGGGCCTGCTGTCACAAAGAAGCTTCAGAAAATACAGCAAATATGAACACCACAAGTGGATGTGAAATACACTTTAAATAAATAAATAAGTAAATCTACCATACTAAGTAACCACAGATTTATTTTCTTTTGAAACTGTGTCTCTAATTACTGCTCCTTTCGAAGTTCTAGAATAATGAAACCATTGTCTACCACATTAAGTAAAGACTCTTTCTTAAGGTAACTTTGAATAGTCTCATATAAACTACCTTGAGGAATTCACTTGTCTCTCACTTGTCTCTCAAAATAACCCCAAATGCTTTTTGGAGAGATATCATTTAGCAGGGTTCTGGAAAGACAAGAGCTGATTTTGTCTGCAGAATTTTCATGAAGAATAGAAAAGAGGTACAAAATGTTCTCCAAGAATAGGAAGTAAGTAGATCACTAGAGTGAATGGAAAATCTTTTTTAATTTTAAAGATGACTATGAAAACCACTGTTTCTTATCTCTTTGTCTCATGAATTAGATCACTTGATAAATACAAAAGACAGACACAGAGTAGGAGTGTTGACTATTCAAGGTCAGAATTAAAAAGAGATTAGATAAATGCTAGCAAATCATTACACTAGGAATTCTATGAAATGCAAATTTCCTTTAATAAGGAGTCACATTACTTTAAAAATAGAAAATGAGTTATTAATGTTATAAGAGATTGCATTTAGAGTGAGAAAGGAAACCAGTTTTCAATTTTTAGTCCTAATCTATGCTTAGTAGAATAACTAATAGTTGCAGCTACATTAATAAAAGCATGAAAGGGGCTGGAGAGGTGGCAGAGCGGTTAAGGCACTTGCCTGTGAAACCTAAGGACCCAGGTTCGGTTCCCCAGTACCCACGTAAGCTAGATGCACAAGGTGGCACATGTGTCTGAAGTTCTTTTGCAGTGGCTGGTGGCCCTGGCATGCCCATTCTCTTTCTCTCTATGTGACTCTTTCTCTTATTTGTCCCAAATAAATAAATAAATAAAGATTAAAAAACAAAATAATAATAAAGTGTACATAACTTTGGTTTGTTTATATGTTCCTCAACTCATATTCAGAAACAGCTTCAGAAGGTCACAATAAGTAGAAAACTGA
Organism: Dipus sagitta; assembly: GCA_036346955.1. Classification (NCBI taxonomy): domain Eukaryota; kingdom Metazoa; phylum Chordata; class Mammalia; order Rodentia; family Dipodidae; genus Dipus; species Dipus sagitta. Next base: position 3,947,692 of record CM070793.1, on the reverse strand, counting down.
GCTAGTTCTGAGAGGGACCAATCCACACATATTCATGACAGTTGTAAGAGGCAGAAAGCCTGGGAAGTTAGGCCTCTTACTTTGACAAGCAACTGTGGGTATATATCAAATGCAAATTCAAAGACAGAAGTGTTGGAAACCACAAAATGCCTTAGCCAATAAAGTTCAACAAAGGAAATGAATTTTGAAAGTGCAAGATTTAAAAAAAAAAATTTTTATTAACAACTTTCACACATGCATATAATGGATTATGATCAGCGTTCCCTTTTTATAAAGAGTGGATATCTGTGAAGCTCATTATATTCCATGGGAAAATACTGTGTGTGACAGTATTTGTGATTAAACATGTGGATTAAAGTGTGAAGTCAGAGGAGCAAGTCAATGTCAGAGCTTCCTTCTTTCCTATCGGGTTCATGATATTCTCCTTCCCAGATGGAGATAACAAGACAGGTCCAGTGTGCACCTCAGATCTCTGAATACTCAAGGTCTCTCCAACCTCAAGACCCTCAGCTTGAGACATAAATCTTTACACTCTAGAGTCTTCAAGAAGCATCTACGAACACAGTTGAAGACGTACAGAGCAGGCCGCGTGCCAGGGCACTGAGCGTGATGTAGGCTTAATGCTTAAACGCTTGGGTTTAGGGTCATTTTAAATTATTTAATCCATTTAAAAGTGGTTATTTTATTCAAATGAAGTTAGCTTGCCATCTGTCTTTAAAGTGATTTAAATTAAGTTTTATGGCTCTGATGGGAAACAGAGGCCATTTCTAACTCAATATAGTCTGCTAACTACCATCAATCACTAATTAGAATTAATTATTAAGACTTCAGCCCCTTTTTTTCAAATATTCTAAGCCATTTGTCAAAGGATGACATGGCTTTCTGTTCCTTCTTTAGAATACTGAAGTCATCACCACATGACTTTTGGGTAAATGCTACTGAAGTGATGATTTAGTCAGATGTGTAACAATCACACTACTAAAAGCCACACTTAAACAAGAGAGCAGTATTTTCGGAACAGCAGGCAGTATAAAAGTGCTTTGTGAATATTAACATATTCCAGCAAATTAGTTTGCGCTCATTATCATAAGCAATTACTTACTGTTTAGATGCAGCTTGTTTTAAATTGGCAAGCAATTTGCAAGAATTAAAACACAACATTTGAGAGCTTTCTGAGAATTCAACAGTATCAAGAGACAAGCACCATGTCCTAAACACAGTTAGTCATGAAACATGTTTAGCATTGGAATAATAAGTGGGTGGCTATAGGAGCATCCCATGCATGTTATTTTGTTTGTATATTATCAATGAATTGTGCATGAAGAAGCAGTAACAAAAAAAAAACAAGCTGGAAACAAAAGTGGGAAAGCACCGCTTCCTGAAAATAAAATAGCACTTTACTACACTTCAGTAATTTTATAACCCACGGCATTGACTGGAGCTACTTGGGAGTACTCACTCTGTCCCTTGCAAGAAGTGTGTGCTGTCTTGACCATTCTCTTCAGTTATCTCTGTAGCAGAGATGGAAGATGCTCCAAGCCAGGCAGATAGCTGGTGATAGAGGTGAGCCTGTGTCCCCCTCTCCCTCCCTCGCCCCCACCCGCCCCCCCCACCCAGACAGCTTAGTAGCCATGCGACAAAATGGTGGCCAATAATACACGGACAAAAATAATAGAGGAGCCTTCTGGTTTGGGCCTTGACATGTTCCTACACTTTCCTCCATCTATGTCTCTTTCTTCTTGCCAAGTCAGAATCCCATGGTCAGGAAACTCATAGACTTCAGAGAGATGCCCCCACTGTTTTCTGGAGAAGAGTGGGCTTCCCACCAAAAGTCTCTCAAATAGCTCTGCACACCCCCTTTACCCGCAAGCTGCTCTCACTGTTGGTTGGAGAATCTGTTTTATTTTACAGATGACAGAGAAGATACAGGAGAACCAAGTTCCATCAATATGACAAGAAGATTGCCGGCTTGCTCCACCTCGGCCAGGAGGAATTGCAGAGGAATCATGACATGAGCACTGCTTGCACTGAGAGCCTGACAACCAGCTCTAGGGTGATGGTGACAGACACAGTGATCCATCAGAACACATCAAAGCAGAAATCCAGAGACTACAGAAAACTCGGTAATAAATCAGGCTGCCAGCAGACCTGCCATTGCTCAGTGAAGACTGCAGAAGAGGGGAAGGAAGGATTGTAAAATGCCACAGGGAAGAACTCCCTGAGACACTGTCTCCCTGCCTGATACCCACAGGAACTGACTGAGGCCTACATGACCCCACAGTAAATACCCTAACCCCACTGAGGAGGGCCTCCAGGAAAACAGAAGCATGGGAGATGGGATAAAAGAGTATAACTTGGGCTGGAGAGATGGCTTAGTGGTTAAGCGCTTGCCTGTGAAGCCTAAGGACCCTGGTTCGAGGCTCAATTCCCCAGGACTCACGCTAGCCAGATGCACAAGGGGGCGCACATATCTGGAGTTCGTTTGCAGTGGCTGGAAGCCCTGGCACGCCCATTCTCTCTCTCTCTCTCTCTCTCTCTCTCTCTCTCTCTCTCTCTCCCTCCCTCCCTCCTCCTCTCTGTCACTCTCAAATATAAATAAAAATAAACAAACAAAATTTTTTTAAAAACAGAGTATAACTTGTTATACTATATAAATTAATATAAAATTTAAAAAATGTTCCTTTGAATATTAACAGTAATCACCCTTCTCAGTGTGAACTTATGTTACTTGCTATGTTCTCTGGAGGTCAGGTGTTATCATGCCTTCACACCACTTCCAGTTCCTTCTGCCTTACAAATGCAAAATAGCACATAATTGCAAGACAACCTAAAATTGTATGATTTACAACTCTAAAGCTATGTGAAATTAAAGGAACCACACAGTCCCCTAGCTTGAACATTAGCATTTATTTAGAAAACTTGTAGATACTTTCTCTGGCCTATTTTCATGTAAAATTCCCAGCATATTTTCAGTTTCACAATTCCAAGGGAGGGAGCCATCCCTTTGAAATGCATTCATCAATGAAGATTGGACTCAGCTCCCCGTCCCTTCCCAGTATAGAACGGACTGACGTGGCCTAGTAATAATGACCATTCCCACTAAATCTTCCAGCATTTTCCCACCAGCTCATCCGAGAGTTAAAAAAAAAAAAAGTTGGCAGTCTTTTGGTTGAGTTCAGTTCCTCTGCACTTCTTCTTTTCTGTCTAATTTGATGGTTGTGAATGTTCTTGGATACCCATGACCTATTAATCACATTACTGACATTTAAAAGCCATTTGGCCTGAAAATGACCAAGAAAATAGAGTTAACTTAGAAATAGGAAAGTCTTTCTTCATCTGAATGTCCTCATTATTCACAGAGAAAAATCCCTCCTTCCCCATATAAATTTAAAAAAAAAAATTCTCTGGGAAGTTAGTTGAGTAAATATTTTATTTGGAAATATTTTATGCACTAGTCAATATACTAATGTTATAGAGAATACTCTTTAGATACATTCGCCTAGAGAGAATTATTAGAAATTATATTGCTTTCCTGAGTATAGCCCAGGTGATCTGAATTTCTCTCCTGCCCTGAACTTGTTATGTCGGAGGACAGGTTGGCTGTGGCTCAGAACTTCCTCTTGAGGTGGTGTGGTGGTTTGAGCCACGTGTCTCCTCCATAATTATGTGTGCTGAATACCACAGCTGGTGGCAAATTGGGAGGCGGGGCCTTGCTGACAGTGTTGTGTCACTAGTGTAGACCCTTTCTTCCCATAAGCTATTCCCGTTTGGGTGTTGGTCCATAAAAGTAGTACCAGAGGAGTGAGGTCACTGCTGCTAGAGACCTGCGTGGTGTTTGGACTTTGGGAACTTATTTGTGAGAGGGACGTGGAAGGATTCAACCTTGGACTAAGAGATGTCTGCAGTGCTATAAGCAGAATTTGATGGACAATCCAGGTGGGTGTTTGAGAGACCTAAGTGCAGCAGGAACTGTGGAGTGTGAGGCTTGGACTTAGGAGGGGAAAAAAAGAGCTTTGTCCTGATCGGGCTGGAGGCAGTTTGTGTGAGAAGCTGCATTCTCCCCACGTCCAGGGAACATGTTTGTTGCATAGAAATGGACTGGTGTAAGCAGAGGGGCATGGCACGGAAAGAGATGTAAGTTAAGGCTGGAGAGAGTGCCTGTTCAGCTGTGCTTATTGAGAGATTACCAACATGGAGATGTGGCCAGCTATTCTGCATTGGGACAGCAGAAAAACTGCTAACACTTCTGAAAGGCAGGGGCCTGAATCCAGAGGAGTATCTAGTTCTTTAAAGTTGGATTTATTCCTCCCCTCCGCTCCCCACTAATAAATTTGGAAGCCCACCTGGTACTTTGGGAATATAGCACATGCAGGAAAGACCTGGTCATTACATTTGCAAAAGTTTGTTTGTTAGAAATGGCCACTGGGCAATTTGAGGCAGGCTTGCTGGAGTTCATGCATGGAGGCCTGATGGAGACATGGAGATGAACTACAGGTTGCAGAGGAGACCCTAGGGTTTTATTGACGTATCATGTCTGTGGGTTGGCTGTCAAGGAGAGCTGCCAGCTTAAATGTGAGCGATTCAGCTGGCGTGGCAAATTTGAATCACAGACACTTCGTCACTGGTTATAGATGTCAGACTTGTAGCCACGGGATTTGATGCTTGCCATGTTTGTTTTAGGTCTTGCAATGGCTCAATCTTTTCTGGCAATGAATGTCATCCTTTGCAATGTTAATGTTTGCTATGTTAGGTGTTTTTAGTTTTACAGGCTCACAGTTAAGAGACATTGAATTGTGACGGTGCTTAAACAATGTTGGCATTGAACAAACTATGGAGATGTTTAAAGTTGGAGTTAATGGATCACATTTTACATCATGGACAGTCATCAGCTTGTGGGAGCCAGGGGTAGAATGTGATGGTTTGAATCAAGTGTCCCCAGTAAGCTTATGTGTTCTGAATGCTTAATCCCCACCTGACAGCAAGTTGGTAGGTGGAGCCTTGCTGGAAGAGGTGTGTTACTGGGGACAGACACTGAGATCTGTTATGCCCCAGAGCCAGCTTGCTCACTCACCTGCTGGCGTTGTACATCTGATGCTGGCCAGGAGATCATGTCCACCCTCTGCTCATGCCCTGTTGTCATGAAGATTCCCCTCAAGACAGGAAGCCAAAATAAACCCTTTCCTCATACAAGCTCTTTCTGGTTGGGTGTTGGTCCTTGCAATGAGAAGTGTACTGCTACAGGTGGACTAGCCAAAACTGGTCTAATATGGCTACCAGACAGACTGACTGCCAGTGAGCTTGTAACTTTTTCCAGAATCCCATTTGCATGTGAAATCACAAATCCTCCAGTGCCACGACAGTGGACAGCTGCCCTGGTCATGACCATAAAAGAGACGGAAACAGATGACATTCCCAAAGACTCTCCACTATTTATCAGGCAGAACGTGAATAGTCCTCCTCTCTCTTTCACTCTGTATCTATATCCTTTCTACCCCTGAGGAAAGAAAAGTTGGTTTGCTAACTTTTCTCCCATTCCTCCTATTTTTGGCCAAGGACATAAATCGCCTTCCCTGTGAGAGGCAATTTAGAGGTAGTGGGACCTCTGAAAGTGAAAGTGAGGAATGCCCTTGAGTGTGGAGGGAGAATCTCGCCCTCCCTCACATCTCTATAAAGGAGAGGCCAGGAACACAAGACGGAATCTGCTTTCTCCTTACCTCTTTATTCCTAGAAGAGAAAATTGGTGAGATGATTCCCTTTACTGGAAATCTGGCAGTACCTGGACACCAGGCATGGGAACTGGATGAACCAACTTTGCCCCTAGCCAGTACATTCCTTAAAAAGACCACAATCTGTGTCAGCTGGTGGGCCTGTCTGTTCCTAGGAACTTCCTCCTATCTCCTGCTAGGAACTCTGTCTTCTTTCCTTTCCTTAAGCTCCATCTTATGTGGTCTGTGGATTTTGTTTGGTAAAGTTCATAACAAGAGTCTGGAGACTACTGGCTTAGTGGAAGTTTTGTGTGGCCACGAGCATCTGGCTTTCCAACTGCTGAGTTATAACCCAACCAAGAGCTGAGAGAAGCTCTGTGGCTCTCAAAGATACCCCACCTTTCCATATTATATCGACTGTTCTGACAGTGCTTAGTTTTGTTACTAATTTGACATTTCCAGAAGGAAACAAATATTGGTTTACAGTATGTCTTCCAAGTGCAATGGGTATTCTATTTACCTTTTAGATGATAGTTATAGCAAAATAAAATATATAATTATGAGTAGAGTACATCCTGCATATTCCATTTCATATTTGATTCATATTATTTCTCTTTGTTTCATTTGTAAAATTGGATAAAAAGAAAAATAATATTTAAAATCTGTATGTCAACCACTTCTTTTTCAATGTCTTCTAAAGTCATAGAATTTAGAAAGCACTGTCAAGGTACTATAAGCGGAGCACACAGAGAAGAGACTATTCCTGAAAATACTGGAGCTGATTTACTTTTCAAATGTTAACTTTGGAATGCAATGGTAAGTTTCAATTTTCTGGTGATATTCTTATATACTACATGGGAACATACTTTTGCACATCTTCAAGTAATTATATGCATTTACACATTTTCTCTTTTTAAGCTCGGTAAGTGTGTGTTGAGATTGACATAGAATAAAAGCTATTCATAGATGTAGAATAAAAGCACATGTATCAAAGAATTAAAATGTCATGCTCACTTTCATGTCAGAACAGGGGAAATTCTGGATTTCCAACACCAGAGTCAGGGCAGACAGAGGAGGGAGAGTGACAAACAGAACAAACAGGAGCCCACAGGGCGCCCGGGCTGTCGCAGAAGACACAAAGAAAGCCTCCAAACCAGAGAAAAGGTGTCACTCTTGCATGCCATGCGTCCTTATGCAAATCAGCATCTAAAACCATCCATGATAAACAGGTCATTCAAAAGGACAGAAAAAAAGTTTTGTTTTGTTTCTTTGCTCACGCAAGATGCTAGTAGTTTGTTTTCAAGCAAGGTCAACAACTTTCTCAAGAAAATTTCAAGCATTTTTTTTTCTTTTTAGTCATCTGCCATTTTATTATTTGTAAGAAAAATTTATTTCCATATTCATTTATCATGACCTTATCTATTTGACAAATGTCATTCCTCCTCCATGTATTATATTATACTTTTCAAAGTGTAGATTCCTAAAATAGCCTATCATTTCCCTTCTGTTCCTAACAGCAATAGGAGACCACAAAACTCAATGTCCACATCCATGAGTAGGATATATGAAACAGATGAAGTTGGGAATGACAGATTCCACTGTGCCTTTATAGGGCATGCACCAAAAATTGGCTGCTGGTTTCTGCGCCCATAACAAGGTGATAATGGGCTGAAATAAGTGTGCAGGAAAATAAACAAAATAGTGAAGCAGCCTTGTCATTCACCCTGGAGAAAGTTGTTACCAAGCCCTTTGTTAACTTATTTTCACACTTGTGATAATTTGAATGGATGCCCCCTGCCCCAATATATTCAGGATTTTTATTAAAATTTGTAATTTAGATCTGCAGCTACCTGGCTGGAGCAGGTGACACTGGGTGGTTCTAGGGTCCAGCCCTAAGGTGAACGAGTGTATTTGGAATTATAGTCTAAAGATATGCATTGTCTGACTTTTCCCTGGAGTTCCTAAGTGTGCTTGCTTGTGGAGCTGGTGTGGCTTGTGACTTTTCTCTCTCTGCTTTGACCTGTGAAGGCAGGCTGGCTTATTCTGCCATTGTGGAACTTTCCCTGGATTTGTAAGCTTTAAATAAATTCCCTTCTTCATAACTTGCACTTGGTTTGGAAATTCATCTGTGGTGACTTGATTCAGGTGTCCCCCATAAACTTGGGTGTTCTGGGTGCTGGGTTCCCAGCTGATGGAAATTTGGGAGTTAACGCCTCCTGGAGGCAGTGTATTGTTGGGGGCAGGCTTATGGGTGTTAAAGCCAGTGTCCCTTTGCCAGTGTTTGGCACACTCTCCTGTTGCTGTTGTCCACCTTATGTTGGCCAGTGTGTGATGTCCACACTCTGCTCATGCCAGTGTTTCCCATTGCCATCATGGAGCATCCCCTCAAGTCTATAAGCCAAAATAAATCCTTTTTTGTTTTTGGCCAAAAGCTGCTCTTGGTCAGGTGATTTCTGCCAGTAATGCAAACCTGACTGCAACATCACCCCAATGACTGAAGCTGACTTCTACAGAATTGGTAAGAGGAGCAGGGGTGTGGCTGAGATGAATCTGACCATGTGGATTTTGGTCTTTTGAAAACTGTGTGCTGGAGGAATGGTAAACTTGGTGCTCATAACTGGAGACACCTTCTGGAGTGGTGAGCCAAGTTTTATGGACTATCCTAATGAGAGTTTTAAAATGCTAAGTGTAGAGAGAAGTTACCTTGTAGGCTTGGCTTATAACCTTTTAAAGGGGAAGAGAAAATGGCAGAAAACCTTCTTGGAACTGGGCTACTGGCTGTGTTCTGCTGCCCAGGACCAAAGAGGTTTATCAAGGTTAAATCTGTAATGGACTCATGCGCTTGTCTAAAGACATTGGACTGAGAGATTTAAGATTTTAAGTTTGGAAAAATTCAAGCAAGTTCAAAATTTACTGACACAGAAACTAGTTTTAGGTACTAAAGCTGCTATTACCATATATATTAGCAATCTCATGGAAGATGGCCCAACTGCTTTACATTAAAACAATGGAGAGAGCTGGGCGTGGTGGCACACGCCTTTAATCCCAGCACTCAGGAGGCAGAGGTAGGAGGATCTCCATGAGTTCGAGGCCACCCTGAGACTACATAGTGAATTCCAGGTCAGCCTGGGCTAGAGTGAGACCCTACCTTGGAAAACCAAAAAAAGAAAAAAAAAAAAATGAAGAGAATGCCTGAGGTGATTTTACCCCAGAAAGACCATGATAGAAGTGGAAACTCTTTGGGAAAAGAGTTGATTGGAAAAGGAACCTGTTTTTCAAAGTCACAATTTAATTAGCCCCTGAACTAAGAATATAGCTGCATCTTGCACACCTGGCATTGATTTCAGAAGCATGAAAAATACATGGAAGTCCGCACAGTCCCAGTGTTTGCTCCTGAAATGCAGCATATAGGCAGGGCATGATGGCCCTCATTAAGAGGTGGGGGAAGCCACTGGAAGATGGACCATGGTTTGCAGTGGAGACCTAAAGATGTTTTGGATATGCAAGGGCTACCATGGAGGCTGCTGGCCTGGGATGGAAGTTTTTCTTCTGGCTATTCATCCCATCTAGAGGGGTAGATTCGGAAAACCAGAGACCGTCAGTCACTGGTTTGATACGGGACTTGAACGGCAGATGTTCAATGTTTGCTTGATGGGTACTGAGTTTGCATTGTTCCAGTCTCTCCAAGTCATGCCTTAGAGCAGTTGAAAATGTTTACTCTGTGCCTTTATATGTTGAAGGTGTATAGCTTGTTTTGATTCTACAATACTAACAACTAAGGCACAATCTTAAATCTCAGATAAGACTATGAGGACCTTTGAGGTTGGACTGAATACAATTTACAATGTAGATGGCTATGAATCAATTAGGAGTCAGGGACAGAATATGATAGTTTGAATAGATGGCCCCCAATGTATTCAGGATTTTTATTAAAGTCTGTAATTTAGATCTGCAGCTACCTGGCTGGAAGAGGTGTCACTGAGTGGATCCTAGGGTCCTTCCCTAATGTGCGGGCATGGATTTGGAATTCCAGTCTAAAGATATGCAAAGTGCCTGAGCTTTGCCTGCAGTTCCTAAGTGTGCTAATTTATGGTGCTGGTCTGGCTTGTGGTTTTTCTCTCTCTGCTTGGACCTGTGAAAGCAGACCAGCTTATGTCATTATGAAAATCCCCCTGGATCTGTAAAGCTGCAAATAAATTGCCTTCTTCCGTAACTTGTGTCTGGTTTGGAAGTTCATCCCAATGACTGAGGCTGTCTGCTTCAGCACTCTTCTCAGAATATTAAGCAGGTCAAAAGATAGTCATATTAAAAAGTATGAAGTTCATATTAAAGCAAAATGAAAGTAAGTGGATGAATTTAATTCAGGAAATGACATGATCAGCTTTGAAATTAAGCAGTATTTTCATGTCTTCTATATACAAACAGGATACATGGAAAGAAGCTAAGGGAAGGAGGCCTTCAGATAGTTATACTCAGAAAAAAAAGAATGTATTATAATGACCTAAAATAAGACAATTTGACAGTAGGCATGGAAAGAAGTTGACAGATATGAGAAACACAGAGGTAGTGATATCAGGGCTTTTGTGGGGAGGGGGAAGTGAAAGAAATTAAATGTCACTCCTAGGTATCAAATTTGGGAGAGGAGTAGATGCTGTGTCATTCACTGAGATGGACAACATCGGAGGAAGGAGATGTGGAAGGAATAACATGAATTGGTTTGAATTTAAACCTTGGCATTTCTTTAGCACTTAGTGTTAGATTTGAAGAAAGCCAAGTCTCCTGTCCACCCACTCCCAACACAAATGGCCAGAACCCAGATAAGATAATCCTTATCTAATTACCCTTAAGGAAATTTATTGAGCCTTATGCTCCAGGGCTTCAATAAAGAATGAGCCTTCCTCCCAGCCACTACCTGTGGCCTTGGGCGAGGATGTAGCAATCTGGACCTTAGCTTCGTGGAGAAGATTCTACAGGCATTCCAGAGAACCCTAATAACCGACCATAATGTCCAGACTCAGAAAAGGCAACATCACACAGGCTTGAACTACCTTGAGTCACAGGTGTTCAACCCACTTCCCTCAAAGTGTAAGTTCCCCTCTTCACTCACTGGAAAAGGCTTACAGTTACCTTTATTCCTCTGCTGGCTGATTCAGAGTCCCTTTTCCTCTAGCTTAGGACTCCACCATTTTCTCTCCTGGCACTAAATAAAATTTGGGCCCACAAAACTGTCTCTCTAGGTACTCTGTGGCAAACCTGGTAGTAACGCACACTGAATTGTGCATGGAAGATGTCTTTCTAGAGCCATGCTAACTGGTCAAGGTTGCGATTTAGGGGAGATATCCAAATTCAAAATATTGTCATGGCTTTTAATATTGGAAAGACAAAAGTCATATATATATATATGTATATATATATGTATTTCATCTTTCTTAAAAATATTTCAACATATAACACTGAACATTTCATGTGACTGCCTATGAAACTCATGTGAACTGGGGACAGCTGTCATCAGAGCATGTGTGCTATTCTCGCTTCTCTAATAATTTGGGAACTGTTTTCTGGGAAAGACTTGACTACATGATGTTGCCCTGCACACACTTCTCTGTTGTTCTTTGGATGTCAGCATATAGTTGTGTGGTGAACTTACTGGGCTGAGTTGATTTTCTTCCTCTGCTTTTCAAGATTTTCTTGCTATATGAAGGTCACTTTGAGAAATAAAGATGTGTTGGCTTAGCCAGGATGCTACATAGATAAGCAATGGGTGTAAATATCCTGACATTGAAGGAGCTTGAGTGCAAATCCCTGTGTCTGTAGGTGAAATTAATTTAGTTGCATTTCATAATCATTTCTTACTGGAGATGGGAAGCAGTAATGGAGTCATTGCTATGAAAAAAAATTTAGTCTTTATTTACTCAGTTTCCTTCAGTATTAAATATCTTAAAGCCAGTGTGGTGGCACACGCTTTTAATCTCAGCACTGGGGAGGCAGAGGTAAGAGGATCTCTATGAGTTCGAGGCCACCCTTGGATGTCATAGTGAATTCCAGGTCAGCCTGGGCTACAGTGAGACCCTACCTCGAAAAACCCAAAAAAAAAAAAATCTTAAAACTTTTCCTAAAGAATAGGTTCTAGGGGGCTGGAGAGATGGCTTAGCAGTTAAGGCGTTTGCCTGCAAAGCCAGAGGATCCCGGTTCAACTCTCCAGGATCCGTGTAAGCCAGATGCACAAGGGGCGCATGCATCTGGAGTTTTTTTTTGCAGTGGCTGGTGGCCCTGGTGTGTCCATTCTCCCTCTCTCTCAAATATATATATATATATATATATATATATATATATATATATATATATATATATTAAAAAGAATAGGTTCTACCTGGTCATGGCAGCACATGCCTTTAATCTCAACACTCTGGAGGCAGAGGTAGGAGGATCACTGTGAGTTTGAGGCCACCCTGAGACAACACAGTGAATTGCAGGTCAGCCTGAGCTAGAGTGAGACCCTACCTCAAAAAAAACCAAAAAGAAGAACAGGTTCTATTGATAACCTCCACTCTGATCTATCAGTTCCCCTCCATTCAGAAGTCTATAGTATAAGGGGCATGGTTGGTAGTAGCAGGTAAGATACCTTTAGGCAGAGTAAAAGACAACAACATTTCCTCTAATTTTTTTAATTTTACATGTTGAAAGAAAATCATTGTAAACTGAATTTTTGTCATTAAACGGAATTTACTTGCATTTTTTTTTCAAAATTGTTGTGAAGATTTGAACATAAAATGTCCCTCATGATTGAGAGTCATACTTAATCGTCTACTAACTGTGGCTTACGGAAGTGGAGCTTTCCTGGAGGAGGCGGGTCCCTGGGACAGACCGTGAGGTCTTATCGTCTCACTTATCTGTACAGCTGCTTCACTCTTGGTGCTTAGTCTCAGCTGGTGTGAAAAGGTGTGACACTCGGCTGTCTGTCATGCTTCCCTGCCTTCGATAAGCTTCTGCTTGAAACTGTGAGCTGAAAATAAGCCCTCCCTTTTCCATAAGCTGCTTCTGGATAGGAGTGTTGTTCCAGCAATGAGAGGTAAGTGCAATAATTTTCATATTAAATATAAAACTCTATGGTGGTGACAATGTGATTGCAGCCACCTTCCCACGTGCAGATATACATGTCAGTGGCATCCCTCTGTGAGGTGTTGGTAACCTTCAGGATTTGGCTAAGGAAATTCAACTCATCTCAGAACCAGGTACTCTGTGGAACAGAGCCATGATCTTCAACAACAGGGTAATAAAGAGACACAGAGGGCTGGAGGGATGGCTTAGCAGTTAAGGCACATGCCTGCAAAGCCAAAGGACCCAGGTTTGATTCCCCAGGACCCACATAAGCCAGATGCACAAATGAGTGCATGCATCTGGAGTTTGTTTGCAGTGGCTGGAGGCCCTGGTGCACACATTCACATTCTTTCTCTCTCTCTCTGTCTCTCTCTCTCTCCCCACCCCCTGCCTATTTCTCTCTCTCAAGTAAATAAATAAATAAAAACAAAGAGACACAGAAAAGAATTCTGAGTCCTCTTCAGTCATTTTCTTTCATGCATAGCATACACCAGTAGTGAAAGAACTTCAAAGTTTTTCTGAAAGAAAAAAAGCCCTTTGCACATTCAAAATCTGATCATCACAGATTTAATTTTTGGAAATGAAATTCCTGAAAGGGAGAGAATACCAGAGCACTGCTAACCATGTTGCACAAAGAATTAAACCACAACAACTTAAAGCATGAATTTGATACACAGACTTCAACAAGACACACACATGACAAAAATTTATTTAAAAAAAAAAGACACTCAATATCCCCAATCTCCTCTATTCCTCCATGGGTGCTTCAAAGCACAGATCCAATTTGGAAGTCGGTGAAATTGGGTACCCAATTGGGAATATATAGTTAATGAATTTTATACCATCTCCTTTCTTTGCAACTGGAAAGAGATAGAAGTCTCAAAAAGATTTGATAGGTTTCACTGTTTTTCTAAAATGCCCCCAACACCAATTGATTTCATACCCTGGTAGAGATAACCAATCTACTAATTAAACTATTAACTCTTTCTTCTAATTTGCAAAGCTTTTAAACAATGAAATTCCTGAAGCTGCCCTGAAGCCCCCAAGGATGCAGAATTTCCACAGATATACACATGCACATTGCCCTAAGCAAGATGTGACCTTGTAAATGCAGTCACATTCACCAACTCACAAAATGTTTAATGGTTTTTTTTTTTTTTTGCCTTACTTTGCTTAACAAATTCATATAACAAAGAAAGCCTCCAAGGTAGACCCAGAGAGGTTCCTTACTCTAGCAGTTAAATTGAAAGGTGACAAAATGAAATCTCCTCTATGACTCTTTTGAAAGCTGTGAGATTACTTTCCAGCCAACGGAATGTGTGGCTGACGTGGAAGAAAGTGGCAGTTCCAAAATGTAGGAAATGCGTCCAGAAGACGGACTTCAATCTCAAGACATCAGCGTATACAGTCTTCTCACTCCTAACGCATATTTAATTTTAAAAAGATATCACCAAAAATCTTCTCTGTTACTTACATCAAGTTATTTACGTCACTCCCTGGAGCCAGATCTAACATTATTAGTGCATTAGTATGCTTTATCTATGTATTTTTTAGGATGGGCGGAAATAAATGAGCACAGTTAAAAGGCCCTCATGGAGATGCACAAGGGGGCGCATGTGTCTGGAGTTCGTTTGCAGTGGCTGGAGGCCCTGGTGTGCCCATTCTCTTCCCCTCTCTCTCTGCCTCTTTCTCTCTCTCAAATAAATAATTAAAAAGCCCTCATGGTACACGGCAGTGCTCAACCTTGAACTGAAAAAGAAAAAAAAAACGTGGACCCAGTGCTAATTCATTGCTCTGTGACTTTACTGAAGCTAAAACTCTCCAAGAATCCTCATTTCCGTCTTTGTAAAATAAGGGGTGGGGGTGGGGGCTGTTCCACACGATCTCTGTGGCATTACCAACTCATTCCTTATGTGTAAAATATCACTCCTCTAGAACTGGCGCTGGCCTTGGATTTGATGCTGGAGTTGCCCTGAGCATGAAGTAAGAGATTGTATTGGCCCGTGAAACCCACGTAGACAGCATCCCGTGACTTCCCTGGCTGGGTCTGTCTGTTTTCTTATTTGGCTTTAAAGAAGTGTTCAAAAATGCTTCTGGAGTTTATGGTTCTAAAATGATGTAGTAGATGTTATTTTATTTAGTATTGTAAATCTTTATATGATTTTAGGAAAGTAAGACATAAATGCAGAAAAGAAAAAAAGAGAGTATTGGCTGAATGCCACTAGCAGCTAACATTTTTAATTCCTGAAATCACACACCTTCCTTGACTGCTCTTGCCGCTCCACCTAAATCAATGCAATACAAAGCGCACAGAATGATAGTCTAACATGAGACCTACATTTATTCAAACCCAGTTATGTAATTACTGAGGTCTTCTCTTTCTAAAATCTATAATTACAGCAGTTAAACTCGAAAAGGTTGGGTTAAAAGTTATTAAGCAAAAAACCACCCTGGTTGATTTGTTTTGAGAATACATGTTAAGATAATTCTTACTTAGATGAACAGACTCATTCCAAGGTGGAATTTATTTTCAGCTTTGGTACGTTCTATTGTCACAAATATGACTCAGATCTTGCACAAGGCTGGTTACTGTAGTTGAGACGTCAATTTAAGTCATGAAAATATGCAGAGATCTCAGAGCAGTTACATTCTCTACATATTTAACTGCAGCAACACCGTGTTCTCTACTTTCCTGAGTCGTTCAGAGCTCCTTAAATCTCATTTAAAGGCAATCCTGGGCTAGAGAGACAGCTCAGCAGTTAAGTTACTTGCCTGCAAAGCCTAAGGACCTGGGTTCGATTCCCCAGTATCCACATAAAGCCAGATTCACAAGGTCGTGTGTGCATCTGGAGTTCATTGAGAGCTACTTTTAAAATTTCATTAAGCCCTTCACATCAGAACAGAAAAGCATGATTTAAAAAAAAATTATTGCACCCCACATGTTGGGTGACTTTCATCATATTTCATTTATATTTCAAGTACTAGATGGAAAAAGCCAACAAGGTGATAAACATTTTTAAGATGGAGAAAATACAGATTCACAGAGAGCGGATGACTCCTCCAAAGTGATAAAAGTAGTCACTTATGAATCCCTTAAGTAATTTACGTCTCAGATCTGAAAGTATGCCTTTTTACTGTTTCCACTATTACATATAGCTGTCTAAATAACTGTCCCATAGAAAAACAATAAAGAATAATGCACTTAAAAAATTCTACCACATACAATATAAATGATCAACAAATAAATGTATTTATGGCAACCTTCTACTACTCATGGATTTGAGAAGTCCAAATGAAGAAAAAAAAAGGCCATTACATACTAATGGTTGTTAAGTGTTTCAGTACACCATCACTGCTATTGGGAACATTAATATGTTACACATAATAGGATTAATTATATATTTTGTGACTAAATAATTATCTATCTGTTCCAGAAACCATGGGAAGTACAAAAATGTACAAGATAGGAACTTTAAGAAGATAAGGGAACTTTCAAGTTATTTGCCTATGGAGAGTCAAAGCAAAGATGCTATTTTGAACTGAGAAATCAGAGAATATATCTTTCTGGGCTTCTCGAAGATGTTTATGTTTAGGCTCCACACACACTTCAATAATGCCACTTGTCTAATAACAGGCACTTTCTACATTTATAAACAGCAACATAGCTTTTTCCTAGTCCATTGACTGACTCTTTGACTTGGGACCAGTACAGAACAGGCCTGGTCCAGAGGTTGTGGTTTTGGTTTAGAGACCATTTATTAAGTGACATTATGTGAAATCAATGAAATGATACGGCTTTCACCTTTCTCAAGTTCAAGATCACAAGGATCATTAAGATTGAAAGAACCTCCCTCGTCTGTTGGGCAAAGTTAACTTGATTTCTCTTAAGAAAAAAAAAAAAAAAGGCCAGGCTGGCATGGAAGCCATGGTGATTTTCCTACCTTAGCCTTCCCCAGTATGGGAATAAAGGTAGGTGTGAATGGGCTGGAGGGATGGCTTAGCAGTTAAGGCGTTTGCCTGCAAAGCCAAAGGACCAAGGCTCAATTCTCCAGGACCCACCTTTGCCAGATGCACAAAGGGGCTCACGCATCTGGAGTTCGTTTGCAGTGGCTGGAGGCCCTGGCGTGCCCATTCTCTCACTCTCTCTCCCTCCTTCTATGTCAAATATATAAATATATAAAAATAAATATAAAAAAGGTAGGTGCGCATTACCACACCCTGGGCCATACTGACAATCTCTTTAACAAAGGCCCCTGTGATTACATCCTAATGTTGTATTGTTAGTTCTATTGTGTTACACAAATAAGTCACTGGTTCCAGACAGAATGCCTAAGACTCTACTATGATATGTGCTTATGAGTCTATCAATGGCGATAAGAAAGGAAGGAAAACACAGGAACTGAAAACAGGACACAGCCTGATTCTTCAGATAATGATTATTCTAAACAAGAACCATTGCGTTAAAGTAGAATGTAGACAAAGGCATTTTTATAACAATGCAATTAGATCCAAATATAAACATGTTTATTAATGAAGTATCCCAACGAAAATGTGGAATAACAGTCTCCATACAACATTGCTTTTTTTTTTTTTCCTTTTACAAAAACAGAGGTGATTATTAGACACAGATCAGAGAAGGTTACCTTCCTGACTCAGGCCTTACACACACACACACAGAGAGAGAGAGAGAGAGAGAGAGAACATCTTACTCAGAGGTCTGTGGAAGCTAGCACCCATGTTTCAAAATAACTTATTGGCTTAATGAACGGCTACTCTTATTTTTTTTTTTTTACAAATGCAAGAGAGCAGTATGTTGTGTGTCAAAAAGGGTGACATAAAGGTTAAGGTCTGAGTCTCACGTTTGAGCTGATTCTAGTTTTACAAGAAGCACTTTAAACTGGACAAGACTGGTTCAGTCTAACTGAAGGGAAGTGGAAATACACATCTATATTTGCCACAGCCCTAACAGCCAACAAAGGTCAGGGCTCCAGGGTGACGTCACACATCATACCAGAGAGTATTCTTCTGTAGAGGTACTTGGGAGTGGTAGCTCCAGTGGGATAGAAGAGAGAGAGAGAGAGAGAGAGAGAGAGAGAGAGAGGGAAAGAGAGAGAGGAAGCGAGGGAGAGAGGGAGGGAGAGAGGGAGGGAGGAAGGAAGGAAGGAAGGGAGGGAGGGAGGGAGGGAGGGAGGGAGGGAGGGAGGGAGGGAGGGAGGGAAACAAGTTAGTTGCCAAAATATTGGCCAAGGTGACCTTTGACCCTATCTACTTTCCCTTCCTTTTGTCTTTCCTCAGTACAGCCTTGCTTCATTGACCCCTCTCTAGCATGCTGAGTTCGTGGAAGCAGGATGACTTGTGGCTGTTGCAAAGGATATACCTGGTATTTAAGAAAGAAAAGGGAGAACCTACTAAGTTTCTCTGCATCAAAATGTCTTGCATAAGTAGGTTCAGAAAACAGGGCATGCTCTTGTTCATTGTAGCAGACTCGGAATATTCAGTTTACTCCCTGTGCAGAGACAGCATAGCTACCTGGAGAATTAATTATTTGCTTTGCGCACACCTTACGAGCAGGTCTTGTAAAAGAACTCCCAAAGCAATCTTTTGTGCAGGTCCACTGCTATTCCGTATTTCAGAGCTTCATGTGCTCTGTGAGGTTATTATAAAGAGAAAAAATACGAATCAGTTGTTTCTTTAAGTAGAGAAGCAGGTAAGTAATTCAGACAGGAAAGTAGAGGGAAATTAGCATAAAGTTAACCACGCCTCTGTTTTGCTGTCTGCCTTTGACCCATGGCAAATGGATTACCTTGTCTCTGTCTATATGTCCAAGAATAAATGAAATTCATATTTTATCAACACATTTGCCAGGCATGGTGGCACATGCCTTTAATCCCAGCACTCAGGAAGCTGATATAGAAGGATCACTGTGAGGTGGAAGCCAGCCTTACAGAACTGACTTACAGAGTGACTTCTGTGTCAACCTGGGCTACAAGGAGACCATAGTTAAAAAAATAAAAAAGAAAAGAAAAAGAAAATCAATAAAATCCACATTGTGGGCTGGAGAGATGGCTTAGCGGTTAAGCGCTTGCCTGTGAAATCTAAGGACCCCGGTTCGAGGCTCAATTCCCCAGGACCCACGTTAGCCAGATGCACAAAGGGGCACACGCATCTGGAGTTCGTTTGCAGTGGCTGGAGGCCCTGGCGTGCCCGTTCTCTCTCTCTCTCTCTCTGAGTCTTTCTGTGTCTGTCGCTCTTAAATAAATAAAAATTTTAAAAAAAAATAAAAAAATCCACATTGTGTTAAGTAAATTAACATATGTCTGAAAAATATATAGCTCAGAAGAAGGTTCACAATGTTTGTGTTTCTTCAGTGTAAGACAGAAGCATTCATTATATCAATACCTCAAGTGAAAGTCGAACCATAAATATTCTGAATGGTCCCATAATTGAAAATAGAAAACATCTTACCTTTACCTTTCTCGGAAGAAAAAACCACAGCTCTTCTTGGTGGGAGGGCACAATGTTAGATTGTTTTCTGTTTGAGCTAGCAGAACATTGCTATGACTTGGTACTTGATTAATAACTAATCAAGACATACTCATTTCATACTGGAGGGATAGTAAGGAGATCATAAGGGAGTAAGGATTGCCTCACAAGCATAAGGACCTGAGTTTAATGTCCAGAACCCAGGTAAGGATTCCAGGCATGGTGGCACATGGTTGTAATTCTAGCACTGGGGAATTGAAGATGGGGATTTCTGGGACTCGGGAGCTAGCCAGTCTAACGTAATTGATGAGCTGTTGGTTCTGTCTCAAAAAAGATGATCTGTGTTCCTGATAAAGGTCACTCGAGGTTTCCACTGGACTCTCACACAATGTACACACATGTGCATGCACACCTACATACAAACACACTTATTTAAAAAAAAATCCCTATACTGCCATGTACTTATAAAAATGTGACCCACCAAAGGCTAGTGGTAAGACCCTACTGCTGAAGACACCTTATGTGATTGACATGCAAATTAGAATGGCATGGCTGGAAGTTGGAAGAGAGTCAGTCCCCAGACAGTCAGCGCATCTAGTGCCAGAAGGTGCTACATGGGCGACTGGGGGAAAATGACCAATATCTGTCAAAGCAACGCATGGTCTAACCTACTTAGCAGCAAATAACTTGTTGTGATGCCCACACAAGTGCAGTGGTGGCACACAGCCATGGTGGGGAACCAACTGCTCTCAATTTGGCCAACTGATCCCCTCATTGGTATGGGACCCATAGCTGGAGCTGGGAAACAAGTCAGAACCATATCCAAACATAAGCCCACTCTCCAATATCAAGCTACCATCAATTGTGGGCTACAAGAGGGCCTACACCTATTAAATTCTCTATTAAAAAAAAAGGGTTATCTCATTTGTCCTGATGCTAACTTACTCTCCGTTGGAGAATCTGCTTCTCTTTTTCAGATAGATGTAGATCCCAAGGAGAGAGCCACCCCATCATACCTCAAAAGGGCCCCAGCTGAAACTAAGAAAAATTTAAGAAACAAGCAAGGGGGCTGTTTTCCTGATGAACCGGATACCAGCAGAAGGGGGAAGGAGATCAGCACAGAGAAAAATCAACTCCTACCAAATCAGAGAGCCAGAGCCTCAGAGGCCCCCAACACCTCATCACTGAAGCAGACCAAAAATGAACCCAACATGGCTCAGGGAAATTTTGCGGAAGAGGGGGTGGAAAGAATGTCAGAGCCACATGTTGGGTCATGATATGCAGAGACATTTAGCTTACCCATAACTGTGGGCTAACTCCACAATGCATGACCCATATACCTCAACAAGGAGGGGCCAAGGAGAGGGGGTAGGTCACGGATGAGCCTAATAATGGTACCAAACTGACTGTATTTGATGAATACAAAACTAACTAATAAAGAAAAAAAATAAAATAAATAAATACTTATAGCATGTGGATAATTATAATTTAATAAGTAAAGGCTATACTCTGGATGTGTAAGAGCCAGATCTAGGGTAGGAGTAATAGTCCTGTAGTAAACACGTTTCTTAAGCATTGTGACTCTCAAAATGTGATCTCCACGTGAGCTTGGTAATGACAGAGACCCAGAGGCAGAAGTGGCTGATTCTGTGAATGTAGTTCCAAGCTGGCATGGGAGAGCGGAGTTGGCATTGCATACTGACGAGAGTAAAAGACGGTTTTGACTGAAAGTTGCACTGAGTTTTACTTTCACAAGGCTCTACTCGGGCTCTTTAGGGACACAAATCCAAGCTTTCTTATCGCTGTCCCCCTTTGGCTCAGAGCTCTACTTAGCACACACCTGAAGAACATTTGCTGAGTCCCTCAGTGGGAGGGTTTGTCCTTCTGCGCCCTCCTAACTTCATCATTAACTGGGCGCTTTACAACACAGCCTGGGAGTTTGGGGTGTAGCCAGTGGCTAAGGCATATAATCGAGCTCACGGGCTCTGAGTCTGTCTCTTCACTTAAGGTTCATTACACTGGCTCCCAAGGATCCCAGGGGTGATTCCTTCCTACTCCAAATCCCAGTAGCTCATGTCACCCAGACAATGCCTACAGCATGACATTAGCACTTCAGGTGCACTATTGTCTGTGAGCTCTCTGCCCCTCAATTGGTTCATGTGATCTTTGCCTGGCCTCCCAATTAAAGCTCTCCCATGCTCCTTGCAAGCAGGAACCATAGCATGTTGATTCTTTGTCTCAGCCACAGAGCTGCTGGGAGGTCACCTCACATAGCACCGGTGCAAGATCAAGTTCACTTAGCACCTGTAAATTGCCAAAGCTGCTGCCTACCTGTGTCAAAGAAAGAACTGTCTCATGCCTAGATTTCAAAGAGAAACAAAACCCATCCACAATCGAAATCAGGGCACGGCCATTCTCATGGTTTCTGATGATGATACCAAGCCTGCCTGACTTTGTACATGTGGCAAATTACATTGTGAAGATACTAAGGCCCGCATTATACGTCCCCATCTTATACATTTGCTGGTCAGACAAGGAGAGGGTATGGTCTAAGATCACAACTTACACTACACAGGAAGAAAATAAACTAGCACTTGTTTCTGGGCTCAGCATACGGTAGGCAATTTTATTTCAGGGAATAAAGAGACACCAGATGTGGGTCACATGGCTTCCCAAAACTCCAGCTGAGAAAAACCACTTGGTGGTATTCCAATAACAGCCAGCCCAGGTGTGGGATACTACAAACTCCTTTGTTTTCTTTTTGTTGTAGTATTTCTGCCAAAAATCAAGCAAATATTTGTATTTTGTTGCACAAAAGAAAACCACGAGTTGCTCTGATTAACTTAATAATGAAGGGTTGAGTCTGCTGTTTACTGTGAATGCTCCAAATCAACCTCTTGTTGTTTTTCATTGCTCCTAAAATGCAGAAAAGTGAACGGAGATATTTAACTTTTCCTCTAGCTCTTGCTTTTTAGTATTTTCTCTTCTGGACCAAAGAATTCCTTGATTTTTTTTTTTTTACTATATTATATGTTTTCTGTTCAAACCTTACCATCTTTCCTCCTCAATCCACTAAAATTTACTCACATTTCCCATTTTTAGCTACTGTTCCTTATGAAAATCTCTTCCACCCACTGTTCCTTCTCTGTTTACCTCACACCTTGAGCCTCACCTATGTTCCTAGTAAACTTTCCCCATGCTCTTCGTGTGAGCACAGTCTGACAAATGCCGTATCTGAGGAGGTCAACTCCCTGCTCTCTCTCCATGCACCTCACAATGTAAGTGGCAAATATGTCCCGCTTTCCTTTCCCTTCTCTCTCCATAAAACGCTATGCTATAACTTTCACTTGGGTCCAAGAGCATTTACCTTTGTTTGAAAATAAAGATATGGTGTGTGTGTGTATGTGTGTGTGTCTGTGTCTGTGTCTCTCTGTCTGTCTGTCTGTCTTTAAATCAATACTGTTTGACTGATTACAGAGTTGACACAGCATTCAGGGACTATGCCAGAAAGGAAAGAACACACTTTGGATTTTAGCACTAAAAGTTTATGTAGCTTTCAATCTAAGACTTAATAAGAACTTTAATCCATTACAGGTCTGTACAAATTTGTGGCCTAAATGCCCCTTTCTCATCTCATTGTGATTCGGATGCCATTTAAAGGGAATTGGAGCCGGGCGTGGTGGCGCACGTCTTTAATCCCAGCACTCAGGAGGCAGAGGTAGGAGGATTGCTGAAAGTCTGAGGCCACCCTGAAAGTATATAGTGAGTGCCAGGTCAGCCTGGACTAGCACGAGAACTTACCTTGAAAAACCAATAAATAAATAAGTAATAAAAGGAATTGGACGGTTGCAACCTAGGATGCTTTAGTGAATTCTCAAATTCTAGAGGGTGGTTTTCCTTGGGTCAGTGGTATCTTCTGATGTCAGAGGCATTAGTGCTAATCTTGCAGGAGTATCATGAGATACTTTAGTGCAGGGGCTGCAGAGAAGATTTAGCAATTAAGGCATTTGCCTGAAAAGCCAAAGGACACCAGTGCGTTTCCCCAGTACCCATGTAAGCCAGATGCACAAGGTGGCACATGTACGTGGAGTTCGTTTGCAGTGGCTGGAGGCTCTGGCATGCCCATTCTCTCTTCAAAGAAATAAATAACTATAGAAAATATTTTTTACAAAGATATTTCAGAGCAGAATGTGTCTAAAACTCTAGTGTGAGTTTTAACACTGAAACTCATCTAATCATACTTATTAAAAATATTAAATGCAAAAGTGTATACTCAGTCTACTAACATTGTATTCTGTCTATGTCTTCATATAGTCTTTTGTTTACAAGGTAGGATCTCTCTGTAGCTCAGCCTGACGTAGAATTCACTATGTAGTGTCAGGGTGGTCTCAAACTCATGGCAATCCTCCTACCTCTGCCTCCCAAGTAATGGGATTAAAGGCATGTACCACCACGCCTGGCACCACATATTCATTCTTTAAGGCACAAAAAGGAATATGCCCAAAATAAGAACTATGACTACCTTTGGTCAATAGAATTATAAAATATTTTAAATTGGCTTTTTGTTCTATTTTTTAAAATTTTACCATACTTCCTATATTGTCAGAAACATATAAACATACTTGAAATTCATAGTCAGGAAAAATGCACTTTAAAAAAAGAGACTGTATACTTGCCAACTATATAAAATCAACTGTGTAGACTGAAAGTTGAGCTAGAGGTGTAGTTATGTGATAGAGCCACACAACCTCAGGGACTCAAAGGGTCGGAGGGGGAGGACACCCACTGCGGCCTTACTGCAGAAGGGTCACTGACCTGGGGTAGAGGTCTGAGAGAGTCATAATGTAAGTTGGATATATTTTCATGAAATTGCTTATAGATTTATCAACGTGTTGAGGAAATAAAGCACAGCTTTCCACTTTGGTTAACAGCAGAGAAGTAAACAGTGTCACCACGGTTGACACCGGGGAGACCCGTTCTCTGTGGAGCCACTTACGACAGCCATCAGGAAGGAAACCTAGTCACAGTGACAGATGAGTTGGTAAAGATGGAGGAAGAGGTCAAAGGTGAACATGTTGCTGACTTTTATTTAGCTTACTGCCCAAGTTATTATTCAATAAAACCTGACCTTCTGAACAAGAGCACCTACTGACGAATTACAGGGAGTCATGTGACAAGACAAACATGCATGATGATACAAAGCCAGAAAAAAAAAAAATTCTTCCATGATTTTTGCTAAAAACTCTGGGAATGTGTATCCATTAAATCAAAAGAAAAAAAATGGATTTAGTCAAATAAGAATTTGAAGAGTTGAACGATACAGGGTAGAAAGGAACAGGTAAAAAAATAAAGAACAGGGACAAAAATAAAGATCAACTGGAAAAATATAACAGAATTAAGACCTGATATTAGAGTTCATTCTTCTCCTTTCAACATGAAGAACTGACAGATAGATATAACCTAAACTTGTATTCCTCAAGAACAAAGATATATATATAATATATAAATAAAATATACAAATTACAAAAATCAAAAAGATCAAAACACTTCAGCCTAAGGTTATATCCCTCCACAAAATGAATTGATCTGTGTAAATTATAAAAATTAATTTTTCAGATTTAAAATAGAATTGCACAAAATTCTCTCTCTTTCTCTCTCTCCCACACACACATATAACAAAAGCAGACTTAAAGAAATTAAAAGGAAACAATGAAAAATATATAATTTCCATAATATATACAACTAGATATATGTACAACCATAGCTATCCCAGTCATTAAGGAAAAAGCTCACAGTGGGCTGCAAGTTCACTGAGAAATCAAAGTGAAGCTGAGCTGAAAACGCCTCCCCACTGACAGAAAGCTAGAAAGAAAAAAAGCAAAGCTACGCTGCATGCAGCCACATGGGAGAGAGAAGTAATCAGTGAGGATACTCAACAGTCCACAAGCCGTAAGTATGGCTAGCCAGTCCAAATGAGCCAATGGGTTTAATAGTGGCATTTCTGTTATGGGGGAAAACAACCACCCTCTAATTAGACCAGAGGCCCACTCCTTGCGGCGGGGGGGGGGGGGAGGGAATATATCTCTGGTACTACAACAACCTACAACAGGAGTAGTCATGAGCACTAGAAGTGTAATGTCTGCTGGTGTCTGGATAAATACATGTATTATGCTCACTAAACTTCCCAGTAAGCCCTTCTCTTAATGTTCATACCCATATATCAATGCTATTCTCACTTTTGGTTAGAGAAGCTTCTCTTTTCAGATGACAGTGACCTTGGGATGACTCAGGAGGCACCATGGGGCTGAGAAGATGTGACAGAGGAGTGCTCACCTTCCAAGGCTCGGGGTCCATTGTGGAAGAGGTGGCAGAAAGAATATAAGAGCCAAAGGAAGGGTAGGACTCCTTACAACGTGCTCCTCCAGACACAAAATGGCCTGGATATCCATGACCTCACAGTGCCTGACACTACCTACACAAGTCCTTCATATAGGAGGAAAAGATGATGACATCAAAATAAAAGAGAGACTTATTGAGAGGAGAAGGGGATATGATGGTAAGTGGCTTTAGGAAGGGTAAAGTGGAGGAAGGGAGGAGGGGGAATTATCATGGTTTATTGTCTATAATTATGGAAGTTGTCAATAAAAAGAGAAAAAGGCTCACAATCAAATTGCAAGTTGTACAAAAGAGTTGCACAGACATTTCGTCAACTGCAAAACACATCTTAAAAATACATAATTCGGGGCTGGAGAGATGGCTTAGCAGCGCTTGCCTGTGAAGCCTAAGGACCCCGGTTCGAGGCTTGATTCTCCAGGACCCGTGTAAGCCAGATGCACAAGGTGGCACATGCATCTGGAGTTTGTTTGCAGTGGCTGGAGGCCTTGGCGTGCCCAGTTCCCCCCCCCCCCTGGCCCCCATCTCTTTCTCTCTCTGTCTGTCGTTCTCAAATAAATAAATAAAAATAAACAAAAAAAGTTTTTTTTAAATACATTATTACATTTAAAATATATGCCTCTAAACATACAAAACATGTTCAACAATATCACACTAAAGAGAGACTGATGACAATAATATTGTAGTTAGTTACATTGGATATAAAAGCATGACAGAGTGCACCCTGGGGAAACACACACACACACACACACACACACACACACACACACACAAAACAAACTAGCTCTTCTTTTCCGGGGAAAGAAAGCTTCGGTAGGAGCACACTGAAGAACTGGCAGTCTCTCAAGATGTGACCCATACAAGTCTTTGCCCCACTAATTACGCGTGTAGGACTTTCTCAAACAAAGTGAACGCAGCCAGTTTACGCTGACCCTGCACCGGCGCTGCTCCTAAGTGGGTTCCTTTAACGTGCTGCCATTGGCTTATTCCTCAGCTCCTTTCTTTTCCTTCTGTTTTAACTCCAAGAGTGTATGAAACCTGCCTTGACTACCCTGTCCCAGATGGGCACAGGGTGATATCGGTAAATCAAGTATTGGAAAAAAAAATGCGGAGATTTCATGTTTACAGCATTTTCTTATCTTTTTTGATCAGTCTATATATAGTTTATAGCTCAGGCTAGCTTAAAAAATCTATGCCAATCCTCCTACACTAGGCCTCCCAAATGCAGGAATTGTAAGTATGAATGACCATAACTAGTTTGTCCCTTTGTTAAATTTATATTTGGAACTAATTGGATGTGGTGTGTGTGTGTGTGTGTGTGTGTGTGTGTGTGTGTGTGTTTGCATGTAGGGTGCACAGGTGTTCACATGCATGTGGAGGACACAGAACAAAAGCCATAACTGGATAAGTGCATATATTGTGCCTGGAGTTCACAAATTAGACTAAACTGGCTGGCTGGCTGGTGGTTCCAAAGGATACAACTCTCTAGCTCTGGCCTTACAAGTGCATGCCACCGTGGTCTGCATCTTCATGGTTTCTAGAGATGGGGCTCAGGCTTGCAAGACAACACATTACCGAATGAGCTGTCTCCCCAACCAACAAGGACATCCTAGCTAGGAAAAAACCTGATAATTTTTTGAAATAATTGAAGCAGTATGGTATGCTTAGTCTTTGCATACATAACCCAACTTCTTTTTTTATTTTTATTTTTTTTATTTTTATTATTATTATCATTTTTTTTGTTTTTTGTTTTTTCGAGGTAGGGTCTCACTCTAGTTCAGGCTGACTTGGAATTCACTATGTAGATTCAGGGTGGCCTCGAACTAACTGCGATCCTCCTACCTCTGCCTCCCCAGTGCTGGGATTAAAGGCGTGCAACACCATGCCCGGCTTTTTATTTTTATTTTTGAGGGAGAGACAAGAGGTAAGGAAACAGGGCGAGAGAAAGAGAGAGAATGGGAGCGCCAGGGCCTTTCAGAACTCCAATCACGTGCGCCCCCTTGTGGCACATGTGTGACATTGCGTGCTTGCATCACTGCGTCTGGCTATGTGGGATCTGGAGATACAATCGTGCATTCTTAGGCTTCGCACCACTAAGCCATCTCTCCAGCCCGCATAACCCAGCTTTTATGTTAAGGATGATGTTTCTATTAAGAAGAAATAATTCAGAAACATGAAAAAGACATAAATGGAAAAAAAAGGAAGCTAAAATAGATAATCCACACATGACATGTGTAAAGCTATTGAGTCCATTTAAGCCTCTAAAACGAGTTCATTGTATTGTACTACACAATCTACAGATTAACAAATGCTACTACTAAATGTCTTTCAATTCCTCATAAAGATGAAGGGCTTGGTCCGCGCTGCTGAATAGAGATTCCAAGGCCACATTATAGCTCTGCAGAAAGGAAGCAGGTCAGAATCCAAAATGAGGCGGCTTGGGTACGGCAGAGATTTTCTCTGTGTGTGCTTTGTTCAGGGCAGAAGTGGAGCGTATATTACAGATCTGTTACCTAACAGCTTGGAAGACTTCATGTGTTTGGTTTCTTTTTAATTTTTTTAAATTTTTTTTTTTGTTCATTTTTATTTATTTAGTTGAGAGCAACAGAGAGGGAAAGAGGCAGATAGAGAGAGAGAGAGAGAGAATGGGCGCTCCAGGGCCTCCAGCCACTGCAAACGAACTCCAGACGCGTGCGCCCCCTTGTGCATCTGGCTAACGTGGGTCCTGGGGAATCGAGCCTCGAACCAGGGTCCTTAGGCTTCACAGGCAAACGTTTAACCGCTAAGCCATCTCTCCAGCCCCTTCATGTGTTTTGAATGGCAAGGTACTGACCATGGTGGTTTCTGCAAAAGTGGCTGAGCAAAATTAAAAACCAATTCTTTAAACACTTAGAATATCATCACTCCATTTGTTCTGTTGCTTTGCAGGTCCTAAGTAATTGGAAATGAAGCTACTGGACAGCGGTGTTATCTTTCACAATGAACAACCAAATTTAGATGTCAGAGTGACGGTTGAAGAAAATTGCTTGAATGGAAAATAAATGAGCAACTGTAGAGTAAACCAAGTCTACTTGCTAAGCCTCATGTTATTAACTAGAGACATGATTATTGCAGCAAGGAGCCAGGGCTTATAGAAGTTCTGTGAAAAATCAATACAGGTTTTCAGACTGTAACTTCAACAGAGATTTGATTTGTCAGACATTAGTCTTTCTTGCTTTATTCAGAACATGGAATGGATTTCTGAAAGTATTAAATGAAAATATTCACATTGAACTACAAATGCTGTGTTTTTTTTTTTCAGAACACTTCAAACTCAAAGTTTCAGACAGAAAAAATAAATCTGTTCATGGCTAATAACCCTCGCTTATAATAGCAATGAAGGCATAACTTGCTTTTCCCTAACACAGGCCCACTTTATGGTGTCAATTAGGTATTGAGTTATTGAGTTCCTTCTCATTTATTTACATTTCTGATTACTGTTTCATCTTGTTGAAATTCACTTTTTTTTGAGTCCAGGTTAATATGGAACCCTTTAAACAATCCTATAATCAAAGAAAAGCACTTAATTCTAGCATCCTAGATTTTGGACAGCTGGTCATCAATGGAACATACTAAATATTACAAAATATTTTGCTATGTAGCAGTCGTTTCAAAGGCCGTGTTTGCATAATGCCCCCCCCCAAGTGCTACAAAATGAACTGGACCTCTTCTTACTCTTTCTCATGATGGCAATAGTGATCACATTATTGCTCATTACTACCTTGCAAAACAGAAAAAGAAAAAGAAAAATAACCACATATTGCAGTTTTGGTGCCAATTTCAACTGGAAGACTAAAAGTAGAAACATTTAAAGAAAAGCATCCTGTGATTTTCGGTAAGGCTTGCCTAGCAATGGAAAGAGGAGACATTCAGAAAAGGAGAAAGAGGCTCCTTGCTGCTTCTTTTGATTCTAAGGGGACTTGCATCTATTTATAGCTTGATTTTTATGTTCTTACAGACAATTTCTTGCCGTATCAAAGTCACACACCTGTTGCTTATTTGTTTGTTTATGTGTTTGCTTGTTTACTTTAGGGTTTTCTGAGGTAGACCAAGCTGACCTGGAATTCACTATGTAGTCTCAAGGTGGCCTGGAACTCACAGCGATCCTCCTTCCTCTGCCTCCCCAGTGCTAGGAGTAAAGGTGTGAGTCTCCACACCTAGCATCACACATCCATTTTTTTTATAGCAATAAAACAAAGTAAAACTGAAAGGCTCGAGACTCATACGCAGAAGATATAATGCAGGAGTGCCTGAAGAACCCCCTGTTAAGGATTGTGACTTTTTCTCACTTAAAAAAAAAAAGAAAGAAACGTGTAATATTCTGCTCTGCTTCTTGAGGCTTTCAAGCAACAGGGGCTGCCTATACTGCTTGTACAAGGAGTCCCAGAGGTTTTCATCTCTCATTTTACTTTTTTTTTTTTTTTTTTGGTTTTTCGAGGTAGGGTCTCACTCTAGCTCAGGCTGACCTGGAATTCACTCTGTAGTCTCAGGGTGGCCTCGAACTCTCAACGATCCTCCTACCTCTGCCTCCCGAGTGCTGGGATTAAAGGCGTGCGCCACCACGCCCGGCTCTCATTTTACTTTTTGATGCAAGAGGTTATAAGGAAGCATTATGAAGGACATTTTGTTTCAAACACCACACACAAAAGGGAAGTTAACAGTTTATTTAAAAGGACATCCCCATGGGAGTTTGCAAGTGAGCTGACAGCGTACCCTCAGTAGAGCATAACATGGCTTTAAAGGTTGAGGGAAGGCACTCCTCTTGTTTCTGTTTTCATGCACCTGTCCTCCTGTTTGACCCCATTTAATACGATCTTCTGTAGTCAGAAATATATATCTATCCCACCATATGATAAAAAAAAAAGCAACGGAATGTTCCAGTGAGCAAGCAAACTATTACAATTAGTTCAAGTCTTCCAAGAGAACCAACTTAAAGGACCCAAAGAGTGGTCAGGGATCACTGTATTTTCCCCCACAGTGTTGGAACTTCCATTTACTATGCAGCAGCCTACTGGAGCATGGGGCTACTTACTACTTCTTATCTGAAAAAAATAAAACCACCTATAAAATCATTAATATCAAAAGTTGAAAGTGAGACCTTCCTAAACAAAGCCCCTCATACTCGCAGTGGTACAGCGTGTGCCAAATACTGAGAGCACGTGCCTCGAGATAAGCAAGGGCCTTAAGAGCTCACTCAGGGGAATCGTAGTGAAAAATTATTTAAAATACAAAAGAACTTATTAATGGCTCCATGGCCTGGAAAAAAAATTATTAAAAGAATATAGAAGTAGAGTTTTAATTACAAACATATTCTCCTGAAAGAATAATTCCTACAATTAAAATTAAAACCATTGTGCTGATCCAATTATGTCACACGGACCATTCCCTCACCCTTCTTCGCTAGCTGAAGTTTATGTGCTGTGATTTTACACCTTAAGGTTTAAAAGAATTTCTGTTCGGAGAAATCAGTCTGATAGCAGTAGCATCATTTGCCGGGGGCTACCCGTGAACGCGTGCTGAGGCCCGAGGATCCACTCCTCAACTCCTCGGCCTGTCCAGAACGGAAAGGCAGTGGTGCTACGGCAGGCGGCCTCTCTGCACAACACATCACGTGCTTGCCAAGTGGAAGAGCCATCTATTCAGCCGCACTACGACGTTGGCCATCAAATTTATAAAATCATGAGATTCCAGATCTGATATTAAATGTAAAACCTATCCAAGTTAAGTAGCACCTTTAAAGTTGTAAGATGTATCAATATAATGTGTACCGAGAAGACAAGTAAGTGTGCATTCTATAGGCTTGCAAGTTAATATGACACTAGTAAACAACATTCTCCACTACGGAATAAAAGTCTCCATTTGTATTATATACAAGCACACACACACACACACACGTTTTTCCACCAGAATTTAGTATTTTTTATTGTGTGCCTAAGGATCATGACAGCTGTGCAGGTGATCCTGAGACTAGGAAAGTTATTGATAATATAATGATTCACTGATCATATTTCCAATAATTCATGAAACAAAGTTGATAGACCTTTGTAAGTCATTCAGCTGAAATTGTACTCTGCCATGACATTAAAGGCTTCACAAAGCTTCACATCAAGCTTGCTTATAGACTACCTTGAAAGATAACATATTTGCTTTGTAGCTCTTATTGTTGACAAAGGGCCAAAAA
Source organism: Dipus sagitta (assembly GCA_036346955.1). Classification (NCBI taxonomy): domain Eukaryota; kingdom Metazoa; phylum Chordata; class Mammalia; order Rodentia; family Dipodidae; genus Dipus; species Dipus sagitta. The sequence goes on along the minus strand of CM070793.1, from coordinate 3,915,793 downwards.
TCATTTTCAAATTAGTGGAGACATAAGATAATTAAGTGATTTATAAACCACCATAGAAAACAGAGAAGTTGAACATAGACCTGCAAACATTTTCACTTCTAAAGATTGTAAAGTCATTTTACAACAGCACTAATACCAAAGCATCCACTTTCATTTAATTTATGTTAGAATTTTAGCCCAGGTTTCTCTGTAATTATGAAAAGTTAGACTTAAAAAGCAGATATATTAAAAGTCAATTATTCATCTTAACAAATGCATTATGACATTACAAAATGACTTTTAAAGTTTGTTTTAACTAAATGGGATTCAAGTCGTAAATCTCAGAATTTTTTCTGAGGCAACCATTTATCATTTATCAGGAAGAAATGCCACATAGATCAGGCTATAAAGTTCATTGCCATCTACAGGGCTGGGGCTGAAATGTCTCTTACAGGCTTTTCTATTGGAGAAGAATATTATTGCGGAAACCATTTTATTGTCCCCCCCCCTTAGATTTGGCTGTTTATTTATTTTTTTTCAATATTGAAGATTTTCCACTAAACTTAAACAAGTGCAACTTAGAGTTTTAAAGATGTATGTTAAATGGGGAGGGTCAAGGTCAATTGTATTTTCAGTATCATGTATTAAAAAACCTTAATTGTATCAAGACCACAACAAAACATGTTCTGTCACAGGTATTTGGAACATGAATGTGCTACACAGAGCTTTTGTGGATGACAATGACCTGCTTGGAAAGAAATCCTATGTTTCCGTAGCCCTAATGAAGTCACTTGTGATGTGGGACTTTTGAGGATCAAAGGAGAAAGTACACAGGAGGTTACCTGATACTTTAATAGATGTCTAGTAGATATTAGGTATGGTTAGCACTAAAGTAAACATGTCTCCTATCTCCTGTCCTAAGGGAAGAAGAGAAGATCTGCCCTTCCACAAACCAAGAACTCAAAGACAACAGCCTTTTCCTAATTAGCCCAAGAATGCAGATAAGTTATGATCAGAAAAATAAAATGAAATCGCCTCTAATTAATTAGCTTACATAAACTATTTTAGAATCTGAATTTGTACTATGGTATTTCAGAACATAAAGGAAAGTACTTTCTATTAGCAGAAAGAAAATGCATAAACAAGAAAAACCTCTTCCCCAAAACCTTAAAGATTCATCATCCTAAAAATATATACATTTATCATATACGTAAATAAGATGCCACTTCATACTATTTAAAGAAAAAAATATTTGTTACTTGGAGAAATAAATTCCATCATTACTTACAAATTAATTTACTAAAAGCAAATCTCTACTCTTTATGAGACAAGAGGTATTGATATAGCTATCAAAATCTTTTACAGGGGCTGGAGAGATGGTTTAGCCATTAAGGTGCTTGCTGATAGAGCCTAACCACCTGCGTTTGATTCACCAGTACCCAAAATAAGCCAGATGTACAAAATAGTGCATGCATCTGGAGTTTATTTGCAGTGGCTCGAAGCCCTGGCAAATCTCTCTCTCTCTCTCTCTCTCTCTCTCTCTCTCTCTCTCTCCCTCTCTCTCATAAATAGATAAAATATATAAAAAAGAGTTGTCACTTTTTAGATTTATGGTCTTTGCTGTGTTTGCATATATTTACAGTAGATGTGACCAGGAAAGAAAAAGTTATACTTAATTTTAAGCAGATAACTCAAGCATCAATGTGAAATATTCTATCTATGCATTAATCACAGGCTCTGAGTCATATAATTTGAGGTGTGACACATAAATTGTGTTTTCATTTAGTGTGTTTATTTAATTTGTGTTCTTTTGCATACATATGTATGTATGCGTGCTCATATGTAGTCAGGTGCACATGTATGAGCACACACCTGCATGTGTATGAGCATTGGTATGGAGGCCAGAGGTGGACATCAAAATTCCTTACTCACTCTCTACTTTTTATTCTTTGAGAAATGGCCTTCCGTTGAGTCTTGAGCTCACCGATGCTGTTAGGCAAGCTAGCCAGTGAGCCTGTCTCCATCTCCACAGTGCTGGGATTAAAAGCACGTAACACAATGGCCAGCTTTCATGTGGACTTTGTACACCCAAACACGAGTCCTCATGCTTGTATAGCAATCAGTTTACCCACTGAGTTGCTGCTTTTCTATCTTTTTTTTAAATTTTTTGTTTATTTTTATTTATTTATCTGAGAACGACGGACAGGGAGAGAAAGAGGCAGATAGATAGAGAATGGGTGCGCCAAGACCTCCAGCCACTGCAAATGAACTCCAGACGTGTGCGCCCCTTTGTGTATCTGGCTTACGTGGGTCCTGGGGAATCAAGCCTCAAACTGGGGTCCTTAGGCTTCACAGGCATGCGCTTAACCACTAAGCCATCTCTCCAGCAATTTTTTTAAATGGTTTTTTTTATTTTTATTTAGTTATTTGATAGCGACAGATAGACAGGGAGAGAAAGAGGCAGATAGATAGAGAATATATTTCTTTCTTTCATAACGTGAAATCAGAAAAAACAGAATCTTCAAAATATAAATCCAAATAAATTTTTACATGACTTAATGAATAATTAGAGGAATAAAATAATTTGTGAGGAAGATACACTTGTTAAGGGAATTTGCTAACAAACATTATTAAACTTCATCTCACTTTGAAGTCAAAGAGTGAAGTGAAATCAAGATCTACTTTGGCATAGAGTATAAAAAGGCAGATGTCTTTTACCCTAGTCACTAGTTCACACTCCTTGGATTGTGGGTAGGTCTATCTGTCATATAAAATAGGAATGACAGGGTAACTGGGAAATGAATGAACATAGGAAAGGATTCCCAAGTGGGAAAATGAATGAGAGAATGCTTGGTAAATCTACAAGAACAACAAAATGGTTAGCTAATACTATTGATTTTTGCTTATTTATTTTATAGTATAAAAGTTCATCTAAATAACCAGTTGTTTAGATATACTGAAGAGGAAGCACTTTTTGTTTAACAAAATACAGAGCTTCCATCCCTGAAGGTACTCAGTAGTTTATGCAAACGCTTAGGAAATAAAAAGATAAGTTCATAAAATCATATTGATTATATTTTAAATGCTCCAGTTAAGATGCAAAATGCATAGGGAAAAATAAATTAATAACTTCCCTTTCTGCTACAAATTTTTAAGGCTTCAATTGGAGCACTGGACACCCACTAAAAATAATGAAAAATACATTAATGCAATTTTTAATTAGTATCCATTACAGCTAGTAAGATAAAATGATAGCTGGTGTCTTATGTATTTGTGATTTTTATTTTTAGCTCATCTAAGCTTTTTCATTTCTACTACATATTTGAATAGATATATGATTTTAATGTATTCTCTAGGCTGTAATACATTTTTTCTGCCTAAATTCCTTCTGAAACTCAACTGACATCACTGGTGGACCTCAAATTGTGTCTGTCTCTAGATCCGTTTCCATCAGAACCTCTGCGCTCATTTTGCTTCAGGCCAAACTGGAGGACCCTCTACTTCCTTCTTCTCTCCATGCTTTACTTCTCTTAACCAGAATGTTCCTTAACAGAGGTGTTTCTTTCCTGTGTTCTATCTCACAGCAGGGAAAGCATCAGAAATATCTAATGGATGACATTATGCATTGCTATGAGACAGAGCTGTCACTATACATTCACGATCAGATAATTTTCTCCTGCAAATCATGGTGATCATCATGGCTTTGGTCAGGTGACCTTTGATGATTCCATCAATGGCCATGGAAGAAGGATGTAACATTTCAGTTCCTTAAAAGTCTAATTTCTCCCCAAACCTCAGGGTTGGTGCTGGGGTTGCACCATCAGCTTGGACTGTCGGAATCTTGGCTCTCTGACGTCCCACACACCCAGCATATCACAGGGTACACTCTCCTAAACTTTAGCCTCCATACCAGGTCAGCACCACCTGTCCAGGGACATTACAGTTTCAAAATTCCTTCCTTTCTCATAATTAGTGATGGTTTTCCAATTATCACTTATTTTGGATTCTTCTAATAATGGCTCATTCCCCCAGTGGTCTATAAACACCAAAGGAGTAAGGGAAACCTTTCTCTGTGCTCTGTCTTTCCTCACCAACTCAGTTCAGCTTCTTGGCCACTTGACACAGGAGACTCTCCGGGGCAAGATGGGAGTTTGTTTTAGATATATTCAAACCAAGTGAGAAGTAAATATTTATTTATTTATTTTACCTTTTTTTAAAAAAAGAAGCAGCTACTAATTTATTTGTCCCGAGGTTATCATTCCAAAATAATTCTGTGGGACTCCAATTTGTAAAATATTCCTAGCACTTTGGAGTTCATCTTACCTGCATCCTGCTTGCTATAACATTATTTATTGCATCTTTATATCTATGTATATTCTCTACCTCCTCAAGTTAGGACCCATAATAAAAAGTTCCAAACTACCCAATTCACCTTTCAAAACCTGGAGTTCCATCAAGCATCCTGAAAAAAAAAGTTTATGGGAAGGGGGAAAACCTTGAAAAACAAATAGCCATGTGTGATAGAATCAGATATCCTCAAATTGGAACTATGGCATCTTTTCATATCTGTGAGAGCATATTCAAAAATATATGAAGAAAAAATTATTGCTGTGTACTTGTTAAAAAAAAACATGTCAGAAAGCTCATGTTATACATACATATAAATTCGCACTATTTTAGAAGGGATAAGATAAAATTAGATTTTATACTTTGGTATTCTCTTGATAATGGCGTAATTATTTTTAATTCCTATGAAATAGCATGGCCTTCTCCAATATTTTGTAATATAGACTGATGCTCATTTTGGTGTTAACTATTAAGCTTTGGTGTATAGAATCTATATTTTAGTTAAGAAGTTTTTAAGTTATAAAAACGTTTTTTGTTAACAGATGTATAAAAACAAGTCAATGGGCTGGGGGGCTGGCTCAGTGGATAAGTTGCACTTGTAGTACAACTTTGAGTCCCTGAGTATGGCTCCATATGTCCCATACTAAAGCCAGAAGCTACAGTGTGCCTTCAGCAAGAAGGGAGGAGGACACGGGCGAATGCCCCAGAAGCTAGAGTGGAAAACTGCACAGGAGACCCCGCCTTAAATTGAGATGAGCATAAGATAAGGACATACCGAAAGTTGTTCTCTGACCTCCTTATTTGTCTATACTCTCACACGCTAAACAAGCAAACCATAAATATTCAAAAATAAAAAGCAAGTAATTATAAAACATGGAATTATGTGCTAAAGCTGTCCAAATTTTGTCACTTCCCAACACCTTCCATGTTTTCTACACCTAGGTCTTATATTTAGTATCACTTCCTAACTTTCTAAATTCAGACTTGCTTTGCTTTCTACATTCTTCTCCCAAATGTCAGGACAAACATGTTTACTTCTTCGCTATGAATTTCAATATGCCATTAGCATTGGAAAGTGTGCATAATTATATAAGAGGAGTGACTACCGAAGGACAGCGATTGTTCTTGTTGTCTCCCACAGTGGTGGTCATGCCACTTCTCCCTTTTTTTGAGACTGACTCTACCTGCTGTCCTAACTGGGCACCCGCCACTTCCCTTTTAGATTCCAAAAGTATTTGAACGAATGTTATTTCCCTGGCACTGCCCAGAGCTCCTAGATCCTCATTGTCTGAATATTAGCAAGTCTCATCTTCCGAAGATGGAAACTGACAGACGGAAGACCACTAAAAATAGCATGTCTCTCAAGATAAGTAGGCTTCCTACCATCTGACTAAGATACAGTCTTCATCAGGGTACGAATGTATTATAATGGGCTGCTCTGGTCTCTGTTTCCATATTTTATCATTCTCGCAGTCTACCACATGTCAGATAAAAGAACATTTTAAACAAATGAAAATAAGTGCTGGTTGCTGATAAGAAGATTCAATTTCCCATGTGTTGCTGCTTGCTTTATTCATTTGAGAAGTGTTCAAAAATATTATTTAATATGTATTAACTTCTTTCCTTCAGTATCCTAGGAAGATCTCTAGACTATCATTTTTCTGATACATCAATTCATAAAGAAACTGGTAGTTTAACTTTTGAATATTAGGCACACTTGTTGGGAAAAGCACCTTGAACTTGTATATGGTAGGATTAGACCGAACCAAGAGAGAGGTGTCTGAGATAAAAACATACATTATTGGTGAACCATCATAGCCAGTCAAAACAAAAGCCAGAAGAAATTTGTATCTTATATTTTAAACAGCAGGTAATTAAATCATATCATATGAGTATTTTTCCATCAAGCAATTACTAAGCATATGTAAAATATAGCTAGAAGCTATATTTTAGCACGAGTTGTACTTTATTACTATAGCTAAGGAAAATAAACTAAAGGATAAACTAAGGAAGTTTTGCTACTTGGAACATTTGACAATGTCTAATGACAGTTTTGATTATGGCATCAAGTGGGCAAAGGCCAGAGATGCTGGTACATCCTACCAGGACAGCTAATACCACAAAGAAGTACCCAACGTCAGCAATGCCAAGACCAAGACCCTCAAGGGTAAAGACATGCAGATGATTTAAAGTGGCATCCGATTGGAGAATGAATGCCTTCTAAAAGAAAGGTTTGGGCTGGAGAGATGGCTCAGTGTTTAAGGCACTTGCCTGCAAAGCCTCAGGACCTGAGTTTGATTTCCCAGTATCCACACAAGCCAGCAGCACAAGGTGGCACATGCACTGTTTGCAGTGGCTAGAGGCTCTGGTTCACCTATTCTCTCTCTATCTTTATCACCATCTGCTTCTTTATCTTTTTCTCTCTCAAATAATAAATAATAAATAAATAATAAACTATTTTAAAAGAGGTCTAATTTCATTGGAAGAGATATCTGAATTTATGGCAGTTCCAGTTGGAGAACTCAAGAGTCAGGTGGAGATGTAGAAGGGAAAAGCTATGGACAGAACACAGTGGATCTGAGGGAGGCCATTCAGAAAAAGAAACTCACAGTGATTCCTGGTTTTCTAGATTTGGGGATTTAGTAGTGATTCAATATGCTGACACAGGGAGTGTATAAGGAGAAGCAGAATAAGGTAGAAAATTGGTTTGGTTTTAGACTTTTTGAACCAGAAGAGAATAACAATTAAGAGACTCCCATCAGGGGGACCATGGATATTGTTCAGTGGTAGAGTGCTTGATCAGTATTGAGGACTCCCTGATTTTGAGTTCAATCCCCAATACCACCACCAACAACAACAAAAAATAAAAATAAACAATAAAATCATGTAAGGTTAACCAGCTATTGAATTAATTGAACATTTAAACATTCACCTAACTATTTATTAAGAGAGGTAATACTTAGATGCCCATCACATAATGCAACCAAAACAATTGGAGCTGGTAATTGATTTCACCCTCTGGGGTATGTGTTCCCTTCAGGACAAGCCCTTCATTTATGGTGATAATGCTGCCTTTGCCTCACTAAATGTGGTGGTTTGAATAGATGGTCCCCAATATATTCAGTTCTTTTTTGTTTGTAGTTTGCATTCTGCAGCCACCTGGCTGGAGGCAGTGTCACTGGGTGGATTTTTAGGTGTGGTGGTGGGTTTCAGATTTCAATCTAAAGATATGCAAAGTGTGCCTAGCAGGAATTCCTAAAGTGTGCTGTGGCTTTTGGCTTTTTGGCTTGTGCTTCTCTCTCTCTGCTTGGTCCTGTGAAGGCAGGCCAGATTCTTCTGCCATTTATGGAACTTCCCCTGGATCTGTGAGCTTCAATAAATATCCCTTCCTCCATAACTGTGTCTGGTCTGAAAGTTCATCTCAGTAAATCTGAATCTGTCTGATACACTAACTTTCTCCATAGAAACCGTTATTTCTAGGTCTGCTTATATGAATGCATGGTATGAAACTGGGCTGATTGAAATGACACCACATTGGGAGCCAGATAATTTCAGTGTATTACCAAAGCTCTGTAATATTTTTTTTCTTTCCTGTTATACAAAGTAAATATAATTCCATTATAATTCTAGACGTAACCTAATTTTATCCATGACTTTTTTGGGGTAATGGCAATTAATCAAGGACTCAATTAAGATACATATGACATGTCTATGCGTTACAAATGCATTTATATACATTATATATATTCATACATATAAATGCATATGACTTATAAAACACACAATACCTCACACCTATTGATCACAAATAGGATCAAGGCTTTTCAGCAAACATGAAGGAAATATATTTGTAAATTTCATAATCAGATGTCTTATTGACTAATTCAACATTTTCACATAGGTAAAAAAGGTAATATTCAGAATTTGAGCCAAAATCATTATTGTCGACACTTATACCTGAAGAAACAATTAAAAAATAATTTTTGAGTGAAGTTGAAGTTTTTGAAAGACAACTACAAATATTAAGTATACTGGTAGGAAATAGCTTTCAGGTTTGCTCTTAATAGATACCAGACATTTGCCCTATTACATGCATATACTGAAAATTAGAAATTTCAAAAGTGCCTGTTTAAAACCTCCCCAAAAATGAAAATCAACACAAGAAACCCATCCGAAGCAGATGAGAACAAATGAGAAGCATTCCCGTCACCCATGAAGAGAAACAAATCACAGGGCTCTTACTTCATTCACCCCATTAATCATCCAAATTTGAAAGGGCTCTTTTCCATGAACAACTAAATAACTTGACTGGAGTGGCTTTCTTGAGTTCTGTATATAACAAGTGAGCAAGAAAATAAAAAAATTTCTAAACATCATACTTCCCTCCAAATTTTATTCTGCAAAGATATGTGATATGCATGACATCAAGCCTTTGATGACTGCAATCATTAATTTGTTCCATGTGAACCTCTCTTCTGACTCACACCCCTTTAGTTACTGCACACCTGTATATTAATATACGTGAAGCCATGGCTGTGCAGAGGTGAAAGAGACAATGTTAGTGCCCTGGCTTCCCGGTATAGCAAGGGGATCTCCAGGAAGGAAGAAAAGGCCAGAATCCACACTGAGACCACACAGCACAAGGAACAAGTGGAAGCCACTTCGTGGCTCCTGGTGACCCCCATTGCTTTGCAATTAAAAACACTGAGTTAGGCCAACTCAGAAATGGAATTAGGTTTTAGACAAATAAACAACACCGCAAAATCAGATCTCGTTTGGACAAAGAGCAGGACCAAGAAATGAATGGGGCTATTGTAGAAGGCACTCTGCTGTGTTCGTGACAGGTTGGCGGGGTGAGGAGAGCTTTCTTCAAGTGAGGCTGGCAAAGGAACCCTTTCTAGTGTTGTATTTTGTCTCAGGGCCCATTTGCCTGCAGCTTAGGTATCATTACCAGTAGAAAGCCTATGTAATGTGGCCATGTGATGCCAGTATGTTTTCTATTTCTAGAATGATAGTGGGAAAAAAGAAATTCCCCAGAGTAATCATGTCAATGCGTGCTTACTGTAGGAGGGAAGGGGTTTTTCATTGTACTCCTGGAGCTGAACAAAGTTGGGAGGAAAAGTCCCTTAATTAAAGCGGGGGAAAAATTCTGATGTTGGGAAACGCTAGCTCATGTGTCTTCCCAAGGCCAGAAACTGAATAACTTCCACTAATAACCTCGCTCTAATTTGGCTTCCCAGATACGTCTATTAAAGCACTCGTCTTCATTCAAGCCCCAAGATAAAATGTGCAGCATTATTTTAGAATGAGGGGACAATGTAGTCTAAGATTGTGTTCTCACCTGTTCAGTTAGATACCCACTCTACCGATGCTTGGCATCACAGGGAATCTGGTCAGCTTCACAGGAATTTATTCAAGCCTTACTTGGCCACAGAAAGACCAAAGAGGTCACATGTTCCGTAGTGCCTTTGCATTTTGACAGAACTCATCTCTGAAACACATCTCCCTGAAAAGAAGTCATTCTCCCATGAGTCACATGAGATCTCTCCCTATATCAGCTAAGAACAATTTAACCAGGCCAGAGGCCTGCCAAAATTTGGAGAGATGGAGTGTTCTGCTCTCTTAAACGTATTGTTCCAATATTTCTCCCATAAGGGCAAAATCTCTCAATAAATCCAAAGTGACTTTTATTTGAAAAGACTAAGTGTGGTTGGTATATCTGGGAGCAATACTTTCTCACACCCTGCTTCACCCACAGGGCCGGCAAAGCACTGTGCATACTCCCACATTTGCACAGCGGTGCTGTGAGGGTCAAGTGCACAGCATCACTAGGCTGTGGCCCGCTGATTTAACCTCAGTGGCCGTCTTGAAGTGCTTGACCCCAGGATGGCAGATCACTCACTCACAGCACGACTCCCTACGTGCTCGACTAGGACTCCTTCAACTTCAGAGGCTTGCATGCTCGTTTCTACATTTAAATCAAGCTTTGTCAAACTGACATTATGGACGAACTCTCACCCATGACCTCTTTTTGCATTACCGGTGAGTGAAGAATATTTGTGTATATTTAACTGTGGGCAAACAAAAATTACAGCACAATGAAAAAAGTGCAGCATCCACTAATAAAGTTGTATTGGAAAGCGGTGAAGACACTCATTTCAGTATTTTCTTTCATATATATAAAATTACTTTTATTTATTTATTTGACAGAGAAAGAAGGAGAGAGAAAGACAGAGAATGGGTGCAGCGGGGACTCCAGCCAGTGTAAACAAAGTTCAGACATGCGCCCTCTTGTGCATCTGGCTAACATGGGTCCTGGGGAATAGAAAATGGGTCCTTTGGCTTTGCAGGCAAATGCCTTAACTGCTAAGCCATCCCTTCAGTCCTATTTCCATATTTTCTATGATGGCTTTTATATGACTCACCAGAGGCCAGTGATTGTGACTGACATCTAGAAACCAATAGTTTACCATCTGGGCCTTTGAAGAAACTTTTCTGATCTTTGATTGAAAGTGTCATAGGTAATTTTCATCCTTTAACAGGTTCCAAAATGTATCCCCATCGACCTAAAGGGATCTGGGTCACCTTTTCTAGCCATTAGTCAAGCTGACCGTTTTCCTCAGTTATATCTGCTGTCCCCAGTGAAGTATACTTCATGCGTGCAAAAGCTCTGAGATTAACTGAGGCAATATCTAGTCAAAGGTTATATGATGAAAATCCTTCAAAAGGATCATTTTGAATTTTTGTTTGAAAAGAATCTACCAATGTTCAAACATCACTGTACTGAATCTCTCACGCTACCTTCAGAAACTGTTTATAGATCTCTTAAGTTGTTTCAGGGGTGCCAAATATTGATCCAGTAAACTTGAACTTGATGCCCTATTCTTTTAACTTAAGTTCTACAGAATGACAGTTAGTGGGAGAGAGAGAGAGAGAGAGAGAGAAGGGGAGAAACATTCCCTGGAATAAAAAGTGACCTCAATACATGTTAGTGAAATGACTGGGTCTGGTTTTACATAGAGTGAGACTAATGCAAGCTAAGGTGACACAACCCAGCAGAGAACAACCCCCACCCTGCCATGTGGCCCTGGTGGTTCCCTATGCTAAGGATTTCTGGTCCTACTCTTGGTCCATCTGTTTCTGGACTTGGGAATGCACAAATGCTCTGTTGTCCACCTCTAAGCCTATCTCTTCTTACGTCCAGCTTATTTTGAATCTGGCTTGACATATGGTTGCTCCCTCCACACTTCTGTCATCATAGCTTTCTTCCGTCTCTCTGATAAATTGTGATGGACATACCCAGATGACTTGAAAGCAAAATTGTACCAGGGCTAGTCCTCAACCTAAAGTGCCATCTATAGCCACCGGTCTTTCTGAAGGCAGTGGGTCTAAGGGCTTGATGGGCATAATGCTCTGAACTTCATGCCTTGCTACTCTCCTTGAGCAACTGCACAGTGGTCAATAGCAAATACACAGCATTTGATAGGGAAGATGGCAAGGTTCTATGATGTGATATGGCAGTAGGCACTCTGACTGGACTCCTCTTATTGTAAGAACGTAGAACTTCCCTCAGGGGGACATGATACAATAGAACCCATGATGGAAAGGTAAAGAAAACATCTAGAAAATGAGAGCCCAGTGGAAAAATCAGAGGCTTATTAGAAGGAGAACAACACCGGCAGAAATCAAACAGAAAGAAGTACCATGAAAACGATGCTTTCCCTGCAGTACAGCGAATAGTAAAATGACCAACTTAGTGCATTTATCATGACAGCCCAAGCAGTACGATCATGTGGTAGTTATTAATGATGATTGATGGAGTGGCGGCTAGGAAGGTGTCCTGAGTTTTATATTTTTTTTACATTGCCACTTTTCCCAGTAACTTAAGTGATCCTCTGCTTTCTCACAGAAGTAGTGATTCCCTATTCATTTAGTAATTTGCTTGGACTTCAAGAGTGTGTTCTGAGTAACCAGAGTGTCTGCACACTGCATCTGGTCCCAGGTGGCTTCTTAAAGGATAAAACTAATTTTGAACCTTGGATAAGCTTTGTAAAAAAAGTTTCGTGACTTTATAACCATTTCTACTTAATGTGCCAATTTATGGAGTAAGGTAAAAAGAGATCAGATGGAGTCATTTACAATGCTTTAGACATAGATTATTTTGCCTCAATTACCTGTATAGTAAGTAGATGTTATTCCTGACTCTTATTTTCTAAGGATTTATTAGTGTTTCTTCTATGTTTAAACAACCATAACAGCTACAAATTCTTTAAATCATCTTAAAATAGAAATAACTTATAGATTCACAATACTTTGTATTCTATTACAGAAATAGAGACGTAACTGATATATCCCAAATAGCTGCTTTTACTTCTGTATTTTAAGAAATCATTTATTATACGCTAAGAACTGAAGGCAATATAAGCTACTGTCTCTGACAAAATTCATTGTGAAGAAGAAAATCATCTAAATGAATAAGAGAGCACATGGAAAGACAGATCGGGAGGGACAGCCTGGCGAGAAAAGAAATGGCATCTTAGGTAAGTCTAAAGGGAGAGACAGCTCCTTGCTTTGTAGGGACAGGCTCCACGACGTTTGAGGAGTAACTATAATAGGACCTCTAAACCAAAAGGGCTCCATTACTGATCACTGAAAGGAACACACAGGGGTAGAGAATTCATTTCATTGTTCAGAGTATCAAGTCATTCTAGGAAGACTTAAGCCTCAGATTTGGCCAGGTGAAACCTTATTTCTCGCTACCAGTAAGGGAACCTATAGCAAAAGTACAAAGAAAAGAGAGAGAACAATCTTGAACCAGCCCTAGCTGGTCTTACAGCCCATAGCTTGTAGGAATTTAGGTTAGGAAAATTATCAAACTATTGGAAGTAACTTGCCTGTGTATAATTGGTAGCGATTAGGAGCAAAGCAATGTTGCAGGAAGTTAGGGATGCAGACTACCCCCCAAAACACAGAGACATTAACCACCCCTACTGAGATTAGATATCAACCCCAATCTGAACCTAAGCCTGACTCATCAAGGTGACAATCAGGGGCACAGCTCTCTTGCTCCCTGGTTCTTCAACCTTTCTGGAACTTTTTGCTGTACATTTTCCATTCACTGGGGATCTATATTCCTTTGTGTAACACATACTTTCACGGGCCTCCATGTACATTCAAAGTAACCAACGCAATTCACCCCCAACTTAGTGCCTAGTTTACATCCCTGATCCAAATCACTATGCAGATACTCACTCAGTCCCCTCCAAACTCAGGAGCTTGGTGCTTAACATTCTCTTCTAAAATAAAATGTTTGTAAACGGCACTTCTGCAAAGTCTGCACTCAACATTCATCACAAGACAAAAAGTTAAGTTTTAGTAAACATTAGACGTTACACATCACACCCTTTGCTCAAACTGTACACTTTGATTATAAGCAGCCAAGAAAGACTAAACAGTCAATAAAATGCGCCTCTACTCCTATAAATATGACTCAAGGTAAGTTTGTTCACTGTGAAGTATCATTTGTCAATATTGTTAATATTTTTAATTTTTTTTTTCTGGACTCAATGATACAAAGTAATGATATAGAATAAATAGTGGTGTTTAGTGAAAAATTCAGTTTACTACTACAATTGCATGGCTGAAAATATAAATAATATAAAATAAATTTGAATTAATACTCCAGTATTGTTGAGTTTAATCTTGTGTGATAAAACACCTTTCACAGATGTAGGTTCTGAATTTTATTACCCTGACATTGTTTAAATTTTAAAAATTCCAAGCCAGTCTTGTGGAAGATTTGCAGACTGGCTGACTTCTAGAGCAATCTGGCAAAAAACAACTCAAAATCTCAATGAAGATGAAGAATTCCTCTCTGAAGAGATGATAAATCAGTAAACATAAGGGAATTCCCCACAAAACCACAGTGCAGACCACTTCACAAAACCCAGCAGATCTTAAACTTTTATCACACTGGGAGACAACTGGGAGACAGGACAAACCTCCAGTAACTTGTAAAGATGCCACTCTCGTTTATCACAGTAATTTCCCTGGAATTCACCCTAAGGCCATTTAAATAGGACAGGACCTTTAAATCTGCCTTAATTACCAGCATATGCAAACACTGTAGACCTGTTTCTTTGTCAAAGCAGATGCAGGGACGAGGTGGGTTTCCTCATGGGCGTACTGGACCTGCAGCTACCCATTGTGGCTCCATGATGAATGGAATGCTTAGGTTTCATGGCTGCTTCGTCCGTTATTCTCTCAGGAAAATTCTAGATTGATTGCATTGAATTACAGAACCGTAATACGCATACAGCATTTCTTCCTAGCATTTGTCACACACCCAGATGACTTTGAACATGAAGGAGGCCACAAGAGAACAGATGATGGAAGCATATGCTCCCCAAATTACAAACTTCACAAAGTTGTCTCAAGAGCTGTGGTTAGTTGGTTAGTATCCGTGATGATGAGGGGGTCCGGCAAAAATCTGAAATACCAGTTTTGCCATGAGCATATATATGAATTATTCATAAGTAATAATTTTTATGGACTCAATGAGAGAGAGAGAGAGAGATGCAATTTCCAAAAAGTTACAATATGGAGGATTCAAGTTCAAACCTAGGTGTGTCTTATTTCATAATGACTATACTCATTCCACTCTGCCATGGTATTTCAAAATAAGAGTCTCGAGTGTCGAGAATCAGGAGAGCCTGGGTTGCAGCTCAATGATAGAACATCTGCTAAGCATACAGGAGGCTTTCGGTTCAATCTTTTGCAGTAAACAAAAAGAAAAAAAAAATGTTAAGAAAAACACCTGGAGTGATGGGTATATGAGTTATCTTGATTCTATAATTATATCACATGCATATATTTGAAAAGTCACACTGTTTCCCATAAATATGCACAATGCCTGTATCAATTAAAATATTATAACATAAGGAGTCAAAGGTTTAGGGGCTGCAGAGATAGCTCGGAGGTTGAAACGCTTACCTATAAAGCCCATTCTCTCCATCTGTCTTTTTTCTATCTATCTCTATTCCTTTTCCTTGCAAATAAATAAATTGAAAAAGCAAAGAGTTGAGGGTTGGGAAGCTGGCTTAGTGGATAAAGCACTTGCTATTCAAGTGTGAGTTCTTTTTTTTTTTTTTTTTTTTTTTGGTTTTCCGAGGTAGGGTCCCACTCTAGCCCAGGCTGACCTGGAATTCACTAGGGAGTCTCAGGGTGGCCTTGGACTCACAGCAATCCTTCTACCTCTGCCTCCCGAGTGCTGGGATTAAAGGCGTGCGCCACCACGCCCGGCGAGCCAGGTGTGAGTTCTTGAGTTTGGATCCCAAGAACCCTTGGAATGCCAAGACCCTGCAGCAGGAGTCTCTATAATCTCAGTGTGTCTGCTGTGAGATGGGAGGCAGAGAGCAAACAATCCCCGGGGAGCTTGCCAACCAGCTAGCCTGGTGCAGAACACACTGATGAATATGACAGACCCTGCTTCAAACAGGAAGGAAGGGCCACCCTGAGGTTGTCCTCTAACCTCCACACGCAGACGTGCCCTGTGTGTATGCTGCATACTCACATATTGACAGGAAAAATGAAATAAAATTTTTTTGTAAGAAAAAAGAGTTAAACAGGGCATGGCAGTACATGCCTGTATCCTAGCACTCATGAGGCAAAGGCAGGAAAATAGTCAGTTTAAGGCCAGTCCAGACAACACAGTAAGACCCTGTATCAAAAAGAAAAACAGACAAGAAACTCTAAGAGAAACACTAGGTGATCTATAACCAATATAAAGTGAATGAATTCCTGGAATATTGGATTATATTATAGAGTGGTAGTTCGAATGTATGGCACCAGAGACGCGCGTGGTTTATTAAAATTGAGCTCTCAGCCGCACCTCCTAGCAAGCAGACTCCTGCTACGTGGTGGGGGGGGGGGTGTCACTGGGGACGGATCTAAATTCCAGCCCAGATGTATGCAGAGAAGGTTTTGAGCCCTGGTGGGGTTTTCTGTTTGCTGCTCTGATGTGCCCGCTGCAGGTGTTTCTCTCTGCTTGGGTCTGTGGAAGGAAGCAGCTTGTTCCACCATTGCTGGAACCTCCCCTGGATCTGGAAACCGAAACAAATCCTGTTCCTGCCATATCCACGTTCCCGTTCCTGGCTGGGTATTTGTCCCGGCATTGTGGAGCTCTCTACTATGCATGGTATACTAAAGAAACCTCTACAGTGAAATGGCAGTGGCGATACTAACTATTCACAGAAGAGGAGGGTTAATGCTCTTCACACTGTTGAAGGCACTTCAGAATGAGATCAACTATGTAACCTGGTGTAACGGCAGGTGGGACAACCCAACAACAGGACGGGATGAAATGAACACCACTCACTCGATAGTCCAAAATGGTCCAAGAGCAGTTGCCTTCGTAACCCCCGTTTTCCTTGATTAACACATCTCAACTCTTCAGCCTGCCATGAAGCACCTGATTTTTAACACGCACATTAGATCTAATGAGAGGAGGAGAGTTTGAAGCAGCAACTAGTACTCAGGTGCAATTTCCAGAAGTGCTGGTGCGCCACAGAACCAAGGGCTAATGAGGATTGAGACAAATCAATTTGTTCCCTGTCTTTGCCACGGATTTTTGATGGATTGATTTAGTTTATTGTTCAATTTGTGGACGTGCCCTTACGTGTATCTGTTGGGGGTGGTGGGGGGTAGGTGTAAACAGTCTGGAGGCCAGAGAAGAATGTCTGCTCTCCTCTTTCTGCTCAGCAGTCTGTGTGGAGTTTCTCAGTGAACACAGAGCTGCCGTTTGAACTGAGAATCCCAGGGACTCTCCAGTCTCTGCCCCCACCCAGGGGGCCAGAAATTTATGTTGATGTTAGGGAGTTGAACTTGGGTGGGGGGGGTCTCAGGCCCTCATGTTTACACAGCAAGTGTGCTTCACCACTGAACCGTGTTCTAGGTTCTGAATTTTCTTTTTGCAAGATTTGAAAGAAGAAAAAGAATGAAAAATTAAAATTAACCCAAATGGAATTACAAAGATAAACAGTTCAAGATATTGACACATCTCACTTTCACTCCTGACTTTTGAACTCTAAGCATCACTATTCTACAGGCTAAGGTACCTCAGTTCAATGCCCTACTTGTTTTTCCCCTAAATATTTTCCAATATTGGGGATTTCCAAATAAATAACTTAAAAATGATGGGACTACTCAGACAAGTAATCAATATCTTGCTAGACATTTGCAATATCATCATGAGTTTATGAATTTATTCATTAATTGGTAAAGCTAAATCATACACTTGAAGTCTCTGTAGAACCTCTGAAAAGGATATTTTACCCTCTACAAATTTTCTTCCCCTCAAAGCACAAAAGGCTTCTCAAATCTGGCTTCTAAATTTTCTGCTGAGTATACTGCTTTAATCATTTGCTACATAATCTATTTGCAATGCCTTCTTCTACATGGAATGGATGTTAATGGAGATGTGGCCTCATGGTTTATGAATATATCTCTTGCCTTTCGGAAGATTCTCAAAAGTGACTCTTATTATTAAGAGGTGCTTCTGCTGCTAACCCCATGTCACTCAAATTTTCCTTTTGAAATGAACATTTATTTCAGATAATACATGTTCTCTATGGGTAACCTGCCCACTTTTTAAATGTAATGATTCTGTCTTCTATAGATATGAAATTTTCAAAAGATATGGGCATAATGCAGGAGAAAAATGCCATCCTCTCATTATGGTCAGAACCGATCTGACCCCCGAGCTAGCACTTTCAGGAACTGGGCTACATAATCATTAGGCACTTTCAGGAAATGGTTGACTTATGGATATAAGATAGATAGATAGATGACAGATAGATAGATAGATAGATAGATAGATAGATAGATAGATAGATAGACAGACAGATAGATTTCACACCCCTGGCTTTGCACAATTGCATTCTCTGTTCATTTCAAATGAGTTTCCAAAGCCAGAAATCAATATATGGCAGGAGGGCTGAATTTCAACACCAGCTAGAAGTAAGTCACCGGCTGCACCTGGGCGCTAGTGACGCTGTGTTAGGAATCCGTTTATCCTGCATCTGCATTCAGGGCTCTCCAGCCGATCTTCTGCAGTCCACTTTATGTGCTGAGTAAGAGGAAACTCAAGATAATTTCATACCCTAGTCATTGTTCAATAGTAAAAAAAAAAAAAAAAAAAAATCTCTTCTAAATGTATTATCCAAAAAATGCTAACACTTCTTCCTCTTAGTCAATAAGAGTTTAGTAAGTTGGCATGTTTCTTTCAACACCTAGTTTCCGTGTAGTAGCTCATCTTTATTACAATTTCAACATGCAGATCATACTAAAACATAGTGGATAACAAGCCCCTATTGTAACTCGAGTTTTTTATTATTCAAATTATTCCCTATTTTTTAAATGTGCCCAGCCATACAAAGCCATAAAAAAATAGTGCATATAAAACCTGCTGTTCTGCTTAGCTCCTGTCCTTTCTAAATGGCCATGTTATAAACTATTAAGCCTTTATGAACAAATGTAAAGTTTTTGAAATTAGAATTAAGGGAAGACAGAGTTAAGAAATGGATTTCAAAGAAATAGCAATGAAGTACAGAAGACCAATGATGAAACTCCCAATACTACGATTCTTAGAAAGCATCCTTTGAGGGGCTGGACAGATGGCTTAGCAGTTAAGCACTTGCCTGTGAAGCCTAAGGACCCCGGCTCGAGGCTCGATTCCCCAGGACCCACGTTAGCCAGATGCACTAGGGGGCGCACGCGTCTGGAGTTCGTTTGCAGTGGCTGGAGGCCCCGGCGCGCCCATTCTCTCTCTATCTCTCTCTGCCTCTTTCTCTCTCTGTCTGTCGTTCTCAATTAAATAAGTAAAAATAACAAAAAAAATTAAAGAAAATAGAAATCACCCTTTGCAATTTACATTTGGGAGGTTTATAAATCATCCATCTTTGAATATCAAATAAAAGAGAGCAAGGGAAGAAGGCAAAAAATAATGTTAAGTTAGAAAAAACTGTGAGATAGTGCAATATAAAATAAGAAGGGCCGTTTTCTCTGGAGAATTGTCTTTAGTGGGTGTGTACAGGAAACTAAAACCAAGCTAATAAAATAAACAACTTGTGGTTCTCAAATTTAAAAAAAAAAAAAAGAATCATTTGAAGACATAAAACTGGGTTGAATAAGTTGATTAAGACGATTCTGACCCGAGAAAGGCTACAAACACTCGTCTTGAGCAATGCCCCGTGTTTCACATGGCTGAGAAGCGAAGCGGAACTGCTCCCTCACTTGCTCAAGGGTAGCGTGGTAGAGTCTGTGCTGCAGCCCAACAGCCGTAAGCAGGAGACCCATGTCTGTGCTGCTGCTCGGGAAGGGACGCCAGGCTGACTGCTCTGCCCCTTATGCATACACCCCCAGCTGCATATGGACATCTGAGATTAAGTACCCCTTACTGCCAAGTGTCACCTTGTGACTTAAGTTGGGCCAATATCATAGCAGAAGGGAGGGGTCCAGTATGTAAGCCATGCTCTGGAACAGGGGAGCTGACAGTGGGCCTTTTATACAGGAGTAGCTCAGTCGGACCAAGCAGATGAGGACAACCCCATAGGGTCACCAGAACAGAAATGCAAAGGGAGGTACTGGACAGGTGGGAAGTCAACTATGTTCTGAAAATGTTCTAAAAATCACTCAGAATTTTTTCCACGTACCAGCCAGTATATGTGCTTCTTTACCATATTTTTAATTTTATTTATTTATTTATTTGAGAGAGATGCAGAAATAGGCAGGGAGAGAGAGAGAGAGAGAGAGAGAATGGGCATGTGCCAGGGCCTCCAGCCACTACAAATCAACTCTAGATGCATGTGCCCCTTGTGCTTACATGGCTTACATGGGTCTTGGGGAATCGAACCTGGGTCCTTTGGCTTTGCAGGCAAGCGCCTTAACCACTAAGCCATCTCTCCAGCCCCTAGCATATATTTTTAAAGATTGTATTTATTTATTAAAGAGAGAGAGGCAGAGAGAATGGACAAGTCAGGGCCTCCAGCCACTGTAAACGAACTCCAGATGCACACACCACCTTATGCATGTGGCTTACATGAGTACTGGGAAATTGAACGTGGGTCCTTAGGCTTTGTAGGCAAGTGCCTTAACTGCTAAGTCATCTCTCCAGCCTTCTTTACCATATCAACTCTTCAATGGATTAATGCAAACACTTAGGGTATACTATATATAATTTCTAGTGTTAAGAGGTGAATTGTTAGACGTGGGGTCTGAATCCAAGCAGTAACAGTGTCCATGTACTAGCTTTGTTTTGCAGCACGATGCTGTACATTTAAAAATATTAACTGGGGCTGGAATGATGACTTAGTGGTTAAGCGCTTGCCTGTGAAGCCTAAGGATCCAGGTTCAAGGCTCAATTCCCCAGTATCCAGTAAGCCAGATGCAGAAGGTGGTGCATGCATCTGGAGTTCATTTGCAGTGGCTGGAGGCCCTGGCAATCCCATTCTCTCTCCCTCTCCCTCTCTCTCTCTCTTTCTCTCCCTGTCTATTTCAGTATCTGTCTCTTAAATAAATAAAAATAAACTATTAATAAATAACTAAATGAAAATAAACAAATTTTTGGACTGGACAGATGGCTTAGCGGTTAAGCGCTTGCCTGTGAAGCCTAAGAACTCCGGTTCCAGGCTCAATTCCCCAGGACCCACGTTAGCCAGATGCACAAGGGGTCGCATACGTCTGGAGGTCGTTTGCAGTGGCTGGAGGTTCTGGCGCGCCCATTCTCTCTCTCTCTCTCTCTCTCTCTCTCTCTCTCTCTCTCTCTCTCTCTCTCTCTTTCTCTCCCCCTCCCTCCCTCCCTCCTTCCCTCTTTCTCTGTCTGTCACTCTCAAATAAATAAATAAATAATAAACAAAAAAAATTTTAAATAAACAAAATTTTTAAAAAGATGTAAAAATACCAACTAAGCACTTATTTAAAACAACTAACAGACAATTCCACTAATGATTAGTTATAGATGACTTAACATGGATCAGTAGATTGCTGCAATTGCAGACTGTCCCCTTCTACTGGGGAGAACTGATCACTGTGCAGGGTAAGGAGAGCCCTAAAGGCCATTCTATATCTTGTGTCCTTGGATGTATCCAGTTCTTACCATTTCTGGAAACACCCTGCCATGTCACCTCTTGCAGACTGTGGCAGTGCAGGGGCCCCTTGGGGTGAGGAAAGGGCACAGATGCTGCCCAGGAAGAACCAAGGTGAGGCGGGCACACTGCCTAATTATTTTGTGTTCTGTTAGTCTTGTGCCAACTCAGGACCAGGATTCAAGCGATGGAATCTAAAAGGACAGTCTCCTTCAAGCACAAGCTTTTGGCAAAGATCCTTTTACTGTATTTTTGTTTATACAATAGATTTTTGAGTGTGATGAATTCTAGCAAGTCCTGATTCCGACGCCATGAGAAAAGGGACCACTAGCAAAGCACACAGTGGGCTGTTTTTGTATTTAAATATACCGTGTGGGGGGGGTACGCGTACCCCCCCCACACACACACAATTCCAAAACAAAGAACAGGGCCCATTTCTTTAGTTTTTTATTTTCTTCTGTCTCCAAGTATCGAGGAATGAACCCATAAATATTTTTTGTACAGATTCAAGTTTTCAGGTTTTCAATAATTACTAGCTACTTTTTGTCAGAAAATTTTAGGTATAGTTTCAAGAGCAATAAGGCCTTATGTTTTCTCAAAATACTGAATAAATTGATCATTTAACCCTTAATAGAAATGAGTAACTGTGAATTCAAGACAAAATCTTCTCAATCATTTTTATTGACAGGTATAGATTACGCAGTTAAGAATGTTGTAATTGGCAATTAACTTCAGATCAGTTCTACTAAGGACATTTCTATCCTTCATTTTCAAATTTGAAAGTTTAGTAATAATTGAGCATTTGTATCCATATTAACTTTCAGCTTTGACATAAAGGTGGTAACTTTTCATCATCATTGTTCAAATTAAAAGACTACTTTGTTTCTGTATGGGAACACCAAATACATGGCTGAAGATGTCTTTCACTGTGTTCAAGAATAATTGTTTTTACATGAAGTTTAAGTCCTTGGCATGTTTACAAAAATATATAAATTATGCTTTGAATAAAATTTAAAGGGAAGAGAGACATAATATTTCAAAATAGGTGGCTCAATCCTTTAATCTCAGCTCTCAGGAGGCAAAGGTAGGAGAATTGCCATGAGTTTGAGGCCACCCTGATACTACATAGTGAATTCCAGGTCAGCTTGAGCTCAAGCAAAACTCAAGCCCCCCCCCCAAAAAAAAAGTCACTGGAAATTTGAGAAATATTAACTTATTTAATTCAACGTGATAGGCCATTTTCCATCAATCTATCTATCATCAATGCATTCATCCACACATACATACAAGTCACATATTGCACTTTTAAGAATTGAAAATTTTGTGGAACTATACTTCAAAGGAGAAGTCTATGGCATCATGTAGCCTCAGATTGTCAAGAAAACCATCTATGGATTAAAAGAAAACACCTGGAAGTTAATTGTTAAAACCTGATCTTCAGGGTCAGGCACAGTGGCACATGCCTTTAATCGCAGCACTTGGGAGGCAGAGGTAGGAGGATCGCTGTGAGTTTGAGGCCACCCTGAGACTACATAGTTAACTCCCAGTCAGCCTGGCCTAGAGCGAGACCCTCCCTCAAAAAAAAAAAAAAAAAAAAAAACAGCCGGGCGTGGTGGCACACGCCTTTAATCCCAGCACTCAGAAGGCAGAGGTAGGAGGATTGCCATGAATTCTAGTCCACCCTGAGACTACGTAGTCAATTCTAGGTCAGCCTGAGCTAGAGTGAGACCTTACCTCAAAAAAATGAAAAATAAATAAATAAATAAATAAATAATCCTGATCTTCATATCTTAACAAACTAAGATCCATACATTTCTCACCCTCCATGTATATAACATCACCTAGTATGTTCAATTGGTTCCCAGCCATCTGTATTATTAATCAGTAGCCTCTATGTTCACTATACATGTACCCAGGCAGAATACACACACATGTTATAGTTATGTTTGGAAGAATAGAATTTAGAATTTAGATTTAGATTTAGTTTGTTCAAAACCAATAGCTGGGGGCTAGAGAGATGGCTTAATGATTAAGGTGCTTGCCTACAAAGCAAAAGGACCCAGGTTCGATTCCCCACGATGCATGTAAGACAGATGCACAAGGTGATGCATGCCTCTGGAGTTTGTTTTCAGTGGCTGAAGGTCCTGGTGCATCCATTCTCTCCCTCTCCCTTTCATTCTTCCTCCCTCCTTCTCTTTCTTTCTCAAATAAATAAAATAAAATATTTTTTTTAAAATGTTGGGCTGATGTTGAATGACATATTGAGTATAATTGTTAAAAGATTCACTAATTATCTTTCATAGTGGTGGACATATTTCTTTTCTTCAGCTTTCTTCTGTTTTACAGTCAACTGAATTGGTTATCAAACACTAATTATGAGGTATCTATCATAACAACATACTTCCACAATCAGTTATCCTCTGAATAACAGCATTTTGAACTAAAGCCTTAAGTTCTCTACAAACCACTCATATGTATGTGGGTATAAATGATGAAAGCTCTATACAATTATTTTATGCCCCAAGAATCTATAACAAATTGGTTTGTTGAAGATGTTTTGACTTTTGTTACTAAACCTCACAAAGACAGAGGATTACTGAGCTCTAGATGCTTTTGTATACATTTTGAGCAAAATAATAATTTGATTTCTACTTCTTTACTTAGGATCCAAGATATATTCTATTCCAGTACACCAATGGAATATTTTCAACCTCCTTTTCGCATTTATAAAATGTGATCCCAACAAGCAAACCTAAGCAGTCTTCTATTGCAGATAAATTCCAAGAGTTACCATCAAAAACTATCTTGCAAATTAACTTCAGATCAACTAGTATTTTATAGATCATATCATTAATTCAAACAAACATACATAAGTTATCCCAATTAGCTGGAAGTGTTGACATGAAAGATAATCCACCAAAGATCTATTAAGATACAGCAAAAATCTACAGCCTTTTGAAGACTAGTTGCATTCAGTCATGATTATGGAAACTGGAAAAATGTGTTCTCCTGTAATCTATCTTAAACAGAATACTTTTCTCACCTGAATTACTGAAATAAATTGTCAGTCCAACCTTAGAGAGTCAAAACCAAAGGTGCTGAAAATTCTGCATATTAAATAAATTTTCAGTGGCAATCAAGGACAAATTGGTCTATTAAGTAACACAAACTTGCTGAAAGGCTAAAATTCTCTAGGTTCTCTGGAGCTCTGAACTACCGTTGATTAAGTGCGGGCAGAAAATATTTCGAAAATCAAGGGTAACAGGTAATGTAAATGATGAAGTAGTTGCAGGCCGCTCCTGCCTCTTCTGTGTGCAACTCTCGAGTCCCTCAGAGCCTAATAAAGCCATTGTCAGCACTAGTGTTCAGTGGTTTCTACATGCCTTGTGGTTGGGGAAGATATAACAAAATGCCCCTCCTTCCCACTTGAACCTGGACAGAAATGATTTTACAGTTATAGTAGCTGAACTTATTAATTAAAGTATTTTTCTGTACCTCTCTTAATTTCCTTCCCTTTATTATTTGTGGCCTGTGAGCTGAAGAATGGACTCTGAGTAGTTTTATTTATAAAATGGGAAGTAACTATCAGAGTGTTAAATTAATTCTGAGTACATATTCATTCTCCATTAACATAAAGCTACATATTGATCCACTAGTATTTCAAGGTTTGCTAGCTAACACTGTTGTATCCTAAACACCAAAGAAAACCCAGCAAAGACAATTTTAAATATTATTTCAGAGACTGAGAGTTTATTCTTTTTGTGATACTAAAGTAATCTAGTTATTAACTTTTATTTTTTTAATTTTATTTATTTATTTGCAAGCAGAAGGAAAGATAGAGAGAAGAGAGACAGACAGAGAGAGAATGGGTATACCTGGGCCTCCAGCCACTGCAAATGAACTCCAGATGCATGTGCCCCTTGTGCATCTGGCTTATGTGGATCCTGGGGAATTGAACCTGGGTCTTTTGGCTTCACAGGCAAATGCCTTAACCTCTAAACCATCTCTCCAGCCCTAACTTTTATTTTAATAATATCCTTCTTGTAAGGCTTAAACAAGAAGGCAAATTACAATAGATATGATTGACAACTCTTTTAAAATTCAATGAATCAGTGCATATTAAATATCCAGGTCCCTGAAAGTCAAATATCTATGGTTTGATCTAATCTCATGTTCAATCGGTTCATGTTATTCTAATGATAACCCAATAAAACTGATTCAAAATTGAATAATATCAAAAATACTAGATACATGAAAAATCTTATTCATTAAATTTAGAAATCATGTCACAATTTCAGGCCAATAGATTAAAAAAAATTTAAAGCTGAATAGAGCCATTAATATTAAATAACTAATGCCAAAAATATCATACTACAAAAATTAGTTCATATCAAATGACAAGTTGATTGCTAAAAAGCAGAGCCCATAATTTTTATGAAAAATCTGACTTGAGGTTTGATTTTTTTTTTCAATATTATTATCAAAGCACCTACTCTCCAAAATCCAGACTTGCTTTGTTTGAGGAAACACAAGACAAAGATTCCTCCAAACTGGAGTCCCCAGATGATCTTTTCCACATGAGCTAGTAAAGCTGGAAGAAACCTGTCCAGCCGTGTTCTTTCCTTCCAGGCAAGAGTGGACTCTTAGAAGACTACTGATTTCAGGCTGGAGAGATGGCTTAGCAGTTAAGGCGCTTGCCTGCAAAGCCAAAGGACCCAGGTTCAATTCCCCAGGACCACGTAAGCCAGGTGCACAGGGTGCAGTATGGATCTGGAGTTTGTTATCAGTGGCTAGAGGCCCTGGTGTGTTCTCTCTCTCCCTCAAATAACTACATAAAATATATATAAATCATATTTATCCTGTGTGTGTACACGTGTGTGTACACATGTGTGTGCACGCACGCTTTCTTTATTTCGCATTCAAAGTGGCCCTATCTTCATTTTTCTCAGATGGATTGCCCTTTTCCCATGCTGCCTTATGGTTGCATTACATAAAATCAAAACAATAAACCTTGCTAGATGATTCAAGAATGTAGGTATGTTAAACACCACACCTGCCTGCTACAGAAGAAGCCTGTAGACTTCTTTCTCAGAAGATAATTAAACGCTAAATTACTAATGAGATGTACTGGTATATTAAAGGTCTGAAAATGGGACATGTTGAAAAAAAAATAGCCAAACAGTGCAAAATAACAGCCAAACATCAGTGAAATCACTAAGTAGCTTGGGGCTATTCTTTAAGTCACAATGGCCTCATGCTTTTATTAATAAGGCAGATGACAACTGACTTATTAAAGCGACACTCTCTCTGATTAATTCAGATAGCCACATCTGCGACCCCGAAGGAAACCACCCCACCCCATTCAAATGCAGCTGATGCTCAGGTGTGCACAGAGGCCTTTGTCTTTTCATCTGGCAAACACTCGACTCAAAAGATAATTCCATCATTCAGAGGAGAAGCTATTTTATGGATAAAGATTATAAATTTCACAGCTGACTTGAGATACACTCAAGCCAACAACATAGGCTTCTACTTTGCAAGTGGGATTTGCTCTGTCAATGCAGATTTCTCGGTAAGTACTTTTCCCTTTCAAAGGCCAAGTCAGATTTCAAAGAAACATTTACATTTTTTAATACAAATCAAGTCACTTGATTATATTAGCAGAAATTCAGAACTGATGCACTCTTTGTGCCCTTCCTCCCACACTTCAACTAAAATAGAGAAAGACTTCATTTCCAACTTTTGATGCTGCGTTTTTGAGTACAATCAAAATGTGGAAGTGTTTTCTAAGATAGAATACTAAACAGAAGCAAGGGCGAAGGGCTACAGTGGCTTGTTCTTATTGTTTCTCTTATTATAAAGATGATTTTATGTTCCTAATAAATACTTTGGCAGGATTTTAATGACATATAATAATAATGAAATCACATATATTATGCACGCTATGCATGAAAACACTGAGGAAATATCTCCTCTAAAATGTGCATTTGTTTTCTTCCTTTTATTTAGCCTTGATTTATGATGATCAGAACATTAGTCAGATAGGAGAAGATCAAAAAACAGCTTCACTTCCTGACTGGAGGTGAGTAGACACCTGTTATCAGCTCTAAAACTGAAAAAGCAATGTGATGAGCAGAATTCATATGACAGAGACCCTAATTGATCTTACTCATAGCCACTGACAGGAGTAGGGGAAAGGTTGTGATGAAGTCATGATAAATGTAACTGATAATTCTGGATCTTTGCCTCAAACTCTATTGCAGTTCTAACCAATTCCATTTTCCATTGTAATGGGTGACTAAGCAAAATAAACTAAAATCATGAAAACTTATTTCCTGGAGTCCTGTTTGACTTCGTTCGCTGCTACAGTGTCTTTACTTAAAACCATCCTCATCAAAATAACTCATGACTTTCAATGGCTCTCCTCACCCTTTCTCTGGATCTAAACATGAACCTCTGGAAAGAGTGGAAGAGTACAAAAAAGGAAGAAGGAATAAGCTTCAGGCTACCAGTGATAACCCCTTACTTCTAAAACAGATGAAGTGATTTCATTTGTGGAGGTTTAACAGCACTGAACTTAGGTTACCAATCATTTTTAATTAC
This sequence comes from Dipus sagitta, assembly GCA_036346955.1. Lineage (NCBI taxonomy): Eukaryota > Metazoa > Chordata > Mammalia > Rodentia > Dipodidae > Dipus > Dipus sagitta. The sequence goes on along the minus strand of CM070793.1, from coordinate 3,887,723 downwards.
ATACATTTAATGTGTACAACATGAAGTTGTATATACATATAAATAGCAAAATGATTACTCCCATCAAGGAAATTAACATATCCTCCTCCTCCTCCCCACATAGTTAGCTTTTCTATGTGTGTTGTCATGGTACTTAATATCTGAAATTTTCCAGACAGTACAGTGTCTTTAGCTACAGCCACCTGCTCTCCACTGGACGCTAGACTTATTGAGCAGACATCAATGCTACATCATGCCCTTTGAGCATGTTGTGTAGAAAATTCCTCCAAATTAAAATATTCCCTCTTGAAGGGGAAAGGGAGGTTCTGGAGTCTCAGCAGGTCAAGTGTGGGGGGAGCTGAAATATTAGGTGGTCACATGCCCTCTTCCCAAGCTTATAGGAGTGGAAATCAACTGTCGAGGGGCAGACTTTGATCAGTGTGGTGTAGCAACTGAAATATTCATTCTTGGGGGGTTGGGGAGAGGAAGCCAAGGGGACACAGGAGGTCACCAAGTCTTGGAAAAAGGTTTCAAGACCCTTCTCTGAAGACATCTGAAAGATAAACAATTGCTTGGGAAGAGACTGCCAGACCAGGGGAGCTCCCTGCAGGTTGTGGCGTGTGCCTCAGAAGCGCAGCTTCCCTGAGTCCTCACCTATGCTAGGTGGGCTTTGAGGGGGTGCAGCTGCCTTTGAGTCATCCATGCTCCTGTAAGCAACCCCTCACCCTGCTCTGTAAGTAACCCCAATAAACATGTGGGTTCACCAAAACCGGTCTTGGCGCAATCATACATTGGTCTCTTGTCTGACCCCTATCTGGGGGGGGGGGGATAGCCGTGTGTTTTCATCTCCCCAGGGGAAAAACGGTTTCCCATGAGAGTCCATTTCCCCCTTTGAAGTGACACCATGCGGCCCTTATCTTTCCATGCTTGGTTGATTTTGCTTAGTATAATGTCCCCGTGTTACTTGTACCTATGGAGAAGTAGCATCAGGAGGGGAGGACACGGAAGGCAAGGACACGGATTCAAGTGTCCTGGACTCACTATTCATCTAACTGTAATCTTGAGCAAGCTTCCTAGTTTCTCCTAGTCTTGTATTCTTCAGCTATAAAATGAGTCATGCTTGTGAATCCTTAAGGATTTGTTATGGATTAAATGACATATGTCTGTTAAGTACATAATGAAATGCTAGACACACAGAAGCTGCACACTAAATATATATAAATATAAATATATATATATATATATATATATATTAGCTATATATATATATATATATATATACATATATATATTACAAGGTGTGTCTCTTATGAAAAATATTAACTGAAAGTAAGGACACTTCCACAGCATAATAAGTATGGAGACTTGATACAAGATTCTTTACCAACCATGAATTGGTTATTTGGTGCATTTTGTTTTACTTTCTATGAGGAAAGTTGTAAAACACTTCTGTTGGGCTGGAGAGATGGCTTAGTAGTTAGGCGCTTGCCTGTGAAGCCTAAGGACCCCGGATCGAGGCTCGACTCCCCAGGACCCATGTTAGCCAGATGCACAAGGGGCGCATGCTTCTGGAGCTTGTTTGCAGTGGCTGGAAGCCCTGGCACGCCCGTTCTCTCTCCCTCTGTCTATCTGCCTCTTTCTCTCTCTGTGTGTGGCTCTCAAATAAATTAAAAAAATTTAAAAAAAAAGAAAAATGCTTCTGTTGTCCCAACTTGCATTGTTACTTATGGTCCAAGCTGCAGTATATTCCAAGCAGACTATTCCTAAGAATCGAAAACTGAAAATACTAAAACATCAATTAATTCCTTTAATGTTGATTTTTTGTTTTTCGTCCTAAGCCACAAGTTTCTCCTCCAAACTAGTGGAAAATTCAGTGTCCTGGCTTTCACAAACTGTGTGGGCCTTGAACTCCTGGGTTTGGGATTTGAGAGATTGAACAAAACAACTTTGTAGGTCCCTTCAACATGTCTGGGAGCTGGTTCAGAATGCAGTCCTTTGAGTTTGTGAGGAAAAATTGAAAAAGAAAAAAAAAATTTCCTCCTGTATGTGATGAATACTCACCTATGACAAATTCTCCTTCCCAAGGATTACATTTTGCCCTGGTTTGCTGTTGAAACCCCCACATTAGTCCCACTTTGAGTTATGCACAAAAGCAGGCCAGACTGCCACCCAGGAAGGCAGAGGCGACAGGATCCCAGCCTGCATCGTCTAGACTAATTTCCTTATTTCCTTTGATACCACCATGGGACCCTTGCCAGCTGTCTCGCTAGAAATCATTATTAATTGCACTTGCTCAAATTAGCTTCCTTCAAGGCCCTTCCAAGATCACACTACTGTGCTATCCTAAAGGGAGCCACTCCAGGCTGCACAATTTCTCTTCTTCCAAATAGATTTCTGCAAATATGCACCTAGATAGAGTAGACCTCAGACCACATATGCTTCTTAGAATGGATCTTCCTTTTAGGGCTACAGCCCTAAGGACCACATTCAAATAAAATAAAAGTGTTATGATGTCAAATGTACATGATAGATCTGTGGTAATAGATGGAAATCTAAAATAGTCATTATCTTATTATTATTTTATTCCTATTGTATAGAGGAGGATTTCACATTCAACTTGGCTCCAGCAGTTTAAGTCAGTTTGGAGCTCAGACATTCACCTTCACGGAATAACACTCCTTCAACAAATGTTGGCTCCAAAGTACCATAACCTGCCTAGTTATAGCTGGTACTGATATGCTGTTAGTCCATGATTTAAAGAGTTCATTCATAGAGCAGCAGAAATCCCCTTCCGTGTAGTCTAGTGTTTACTAGGGGCAATTCTTACTTCATAAAGTGTTTTCATAGCCTTCAGTTCTTAGGCCTCTGGTTAGGTTTTGGTTGAATGAAATGAGACAATTAGAAACAGAGGAATAAGACGCCATATAGTCTCTTCCCTAATTTTATTTTTAAGCAGTTTATCAGATTTAACTGTGCTTGTAATGACAAACTTTTCTTATTGTCATAAACTGTGCGTGCATTTCTGTGAGCCATTTAGTAAATACACGAAAGCTCCATGTCTTGTCCTTCCTAGGCATCGTGCCATTGAACTTCAGAGAGAGGTCAGTTTTTTACACATATTTGAAGCTTTCTGTTTAACTGGAGTCTGAATTCTCTTTGGCTTTAGATTGTCATTGCTATGGAATCTTCCCAAAATACCTTAAAGCTTAATACCCAGGCTTCAATATAGGTATAGATATGAACATGAGCCTTCTCCTTTGCTGCCTCGGGCTTCCTTCTGGGGTCTCGGGAGCAAGGAGGACACAGAACAGGCAGCAAAGGGGTAGCTTACTCTCCTGCCGTGGGAGGTGCGAGGAGAGCCACCTGCAATGTTACCGGGACATTTACCTAAAATTATTGACCCCTTACTTCCTTACGTGGATAACTTAGCTGGCCTGGTGGAACGATTTACATCCCAATAGGCAAAAATGAATATTTTTAAGTCTTCTCAACTTAGAAAAGTACAATCACAGCATTGAAGGAGAAAAAGGCAAGGAACTTCCACTTAGTATATTTCATTCTGAACAAGACTTGGAAGGAAGCAATGATCCTCAGCTGGGGGCTGCTCACATGGAAGTTTGTATCTCCTACTACTTTCAGTACTTTCTTCCTATTTGGGTTTCAGGATGCAAAAATAGAGACCTCCTCGGGCAAATGTACAAGAATTCAGCATACTTGTCTGCACAGAACTCTTGTTTCAGAGTAATTGACATATTATGTCATATACTATTACTTCAAAAATTAAGTTATAATTATTTGTCAATGTATTCTGAGTTATTGAGCAACATACCCATATTTAATCTATAAATTGACTATGATTATCACTGTCTAATTTTTAAAGAAAAATATATATCCATATATATGTTTATGTGAACTCATAGAGATATTTATATTTTCTAAGCAAAGGGATTTAAAAGATGAGAAAAGGGCAGGAGAGATGGCTTAGTTGTTAAGGCACTTGCCTGCAAGGCCAATGGACCCAGGTTTGATTCCCCAGGACCCATGTAAGTCAGATACTCAAGGTGGCAATGCATGTGGAGTTCATTTGCAGAAGCTGGAGGCCCTGGCATGCCCTTTCCCTCTCTATCTGCCTCTCCCCCCACTCAAATAAATAAATAAATAAATATAAACATTTTAAAAATAAAATAAAAGATGAGAAAAGCGTGGAAAGATACTGACAGAAGAGATAGCATGTCCATTGCACCCTACCTGATGAATTCATCATTATCACATGGTAGTGGGTTCTTTTTTTGTTTTTATTTTGCACCTGTAGATAAGCACATATACATTGAAATAGCCTCTTTATTTTAGTGGGGAAAAAGAAAACAAGGTAAACAGTGCAAAACCATGTTCTCTTTGTCTTACAGGTATTAGATAGTGCCCACTTACAAAATCAAACTAAACTTGCCTCATGTGTTCTTTGTGGAAAACAAAGCTAATTTCAAAGACTGCCTAGTCAATTCACAGTGGAGTTTCATTATTTTCAATTTGAATTGAAAAAATTCTCAACCAAACAGAAAATCCACCATGAATCATGAAAGATTAAATCTTTTTCAGATAATGAACTGCGAAAAGTAATTTTGGAGATTCTCTATTTAAAGACTAGGAATGCAATTATAATGTTTAGAGACATGTTCTGGAACCAGTAGAATTCTATTTACGGGAGATAAATTGTGATTTCCTAAGTCTCCTAAATCCCCATGAGACCAAGAGTGAAGAAATCACACACTACAATCTGATCCTGGACAGATCATTCTGGCCAACTGTGTTCTATACCAACAAGCGCAGGCGTGTCAGAGTTCACGTGGGCATACACAGTATAGTACTGCTGGGGAAAGAATGAGAAACGTGATGGAGGAAAGGCAGCTGTGAAGGTACTGAATAAAAATCAGTGTTCTCCGTGCCCAAAATTCAGTTTTGATCCTAAAAAGTAAGTGTAATTCTAAAGAAAAAAAAAGGGGGGGGGGACGGTCAAACAAATTGTACTTAGGGTTTCAGCAAGTAAATTCCATCTAAATGCTTACTGGATATGGACTAAACTATACCTTCAAATCATGAAAATAAAGGGCGGCTGCCACAGGAATCCTTACTTCCACATTCAAATATTCAGCCACATGTCTCCAGTGTACTTTGTTCCCATACACAGACAGAAGGAGCACATTTTTTTTTGTATTTGCCCCCCCCAATACCGAAGGAAGCCCTCTTGGTGAGTCGCATCACAAAAAATAAATGGAAATGCAAAAGGTGAATAAATCACCATCAAACTAACACATATTGAAGACATTTATATAATATGCACATGCAAGTTAGGATGGGAATGTAAAATTTCCATAGTCACTTTGGGAAATGGCATGATATCATCTAATAACCTTGTAGATGTGCATACCCCATGGCGATGCATGCTACATTCTAGTTCTGCCTGATAGCTGATGGAAAAATGTCAATATGAACCATGACAAATCTAGAAGATTTTCTACAGAAACATTCCAATAGTACAATGCTAGAAAAAGATACACTGTTCTAAAAATAAAAATTAGGTAACTGGTTTTTGGTATATTTAGGGAAAAAAACATTCTAGTAGTATATGTCAATGGCAGAGCATTTTCTGAGCATGCTCAAAGTCTTGGTTTCATTTCCAGCACACATACAGACACCAACACACACAGTAATTACTGCATAGTGATTTTTTTTAAGTAGACAATAGTTACCCATACGATTATATCGGATTCTCACCAAAGCAAATTTGAGTTCAAAGGAAGTTACCAAGAATATATGCTTTATCATTCATTTATATAAACTCCATATTGAGGAAAAATTAAACTCTAAAAGTAAAAAGAAGTTATCCCTGGAGATGATACATTGTGGATGATTAAGACAAGGAACATGGAGAGTCCCTGAGTAACATGAGTTGTATGCAGGTATTTATTTTATAATAATTCAATCTGCCACATAATTCATTCCATTTAAATTCATCTATGTTTGAGTATATTTCACAAAACAAAGAAGCCAAGTAAAATTAAGAAAGTGGAAAATTGTATAGTAACTAAAGCCCTTTTATGTCTATACAGACACACACAATTCATGTGGGTTTGTTACCCATTAAAGTGAGGTTGCATTAACACTAAACAACTTAGTATATCTCATAGAATCCACCAACTCAAGCAGACTCTAGAGTTATCTTTATTGCTGTGTCATGACAGCCTTTATATAATGTGTGGCCAATAAGCTTTGTGTTTTAAATGACAGCAGTGATCAATCAGTGAATGATTACAATACATAAAAGTTGGGGATAGGTGCATTGTTTTAGAAAGTTGAGAGATTTTTCATTATTATTTCAATTCTGAGGCAGGGGATTCTAAGGTACTTATCATGGCCCACCAATTATCTGTACTTGAACTGCCAAAACACCAATGGATATATGGATATACATATGTGTGTGTATGTGTATATAATATGTATATATGTATGTATTATCATAACATATTACAACACATATGTATTAAATATAAATAACTCTCTAAGGGTTTGGAGGTAGGGTATTTAAGAATCAAATGATCATGGCTTAACTGTGAGAAGCTAGGGTGGGTAAGGACAATGAAGACAGAAAGAACTGAGTGTAGTCAGCCACCATCGTGGCTTCATTGATAGGCACTGCTGGAACAATGCTTTATCATTACTATTAATCCTGATATTAATAGACAATTATATGAGTTTCATCCAATGCATGCATTAATGCGATTTAACTTGCTTGGCAAATTTTCCTCTGGGCAAGAGTGCTAGTAAGTAAGTTTACCCTTTGCTGTGCAGCTGAATTTTGAGATTTTGCCTAGGTTTCTGCCTTATAGGAGGAACCAGAATATACACAGATTCAAAATCTTGCATTTTTTTCCCTCCAAGTACTTAGCAATTGGAGATTAAACATAAACTATGCAGGGTTGGAAAACAGTCATAGTATGATTGGAAAATCTATAAGAAAATTATATGAACAACTAGGTCTGTGAGTTGAGATTCTATTCTTTGTTGTTTTTAATTATGGGAGAATTTGAAATTTGTGTGTATTGTCATAACAATATGATTTAAAGTCTTTGCCTGGTTATTTTTGATAGTGCTTACATTTTTCAATGAATTTTCTATTTTTACTCTGAATCCAGGTTATTCTATTGAGTATACATCCCAAATTCCGATTTCTAACTCCCACCATGGAAACAGAGTATACTGAAATATGTTTTGGAGGGGGGAGGAGAAATCATACTGTCCCCCAGAATATTTTGAACTGCTCTTATCCAGTCACTAGAAAATGGTTTCATCTGATATGTCCCTGTGACGACACAAACAATCCTATTTAATTTCAGCTACCTGATTCAATCAGCAATTCAAGGCGAGCCAAGATAAGCAAACAAAAATAAATGGAAACAGTAAACTACCCTTTAACTCTTATCTAGAAATTATCAGAGCTAGTGATTCTAAGACTCTAATGTGTATGAATAGTACATACACTAATTGCTGGACTATGCCAGGACCCTGAGAGACACACTTTAGGAAGAGAAGGCAGGAACACAGCTGGAAATATTGAGGCAATAGGTAAATAAATAAGTAAATGCTGCAAAGAGCAAGTGATGGCGACAAAAAATAAGTTAATTTTGATGTTGTGATAGAAGTAAGATTTTGTTGTTGTTATTGTTGTTTTTGATGAAGTTCATTTTTACCTGAGCTAGAAAGTTATACTACAAATTCTAATATATCAAGAATTGTTGCTCTGGAGTTTATTGATGAAGACCAAGTTGGTGATGAACTGTGTCTGTGGTCATGGCCTCCCTTCTGTCCACTTTTACTTCCCCAATTCTCACACTGATTTCTTATAGCTGTACTTTGATGACTTCATTTCCCAATTACCTCAATATTCCTCTTCCAAGTGCCTGTATGGAGAAGTGTTGGATAATCCACAAGCATGGACAGGCAAGGAGACCCAAGTCCAGTGTTCCTTGAGTTGTCTCCCTGTCCAGAAGCTGTGGGCCTGGAACTCAGTTGCCTTCTGATCAGCGGATGCCAATAAGCTTAGATCCCTTGGGCATGTGGTGATGAGGAACTGTGAGCAGCGAAAGTCTAAACTTAGCCAAAGCTGGCTATTGCTCAAATAGAAAAGCTCATAAGGATAAAATGTCCTGACATAACCACTGAAATCAGTAACAGCTCTCTGTTAAATGAAAGTGTCAGTGATTACTATCAGACGCTTCCTTGTGTAGAAGACATCAGGACTGCAGGCATGTGGAATATCTTCAGGAGAGAGAGAGGATGCAAATGACTTGAGGACATGGAACATATGCGTCACACACTTCCTTGATTTGACCTGGTCCGCTTACACTGGGCAGACAGAACAGTTTATAGGATTTGGCTTGACTGGAATCATGTTCTAAGTGATTGATATATTAGAATATAAGTGCTGGCCATAAAGAATTTGTAAATCTAAAGTACATAATGTAAATGTATCTTAATGAACATAATTATGACAAAAAATAACTTATAGGCAATTGTTTATCAGTCCTGAATATCTGGAAACCCAAAATAGTAAACTAACTCCCTGCATTGTTCATACTGAAGACAGATATTTCAGATAGGTAATTTGCATTCTAAGAGGGTCTTTATCTTATTTTTTAATGGTAGAAGCCAGACTTCCTTACCTGAATATTGAAGAAGCCTAAGAAATGCTGAGAAGTTTTGGAAGTTTAGCTGTCTCTAATCTCAGCGTTAAGGCTTCATGATTTTGTGGTCAGTGTATGGAAATAAGAGCCTTGAATATGCTTACATGTATACAGAAAAAATCCTCACGTCTTCATCTGTACTACAGTGCTACTCAACAACTCCTAATCAAACGTGATGCATTCTAGAAAACAAATTCAGAGCACCATAGATTTCAATGCAACTATAATTATAAAGAATGAATTTCTCTACAACTTCCTTGCCCGCTTCAACATGATGAACTTTACTTTCAGGTATTTCTCACATGGGCTCTTCATGGTTTTGTCTGAGGGAAGGGAAAGAGGAGAGAGGAGGAGCTACTTCTGCTTTTAAAAATTTATATAGATAGATAGATAGATAGATAGATAGATAGATAGATAGATAGATAGATATCTCCACAAAACCTGTTTTAAAAACTTCATCCCAACTTTACTGTTCTTTCTCAGCTCAAGACAGACACAACCCATCATGACTAAAAGGGGCTGTTGGCTCCTTCTTACCTTTCATCACTCACAAAGCCAAACAAACTCTCACCGCTCAGCTGGAGAAAATTCATTCCCTATAATTACAGGTGCATTGAAATCTATGGTGCTCTTGAGTTTGTTTTTGTTGTTGTTGTTTTAGAATGCATCATGTTAAGATTAGGAGTTGTTTAGTAGCACCGTAGTACAAACAAAGACATGAGGATTTTTCCGGTATGAATGTAAGTGTAAAAATTAAAGGCTCTTATTTCTGTATACTGACCACTACAACCATGAAGCCTTAACACTGATGATTAGAGAACGCTGACCAGTATTTGCAGCTCCCAAAGAATCCTGAGAGGCTGTGAGCAGCTTCTGCACCCTCTCAGCTTTAGTTTTGTCAGGTTTCTTTTTTTAATTTTTATTTATTTATTTGAGAGTGACAGAGAGAAAGAGGGAGAGAGAGAGAAAGAGAGAAAGAATGGGCACACTAGGGCCTCCAGCTACTGCAAACGAACTCCAGATGTGTGCACCCCCTTGTGCATCTGGCTAACGTGGGTCCAGGGGAATCGAGCCTCGAACCAGGGGTCCTTAGGCTTCACAGGCAAGCGCCTAACCACTAAGACATCTCTCTAGCCCCAGTTTTGTCAGGTTTGTTGAGAGAATGTTGAAGTAAGTGATCATAAGTCCTGTTTAAAATTAATTATTGCTCAACATTCTGGGTGCATTATTTACTTACAATTATAAAGTAACATAAGCTTAGAATAAAAACAAAATAGAAAGATAATGTACATGGCCAATAATTCCACAACTCACTGATCATAAGTTTGGTGGGCATACTTCTAGCTAATATCTTACTCCTTAACACACACACACACACGCACGCACACACACACGCGCGCGCGCCATGGCAGCCACAATAAATAAAGCACAGTGGAATCTCCTTTCTGCTTTATCTCTCTAAAGACTAGATGAGCTTTTCTTCCCCCCGTTTTAGTATTTAAGTGCTCAACAATTGAGGTTCTGGTGACTAAAATTGCAAAGGCAGCAGCTCCATTTTTCTCAGAATCAAGTGAAACTGAACAGGCAATTAAAAGTTACTGAACTGCAAGGTAAAATTACTTCACTGCTCAGCTGCTGTGTGACTAAAGAGGGGAGACAATGGGAAATGCAAATCATATTTAGAATTAAGATAGAATGGTAGCACATAGCAGCCTGATCTATTAAGATGGACTCTTTCGGCACTAGACTTAATGGGCAGCATTTCACCGTGCTCTCTACTCACAATTAGATGGAAGATTACACAAAACAAACGTGCAGGTGTTCAAATCCATGGCATTGCTGCTTAACAGAAGGCACTGCCCTCCCAGCTCATAGAGTGATCCAAGTTTCCTCCTGTATAGTCAGTGACTGTTTCACAAATGGGCTATACTCCAAGAGTCACTAGCTATTCCTCACTGTACATTAACTTTCCCAGAGAATTACTCTTAGGAATGGGGCTCAGGTCACACTGACACTTCATGCAATGCACACAGGTCCATCTCGGTGGTTTAGCAGTAGCGCTCCTCTCCTAAAGGTTACTGCTGATAGTTCTCACTCTTAGAGACAAATGATAAGATGAGAGGTTAATGATCAAAACTTCTCAGGAATTTAGTCAGGGGATTGGGGGCCAGAATTCTAGGAAAAGGGGTAATATTAAATTGGGAAGGCAAGAAATGGCACGAGGTAGAGAGGTGTTAGTATTATAATTTAGAAAGCATATGAAATATGATTAGGAGTGTTGATAAAGGAGGGTTTCTTCTAGATTATTCTTCTCTCTGACATGGCTTTGAGCTCTTGAGAACTAGAGGACGATGTTGGCAAGGATCTGATCTGTTTCCTGAGGTAACTAGAACTGTGGAGAGACAAGGGTTTTATAAGATTGGATGGAGAAAGAAATAATGCTATAGAAATCAGAGGAAGATGTAAAAAATTCCCGTTCTAACTACAATTTTATACCTATCACCTGCCTCTCTATTAATGGTCCTATCCTTGTCCAATAACATGAACTTTGGGAATAGGCAACAAGCCAGAAAAACTTAAGTGGATTTGAAAATAAGAATCTCAAGGACTCACTAGTATATCTCAAACATCAAACAATAATAAAAACAAACAGGAATATGTATGGCAAGCAAGGAAGTAATATGTGACATCCAACCAAATAGAATATCCTAAAATTAGATTTGGTAATATATGAGAACCTTTTTAGGACAATATTTTCCATAATTAGGTAATAAACATGAAATATACAAATGATACTGCATAATAGATTTACCAAACACTCTTTAAAATCTTTTTTTTTTTTTTTTTTTAGGTGGGGCTCACTGTAGCTCAGGCTGACCTGGAACTCACTCTGTAGTCACAGCTGTCCTCAATGTCACCGCAACTTTAGAGACAACAGATATTCTGTTCCAATTTTCTTATAACCCAGTGATAGAGACTCTCAAAATGAAGTTAAACTGCTGGACATTCAAGCCTCCTAGTAGGAAAATATATCTAGAGAATAAAACAAATTCTTATGATTCAGTAGGGACAAGAGAAACTACAACATCAAAAGAAAGACTAAAACCTGTGTTATCAGTATTTCACATAAGAGAAAATGCAAATAACCAAGCACAAGTGGAAACGTGCCCACCTTCATGAGTAACCAAGGGAACTGAAGGGAAATTACAAAGGCACGTGTAGTAGAAAGCCTTGAGTTGCTGAGATGAACCACGAAACCAGGCATAGTTCATGGGAAGAACGGCATTTTATTTGAAGCTCACAGATCCACGGGATGTTCCGCAATGGTGGAAGAAGTTACCCACCCCCCTTTTCACAGGTGGAAGCAGACAGAGAAAGAAAAGCCAAGAGCGACCAACACCAGCACAGTCAAGCACCCTTCGGGAAGTGCAGGCGAAGCTCAAGCACTTTGCATATCTTAGGCTGGAATCCCCCAAACGCACTGTAGGGCTAGACCCTAGGGTCCACCCCAGTGATACCTCCTCCAGCCACGTGACTGGAAATCCAACAAGCTTTAATAAAACTCCTGAATCTTATTGGGGGACATCCATTCAAACTGTCACAACATGTCATGATATTGTCACCAGATTGGCAAAAATTAATCTTGAGATAAGTACATGCAGCATAAGGGTATATGTTTGTACTCCAAAGGAGACAGGGTGAATAGTAAGTAAAATCCATAGGAAAGGTGGCTTGTACATTCTATACATATTTTTATACTCCAATAAACCTACACCCAGGTATCTGGCCTGAAGAAATTATTATGCAAAACTCAGTGTCATATTAAAGAAGATTCAGGGCTGGAGAGATGGCTTAGTGGTTAAGGTGTTTGCCTGTGAAGCCAAAGGACCTCAGTTCAATTCCCCCAGATCCATGTAAGCCAGATGCACAAGGTGGCGCATGCATCTGGAGTTCATTTGCAGTGGCTGGAAGCCCTGGCATGCTCCTTCTCTCTCTCTCTATCTCTCTCGCTCTCTTGCTCTCGCTCTCGCTCTCACTCTCTCTCACTCCCCCTCTTTACCTCTCTCAAATAAATAAAAATTAAATTAAATTAAATTAGAAAAGAACATTCATCCAGGTGTGGTGGCTCACATATTCAGTGTCAGCACTAAAGAGACTGAGGTAGGAGAATTGCCAAGTTTGAGGCCAGCCGGGACTGCAGAGTAAGTTCCAGGTCAGCCTGTTCTAGACTCAGACCTTGCCTCGACAATAGAAAGGAAAATGAAAATTAAGATGCAAGGAGTACTATTTGTAGAAGCAAACACTCAAAACCAACCATCCATGAATGACAAAAAGATTGCATGTTATTCTTCAATAGTTGCATTTGCAGTGGTAGTAACAAATTAGTTAAATGATATAATCAATCAATAAGTAAGCTGAAGAGACAAAAACACATAAAATAATATATGAGAAAAGGACACACAAGAGAATATATGCCACTACTATTATATAAATTTCAAAATCATGCTAACTAAGCAATGCACCAATTGTGAAACATCCATATATATTAATTATTTTTTAAGAAAACTGAAGGACATAGAAACACAAAATTCAGGATGTAGTTAGTATCCTGAGGGTAAAAATGACAAATACATATAATGCTTCAGATATTGATAAATGCTTCTTAGGCCAATTATTATACCTGACACATTAATGTGTGTGTGTGCATGCTTGCACATGCATTATATATCCCTTTAAAGTAAAATATTTCACAACAAAGGAATATATTTAATATTATTAATTATAATTAACTGATTTAAAATTTAGAATAGTGCTGCCCTTAAATGTAACATGGATTTAATTTGGATTTTTGTTTTTAAAAAAATCTCAGTTTTGAAATAATGGTGAAACTGTGGGTTAAAGTGAGGATGTTCTTTGAGTCAGGCATTTTCTGTGTCAGAGGAATAATAATGACTCTAGTTACACCAACTGAGAGTTGAAAATGTCTGTTTGTTTAATTATTTTAGTTTGTGGCTCAGTTTTATAGCATTTCCCCATCATTAATTACATATTGCAGTTGCGTTATGCAAAATGAAAACAAATAAAATTAGAACTACTAATGCAATGTAGCATAAGCTTACAGAGGCTTCTACCCTCAGTCACGTTTGAATGTCAGATATTGCTCAGCCAATGCATTGAGATATACTCATCTCTGGTTTATTTTATCACCAAAGTATCTGAATTGTGATACCACAGAATCCTGTCATAGGTAATCATGACGTGATATGAAGTCATGAGGCCTCACCTGCTCCCGAGGAATTACAGGTAGTTAATGGTGGCTGGGGGAGAGGGAGACAGTTTCTGCAGTAGTATACCAGCTGGGAAGAACCACAGTGATCTGTTATATATTCACCCACGTGTGTCTGTGTCCATACAGTCAACACTAATTGCATTTAGCAGGCCATACTGAAACACAAGAAGAAAAAATAAAACAGACATAAAAGTAGAGGACAGAACTGTCAGTCAGCAGAAGGAGGTCACCAGAAGAGGACCAGGAAGGGACTCAAGGTAATTGGAGGAAATTATGATTAAAATCCATCATATACATGCAGTAAAAATTATAGATGAGGTTAAAAAAGGAAAGACACTGGATCAACTCAACTTGTAGTAAAATAATTTGTTCAATTTAAGAGGCATGTCTTCTCTGTCATACTGTTATCCATCCCAAATACTTTACCGGGCTTGCTGAGCTCATGTCTGAGAAAATGATTCCATTGCTGGCATCCACAAAATAAATCATGTAATTCTAATCTCCAGGCATTCACCAGCACTAAGGAAAGACCCTGTGTGGGGGAAACTAGGTCAGGACTGGCTGGCAAAAGCCAGAGGCACCACGAAAATGCCCAGTGTCTGAAGCTTGGGTTAGGTCAACCGTGTTCTGATGAAATTTTTCAGTTCAGGCACGAACGTGGTCTCTGCTCACTGCCGTCTAAGCTCAGGCCACCTTCTTCTCTACGCCTGCCTCCCAGAGTTCTAACTGGCGTCTCTAACTTCCAGGTTGAGCTATATGACAAAGTCACTTTCACAATACACAGCTCCTCTTCTATCCAGAGGGCAACCCTACAGGCAATAGAAGGCACACGCAGCCAGCACAGTCATAAGCACACATTTTCCTGAGAAGACACTGCTTCTGTTTACTTCCAGTCACCGTCTCCTGCAGAGGGCAGTGGGCTTTTCCTAGAATCAGGACCTGTTCAGAGACAGGCTTAAGGATTTAGAAGACTTTCTGTAGCCTTCAGAAGTGATCAAGCGACTAACAACCCTAATTCAGAGGGCCTGGAATGATAACATTTATAACAACTGATTTAATCAGGTGAGAAGACAATGATTTTACAAGTTCCTTTAGTTTTATGCCTGTGGCAGGGTCTCACTCTAGCCCAGGCTGGTGTGGGACTCACTCTGTAGTCCCAGGCTGCCATCAAACTCACAGTGATCCTCCTACCTCAGCCTCATGAGTGAGTGCTGGTATTAAAGGCGTGCCACCACCACGCCTGACCATACTAGAGTCTTATATCTGATACATGATTAGCTCAGTTTAGTCCAGGGGGCGTGTTTGGCGATGCAAAAGCAAGAAATAAGACATGATATTTTACCATAAGGACTACCTTCAAAGGGGATTAGAAAAAAATACGGGCAGCAATTTAATAACATGAAATGATTTGGGAATTACACTGACACAGAAGCTCAAAGGACAGACAGAAGAGTGTCTAATAAAGGCTTCCAAGAGGAAATAGGAACTTGGATGAGCAGGCGGGAGCTATTAAAGGCAGAAAGGAAGGATGTTGGCATTGGCAGTGGAAGCACAGTGAGGAATTCAGCTCATGCATGCGAATTCGCGCAGAGCCACTGACCATGAGAGGCACAGGGGAAGAAGGGTCTTAGTAGCTACTTGGAAGCGGATGAGGGTGAGGTGACAAACACCCAGAAGTCTGGCTGGTTTATTCACTGAACTAATGGAATGTTCATCGAATGCCATCTGATTCGAACAGCCATGCCTTGTACTCTTCCATCCTCTGATAATTTGCTGGCAGTACACACCTTCTATCGTGCCAAATTACCGCCGCCCTGAAGTTGTATAGGAAAAAAAGAATCTGTGGTGGCAAATTAAGTCCTTGCCGTCCTGAAAGCATTTGGGCATTCAGGAGTGATCATGCACAACTGGAAAGCTGAGGGAGCAGAGAGAAAATCATCACCCTGTAAAGTCACAGCGCCTGAGCCAGTAACCAAGTAAACATCAGCATCAGGCTGCTTGGAACAAAAGCATCCCTTGGCCTCCGCCATGTCCAATCCAGACACATAGCGTGGGACCTAGACAAAGCAAAAAACTGAAACAATGGCTGTCACTGGAATGGATGACTAGACCAAAGAGACATACCAACTACCTTATAGTCACTGAGTGTTACACAGTCACTGAGCCAACATATGGGCTCCCCGTTTACAGTCCTAAACCAAAGAAAGTATGTAAGGAATAGGGATTGTGTCCTTTGGATGCAGTATGTCACATTAAGACAGGGGTGAAATTGATTTTTCTTTCTCTGAAAAATAAACTGAAGTTCATGGCTCAGGTTTGGAAAAGTCATCTTTTCCATAAGATGGACCAGTGGCACAACATATACTTTAAACTTGAAAGTCTAAGCAGTACAAAGTTTCATAATTTTGAATTGAGAAACAGAAAGAATTGCATACTTATGAAAGAAAGATTTAAAAAAAAAAACTGGTAGTTGATTGCAAGAAGTGAAAGGTATTACATGAACCAGGTGTGGTGTTGCACACCTTTAATCCCAGCATTCAGGAGGCAGAGAGAGGAGGATGGTTGAGTTCAACACCAGCCTACATAGTGAATTCCAGATCAGCCTGATCTAGAGAGAGACCCTACCCCCAAAAAACAAAACAAAACAAAACAAAAACAACAAAAAAAGGAAGGTATTAACTATTGGTTCCCTTTCAAAAAATTTGCTAATGGAAGAAGCACAGTGCTTTTTGTTTTCATTTTATTTTAATTTGTATAGAAATTAGATATTTGCAACATTTACCTAAATTTCAGTAACTCTAATTTTTTCATAATAATGTTAGGATAATATTCCTTTCCACTTTAATATAATAAAACAGCAAATTTTTATAACTACATGTTTCAGACGTAACAACATTGATTTGAAAGTATTCTTAATTAATTTTCATACTTATTGTTATACGTATTATCATTCTCATTCTAAAGATAAAAAAATTAGCCAGGTTAACTAAATTGTCCTCTAAATATGTGTGTCTATAGTCAAACTGCCGCCAGTCTCACCTTTTGTTAGAGAAGCTTCTCTTTGCAGATGGCAACGACTATTAAGGAGACTCCAAACTCATCAACTGCTGAGAATAAGGGACTCTGCAGTGCTCACTGCTAAATGGGACATGTAAATCACCCCTCCAAGGCCCAATGAACAATGTGGAAGAGAGTGGGGGAAGCCTGTTAAGAGCCGAAGACTGGAGAAGAGTGCTATAGAATGCCGTTGTCCAGGTATGGCATGGCCCCTGCACGCATGGCCTCACTGGGACTGTTGAAATCTGCACAAGACCCGTACAAAACCTGGCCCTGCCAGGCGTGGTGGTGCACGCCTTTAATCCCAGCACTTGGGAGGCAGACGTAGGAGGATCGCCGTGAGTTCGAGGCCACCCTGAGACTACATAGTGAATTCCAGGTCAGCCTGGGGCCAGAGTGAAACCCTACCACAGAAAAAAAAAAAAAAAAGCAATGCCCATCCACATTGCCTCATGTATGATGGAAGGCAGCATGAGGCCCCCATCCCTCCCTGAGGAGTTATAGATAGTTATGGTTATTTGGGGAGTGGGAGACATTTTAAACAGTAGTGGAGCCCTTGAAGGGACCCTCTTACTCTGGTAAATTCTCAACCATCTGCACCCGAACAGGCAAACTTAGTAAGCTCACTCAGTTCTACCAACATACAAGGAAAAGAAAACAAGCAAACATTAAAGTGGAAGAAGGACTAATTGGAAGGAAGAAGGGGCTCAAAGAAAAAGAGACAGGAAAAGGTGTTAAGAGACAATAATGAGGTTTAGAGAGCTTGGGGTGAAAGGGACGTGCTCCTCAATTACTCGGTACCCATGTAAAACGAGATGCACAAAGTGATGCATGTGTCTGGAGTTCGTTTGTAGCAGCAAGAGGCCCTCATGCACCCTTCTCTCTCAATCTCTCTCTTCTCAAATAAATAACTAAAAATATTTTTTAAAACAATACACTAATAGCAGAGTATAATCAAAATACATTATCCACATGTATAAATTCGTCCATGAATAAAAAAAATAAGTATTAAGGCCAGGCGTGGTGGTGTACGCCTTCAATCCCAGCACTTGGGAGGCAGAATTAGGAGGATCGCTGTGAGTTCGAGGCCAACCTGAGACTACAGAATGAATTTCAGGTCAGCATGGACTAGATTGAAACCCTACCTTGAACCCTTCCCCCCCCAAAAAAAATCAGTATTGGCCAAATCATAACTACAGTTAAACTTAACCAAAAAACTTCTTATGGTCACAGAACTAAAAAACAATAAATGAAGAATTGGTCTTTGCTGTATCTCCCAGCTCATGGACTTAGCCTGATACAGAACAAGTCCAGCTTAAGCATGCACAGACTTAAAAGACCGAGAGTAGATGCCTAAGCCTGAGGGGAACAGAGGTGATCCGAAGTGCCTACTGGTGAGGAGGGAAGGTTTGCTTGTTTGTTTTGAGAAGGCAGTAAGGTTTACATTATACTAAAAAGTATTGAATTATGTGTACTGTAATGGTGGCATTGTAAGATATATTTCAATACAGTTGAGAAAAAGAATATGAATGAACGAATGAAACAGACCTAAGTCCTATGCTCTTCTCACAGAATTGAGGTTAGGATTAAGAGCTAAGCACCATCTGCTTACCCAGTCATCAAGATTTCAATAGGTTAATACTGAGACAATGGTTAACTAGAAGGTCACCACAAGCATTGCTAAAGCTACTTGCATTTCATAACCTCAACTCTGCAACACATGTGAACAGTTTCAAACAATCATTTCAAAGGGTTACAAAAAACAAAACCAACAAACACTCCGCAACCATGATGTGCTAGGGTGGGGTGCAGGGATGTGGCCTGGGTTGGAGATCTTGGCCCCACAAGAACCTTTCTGCAAAATGTGATGCATTCGATCACTAGAAGATACATTCTTCAATGTGCATGTACATCTTAAATGAGAAACTGATAATCATGATTTCTTCGACAAGGTATTTTTCAGGTAATAACTCATAGAATTATGCTACTTTCTAATTAGGAAAAGCTCCTTAATTTATCACTAGATTTGACAACTAACAAGGGTGAGTAGAGGCAAGATGTGAATTTAAAACACACTCCTCCCCTGCCTTTACCATAATTTACTCATAAATCAATGTTACTTCATTTTTTCCATGAGCGATATTTCCAGTCACTTATCCTATGTTTTAGAAAACAGTAATTCTTGAAATATTAAATTCTGAAGCCACAATACAGTAAGTGAAGCTCATAGAGTTAAATTTTATATGATACTATTAGTCCTGAAAAACAATCCATTTCTTAGTAGCACTGTTTTATTTGTATGACATTCTATATTAATCTACCCGTTAACATTTTAAAACATACTCTAAAATGATTATTTTTCTGCCAGCTAAAAACAATTTTAGTATTATTTTTCATGATTAAGTCAGATTTTTAAAAGCTTAAATGATTTAGTTATGTGACAGGGTATATTAAAATTTAGTAGCATGCATGTACAAAAACTATTAAACAATGTCTTCCAAAATTGAGCTCATAGGTCATATCGTCCATAAAACTTTAATCAGAATCCTTCTCCTACCTAATTGAAAAATCCTTCTGGGGTCATGATACCCTTTTCAGTTGTCAGGCGTACCACAGCTTGAGTAAGGCAGTATCATAGTCATTCGCAGTCCTTAACACAGAGTAGTACCTTCTTGAATGCAGGCTAAATGTCCAGTTCTGAAGACTTGCGCTTACAGTTTCTTCATAGCATGAGTTTTATTGAATAATTACTAAGTCAGTAGACAATATTCTCAGCTTACCAATGACTCCTTGAAAAGAATCTCAGTTTAAAGAAACATGAACATTTTAAAATCATTGTTTGATCAAGCTTCTCTAGACCTATTTTTAAAAATAACCGCGTATATACATTGAGCAAATATTTGTTAAATATAATCTATAAGCAAGTGAGTAAGTCAGAAACCATGAGAAATACTGAGCTGAAGAAGGCATTTCCTCATCTTAATAAAAGAGGATTCAAAGGACCACGTCATACGTTCCTGTAATGATGAGAAGTAACTGCTAGAACCAGAAAAGTCATTCTAGAAACCCAACATAGCTTGATAAGAGTGGTGAGGCAAATACTAAATAGGATATGATGGGAAAAGATGTCAAACTATATGTGATAAAAATATATGAGGTTAGGGATAAGAAGACTTTGGCTGTAAGGTCTAAGCACCTGAATCACTTGAACTCACTTTGACAGAAGGGGAATAAAACTGTTCACAAGATGCAACTCCTAGAATGGTGGAAGTCTGAGCAGAAGGATATTAGAGGCAGGGGGATGAGAAAAGAAGTGACTGGTGTCTACACAGAGGTCTCAGAAGCCTAGACCAAGTACTGACAATAGGAAAGACCAAGAAGGTAAAATAACAATTAGGAGACCAAAGAGGAAAAGAAATTAATGCAAAAATTTTCAGTTTTCGGGCTGGAGAGATGGCTTAGCGGTTAAGGTGTTTGCCTGCAAAGCCAAAGGACCTCAGTTTGATTTCCCAGCACCCACGTAAGCCAGATACACAAGGGGGCGCATGCATCTGGAGTTTGTTAGCAGTGGCTGGAGGCCCTGGAGTGCCCATTCTTTCTCTCACTCTCTCTGCCTCTCTCTCTCTCTCTCTCTCAAATAAATAAATAAAAATAAAGTTTTTAAAAAATTCAGTTTTCATGTAAAATAAAAGCTAGGATTTAAGCTAAGAGATAGGATAGTCATAAAGCTAGAGTCAATTTATTTGTTGTTAATGTGCTTCAGGGGGCTCACAAGCAAGACTTTGATAACAAACATGATTTCTAGTGATGTAGCCACATAGCCGTGTTTTTTGTAAGATTTATAAAAGTCATTTCTAATTCAAGTTCTTAAGTCTCTATTCCGGTTTACCTCTTTTTGGTCACATTTTCCCTGACACTTGATGCCCCTGGAGGTGTTATGGATATGTTTATTTAATGTTTGAAATTCTTGTCCTTGACTGGCACTCTTTGTTACATTAGCCTTGGGGTCTGACCTATAGGAAAGTTTTCTGGATGTGTGAAGGTGTCTTCACTCTATTCTCGAAGCTTCTGGATATGTGAAGGTGATCCTACTTCACGCTTTTATTCTTGCACCTTGATGTGCTGCCCAGATTTTCAGGTGGAAGAAGCCCAGCCTGGATTTAAAGATCCGGCAGAACAGTTGGGACTGGGGAAATATATGAGAGTGGTTAATGAAATCACTAAAAAAGAGAAGGCAGACAGAGGAAAGAAAACCCAAAATAGAATGGGTGCATTCTAGAGCAGAGAGAAGAAGGAGAAAGTGGGGAAGGTGGAGAAGATGGCACAATCAGAATTGGAAGGAACCCATGTAGCTCAGCGCAGTGGATGTCCAGGAAAGAACGACTCACAGAAACTAGGGTTCTAGACTGTTCACGCTGATGGAAAGACCAGAAAGAAGGGGTGCTGACAAGAAAGCCACCCGCTCTGCAGGTTTTAGAGGAGAGGCCGGCCCTATGCACACATGTTCACTACCAAGCAGGATTATCAGTGGATAGGGAGGAGGTTTTCAATGTCTTCCTCTGCATCTGACCTAGGAGCTCAAGAATGAGTCTTCCAGACCTTAGTAAAGGGCAGTGGGACTAAAATGTGTTGCTATATAACTGACAAGCACTTTACCGATCTACTAAAATATGATAAGGAGATGAGTTAGCTCAAGTCTTATTTATAGGTGAGAAAATTTGCCGAGTAACACTGCCAAGTAGAGCTAAAATTCAATTCCAGGTCTGCCCAAAAGTAATTTTATTTGTTTGTTTATTAGAGAGAGAGAGAGAACGGACACAGTGCCAGGACCTCCAGCAAATGTGCTCTGGACACCTGCAGCACTTTGTGCATCTGGCTGTAAGTGGGTCCTGGGGAATCGAACCTGGGTTGGCAGGTTTTAGAAGTCAACCTTTAACCACTAAGCAACCTCTCCAGCCTGTAAGTTCATTTATAAAGCATATATTATGAGCAATGTATCTATCCATCTTCCTTAGTAGTAGCATTCTTACTCAAATAATTATCTGTATTTAGAATTGGAAGCAAATGGCTATTAATAATTTTGAAGCTATTTCATGAGAATCCAGTTCAATTAAGTACTTGATGAGTTCACTGTATTGCCTAGCTCATATTTTATATTCGTGCCAGGATTTATTTTTTAAACAGTCTGATGTTAATGAACTTGTGTAAAAGCTAAGACATGAACATATTATTTTGCTTTAAGCCTTTGCGTTTGTTTCTCTTTTTGTTTTTTGTTTGTTTATGTTTTGTTTTACCAGGTAGGGTCTCACTCTAGCTGAGGCTGATTTTGAATTTACTCTGTAGTCTCAGGGTAGACTTGAACTCACAGCAATCCTCCTACCTCTGTCTCCCAAGTGCTGGGATTAAAGGCATGCACTACCACGCCCAGAAATATTATCTGTTTTTTGAATATATTTCTCAAGAGAGGTATAAAGTAAGCATCTGACTCTTCAGAATTCACAATGTTTATCATTTCCCATTGAAACAAATAAAGAAAGTCACATTATTTTGCTGTATTTTTTTTCATTTGGAGGACTGACTTTTCATATTGAAAAATATTTTATTCATGTCCACAGTCTAATATTAATATTTTAACACATAGATTAATGCATTGCACACTGTGTTAAAAGATGAAATGAACAAATGCCAGAAATTATTAACAAGAAGTTTCAACTAAAACTATAAAACAATTTCAGCAGTAATTAAATAAAAAAAATTTTGTTGAACTTAAAAAAATTAATTTTTTCTTCAGATGTTCATTGAAATTATTACATTATACTTGCTGTGTGTGAAGATAACACATATACACATTAATAAACACTTTTTGAACAGTATTTTAACTTCTTAAAATAATGCTTTACCATTAAATGAACTTGCAGCCTTTTAACTGCAGGCTCAGACATAATAATGAAAAAGAAGGGATTATCAAAGGAGGGCAAGTGGCCAGAAGAAGGGACCTAAGGCCTGGTGATACTGAAAGTTTCTTATGCATGTATGTATGCATATATGAATGTATGTACATTGGTGCTGGGGTGGTGGGAACAGAACCCTGGGCTAAACACATGTGCAAAGCAACTGCTGTAACATTAAGGTATGCCCCCATGGCCTTTGTTTTTTTTTTCTTGTATTTATTTTGAGACAACTTTGCACTAATAGTCAAGGCTGGTCTTGAGATCACTCTGTAGCCAAGCTGGATCTTGAATTTATGACCCTCTTGCCTCAGGTTCCCAAGTAGCTAGGTCTACAACCCTGTGGCACCGGGTATGGTTACCATGTATGTTTCATGTGAATTTTATTTAATTTTCAAAAAGGAAAAGTTTGGAAAAAAAGCAGTCTTTCAGTAACATACTCCTTTTAAGGAAATTTCTAACTGGGATTGGAGAGATGGCTTAGTGGTTAAGGCACATGCCTGTGAAACCTAAGGACCCAGGTTTGATTCCCCAGTACCCACGTAAGCCAGATGGCACATGTATCTTGTGGCATCCATTTGCAGTGGCTAGAGGCCCTGGTGCATCCATCCTTTCTTTCTCTATCTGCCTCTTTCTCCCTCTCTGTAATAAATAAAAAAATTAAAAATTAATTATGTAAAGATGAACTAACAAAAGGTATCCACCAAAATTTTAATAGTAATTTCCTTTGGATATTAAGATTAAAGATGGATGCTGCAATTTTCTTCTCAAACATTCAAATCTTTCATAATGATGCTGATAATCAGTTATAATAAATATTACTAAATATTCCAACAAGTTTCAAATGTCAAAGAACTTGCCAGAACAGGGTTGAAAACATAACATGGTTCTCAGGGTTCTTTTGTTTCTTGAAGTGATAGATTGTTAAAATAAGGGCAGGTTCTTCTACATTCCCTTTTCATCGCCAAGGACTTTCACATTAGAAAACCTTCCACTAGTGCCCGTTCCTCATCTCTCCCAGCCCTGGTGCTATTGCCTCTCTAATTTAAAAATCTCCATTGTATTATAAATTAAGCAAGGAAACATTTCAAACTGTCAGCTTAATGGTGCACACAGGAGTTACGGATGCTCTCGGTTCAAGTAGATTTTATAAAGTAACTCAAAAACAAGAGAAATTCCTAAACTATAAATGGAAAGCTAGTTTAGTACCTCCTCACTTGTTCCTGCCATGGGAATTGCTTGCTTTGAAATTCTTCATAAAGAATGGCTTAGATATGTTCAGCTTACTCTGTGTTCGGGGTGATTCATAAAAGATGCTGAGAGAAAGTCAGTACAGAACTGAGGAAGGACCTTAGAGCTGGGACACCTCGCCTTGTCTGAGAGCTTCATTTATAACGTTACAATTAAAACTAGTTAACTACCTAAACCTCTCTTCATATCCCAAGTTTCTTAGGCTGCAACATGTAACCTGGGTCTGAGAGCCTTTATTGGCCACACTGGGGTAAGAACTAATTGACTATAGAAAACTCTCTTCCTATTTCTCATTTCTAATTCTAGAGGTATATTTGTCATCCCATAAATTCAACAAGAATAAACAATTACAATCCCATCACAATGTCATTTTAAAGAGTATAGCTGATTTAAGAATAAGACCAAGAAAGAAGTTTCATAAAATATTAAACATATAAAAACGCATAAGCAATAAAGGAGAGGAAACTTGGGAAAGACATTACAAAATCTAAAACATTATAAATAGGACATGATGGGGTACATGCTGAAATAACACCTGCTTCAAAGCTTTCTTGGTCAAAGGAAAAAAATTAAACATTGAGAGCTTTTCTTGGCTTAAAAAATACCACCTTAGATTACATAATGGACAAAAATAATTCTTTCTAAGGATATTGAAAATAGACCAAGAATGTTTAAATAGAAGGACAAAAGAAGACTGCAGACTGGGATGTGTGTGTGTGTGTGTGTGTGTGTGTGTGTGTGTGGTGTGTAAACATAAAACCCTCAAAGTAGAACTCTACAGCAAAAACAGAGGTCACTCTACCCCAGATATTTTATGCCATCAAAACAATGGCTATGAACCTTTAAAGCGAATCTACATGTAGTCTAGTTCCTATACAAATAATTTCTGCATATAACAGAGCTGCATAGGAAAGAGCAATGCTTTTAATAATGAGTTCGTATCCTTGTTAATATTAAACTCACAGCATTTGATCACTAATATAACAATAGTGATTATATATATATATATATATATATATATATATATAGAGAGAGAGAGAGAGAGAGAGAGAGAGAGAGAGAGAGATGGCTACAAGATTCTCCCTACAACCTCTGGATATAGAGCAGTGTCTGCTAAAACTTGTTCATGAGGTAATATGGTGTTGGAGACTTGCAAAAAAACTGGTAAGGTCATCAGTTATGGGTAGTATTTGATAAGGGCACAAGCCTTTTTCCTCAAAGATTTGTGCAAAGACATTAAAATCTCCTAAGGCGAATATGTAAAACATGGAAATTATTGAACCCTGCCTCAAATTTTCTTAGTACAGTCTCTTTTGTGCCATAACCCAGTCATTTTAGAATAAGGTCCCTAGGTGATTCTGATAGAATGTACACTTTAGCTGGGCATAGTGGCTCATGCTTTCAATCCTAGCACTTGGGAGGCAGAGGTAGGAGGATCGCCTTAAGTTTGTGGCCACCCTGAGACTACACAGTGAATTCCAGGTCATCCTGAGCTAGACCCTACCTCGAAAAAAAAATTACAATTTAACAATTTAAACTTAACAATTTAACATCAGCTTGTCAGGTTAAAACATTGCTCCTTCCTAGATGATAAATTTACTTTATTATTATGATGTTTTATGCCTTTAAATATAATTATATGGCATTTTAAGATCACCAGCTCATGTATTCCTTATGTAATTTTAAAAAATATTTTATTTTTACTTATTTATTTGAGAGAGAGAGAGAGATACAGAAATAGGCAGGGAGAGAGAGAGAGACAGAGAGGGAGAGGTTGAGAAAGAGAGAGAGAGAGAATATGGGAGAACCAGGGCCTCCAACCACTGCAAATGAACTCTACATACACATGCACCACCTTGTGCATCTAGCTTACATGGGTCCTGGGGAGTCAAATGTGGGTCCTTTGGTTTTGCAGGCGAGTGCCTTAACCACTAAGCCATCTCTCCAGCCCTTCTTATGTACTTTTGCACAATGAAAAGAGGGATCAATGGTACTTTAGAGAGGCCATCCAACCATTAGCTGGTATACCGCAGCTCTAATTGTCGAGTTATTTTGTGAAAGTAAGGAGTATGAAGGACCTTCTGTATTTCAGGCTAATTTCCAGGCTGGCTGCTGATTCCTGCAGGCATCCCCCCTCACTCAGCTGGAGAGACAGCTTCAGGGGGTCACGGATATTCTTGTAAGCCAGGCAATATCCTTTGTAACTCGAATAAGCAAAGGGCATTTTCACAGTGAGCCTCTCTTTGTAAATGTCTTTGTCATCCCATGAAGAATCCAATGCTTTAATTATTAAATTTTTAACAGAAATGGTCTTTAATAATTCCCTACAAATAATTGGGTATTCTAATTACGTACAGCTTCTCCTCATTGTTCATCTAAAAAACATTACAGCAACAGTTAAACAAAGATATGTTAAGCCTGAGTGTCTTCCTAGATTGTATATGCACATTTCTTTAGCGATTTCCACACTGATAAAAATCCTGTGTGTACATGCTTCAAACTGGAATCATTTCTTTTACCCAAGATAAAACCTTGGTAAACAAGAAAAGGTAATCATTACACAAGCAAATGCGTTAAAAGACAAGTGATAACCCTGACCATCATCCCAAACAATTTTGACTGGCTTTTTTGTTTTGTTTTGTTTTTGTTTTTCGAGGTAGGGTCTCACTCTATCCCAGGTTGACCTGGAATTCACTCTGTATTCTCAGGGTGGCCTTGAACTCATGGAGATCCTCCTACCTCTGCCTCCTAAGTGCTGGGATTAAAGGTGTGCGCCACCAGGCCTGGCTTTATTTTGACTTTATTTGTGTGTTGGGGGGGGGTTGCTTCATTTTATCTATTTCTAGTGGCCCAGCATTTCTGAGGAGACTGACATATTTCACAGTTCCCTTCCCAGATCCTGTAGTATCACTGGGTCTCTTCAAATCTTGGCCTTCTATAGACAATAAACACCTGTCATGTTTTTATCAGCATGGGTGACACAAGCCCCACTAGACCCAAGGGACCTGCATGGTAGGAGGGAGCTCCAGTTGTTCGGGCTGCAAATGTGATGAAGTCATTTAACGTGATCAAGCCCCGTGATCTCCTAAAAATGAAGTAGATACCTCCAAGCCCAATGTGAAGACTTCTTGTAGCTATCACATGAGAGAAAACACGAGAAACCATTCTGTAAGCCTGAAGTGACATACAGATATGGAAGTGGAAATGTAACCAAAAATGGCCCAACATACGGAAGGGTCAGTGTCCTATAGAAATCTCTCACAAGACAGGAGGGCTTTGGGACAGCACCGAGGAGACCACTGGAGTGATGAAAAAGAAATTGCGTTGATCTGCTTTGGTGTCACTCCGGGACGCAGAAAGTCCTCTCTGGGGTGCTTACAGAGCTGGAGGCAGGCAGGTTCAGTGTGAAAACCTGGCACAGCAAAACGGACTTGCCAGACTCATTCAGGTCCCTTGGCAAAGATGAAGATAATGCCCTATGCCAAGCACCGGGCCGTTGATAAGCACTTGCTGATTGACTAATCGCTTCATTCTTGACACTCACTAGAATAGTGATTTACCAGTACAGACTGTGGAAACATTTTGATAACAACCTAAACATCTGCATACTGTGGATGAGGTAGCTAAGTGAACAAAATTATTTTGATCATGATTAGTTTGATTCCTGCACATAGGGTCGTCCCCGTTCTATGTGCCAACATAGGGCCATTTCCAATGAGGGTATCAAGGCATCCTTCAGAGAAGAATGGAGACTTTTCCCTGCAAGGGTGGAGTTTTTCTCTGCATGTCTCTGTCATTCAAGAATGTGCTCCTCTCTGACAGGTCCCGGCCAATATCTAGAGAACAACCTCACTTTCCTGCTGAAGTAAGAATCAGGTTATGGGCTGGAGAGATTGCTTAGTGGTTAAGGGTCTTGCCTGTGAAGCCAAAGGACCCATGTTCAACTCTCCATATCCCACAGTAGCCAGGCACACAAAGATGAGGTAAGTGCAAGGTCGCACATGCCCACTAGGTGGCGCAAGCGTCTGGAGTTCAATTGCATGGCTCAGGCCCTAATACGCCAATTCTCTCTCTCTCTCTCTCTCAAAATAAAAAAAAAAATAAAGAAAAATAAAAAAGAATTAGGTATCTTTTATACTGTTTTTTACTAAGGCCAGAAAAGTTGTAATTCTGGATTGTTTGGATGGTTCAGAAATCTTGGCAACAACACTCTCTGAAACCCTTCTCCTTCTGAAAGCCTTTCTCCAACTCCCATGCTGGAAATTGTTTCTTTGATTTCTACACAATTCTAATGCCATGCAGCAGATTGCTAGGGTGTACTGTTTGGGGGTACTCCTTTCCCCAAACAGCAGGCACACCATGTGAGGGAGAGTATCCAGATTCACTAGGGAGCCCATGAGCCTGTGAGGTGGAATCCAGGGTCGGGTGTCGGCCCCACAGGAGCTGTCCCGAGCTTTCCTAAAGAGCTCACACTGGGCTGGAGAGATGGCTTAGCGGTTAAGGCATGTGCCTGAAATGCCACAGGACCCTGCTTCGACCCATGTAAGCAAGATGCACAAGGTGGCAACACATGTGTCTGGAGTTCATTTGCAGTGGCTAGAGGCACTGACACGCCCATATTCATATTCTCTCTCTCTTTCCTTCTCTCTCAGAAAATAAATATTGTTTTTCTAAAAAATGCACACTTCCTCGTGATGTATTATCTAGAAAATTACCTTCCATCAAAGATGCTTAAGCCAGATTACCTGGCTTCAAAGAGGATAGGAGGATCACTGTGGTTTTCAGGCCAACCTGAGACTACAGTGTGAGATTCAAGTCAGCCCAAGTAAGACCCTACTTCAAGAAAACCTAAAAAATAAAATAAAATAAATAAAATAAAATAAAAGTAACACAAAAAGGTCTGGAGAGATGGCTTAGTGATTAAGGTGCTTGTCTGCAAAGCCAAAGGACCCAGATTCAATTCCCCAGGACCCATGTAAGCCAGATGTACAAGATGAACAACGGAGTTCATTATAGTTGGAGGCCCTAGCACGCCCAACATCTCTCTCTCTCTCTCTCTCTCATAAATTAATAAAAATAATTTTTTTAAAAAAATAAAATAAGTAGAAAAATCTAGCTAGACTTAAAAGACCCCAGGCCAGGGAGGATGGGTAGTATTATAACTAAGTAATTCTTACTTTTTCAACAGCAAAGAGGGTCGGTCTTACTTTCTTATTCCTAGATGCCACAATTTAAATAGGTCCTGTGCCAAACACTGATATAAGGTGTCACTTAAGAAAGTGTAGCACTGGAGAGGTTTGAAAACTTGCCGAAGGTCATTTATTTAATATTTATTTATTTATTTTAGAGAGAGAGAGAGAAAGATGGAGCAAAGTCCTCAGAGCATTTCATCATCTAAAATGATTGTACTAAAAAGCATGGAATCCCAGAGTTAAAAGCATTTTGTGATATGATATGTTTATTTATTTTATATTATTTATTTATATTATTCATTTATTTTAGAGAGAGAGAGAATTGGCACAAGAGGGCCTCGGCCACTGCAATTGTCATATCTTTTTTTTTTAACTACCTTTATTTTTTATTTCTTTTTCAGTTACATACTTTTAAACAGGGACATGTTTCAGTATTCAGACATTCAGGCAATGTTGAGTTCATTAGTGTTGACAAAAAAGAAGCATAAAAATGCAAAAAAATGTTGGCTTAACATGAACATACCTGCATCGCCTATTGCTGACCAGTTTGTGTTACCAAAGACTTACTCTCTGGCATTAAAATGGAGCACTTAAAAAATGCAATTGTCATATCTTTGATAGATCTTTGATGAGTACAAAGGTAACCCTTTATGTCACAAGGGAAATTCCCAAAATTCTTGTAGTAGTATTTTAAGTGAAATGTTAGTAAATATATTATGATGAAAGTTCTGGTGTTAAATTGAAAAGGAAAAAACAATTTAAAGAAAAAAAAAGGTATTTAGGTGACTTACACCTTAAAGTAGATATCATAGTTTCTAAATAATGGCCTAACTTTTAATAAGTCCAGTTCTAAAACTCACCAGAAATAAGTTTTGGAAATGCTTAAATTCTTCATACACTCATACAATAGCTCACATGTATAATAAACCCAATTTCATTTTTAAAATGTTTAAGGCTTCTTGATTAATCAACCATAATGAATATTTGTATATTTAAGCTAATTTAATTGTCAATCATTTTTCTATGTCTTGGCTTTAGAAATACACACTTATCCTTTTATTTAAGCATGGAAAGAAGGGTTCCTTTCATCCCAGAAGAAGACAATCACTTAGCCAGGATCATTCCAGCTGTTACCTTTTAACTGTAAATCTTAGCTGTACTTGCAAATGAGTCTGTTATTACAGCAGATAATCAGTGTGGTGGGGACTGTATTTGCCAAATTAATAAACATTAATAAACATCTTAAATCAATTGTTACTTTACTCTCAACGTGGAAGCAGACATGGAGATTCATAAATCAGTCAAAACTAATGAAGTGATGGGGGGGTAGAGGCACAGAAAGCTTCTGGATGTTGTGTGTAGTTACAAGGCCTGGAAGGAAATAGGAAGGTAAGGTAGTGGTGATAGAGTCTTAGAGAAGTGATATGTGGGAAATTATACAAAGTGCATCTCAAATTAGTACAAAGTCACCCCACTGGATCCATCATGGACCACTGGCCATAAAGGTTTGAAGGAAAAGAAAATGTTTAATTAATGACAATAAATTGTGTATAAGTTAAGAACAAACTTTCTGGAGAGCTGCTTGCATCTAAATCCAGGCCCCATGTGAAGGGACTACTTAATAACTTTGTTCTACCTGGATATCCTTATGAGTGAAATGTAGGATTAATTGTGACTAACTCAGAGAGTTAGTGGGTGAATCAAATGACTTAATATTTCATGAAGAGTTTAGGACAGTACCTGCTCTATAATAAGCACTAAGAAACTATCCAATGAACATGCAATAATTGGCTCTTTATGACCGTTTTTGTTCATAGCCCTAACCTTTTGTTTCCAGGTTTTTGTTTTTTTTTTAAGTTTTTTGAGGTAGGGTCTCACTCTAGCCCAGGCTGACTTGGAATTCACTATGTAGTCTCAGGGTGGCCTTGAACTCACTGCGATCCTCCTATCTCTGCTTTCTGAGTGTTAGGATTAAAGGCGTGCGCCACCACACCCAGCTATTTCCAGTCTTTTAATTGGGTTAAATTAGGACAATGGATTCATTACCCTATTATAGTCACTTCCTCACTGAAATACAGACTTGGATTAATTTCATCTTAAAAGGAATTACAATTTTAATATACCTTATTGAACAAAAGATCACAGGCATGAGTTTGATTCCTGGCAAGAACAAATAGATTATCTTGTCCTGTGTTTTAGCTATCACAATGGCACCTGCATATATTTAAGTATATACATGCTTATGTGCTAAATTCGAGGCTTTTATTTAAAGATATCCATCATTAGTGCTCCTCACTTGATTACATTATTATAAATTGCTCATAAAGCACCTCAGACCTCTGTACCCACTTAGGACAAGCCCCAAGGAAAAGAATACGTAGGGAAAACAGACTGTTTGCATATTTACCACCATGTCCAATTAACCATTTTGCTGACAGAGATTATTTTATTATTCATCTTATTTGAGCATGTATTATGACTTGGTTAATAGACATGAAAAATGACTGATATAGCATATTGCGATATTTGAAATGTGAAGTGTGAATTTCAAGGAACTATACTTTACAGTATTGAAGAAAATGTCTCTAAACTTTGGAAACATATAATCCTCCCCAAAAGGATATATTTTCAATGACTACAGCTGTATAATAGGTCAGATAAAAGATTTTTAGAAATTGGGCTGGTGCAATAGCTTAGTGGTTAAGGTGCTTGCCTACAAAGCCAAAGGTTAGAGGTTCAATTCCCTAGGACTCATGTAAGCCAAATGCACAAGGTGACACATGCATTTGGAGTTCGTTGGCAATTGCTGGAGGCCCTGATACACCCATTCTCTCTGTCACTCTCTCTCTCATAAACAAACAAGTAAAAAATATTTAGAAATGAATAGGGAATATAAAGACTTTCATATAGACTATGAAACAATGTCCTGTACCCAATTAGAAAGTTCAGTACATATATTTTCTACACACACACACACACACACACAAATCCAAGATGCACTTAAATTAATCATGTTCTGTACTATTGCTTCACACCAGATTATAACTTATTTGATGACTAGGAAAGATGGTTACACATAAGATGGCATAGATACATAGATATAACCTAAAGCATTCCTCACATTAACAAAGTCAAATCTTGTAATATTGTGAAGTGAAATCCATTAGGAAACCTACACCATTCGTTAAAATTTGCTACTGCAGGCTGGAATAAAAGTATAGACGGGCTAAGATGAGAATATCATGGTCTGGGGTTGCCACACTTTCCCCCAGTGAGCATTTCAGAATACCATCACAACCTTTAACAGTGATGCTTTCTAAACTCTGTAACTATACACACTTTAGGAAGTCAATCTTAATGTAAAAAGGACCAGAACCCATAAGTATCTGTTCATGGAAGAATGAATGCCACTACTTCTTTTGTACAACTCTTAGCCCTGTAGTCATCTAAAAGCATAAGGGATGATGATCAGATGGTTACTCACATCCATGACAAGCATATATATATACATCATATAAAATCCATAACCAAGGGCTGGAGAGATTGTTCCATGGTTAAAGACACTTGCCTGAAAATCTTGACAAGGCTGAGTCCAATTCCCCAAAACCCATGGAAAGCCAGCCACACAAAGTGGTGCATGTGTCTGGAGTTAATTTGCGGTGGCAGGAAGCCCTGGTGCATCCTAAACTATCTCTCTCTTTCTTTCTCAAATAAATAAAAAATAAAATTTATAACATTATTTTAAAAATTATATCATATCACAAAATGCTTTTAACTCTGGGATTCCATGCTTTTCAGTACAATCATTTTAGATGACGACATGCTCTGAGGACTTTGCTTCAAGCTGAGTTTGAAAATGGTCTTCATTTATCCCTCCATTTCTACCTCACTAGTCATTTATTGACTAACAATGTGTGATTAACTAGAATTCTTCAAATGAAAGGCAGATATAAATTTCCCATTTATTTTCACTTGTAATTTTTTTAAAGATTTCACTTCCAAGAAACATGATAAATGTCTCAGGAGTTATGTAGCCTTACTCAGATTTGAACCCTACATACACTGTGCATACAATATGTTGAGACAACATGTGGTAACCATACAAACTTATACTTTTTTAATGAGTCAATAAATACATAAACATACATATATGAAAAATATTGAGAGGTATGTGAATTAAGTATTTTTCTTTGGATTTTAGGGACAATTTTATTCTTAATGAAAAACAGCATTTTTTATAACTGAAGTGGAAAGTGATGAGACCAGGACAAAATGTGGGTCTTCTGCATCCAGATACAGTGCGGTTACCAAAGCTCTGTCTCATCATATTGTCATGGAAAGAGAGAAACGTGGTGGCTTATTAACTAAGTGGCCCTAGAGAAATCAACACCCTCCTAATGTGTTCCTTCATCGGCACAGTAATGACCCTGGCTGTGATGACCAGGGGACAGTCTACACGCTGAGTGTTAAGGGGCCAGAGAATATGGACTTTAAAAGACAGCTGTTTATACTCAGTTCTGTCAAAAGTGGATAGATACATTATTGTGTGATAAGCACTAAAACAAATCATTCGTTTTGGAGTATTTTTAAAGGTTAGTACAAGTTTCTCTGTGGAGAGATATCTCGTACTTTACATAGACTAGAAAGGACTAGGCTAAAGGTCAAATGAAAGGAACATGTGCCTTTCTAAAAGATCATCCCCGAGACCTCAGCCTAGAGGAAAGCGTGAGGAAGTGGGTTGTGAGTTTGATTCCTACAACAGGACTTCCAGACACCTAGATGAGCCACCCTCTGAACAAGAGTTAGGACAATTAGATCACTCAAGGAACTTGTATGCAATCTTTGCCAAAAAAAAAGAAATCCAGTTATGGCATACCTAGAATCAATAAAGTTACTGGAAAAGATGACCAATGCATGAGGAATTTAAGAGAGTCTTATGTCCAAAGGAATCTTAAAGATCTACTTGTGTGTTTTTATTCTTTTTGAGAGGGAGGGAGACAGGGAAGAGAGGGAAGAGATGGAGCAGCATACGGCATGTGATTGACAAAGCAAAATAAAAACCATGCTTATTATTTTTGAGATTGTTAACATCCTCACAAAGGAACCATCCTGGAGCTGTTCAAGAGATAGCAGGCAGGACGTTCTGATGGAAGAGTGTGGTGATGGGCAGCAGGAAAACAGGATAGTGTTTCTACATAAGTCAGGTTCAGATGTTCTGCTCTCAAAAATGTCACTTCTATTGCAGTTAATCACCTGAAAAGACCACCTGTGATGATAAATTGTCCAGGGGAATGTGCAGATGAAGGAGGGCAGTCCTCCTCAGAACAGAAAGAAGGCTTTATGCAGTATCTCAGATGAGTTACAAGACCCAGATGGGACTTCCAACTATCACTGACATGCTCTGACCCAATGTGCCAGGGTCACTCACATTACTTAGATCTACATTGTTACGTTGATAAAATGAAAAGGAGATACTCATCAGACTTGAGAGCTAAAATGGAACTGATGTTTAAAGCAGTAACTGAATTCCATAAGTCATGCAGTTAACAATGCTAATAAAGGTAATAATGGGCTGACTTATGGATAAAAGTCCATCCCTGAAGTCTCTCAGTTGCATATAAATTTTGAGGAGCAACTATAGTTCGTGTACTTTTCAAATTCATCACCTCGTTTATTCTTTCCAGAGTTATAACTTATTGTATATTCATTTTATGGGTACAGAAAACATTCTTAGGGAAGATGAATAGCTTAGCAAATTTACACAATGCTAATAAACTGCAGTGGCCAAATTCTCCCATAGATATATTTCTGAGAACTATCTCCACCAGATCAAGATGACTCAATTATTTACACATTAGTATGAATTTAAATCAATGAATCCCCCATCTTAAATACATTTGCACAAAAGACTCCTGTCTCTATTTGAAAAATAATGCTCTATGTTTTCATGCAAGAAATATATGTAGCAACTAGAAAGAAAGCACTTTTCCAGGAAGCCTTCTCTAGAATATTAATATTAAAGGATAGTAAAAGGTAATGTAGATAAGATTTACTCACTGGATATTTATGTTGCATCATAGATGACTACTACCTTTACCTAAAACTTTATGTTATTTTTCTTTTATGTTTTGAGAGTACTTTTTTGTTAAACTATATTTCATTTATTTGAGAGAGAAAGAGGTAGAGAGTGAGAGAGAGAATGGGCGCGCCAGGGCCTCCAGCCACTGCAAACGAACTCCAGTTGCATGTGACTCCTTGTGCATCTGGCTTACGTGGGGCCCAGGGAATCGAACTGGGGTCACAGGCAAATGCCTTACCCGCTAAGCCATCTCTCCAGCTGGAGACTACTTCATTTTGAAGAGAAATTTTGTTTATTTGTTTAAGGGTAACTCTTTCTAATAATATGCTGAATTTTCAGAACTAAGTTATGAACTTGGTATTTGGATTTTGAGTGTCTGGCTTCTGCTAGATGATCCTTCCTCCCTTTATTCCCAATATTATCTGGCCCTTCTAAGTACCTGGTACACAGATGTAAATACATTTCCATAGAAGGCATTTACTGAATGAGTGAATGAATGAATGGATGCTCAATCCAAGAGATAAACACAACAATGTTTGGAAAATGAAGAGTTACTCTAGAATACCAGTGGTATTGAGCAGGTGATTTTTTTAAAAACTTGTACCAGAAACATAAGCTGGCCACCTTGCTCAGAACAGCATTGCCATGTTGTACTATTTGGTTCAGGAAATCAACGGGAGAAGTGTTAAACAGCAGAGCCTATTTCAGTAGAATATTCAGTCACAAAATTTGCAGTCACATATAGGAAGTGATAACAGAATAGTTTTTTTTTTTTTTTCATCAATGTAGAGACTGGTGTGAAAGGTTTTGCTAAGCCTCTAGTGTGCACCACAAAAGTGTTCAGAGATCATCCCATCAAAGATCAAGCCCCCTGCCTCCTGGTGAAACAGCGGAGGGATGAAAACCTCCTCCAAAGCATTAATGAAGGGATCAGCGGGACACCAGTTGAATTGTCATCGGCCTTTCTTGCAGCATGCATTACTGTTGTACACGCTGGAAGAAATTCTGGGCTGTATTCCTTACAGTGAATTCGACTCCAAGAGCTTTGCCATTAAGTCACACAGAGGACCCTCCCTGTTCTGGTTTAAAAACCTCTGAGGTCATGGAATTGCTCTTGGCTATGGGCCACAAAGCTTTGATTCTAATTTCTCTTTGACTCTGATCAGAGACCTGGCTCCATTTTTTTTTTTTTTTTTTTTGGCCCACCTCCACTACTCTACAGTAGCCTCACAAGGAAAATGATATTTAAACCCCCTTCAAGACCCACCACCACTCTCAGAAGTTTACTGCATGCCTTGAAAGTACATGAGAAAGAATAACGTTATAAATTCAAGATATACTTATTACTCCTATACAACATCATTGAGCTATTTCAAATACAATCCACCTTTAAAATCTGTTAACATTTCCTTCAGGGAAAACCCTTCTGCCCTTTAATAGTATAAGCTCATCATTGCAATAATATTTCCAGAACTCATACTTGTGGGAGGAAAGGGGCTGGCACTGGTGTGCTCGGCTCTCGAGTGGCTTTCTCCTTCCTTTGTCTCCTGGAAATATTGAGAGGCTCTAAGGTAATCGCCTAAAGTATGCAAAGCAGAAGTTCTTAGGAAAGCTGGGAGCTGAGGCACTGACATCATTCCATGCTCCGCACATATGGCAAAGTACAGAAGCAACACGGGCTCAGCACAAGTGTCTATTCTGCGCTTTTGTTGGCTTTAATTATAAGCAAGCTTCTTATCACTTACAGTCACACAGTTCCCCATTGATTTAACCAGCAAAAAAAAAAAAATACCTCTTTTCCTATGGAGGGAGTTTCACCATTTATGTTTATAAGCGCATGCAAAATATGAGGGGGGGAGGTGCTGAAATGTTCTCAGACACTGATTCTCATATATATGCACTTAACAAACCTCATCATCACCGAAAGTGGGTCAGCTTGCACAAAGATGTGGGGAGGGCGCATGAGCTCCCCCTGCGCCCTGCAAACCTGGTAAGTGACACCTCATAATAGCACAAATGAAGCATAGCGTGATGAGAAAATGAAGAAGAATGAACCTAGACAGTCAACCCAGCAGTTCTCTAAACACAGGAGACTCGATTTTATTCCTAAAAATATTCCACACAATTTTTTTTTCTCTTATACATTTAAGCCTATATATCCCCATGATGGAAAAAAAGGGGGGAGGGTTATGATTCTGAGATATCCTATAGACAATCAAGTAAGCTCATTTATTTATTCACCTATATACACACGTTCGCAATAGTCTCACATTTTGAGCTAAACCTTACTTTACCTGCCTTGATTTTCTGCTAGGAATTTATCTCATTGTCATTTACTTGTGTTTTGCCCCCATCATCATCTATGA
Organism: Dipus sagitta; assembly: GCA_036346955.1. Lineage (NCBI taxonomy): Eukaryota > Metazoa > Chordata > Mammalia > Rodentia > Dipodidae > Dipus > Dipus sagitta. Next base: position 3,849,823 of record CM070793.1, on the reverse strand, counting down.
GATTCGACTGCTCTTTTCTAGCGAGCCTTTGTCCCAGTAACGAGCTACCTAACTATTCCACGAGCTTACTGACCCGACAAATTCAACAGCACCTCTGTCTTATTAAGTTTCTTTGAAGTCATCACCCTGCCCGTCCTGCTCTGGGCCCCTCTGCGCTCCATCCTCACCCCTGGGTTCTGAATCCATCACCTTCAGAGGTGTCTCTCTCATTTCTAATATCCCTAGCTTGTTCTCTGTAGAGTTAATTCCCCTCTCTTTCAAGGGAAGGAAGGGATGAAGTATAAAAATTTCACATCTGGCTTTTATTGGGGCGATTGGATTCTGACTGGTTAGTCTGTATCTCAGAATACGTATATTCAAGAAAGAGTGACAAGAGACTGCTCCACAAGGAGTTACTGTGAGAAGGATACGGAGAGTTCTCCAAATGTGACCACAGAATAGCGCGCCTGAAGAAAAGAAAGTTCTCTAACCCAGAGGAATTATACAAATCTCTTCCTTCCATACTATTCTCTCTGCTATCCTCTGCTCTCTTATTCAGTGATAGATGCGCCTGATTTTTCCATTGACATGGGCTCACTGTACTCTGGAGGGAAAGACGTGTCTGGGAAGGCCAGCAGACGGCGTCTGCCCGGGGTAGGAACTGCACTGGGGAAAGAAGACTAGCCTGGCTGGCCGCCTGGCGCTTTGTTGGCCTCTCCCACCTCCCTGGGCACCGTCCCCATTCAGTGGCCTCATCTCTCCGCAGAGGCAGAGCCACCCAGAAGTTAATATGCATGTGAGATGATTAGCCTGGATCCCACCACTGGTACAATTAGGCGCCCCACCCACTCGGTACCCCCATCTGGCTCGCCACTCCCACCCACCCGCGCTCTGTCTGGCCCTCCTGCGCCCTGGCTCGCCTCCCTCCCACGGGACTCACACAGTTCTACACAAAGCCAGGCAAGTGGTTAAGGCTGAGACCCGGGGAGGAAAAGGGGAGCAACAAGCTCTCCCCGCCTACAGGGAGCCAGTGAGGAAAGCCCCAAGAACTCCTGCCTGTGTCCCAGGGATCCACCCTGGCGCCCAGAGCTCCAGTGTTCGTCCGCGCGACAGAACCAGAGCAGGGAGGGGATGGGGGAAAGGAAGCAGTCCTTCGGACCCCCTTGAAGTGTGTCACGACTTCACTCACAAAGCGGCTTGGTGTCCTTTCAATAGACTATTCTGGCTACTCCAAACTAACCACAGTTGTTCCCCGGTAGGAAGCCTTCCCCGAGGGCATCCCAAATAGCACCAGAAGCTGACCCCCCGAGGAGAGTAATTACTTGGAAGAAAGTCAAAGGATCCTGGGCTGAGCAGAGACTGAGAGGTGGATGGGCCCTGCCAGGAGAGATAGAGGCAGAAGCAAAGCCAGTACCCTCAACTTCCAGGCTGCAAAGAGTGGGCTCTATACTAGGGAAGAGAAACATTGGGAATGTCGAAAGGCAGCCTACCCACCACCCGCAAACACACACACACACACACACACACACACACACACACACACAGAGAGAGAGAGAGAGAGAGAGAGAACCCTATTTGGTATTTTATTTTTGGCAATTCGGATAATCAAAACTATGCTCTCATCTAAAGATGAGATAAAGCCGGCCCACGCTGTTGACTCCTCTGGAGAAATAAGCAGGAAAAGTGTGTGTGTGTGGGGGGGGGGGGGCTTTTTCTATTCTAACTTCTCCTCCAGGCAGAACTCCTGGCTTTGCCCAGCCAGCATGCACTCTTTTACCCTCCATGGAAAGAATTACATGTTGACAAGAGAAACCAGTACCTCCTCATTCCAACGGCCTGAATTCAGGGAGAACCTCCCCCCCCCCCACACACACACCACACACAGGGGAAGACTAGTGAAGGCTCTCCGAGTCCACGGAGACTCAATGCAATGGACAAGAGGCAGAAATATCTGTCTGTGTGGAGCAGGTACAAGGGCTGGCCAGCTGTGGAGAGGGTCCCTGGCTACGCTGCCACCTCCTCTAATCAGGACAGGAGAGGGGTGAGAGGGACCGGCCTCCTGTTGACTGGGTTCCAGGTCCCAGGGCTGCTGTCTACCACTGCAGCCTGGGTGCACTCTGGACGGGTGTACGGGTCTGGAACCTCTCTCTCTCTCTCTCTCTCTCTCTCTCTCTCTCTCTCTCTCTCTCTCTCTCGGTTCGCGGCCAGGGAGGCTGGACAGAAGGTGGGGCAGCGCACCACACAGACAAAAGGTTCCGCAGAACCCTCCTCTCTCTCTCTCTCTCTCTCTCTCTCCCTGGCGCTCGAGGTCCCCAGGCTGGGCGCTGAGCGCGGCGCCCCATCCCGCCACCAAGTGACCTTCTAGCGAGCGACGCCCCCTTGCAGCGGGGCCAGGCGCCCTGCCCAGGCTGGTCCTTTCATAGGTGCACGCGTCTTTCCGCACCTCGGTGAGGAACGCCCCTCCCTCCCCTCGCCACCAACAAACCCGCGACGCCTTCACCCATCCTCTTCTATTGTCTTCAAAGACACTAAGTGGCTCCCACCAAACACACACCCCAATGCACACCTCGTCTCCTCCAGCTGCCGTTTCCCCGAGCCTTAGGGGGCCCGAGAAGCGAGGGCAGCACACGGTTGCAAGGGAGGGACCGGGGGGATGGGAAGGGGTTGGGGGAGAGACTAAAACCCGCAAGAACTTGGCACATCGCAGACCCACCGTGTCCGCCTCGCAAGGATGCCGGTGACCTGTAGATTGCGATAGGCACTGAATGATGCTTGCTGCTGCCGTGAAAATGGTGGATGTGGTGCGCTCCCAAACTGGACGCCCCCCAGGCCACCCCGAGGAGGCCGCTGAGGGTGAGCGGGACTATCCAGAGCAGGGCCAGGCGCCCCCCTGCGCCGCCGCCGCTGCTGCCGCCGCCGCCGCCGCCCCCGGGCGAGCCCAGCTCGGCGCCGCACCGGAGCATCCTCGGGTACATGGCGGGGCGCCCGCCCAGGGGCCGCCGCGGGAGGCAAAGTTTTGGGGCGCAGGGAGAGGAGAGCCAGGAAGCGGCGGGGAGCGGGCGGCGCGGAGCGGGCTGCGGGGTCCGGCCGCCTTCACCGCTCCAGGGCACCCATCCTTTCCCTCCTTCGGACGGTCTTCTGGGGGTCCCGGAATCTTCTGTGCCTTGCACCCCAAACAATCCGAAACATCGCCGAGGAGAAATGCAGCTGGCGGAGGGGTGTGGGGTGGGGTGGCGGTGTGGGTGTGTGTGGGGGGGTACTTCGGAAAGGCAGCCCCCCGGAGAACAGCGAAGCGCGGGGAGGAGGGCGGCTGCGTCCAGATTTCCAGGGCTCGGGGTGCTCCAGAGATGCTCCCGGAGTTTCGGGCGAAGAGTGCGTGCCTGGGGTTGTGGGGTGGGGGGGGCGGTGCGGGGAGCCGGGGAAATTGTTTAAAGCTCCTCCCGGAGGGTCCTCATTTCTACATGACAGCCATCCACCGCGGATCCACTAGGTAAATCCATTCAGCATCGTGCGTGGGGACTGGGGAGGCCACTTCGCCGGCCCAGCATCCGCTCAGAGGAGAAGCCGAGCGCCCCGACTCCCGGCGCCCCTTCTTCCCTCCATCGCGCCCCGGCCGGCTCGCCCGCTCGCGCCAGCCTCCCCCGGGCAGCAGCGCGCGGAGCAGCGGCGCGCATCGCCTGCTCCCGAGGCGACCTCCGCGCCCGCCGCCTCCCCGACACTGACGCCCCGGAGAAGGGGGTTCACGGGGAAGAGGGCACCCCCGGGGGAAGCAAGCCGGGACCCAGCCAGAGAAGAGTGCGCAGGAGAGAGGTGGGAGCTGACCCAAGGAGTGGTGGAGGAAACAAGAAAATAAAAAAGAAAAAGAAAGAGAAAGAAAAAGAAAAAAAAAAATTTTTTTTAAAGAAAGAAACTGCAAGCCACACGCGCTGGCGGAGCAAGGGCTCTATGCAAATCTGCAGTCTCCCACAGCAAATCACCGGAGCTCGGATGCAATGCAGAGGACGAGCCTATGTAACGAGGGAGGCTGCTCTGACTTCCCGCAAAAATCGCCCGGCTTCGCCTCGCCCTGGCGTTCTCCGCGCAGCGCAGGGACACGTGTACCGCGGTGCCCGGCACACCTACAAAGCAAGTCTCCCTCCCCAGCCAGGTGATACTTCAGTCTGAATTGCAATGGAGAATGGCAACCCCCCACCCCACCAGATCCCTACCCCCTCTGGCTTAGATGTAACCAGTGTCTTCAGAGCTCTGAAAAAGGGGAGAGAATTCGACTCTTTTCATTGGACCAAACTTGTTTCACCAGGTGTTCAAAACCAAACTGCTAAATAAGGCTTGACATCATCTGCCGAGGCACCGGTTCGGATGGTCTGCTAACTGCAGGTATTACTTACAAACAAAGAGCCCTCCTTCACAGTACAGTACTACATCCACCTAGGGCACAGGGAGTTGGGGTGATGGAGACAGACACTCCGGAGAGGAAGAACGATAAGCAATTTTCTACCTGTTGGCAGCCAAGGGGAGAACGAAAGAGAGGAGAGAAAGGAGTAGTATGAAACAAATGCTCTTTCAGTCGATCAGCTGGGCTTGTCTCAGAACTCCCAATATTCTCTAGAAGGCTGTGCTGATCTCCTGTAGGAGCAAGGTCTCTTCTCCAGTCCATCTCCTAAGAGCACTCACAAAAGAAACCACAGTTCCAGACCCGAGTGTCCTGGAGGAAAAGAAATCCACCCACTGAGACTAGAAACCTACCAAATTCAAGTGAGTGGACGAGGAGGACCACACTCAGATTAAATTACAATTGAAATCTTCCCAGCTTTCCAAACCGTGGTGATAAAAGCAACATCGTGTCTGGTGGCTGGAGAGCTTTGTTTTTTCTTTCTATCTAAAGGCAAAGAAACAATTGAACACACACACACAACTTCTCATGAGTGCCTCACCATCTGTGTCATCTGCTATCAACAAATGTAAACCCCTGTACTTAAAAAAATAAGAAGTGGGGCTGGAGAGATGGCTTAGCGGTTAAGCGCTTACCTGTTAAGCTTAAGGACCCTGGTTCGAGGCTCGATTCCCCAGGACCCAAGTAAGCCAGATGCACAAAGGGGCGCATGCATCTGGAATTCGTTTGCAGTGGCTGGAGGCCCTGGCGCGCCCATTCTCTCTCTCTCTCTCTCTCTCTCTCTCTCTCTCTCTCTCTCTCCCCCTCCCTCCCTCCCTCCCTCCCTCCGTCTTTCTGTGTCTGTCGCTCTCAAATAAATAAACAAAAATAAACAAAAAAATTTTTAAAAAGAAGTAATTCAGAGAGGATTTGTTTTTTTTAATTTTTTAAAATTATTTTTGTTTATTTTTATTTATTTGAGAGTGACAGACAGAGAGAGGAAGAGGCAGAGAGAGAGAGAATGGGCGTGCCAGGGCCTCCAGCCACTGCAAAGGAACTCCAGACGCGTGCACCCCCTTGTGCATCTGGCTAACGTGGGACCTGGGGAATTGAGCCTCGAACCGGGGTCCTTAGGCATCACAGGCAAGCGATTAGCCGCTAAGCCATCTCAGAGAGGATTTGATTCAAATCTGCCACTCTCCCACGTGGCTCTTTGGACTTGTATAATGTACACTTGTCCTGTCAAAAAGTCAACGGTGCCAGACGTGGTGGCACTCGCCTTGAATCCCAGCACTCGGGAGGTAGAGGTAGGAGGAATGCCGTGAGTTCGAGGCCACCCTGAGACTCCATAGTGAATTCCAGGTCAGCCTGGGCTAGAGTGAGACCCTACCTCGAAAAACCAAAAAAAAAAAAAAAAAAAAAAAAAAAAAAAAAAGTCAATGGTGACACCTTGAGAGCCACTAGGTTAACAGTGTCAAGGGGCCCAATATCAAACATGTGGTACTCTAGCATCTCCCATTCTTGTCCAAGGCTCCTTTGAGAGGCAGTTCTTCAGTAGTGTACTACTCTATCAGGATACACTTCGAACTTCACATGGCAGCACAATGGCCAACAGAACGCAAATCCCACTTGCTCTCAGTGCTGTTTCCGCCCTTGTTCCCACGCCATCTCCTTTTGGTTCTCTTATTTCTAATGTGCATTTTAACTCAGTAGTGAGAGTCATCAGTATTTTCATGTATGAAGTCAAAGAGAAAAAAATAAAAAAAAAACACACTATGTTTTCAAGGCTTTCGGTCCGTATTGTGGCCCTGAAGTGTCAGCGTCATCCAGGAAGGAACTCTGGATTGGGAGTAAGGAAACCTGTTATTCTTTGCTGGCACCAGCATTTACTGGTTAGGTCACAGCCTCTCACTGAAGCCCCATGACTCCATCCATAACACGCTCCCGTCACTGCCCTTGCTAACAACCCTCCCAGGCAGTTTTAAAGGGTACAGTGCATTACTATGTTAGAATACTCCCCCACTTCACTTAAGACACAATGTCTCTCCTCTCATACAGAGATAGGATAATTGGACAATTAGCATGAAAAATACCTTTAATTCCTTTTTGTCTATTAGGAGTATAATGCTTTGCTCTGAGTTGTAACCACCCCACCGCCCCGCCCCCCCAAACACAGATGGTGTAATTTGTTCCTTCCTCCTCAACTAGCTGGCAGATCCCGAAAGGGACAGGAACAAAGTCTTTATTTGCACTCCCTCTAGTGTCCAGCATATGTGGAACAGAAGTTCATCTCACTGCACTGGGCAGTTCCCCATCATTCTTGGTGGTTATGGTCTATAACCATTGTCATAGTTGTGGTCTCCGTGGACCCTGAAGTAGCAGATATTGAGCCATTGCTCCTACACGGAAACACAGGGTTAAGTCCTTGTCAACCACGGTCAGAGCATTTTGAGCCTCTGGTTAACAACCTTGTTTTACATGTTTGTGTTTGAAGACATTATTTAGGACACACCATTATTGTGACCTGAATGTAGCTGACCTGATACATGCACTTTGTCAGGCACACTTCGGCCCTCATGCACTTCAGCATTATTCTTGGATACTAATTTTAAATAGGGAAACCACTAATCAAAAGTGCAAAAGTGGAAGGAAAGCACTTGGGAGGTAAGACTGGAGTAGAAGTGTCTTAAGTTTGAGGCCAGCCTGAGCTACAAAAGACATATAGCCTCGAAAACAAAAAGTAAGAAAGAACAAAAACAAGATAAAAACCAAAGAAAAGTGTAAGACTGTGGCACTAAAGAAACTTTAAATAGGACATTTGGCTACATATAAGAACTGAAGTAAGAAAGCAGAGAAAGTCACTTTGTTTGATTTCAACTAGAAATATGCACTGGGAACTCAAAAACTTTCACTGTTCTTTGCATGGCCAAAAATGACTGCGAAAGTCACAGGTATCATTTTGCAGTTACACATTCATCGAATAAGAAGGGGTGATGAATCCTTGCATGTGAATCAACTGTTTTTGTTATTCTCTTGACTACTAGCAAAATGTGGGGTAGCATCTTTGGAGAGACACCGTGGAAGTCAAAACCCATGCTTTGTCAGAGTGAAATCATCTTAAGCTTGCACAAGAAAGACTGATCTCGGTGAGGAAGCAGGTCCTTCCTCTTACACTGTGGAAGACCCTGGGGGATGAAGTTGGGGTTAGGGAAAGGATAGTCAAGAAATCTCGGTTTTCAGGGGTCTCCGGAGCTTAAGAAGAAATATTTCTGGCTGCGCTGAAAGAGGAAATTGGAGCTATAGTCTTTCAGGCAGCTGTCTAGGGCACCTTTGGAATCCTTAGAAGGTACTGGGGCGGATGCTCTGCTGCAGCTGCTGCAGCAATATTTGTTATAAATGGGAGTAATTTTGTGGAGCAAGGAGCAGTTCTCTGTCCAGATAGTGTGGGGAGGGGGGGGCGGGGAGTCTTATGGGCAAACACATGACTATTCTGGATGAGGCAAATAAAGCTTGTGCTTACTCGTTAATTTATGTTTTTTTCAGATGGCCAGTCCTGGAGCTTACAATCACACGAAGGGACACTGTGGTTCATCTGAAAAAACTGCTTTGAGATGAACAACAACAACAACAACAACAAAAATGTTGATGGAAACATGGGACTTGACAACCTGTAACTTACTTTTACATAGTACAGCATGTGTGACATAAGTGTGTGTTAGCAGCGTTCTGTGTCCCATAAGAGTAAATGGCTGCAAACAGAACTTTCATTTGAAGAAGCAAACTCTTGTTCTGTTGCTCACCCTGGTCTTAGGCAATCCTCCCCCCTCGGCCTCTGGAGCAGCAGGGACCGTACCAGCATGCTAGCTCTTCCAGAAGCCAGGGGAGGTTCCGGGAAGCACTGGGCTATGACCGCCTCGGATCATGATGTGGTTTCCTTCCTTGGTTAAATTCATATTGGAAATTGGTTATTAATGAGGAAATTAATGTTTTGACAGTTGGTTCAGTAGAGATTCTCTTTGTTGAGATTATTAATCTATAAAATATGTAGATTTAGTTAGAATCTTTTATAGACACACACCACTTTTACTTGTAAAAACTATGTAAATTTGAAACGCCTCTCACCCTTTGACCTGAAGAATTGTGTCAAAATAATACCAAGAACTCACAATATATCTGTAGGGAGCACTCTTCTGAGAGTTTTACAGGCATTTGCTCATTAGATGTTAAATAATTATATGATGTAGGCACTCATATTGCTCCTTATCAATTAATTTGGAGAGACCATAAACTGGATACTGACCCAGAAACACTGTCATGTCACATTGGCTTCAACAAAAATTTTTTTTTTTGACAAAATATCCTGCAGTCTCCTAAAGTACAAAGAGCTGGAACCTCTTCAAGCTTAGAACGAGCTACAAGATTTCATGCCTACTTGTTAATAAACACCCGTTTCTGTCGCAGAAGTTAGCCTGCCATGCAGCCACTGTGACTAAGGCTTGTGGGATCCCTGGGAAGAGTAGCTAATCCTCACCTGCCTTTCATAATGGAGCCTCCTAATCTCTACCTGAAAGAATCTAACAGTTCTGCCTATAAATCACCCTTGACCAACTCCCAGGTAACAATTTATATCAACAACAGCAATGTGGTCTAAGTCAAACAACAGTGTTAAGAAGTGGACGACAAGAAATTTGGGCCGTGGAAAACAAAGGAAAATGAAAGGAGAGAAGGTGGGGGGGGCAGGTGGGAGGGAGCTTGTGGAGAAGTGGGAAAAGGCCATTCTCAATTGTTTCCTCATATCCCAAAGTCAGTGTCTGTCTCAAAGAATAGGATGATTCTCAGGCTGAAGTTTCCATGTTTTTCTTAAGCTTAATTGGAAGTCCTTACAGCTCAGTATTAAGCATTTTAAATGCAAAAAGTAGACACTGAAAGCGGCAGAGGGGAAGTATATTAAACCCCAAAGGCAGCACTAATCTTTTAAAAATTAAAAGTGAGTATGGTGTCAGTCTTAACGTTTTGCATTTCTACTGATGTCAGCATAAAGAAAAGATGAGCAGAGCCTATGTAATCATCTACCTTTATTCCTCAGTTAGGACTGAAACTAAAGATGGAGAGAATCAGAAATCCACCAAGTCTATGAGAGTGGTAAAGATAAACCCTAGATCCTGCTGTGTCTATGATATTGTTGGTCTTTAGGGGTATTCAGAGAAAGAAGATCAGAATAGGAGAGTAAGAACACTGAAAGAGATGAAAAAAAAAAACGTAATAGAGCTCAAAACATCCATTGACATTTAGTGCAACCCCTTCATCATGTGGAAGATAAGGCTGTGTAGCCAAGGAGCACTTTTATTTATGATGTGTTTACGTATTTGGAAGTTCACTTCCATCTCTCACCACTCATCACCCAGTCCACAAACATACACTGGTGAGCCCAGTCAATTTATTAATTAGAATATCCTCACTGATATAAATCACAGAGAATAGTGAGGGCTCAACAAAAGCCACCATGATACCCAGTTCATTCAAATTAAATTAAAGCCTGAATGCTTAGCTTGATTTCACTTAAACCAAAGTTTGGTTGTATTTAGGACTGGGGCATTTTATGACCTCTGTGTTTCTTCTGTCCTATTTAACAAAGATGTATTTATGATCTCCTGTATAAGAAACCTAGATGTTTGGCACCAAGGCTGAGTCATAGTGTTTTTGCTGTAACTGCTTCTTTAGATACTGTTAATAACTGCTTGAGCAGCAATCGTATGCCATCTTTCAATCATTGCCAGAGAATATTGCTTGTGTAGTTGTTTCAACAAAGTTACTGTCTTGACAAACTGCTCTATAGCTCCACAACCTTCCAATATGGGTGTGTTCATAACAGTGGGAAAGCATGTTCGTTGGAATGGCACGACATGAATTAAAATCAAAGCTCTACTATTATTGGTGTGATATTGACATGAGTTAGAATCAAAGCTCTGTTATTATTGGTGTGGTATTAGGTCTCGTAGTTTCTTGACCCAGTATCCTCATCTGCAAAATGATTACAACACTATGTGTAACATAATGGAGGTTTTGAGGTATGTTAAGGACTTATGTTAGTCCCATTTATTTATACATGCATATTATAGCTAGCTGCTCAAGACATAAGAACAATGAGATCTGATGTGGGTTTTAACTTAAACTCCCTGCACATAGTCTCCATCCAAGCTCACCAATATCCCCAGCTGTTTACTAGTTTATCTTCTATTTCTCTTCATCTATGATGCGCAAATCTTAGCATTCAGGAAAAACACTAAGCACTATGTTAAATCCCAGGTTGCTCTGGGATCAAGCTCCTTAATCTTTGGCTGTTGCTGCTGGCCCAGAGGAACAATGCTTAGAACTGCTTCTCTGAATGTCACGGTCCTTGGCATAGGTTTATTAATGAACATATGGAACACTTCCTCATCAAGTCACTTACCAATGGTCTCACTTTAAACTGCTCCTATAAACTGCAGTAGGTCAGCATGCATTGCACCTAGATGGCAGTGTTTTGCCTTTCTCTCCCTTTAAAGCATTCTTCAAAGACCGCCTGATGTCTGTTATATAAATCTGTTCATTCTTACCTCACACCACCTAACTATGCATTCTCTTTTTCAAGTTGGCAAGTCCATTACACTTTCCTTCTCAATTTGCATCTCAACTCTTCCTTGGTTACCTATGCCAGTATCTTCTACTGACTTGCCAGTTATATGGCCTTGGGAAGTTATTTATATATACAATTTTCCCACCTATAAAAGAGTCTGATAATTGTAAGGTCATTGTAAGGACTAAATCAGGAGACAAATGGAAAGCATTCAGCATAGAAAATTAGCTGGTTTATAACATATGTATACTGACTTTATTCTTGCTCTTGCTAACAATGGGCTATTTCTTTCATAAGAGGAAGAAAATAAATCACATTGATACTTTTTTTTCCCCAAATTAAATCTAACTTTTCTTCTGCTCAACTGGCCAATCAACATAACAAAAGAAAACAAGGCATCCTTCCAGGTCTGGCAAATTGGGCCTCCAATCTTGCCAGCATGAGCTCTAGGAAAGATGCATGTCCCAAAGTGATAAGCTGGGACCTGTGTGCCTATGTTCATGAGAACATGCATCATGCATGACGATAGAGGGATGAGGTTGTGGGATGGAATCAAGCTGTGACAGACAACCACAAGACAATGTAGACCAATGTTTGAACTGAAGTATAGCTGGCCGGTTCTCTGGTGTACAAAGATATTCAAACCATGAACCAGAAATCACATCTAAAACATATGTTGACTTTCCTGATTGTCCAGGTACGTAAAGCATAGGCCAATTTGATCCATCTTTGCAATTTTATATTCAGGAATCAACATTACCATTTAAATCCAGTGAAAGGAATTCAATCATGCAATTTGGATAGGATCTTAAATAGCTTTATCTGGGACTTATAATCCAATCCCCACCCAATTCAGGATTTATTAGATTACACATATATTAGATTTCAAATTTTGTCTGAATGATATTTAGATGTTAGTTAAGCTGATATGACTTCATCATGTTAAATATCTCTTTTCCAGGTAATGTTCTATAGCCTAGCTCATTAAGCACTGTAAAATGTGCATCCATGTAGCCCCTGTCTTCTTAGCTTCAACTCAATTTCTGCTTCCCCTACAAACACACTGTGCCCTGGCCACAAAGTCTCACTCACCTCTAAAACACTGTGCTTCTGATTTTTTAATGTTGCTTTTGCACACTGCCCATACAATTACCTCTATTAAAAAAATAATAATGATAGTAAAACTATTTTTTCTTCTTCCTTCCTAATATCTCATTCATTCTTCTATCGATTTTTAACATATTTTGTTGTTTAAAAATTTTATAAACCCTGCCAGATGTCTTGTCAAATAATAAATAAATATTTCTAAAATATTCAGGACATATAATAATGTGTTCATATTACTACTACACAGAATGCATGAAGTCTTCAAGCCTATAATTAGGTCTACCTCCACATTTAGGAGTTTAAAATGATCAAAACCAATAGAAAGGGGATGGACGAAAAGCTTAGCAGTTAAGGTGCTTGCCTGTGATGCCTAAGGACCCAGGTTTGATTCCCCAGGACCCACATAAGCAAGAAGCACAAGATCTGGAGTTCATGTTTAGTGGCTGGAGGCCCTGGTGCTCCCATTCTCTCTTACTCCCTATCTACCTGCTTCTCTCTCTCTCTCTCTCTCTCCCTCCCTCCTGCCCTCCCTCCCCTCCCTTCCCTTTTGGTCTCTCAAAAAAATGAATCAATCAATAATTTAAAAAAAAAAACCAATACAGAAAGAAAACAAATCGTCTCCGATTCATCCGTGCAGGTTTTGTGAACATTTCCTACAACGTACAGCATACTGGCCACATGGAAATTTCGAGCTGAATGTTAACTTAACTGATGATAAAGAACAATGGAATTCAGTGTCATATTTTCCTACTGTTATGAGCAGATGTCATTCTTTCCCTTACTTTGTGGAAAACAAAATGCCACCAGGCTAAGATGCTTGCTGCCAAGTTGAATTGCAGAGCCAATGTTTATAGCCAAGTCATAAATTCTCGATTAGAGGACTTTGTCACGGGAATTTTGTTGCCACCACCACTATCACCATCCAAACGATATCAACATCGAAAACTTATAATAGTCAATATATTTGCTCTCGGATGGATGAGGGGAGAGGTGGAGGAGTTGGAAAACTTTCAGTGACTTAAATTCAAATTTAAGTCTCTGAGGACATCTACTTCACTGTGAATAGTATATGTTACAGAATGTTTATTCTCAAAAGATAGGGGATTTTTTATACTATAGAACACACACACACACACACACACACACACACACACACACACACACACACATATATATATATATATATATATATATATATATATATATATATGCATATATGTATGTTTGTACGACCACTGAAACATTTTGAAAAAAAACATTAATCAATTCTTTTATAACTGTCTTCTTTGTGCTTTCATGAAAGGATTACTTTCCCTCACATTTTCTGGGTTTTCTGCGGAGCTGATTCCCCCAGAGAGTTGTGTGTTGATCGTGACAGGTGTTCGTGGATCTGCAGACCTCTGTGGAGTTGTTTCTGCTGATGGTGAGCTACAGCAGAAAGTATGATGCCCGCAAAGCACTGAACTTGCCTTATTGCATCCTAAATAAAATAATCCACACAGCAAGTGGAATTAATGTACTAATGTCTTCCTAATGAAGCTTTCATTAGGCATATGGCATGCCCTGCAATATGTAACATAAGGTAGATATTAAAACCAAGCAAACATGGGATGATTTTTTTCAAAGCATAGCTGATGATTGCTTCCTAGTTTCAAATGAAATATTTTACCTTCTTGTTATTTTTGGCACCTTATCAATGAGATACAAGAAACATTTCTAGATATGAAAGTTTAAAAAACCTCAAATATAAGAAATAAATGTCTCTTGCAATATTCGTCTTGAACAATTAAAACTGGATTTGCTGTTCTCAGTTTTTAAGGGACGGTAAAGAAAATTTTGTGTATGCTGCAAAATTTGATGTATTAATAAAATTCAGGATCCAAAAGATGAGAATTCAAATGTTTTAGCCTGGCTCACAGTAATTTACATTAAAAAGCAGTGCTGGGGCTGGAGAGATGCCCTAGCAGTTAACGCATTTGCCTGCGAAGCCAAAGGACTTCGGTTTGATTCCCCAGGACCCATGTAACCCAGATGCACAAGGGGACACATGCATCTGGAGTTTGTTTGCAGTGGCTGGAGGTCGCCCAATCTCTCCCTCTCTCTGCCTCTCTCTCTCTCTCTCAAATAAATAAAAATAAAGTTAAAGAAAAAGCAATGCTATTAACCTGCATAGAAAATATTAGCAGATGCTAAAATTGATAGTTTAACGGCAGTGGAAGGTAAAATACAACACAATCAGTCTCTCTTCATATTAGTAATATTCTGATGTAGCATTTGTCAATATCAAAGACAAAATTCAAAACATCTCATAGAAAAACTGCCTCCTTCAGAAAATCAGTTTTGGAGCACAGACTGCCCCCATTCAAGCCTACATTTATGTAAGCATGGAGAACGTTTATGTAAGCACACACAACAGCTACCAATAGGCCACATCATCATGGCGACGCTGTGCCAAGTTCTTAATTTCTCATTTCAGTTTCCCTTGCGAATTCTCACACACCATACTGTTATCATTTAAATTTACTCATTCAACTATTATTTCCCGCCACCCTCTGCAGAAGCAAGAAAACAGACATGGTGAAAAGGAGAGTAGAGGTGGGTCTTTTCTTCCTCGGCAGCAGCCAGGAACAGTATGAAAGCAATGGATCATGAAGAAAAGCAATTTCCTCCTTGAGGGATTAGACACTATCCTCTTTTGTGTGGTTCAATCAAAGTTTTAGTTTTTTTTTTTTTTCAAGTAATACTGATTTTTTTTTCAATTTGCATAAATAGCCTCTAGGGTAGCTGCAAAAGACTTCCTATTATGCATTCTCCCAACCAATCACTAGAGGAATAAAAAAAAATTCAAACAAAATAAAGAAATAACGTCCTGTATGTTGTACTGCTTTGAGAAAACCCTTATACAGCAAGGGGATTAAAAAGCTAAAAGTCAAAGATAATTAACTCAACAAGAACAAACTTGAACTGACCCACAAGTCACTTATCCTCTCTTTCTTTACAAAAAAAAAAAAAAAAAAAAAAAAGCAGGTGATTTTTAATTGGAAGCCACTCACATGTGCTAGCTTTAGAACAGTGAAAGCTATGACAATTTCTGCCAATGTTTGCTTTGCCTTTTAGGTTAAAAAATAATACTAACCACTGCTATCACCAGCGATAAGTTCAGATTTGAGAAAACATAGCAGAAAACTGTCCTACAGTATCATGGCAAAATCATATTCAGTTTTAAGTGGATTCACATTCATGGAGTAAAATATCTACTAAATAATAAAGGCAAATAATAGATGCATGCACAGAATGTGTGGAAAGAAAATAAAGAGCCTGTTTTCACAGTCGATTTTTTAAAATGTTTATTGCTTATGTGAGTTTTATTTGAGGAATTTTCTACGTTGACACTGTGATGCTACGTTTTTACGAAAAACAAGCCTCAGATAAATTCTCAGTTACAAACCCTTATAATTCCTTTTAATTTTTTAATCAGTGTTTTTTTTTAAATTTACTTATTTATTTTTTGAGGTAGGGTCTTGCTCTAGCCCAAGCTGACCTGGAATTCACTACATAGTCTCAGGGTGGCCTCGAACTCATGTCGATCCTCCTACCTCTGCCTCCCAAGTGCTGGGAATAAAGGCGTGTGCCACCACGCCCGGCCTTTAATCAGGTTTTTTTACAAACAATTTTATGCATTTATTTGCAACTAAAGAGAAAGGTGGGTGTACCAAGGTCTTTTGCCACTATAAAAAAAAACTCCAGCCAATCATGGTGGCACATGCCTTTAATCCGAGCACTTGGGAAGCAGAAGTAGGAGGATTACCTTGAGTTAGAAGATGGCCTGAGACTACGTAGTGAATTCCAGGTCAGGCCAAGCTAGAGTGAGACCCTATATTGAAAAAAAATTTTTTAAAAAGGAAGGGAAAGGAAAAGAAAAAGAACTCCAAATGCTTGTACTTAGTGTATCTGGTTTCCGCAGATGCTGAGGAATTGTATTCAGGACATTAGGCTTTACAAGCAGGCACCTTTAACTGCCCAACTACTTTCCTAGCCCCAGTAGCTCAGTTTTATCTATCTCCAACCTTACCTTTTACACAATTAACAGCTGAGTGTACAGTGATCAGGAATAAAGTTCTAGCTATTGTTTTAATTGTCTTCCTTAGCAGTTTGTCAAACCTCAACCAGTTATACACTCAATATAGTATAGAACTATTAAGAACAAGAAAACTATTATTTTAACATAGCAGGCAGTCTCTGTATTACATATAGCTGGAAAAATATTCTCTAAATCTGTTGCAACCATACTGAAGGATAGGAGAAAGCTAGCTTGTTTGTTTGTTTGTTTGTTTGTTTGTTTGTTTGTTTGTTTGTTTCGAGGTAGGGTCTCACTCTAGTCCAGGCTGACCTGAAATTCACTATGTAGTCTCACGGTGGCCTCGAACTCACAGTGATCCTCCTACATCTGCCTCCCGAGTGCTGGGATTAAAGGCATGTGCCACCATGCATGGCCAAAGCTAGCTTTTTAAAGGCAGTTTTAGTTACAGATTGAGGCCCAAAGGCAGAAGCAGGAGATGTCGCCCCACATGCCACCTGACCCTGGCACAAGAATGGAACTCTTGGCAGAAAAGGAACTCATATCCCCTCAAGACTGATCTACAGCGCCCCCTGCAACCCGGTCTAGCAGGCACCTGGACAGATGGCCCCAGACGGGCTGGCCCAGGGATCCGCTAACCCTCAATCTACCAACCAATGAAGTCTTCCCCTTGCCTGTAAAGGCTCCGGTCTTCTTCCTGTTGCTAACTCTGCCCAGCTCCACTCAGCTCAGCTCTGCTTTTCTGGCTGTGCTCTGCCTCCCTACGGTTGGACCACAGGTTTACACGTGAGTCCAGCCACCCCCCCCCCGCCCCCCATCCAGCCTGGCAGGATGCTGGGGAGGGAGCTATTTCTTGGTTTGGATGGCTTTTCTGTTTGTCTCTGTTTCATAGTTTGGAGTAAGTTCTCAGTTTGATTACATGTATAATTTTTATCTGGTTTCTGGGTCTACCACATTTGAATTCTCCTTAAGCCCCAGACCTACCAGGTGGGTGCTCTCACCAACCCTGGGCTTGTCACCTGTGCGATTTCTTTAAACTTGGGGTAATCATGAGGGTAACCCTCCTCATTCCTCATTTCTCCTCTGAATCTCTTGGTGTCTGCTTTGATGTGTGCCCCTTCATTTTTCCTTGAGCCTCACCACTTTCCCTCTTAACTTTCCTTTAGAGAAAATTCAGGTGCCATGTGGCTTGCTCTTTTTTCCCTACACAAGTTCACAGATCCTACTTCCCACATGCCGGCATCTTTACTCTAATCTCTCTTTAAAAGCCTCAGTTTCCAGCTGAAGACATGGCTTAGCTGTTAGGGTGCTTGCCTGCAAAGCCAAAGAACCAAGGATCCATGTAAGCCGAAGATGGCACATGTGTCTGGAGTTCATTTGCAACAGCTGAAGGCCCTGGTGTGCCCATTTTCTCTCTCTCTCTCTCTCTCTCTCTCTCTCTCTCTCTCTCAAATAAATAAATAAAAATAAAACCTCAGTTTCTCTTAAATGATTTGAGTAGGTAGTATTCTGCCTGGAAACAATTTAAAACGAGTCACAGCCGCATTGTTGTGTCTTTGGAGCAGCCTTATCCTTTGCCTACTATATCAAGCCTGACGTGGAGGCTAGGTTCCAATTTTGTATTCAATATCTAGTCTCTCTTCTATCTGCAAAGAGGACGATTTAGGGGTGTACAGGGGGATTGAGGTCCCCAAAATATGCCCCACTAAAAGTATTTTCTTCCTTTCTTTCTTTCTTTTTTTTTGTTTTTTTTTTTTTTTGTTGTTGTTGTTTTTGTTTTTTGTTTTTTGTTTTTTGTTTTTCAAGGTAGGGTCTCTCTCTGGTCCAGGCTGACCTGGAATTAACTATGGAGTCTCAGGGTGGACTCCTGGAACTCACAGTGATCCTCCTACCTCTGCCTCCCAAGTGCTGGGATTAAAGGCATGCACTACCACACCCAGCTTTAAAAAATGTTTTCTTTTCCAACCTTCTTACAACTGCATTTCCCGTATGGTCCTGGGGTCCCTTTTAGTGTTGAGAGCATGTGAATATTGTTCAGAATGGTTCTTGAGAAAGGAAGATTTGAGCTCATGGCCGTCAAGGCCACTTTGTCTCAGGAAGACAACAAGGTAAGCACTCCTCCCCTTCCTCTGGCTCCTACACTCTTTCCTTCACCTCTTCTGCAACAGTCCTTGAGCCTCGGAGGGTGTCTCAGAGATGTCTTACTCAGTGCTTAACACTCCACTGTCACCTCTCAGTATTTTGGTGAGTTCTGAGTGCCTACACCAGACCTGCACAATAGGAAGAAACAAAAATAATGACACCAAAAATAGAAGAGAGAGTAGTTGTAAAGAAAGAATTCAATGGGATTTGGGAGAGGGAAAATGGAGGGTGGTGGAGGGGATTGCAATCTTGGAATATTGTTTATATTTATGGAAGTTGTCAGTTAAAGTTGAAAAAGAAAGAAAGGCAGTTTTAAACAGTATATCTTTTCAGCTTTATCTTTATTTATTTATTTTATTTTATTTATTTATTTTATTTTATTTTTTTGGTTACTCAAAATGCAGAGTTAATTCCTATGAGCAATATACCCATTCTGAGATCACACAGTGAAAACAACACATTAGGGTGGGAACCAAAAAGGCCCAAGGGGACTGACTAAATGATGTTGTTCTGCATACGTTATATCAGCTCTGCCCAAATTTCTTAAGAAGTCCAAATAGGTGATATTTGAACTTCTGAAGAAATTTGAAAATAAAACTGTTTAATCTGATGAAAATCAGTTTGTCAGGCTTTGGAAGCTAAATATATACCTGATGGATATGACAGTTTCTTAGGAAATTGATTACTGAGATTTGTGGGTCAGCCCACCTATGCTCCCAGGTGTGGATGGAAACAATTATTATTTTTTTTTTCCCAACAAACAAGCACATAAATGAAAGACAGGTAATAAATATATAATATGCCTTCGGTACTTCCAGAGCCTTATGCATTTTGGTAAAGTTATGATTACTGTTTAAGTATAGGAGCCTATTAAGGATAATATTTGGGAAATAAGACTCTCTTGAACAGAAGCAAATGTATCTGAGAATGTTTTCGACCTGAAGGGAAGTGCTTGTTTCTTCTTCTCTGGATGTGGCAAGACGTAGGAAAAGAACACTGCATCCCTGAAGATAAAAGTTAGAATGTGCTGAAGACAGACTCATCACCCTCTGAATGATAGGGTCTCTAGTATTAGTAAGAAACACATCTTTCCAGCAACTCCACTCAAATATAACTGCAGGATGCTACATATTCATTCACACATTTGTTCGTTCCAAACTGTTCCTTTGCCTAATAAGTATTTGTGGAACACGTGCCAGAGAAGGACCTGTCATGGGCCCCTGGCTTACCCAGAGAGGTTTGTTTCTTGTTGGGGAAGTACATATCTGGATTCACTGTCTCCTCACACTGAGCGGGGTAGTTCAGGGAAAGATGACGCGTATTGGTGACCTAAGTGTGGGCTGCAACAGATCTCTGCCTGGCACTGAAGGAATACTGCCTTAGCTGTACACTGTTATGCCCAGAGTTCAGACCTGCTTCTTGAACAGGTGATTACCAGCTATCCGGCAAATGCTGTTTATGAAGCTTTGAAAAAAAGAAAAAAACAAGTATTGATTTT
Source organism: Dipus sagitta (assembly GCA_036346955.1). Classification (NCBI taxonomy): domain Eukaryota; kingdom Metazoa; phylum Chordata; class Mammalia; order Rodentia; family Dipodidae; genus Dipus; species Dipus sagitta. The sequence continues at coordinate 3,830,031 of CM070793.1, read as the reverse complement.
AAAAAATTCCCTTGAATTTAACATTCTGTCATTCTGCAAGGCTACTATTAGTTTTGATATATACATGCAATTACTTGTCCATCTAGAATTTTAGTCACCCTAACTCATGGGCACAACACCATGATTAAATGCACATAAGCAACATGTTCTTGACTTGGACAGCCAGAAAACCACTGTGGCATAAGATCAATAGTTTCATCACTTTCCAAAGAATATCTTTGTCATTGTGTTCAAAGGCCCAGATAAATGTTCCTCCTGTGCACATGTTGTTTGTTCAAATGAAGCCAAAAAAAAAAAATACCTAGGAAGGCACCAGAGGGTTCATATAGAAGTTAAGATTGCTTAAATTACTGTAGAATTCACAAAACACATTTCAACAGTCAGGACATCTTCTTCATCAGACACCTTATATGCTATAGAGTAAGAGAAATTAACAAGCATAAATGTAAACCCCGCATGAAGGTTTGAGAAAATCAATAGCATAACAGAGAATATCAGAGAAACAATGCTGTGACTTTTAGTCTGCAAAATAACCAAGAGGTTTTCACTAAATAGAAATGTAATAATAAGCAAAGTTTGATGTAGTTAAGAAAGCAATGTGTATATGAATTGAATTCTAGTGCCCATCCTATAGAGGTTAAAAAAAAATAACTGAACTTTACCTAAGGTACACAGGGGCTATGATTTGAAATGTTAGGCAAAGCAAATTCTGTTTTATCTTTCTATCTAGGATCCTTGCCTCTTATATTTCTTTAAATAATTTCTTTAGATAAAGAAATGAGAGAGTTTATAAAATAATAAGGTGATGTTAAAGGTAATTGTTGGCCAAGAAAACTACAAGCAGATTTATGGATGAGAATATGTAATAATAAGAATATAAAAGAGGGCTGGAGAAATGGCTTAGAGGTAAAGCACTTGCCTGTGAAGCCTAAGGACCCCAATTCGAGTCTCAATTCCCCAGGACCCACGTTAGGCAGATGCAAAAGGGGACACATGCATCTGGAGTTCGTTTGCAGTGGCTAGAGGCCCTGGCGTGCCCATTCTCTCTCTCTCTGCCTTTCTCTCTGTGTCTGTCACTCTCAAATAAATAAATAAATAATGAACAAAAAAAATTTTTTAAAGAATATAAAAGAAAGGAACACAAAGATTCCCTGTAATATATTGGTATGTGGCCTGGTTAGTTATGAATTTATCTTTGAGAATTATCAGACAGGCATGGTGGTGCACACCTTTATTTCCAACACTTGTGAGGCAAAGGTAGGAGGATCGCTGAAAATTGAAGGCCACCCTGACATTACATAGTGAATTCCAGGTCAGCTTGGGCTAATGCAACACCCTACCTTGAAAAACAACAACAACAAAAATAAAAGCATCGCTGGGCATGGTGATGCACGCCTTTAATCCCAGCACTTGAGGTAGGAGAATCTCTGTGAGTTTGAGGCCACCCTGAGAATACATAGTTAATTCCAGGACAGCCTGGACTAGAGTGAAACCCTACCTCGAAAAACAAAACAAAACAAAACAAAAATAATAATAATTATCATGGGGAGCTAGGTTAAGTGTTACTAAGAAAAATAGACTTATGGATATATACATATAGATAGATAGATAGATAGATAGATAGATAGATAGATAGATAGATAGATAATTCCTATCTGTTTTCATTCATACATTTTTGATCATAGGGGAATAAATTATATATTCTTCAGGAAGATGTAGGGTAGTGTATCACTGAATATCTTAACAAAACAACAACAACAACAAAAAAACACACAAAACTTTAATTCCCAGAAGACAGAATCGATAAACAACAGTATAGAAACATAAAAACAAATAAGGTCAAACATAGGGAAAAGGGCTGGAGAGATAGCTTAGCAGATAAGGCACTTGCCTGGGAAGCCTAAGGACCCATGTTCAACTTTCCAGATCCCACGTTAGCCAGATGCACAAAGGTGAGACAAGTGCAAGATTGCACATGCCCACTGGGTGATCCAAGTGTCTGGTATTTTACTTCAGTGGCTGAGGCCCTGGCATGCCAATTCTCTCTCTCTCTCTCTCTCTCTCTCACACACACACACACACACACACACACACACACTGTCTCTGTCTCTCTCTCTCTCACTCCCTCTCTCTGTCTCTCTCACTCGCTTTCTCTAAAATTAAAATTTAAAAAAAATAGGGAAAAGGGAGATCCAGTGGAGAGTAGAAGAGAGCAAAACCATAATGAATTGTTATTATTGTGTGCCAAATCACCTGGGTTGATCTTGCAAGAGCAGGAGAACATCATTGACTTTGTCATAGTGTAGTCTTCTAAACTGTGGTAGAATTGACGGACAGCTACCTCGTGTACTTTCAATATTCTGCCTTTCTCTTTTAACTCCCTTCTATTAACATTCCTTATGGTCCCAAACACACACACACCCACCTATTTGAAGTTAACTGAAATCTTTTTTTTTTTTTTTTTGGTTTTTCGAGGTAGGGTCTCACTCTGGCCCAGGCTGACTTGGAATTCACAATGGAGTCTCAGGGTGGCCTCAAACTCACGGCGATCCTCCTACCTCTGCCTCCCGAGTGCTGGGATTAAAGGCGTGCGCCACCACGCCCAGCTAGTTAACTGAAATCTTGATAGTAGATGATACTGAAGTCTTCCCTGACCCATAGCTCTGGAAGAGAGGCTACTCAACACAGCAATGATCCTTTCCTACCTGTTTCTGTTGGCATTACTTCCTCACTGTTTAGTGAATACTCTTGATGACAGTGATGAGGAAGAGGAGAGGGGACAAGGAATATAGCATCATAGCTGAGAAGCTGAGATGTGAGCTGAGAGGATTAGAAAGTACAAACACAGGTCAAAGGGCAGTGAACAGTAACCATAGTAGGTGGACAAAGATAAACATCTCTTCCTAAAATTGTTATATTTCAATGCCTCACCGCAATCCTTTCTCTATAAAGCACCTATCTACTTCCCTACTGTAGTCACATATTTTTATGTCATTCATGTCACAGGATTTTGGCTTCAGTATATTGTTGCTCTATCTCTGGATGTATACACATTATCATTCCATCTATCCCATGAGCCATATTAGATTAGGAAACATGGGTGATGTTACTTTGAATCTTCTGGTCAATAAATGCAGCCTGGGTCACAGGACATTGGAATACCATGCTAGAAATGAAAGGGACACTAGCTCCCTGCTGGCTAGAACTCATAATTCTGGAGACCACTATGGGAGCTGTGGAAAGGAAATGGTCATGAACATCATGAATAAGCAGAGGACCCTGCAGACCATGAATGAGCCAGCTGGACAAGAAGTATACACTTGTGCAGTAGTGGCACACAGCCTCTGTGGGTAAATAACTGTTCTCTGATTGGACCTGAGGCCTGCTCAGTGGGTGACAACTCGTATCTGGTACTGGAAACCAAGTCAGAATCCCATGGTCAGGAAACTCAATCTCCAGAGAGAAGCCTGCACTGTTATCTAGAGAAGTTGAGTGCGCTTGCATACCAACAATCTCTCAAATGACTTTGCATACCCCCTTTTAATACAAGCTGCTTCCATTCTTGGTTGGAGAATCTGTTTTATTTTACTGATGACCAAGAAAACAGAAACAAGATAGCCACCTCTACCCCATCTGCCAGGGGCCAGAAGAAATTACAGAGGAAGTGGTGACATGAACACTGCTCTCACTGTTAGCCTGACAATCAGCTCCAGGGCAATGGTGACAGACACAGTGATTAATCAAAACCCACCGAAGCAGAAATCCAGAGGCTACAGAGAACTCAACACTTAATCAGACTGCCAACAGGGCTGTCATGTCTCAGGGAACATTGCAGAAGAGGGGACAGGAAGATTGTCAGACCACAAAGTGGGTAGGAATACCCTGAAACACTCCCCAATCAGGCTACCCCACAGAGATTGACTGAGGCCTTCATGACCCCATGGTGAATACCATAAGGCCAGTGAAGAGGACCATCAGACCCCAGGGTAATGGGAGTAAGGGTGAGGGGATATAAGAGCATGTCCTGCATATATTTGTAATAATATATATTTTTTAATGTAGCCTCCAAGCCACTTGTGGCACTTTACTGTAAGGCCCAGGTAAGTACATTCGTACAAAGGCTGGGCAGCACGTACTCATGATTGTTGTCGTTTAAAGTCTGGCATGCAGCAGGTGCTCACGATGGTCTGCTGGCGCTGTTTGGGTTGATCTTTCTGGCATGTCTGTATGCATTTATGTGGAACAAAGTAGTGTTGTTTCATTCAAGGCAACCTCTCTTTGTCACTAAATAGTAAATATCATGAAGGCAACGTTCTTCCCAAACAGCTTTGGATAATTCCTTTTCATAGTTTACCTAAAGCTTCAGACACTTCCTAGAATAAACCATAAATAATTGTTTATGTGAAGGAGGAGAAAAGGAAAGGTGATGAAGGAAGAATGGGGGAGAAAAGAAAACAGACGAGATTCTATTCGGGAGGCACCGAAGGGAGGTACTATTAAGAAATCACCTTTGCTTTAATGGACTGGAGTCAAAAGTGCTAATGAAATTTCTTCTTTTCTCCTTCACTCTGCTCTTGCTTACACGCTGAGAATCACCATCCAAAAATATGAGAGCACTAAAGACAGTCTTGGGTGGCATGAACTAAAACCACAAATGACTGACATACAATAAATATGACTTGGAACAACAAAAAAGAAAGAAAGAAAAAAAAAATGGTGTGCATCTCCATTCTTCCTCTTCAAATTAAATTCAATGAAGTAATTCCTATTTCAATACACACATGCATGTTTGTCCATGTATGCATGTATAATCACTACCGATGGATAAACTCAGTCATGATCTCAGGCAATTAAGGTCAGGGTTAATGAGCTATAAAATGAATTTGCACAGGTACCCATTCCTTTAAGTTGTGATTGATTATAAAAGGCATTCTGCATCTGTAATTTATTTTTAACTCCCCCATAAACCTTCTGTAGCTTTGTTTTAGTATTATCAAGAGCTGAAAGTCAAAGTTGTTCATGGAGTCTTGAGAACAGGTTGCATATGTCTTAAAACAACAGGTAATGAGGCTTTTATTTAGATTTCAATTTTCTAAATTTTAAGAAGGTACTCAAGAATTGATTTTTCTATTTTCTTACATATTTTTACTAAGTTACTTGCAATGACAGAGAGAGAGAGAGAGAGAGTGAACATGAATATGGGTACACCAGGGTCACTTGCCAATGCAAATGAACTCTAGAGGCATACATCACTTTGTGCAACTGGATTTACAGGGTACTGGGGAATTGAACCCAGGCAGTCAGGCTTTGCAAGCAAGTGCCTTTAGCCATGCCATCATCTCTCCAGCCCTGTTTTATTTTTTATTTTTTCAAGGAAGAGTTACACTGTTGCCCACAAGGAAGAGTCTCACTATTGCCCAGGTTGACCTGAAACTCACTCTTTAGACCCAGGCTGGTTTATGACTCACAGGAATCACCCTTTCTTAGCCTCTCGTGTGCTGGGGTTAAAGGCATGCACCATCATACTTGGATCTTTTTTTCTTTTTAGACAGGTTTTCACTAGGTAGTTCAAGGTGGCCTCAGTCTCCTAATCCTCCTGCCTCAGCTTCCTAAATGCTGGGGATACAAAATATACTATCACACCTAACTAGTCTAGGAGTGTATCTTCATTTAAAATAAAATATTTTTTGGAAGAATGGAATGACCTATCTTGATTGAAGATTGTTGGTTTTACATTATTATGGGGACTGTATGGTCTACAAGGCGAAATGACCTAGAGTTGCAAAGCTAATTAAATTATACACCAGATTCTTATTCTTAGATCTATGATTAAGTTTAAAAATGACCACACACTTTCACACTTGTATGTGAATTTTGTGTATGCAGTTGTTCATCATTAATGGGCAAAATGACATTGGTTTTTTGGGGGTAGGGTCTCACTCTAGCCCAGGCTAACGTGGAATTCACTAAGTAGTCTCAGGCTGGCCTCAAACTCTCAGAGATCCTCCTACCTCTACCTTCTGAATTAAAGGTGTGTGCCACCATGCCCGGCGTAGGATCCATTAAACATTCCTCAACGTAGTAAGGGCAAGGATGGTTGCGAGTCTAACTTTAAAGATGTCGTATCTTTACAAAATATTCTTAAATACTGAAGGTCTCTCCATTGGATGGAAGTGGATGGAACATGACCACAGACATCTCTCGTGCGTCTGTGACTCAGAACTTGAATCACTAGACAGGCAGGCAGCATGGTGCTGCACACGCTCCTTCCCACATTCTCTCACTGTGCTTCAAGGGATTCGTGTACAACTTTAAGACACAAACCCACTTGTGCTTACTCTGAGTATCTCTGAAATATTTGAAGATGACTATGATAATGTCCTATGCCTATGCCTCTCTGGTCATAAGAGCCAACATCATTCAGTGCTTCAGACAACTTTTTGGACCAGAGGCATTTAGAGAAGGAAGGGGGCACGTTATCACTTGTTGGCCTTCTCTGAGGACCCTGCAATCCCACACTGACAACATCTGCTTGAACTCTGTTGCCCGTGACTGCTTCTGTCTGTTTCTGGGGAGACTTGTCTTCTGTGAGGTAGGAGAGGAGGTAGAGAGAATCACGGTGTTTTATGATGAAACTGCCAACATCAGAGGTTGACTTTTGTAGAGATTTTTCATCTGAGGTGTAACAGAACAAGAGAGGTGGGATGGCTATATTTACAGGTTATTCATGATGATGTTTGAGTGAAGAAAGGCATGTGATAGATATGGCTAGAAGAAAAATCATAAATATTGTGATATAAAGACAGGACTTGCTCTTCTTCTATATGCTGAATCATAAATAAAGCACTGAATATCTTTGCTTTATAACATGATGAAGATTCTTCCATTTTGACTGTCAAGAAAAAAAAAAGTGGTGTTTAGGTCTTGATTACAAATTCTAAGAAACATGCTTGTTTGCTTGTTTGTTTTGTTTTTAAACTTCGGCAGCATAACAGAGATCACACAAATAATTTAAACCTGGTGAGGGGACACCATCCATCAGTCAGTTCCTTCTGTTGATTGGTCATGTGACCATCCATTCCCCCAAGGCAGTCAGACACCACAGTGATTTCTAATCAAATGGTCAGGGAAGATAGATAAAAACATCCCTTCCATGTCTCCCCCTTCTTCCGTGTGATTCCCACTGCAAGTTATACATTTCAGGCTCCAATAATCTCTCTTTGGCATTTTGTTGTTGTTGTTGTTGATGGTTTTTTGTTTGTTTGTTTGGTTTTCGATTTTTCGAGGTAGGGTCTCACCCTAGCCCAGGCTAACCTGGAGTTCACTCTGTAGTCTATGGGTGGCCTCGAACTCACTGCAATCCTCCTACCTCTGCCTCCCGAGTGCTGGGATTAAAGAAGTGCACCACCACACCCAGTTTAAGAATCTCTCTTTTGGCCAAGCATGGTGGCACACACCTTTAATCCCAGCGCTTGGTAGGTAGAGGTAGGAGGATCACTGAGAGTTTGAGGCCACCCTGAGACTACATAGTGAATTCCAGGTCAGCCTGAGCTAGGGTGAGGCCCTACCTCAAAAAAAAAAAAAAAAAAAATCTCTCTTTTGAAAATAATTCCACAGAGTGTGACCCAACAGATTGGATCTCCTATTCACACTGATATAGTTCGTTAAATGTCTATCAAGTCTCCACTCCGTGCAGTGTTTCCACACGTTAACAAGCACCAATGCCTGGTCTTGGGTCCTGAGATGGGGTTTTCCGTGGAGAATCCTCTGTCGGTGTCCCTGGGAGATGCACTCTACTCCCAGAATGGGCTGCCCAGTAAGGAAGTATCTTAATGTCCTTAAGGTCAGGATATTTTTATTAAAAGACTTTTCTCCCCAAGACCTAGGCAGATGACCTTGCGATCAGATTGGGAGCTGTATGTATGTACGCAAGTCAATCTGTCTCACCTCTAGTTGCCACACCCTGGCTTATAGAAAGACATAACAATGATGCTCATAAAGATTTATATACACAAGGAAATCTTAGTCAGCTGAGCCACACTGGGCGCTTTGATACCATTTCTAAAGAATCCTACATTTGTAAACTCTAGAACAATTTATGCATTGCTTTTTGGGGAGTCCTGGGTGTCACAGCATATTCAGGACAACCCAAACATTTCTAGCTCTTGTGGATAACATTAAAAATAACACCAAAGTTATCATGGCCATTGTTTTGTTAGGTCCACTTTTTTTTCAAGGTAGGGTCTTACTCTGGCCAGGCTAATCTGGAATTAGTCTCAGGGTGGCCTCGAACTCATGGCGATCCTCCTACCTCTGCTTCCCTCCCAAGTGCTGGGATTAAAGGTGTGCACCACCACGCCCAGCTTGGTCCTCATATGTTAAGCATTTAAATATGTGTGACTAGATAAAGAAATATATTGGATTTGCTTCAAAGTGATCCAGTTAGAGGGTGGCTATGACAAAATTTCAGGTTTCAGATAAAACTATTGTTTGCCAAACAATTGTTAGCATTGGTGACATTCCTTTGAATTCTTTTAATTAATCTGTCCTCTTTGCTTCTGTGTGACTGATATGTTCTGTGACCGAAGTTAAGGAATAATGAGAGGCTCTCACACAGAGCCACCAACTTTCAGAAAACACAAGCTCACAATGAAGAGCTGGAAAGGTTGATTCTTAAGGCCATGACATGTGTAACTATAACCAACAGGTTTGTTTTCTTTTTTTTTTTGAAGCTACTATGACCACCTCCAACACTCATACAGACAGTCTTCCTAGGCACACTGTCTACCTGAGTCAGTGGGTGATCTCATTTCAACAAGGAGACAGTATTGAAATGATCATAAAACTACAATGACCGTATGATACCCTTTATATGTGGTAAAATTTTTAAGTCAATATCAAATATGGAATTAAGACTCATACTTAATATTTGAATACTACATTCTTCGAGCCATATTTGGTGAACGGCAAACAGTTTCAGTTTGAATGCTAGCAAATGCAACAGGTTTCTGTGAAAGCCTTGGACTTTGAGAGGCTTCCTTCTGACAGATTTCTTAAGTCATAGAATGCAGCCATCAGCAGTCTGTGAACAAAATGAAAGGCTGCAAGTCTATTTTTATGCAGCTGGGATCAAGCTACTAAATGGATCAAAAGAAATAATTTCTTTGAAGAGGTGGTTGTTGACACCAGTGCCCTAAAAATAAGTGCAATTTAGTGGGTACAAAAAACTTGTTTATGTCCCATTGGAAGCGACTATAGATGTATTTTCCATATATACACTCACACTCAAGACATATTGGATGCCGATCTGAACAGATTTTAATATCTCTCAGCTTAACAGTACTGTTATTAATAGGATAATTACATGCTCTTGCCTCTGTAATTGACACAGCTCAAGAGTCATTCCTACTGAGCTTAGCTTACTGGGGTAACAGTGACAACAATGACAATAATTTACCCAACAAAACTCTTACGTTGTGCTCAATGCCATCCAAAATTCTAGTACTATTTCATTAGATCTTATAAATAAAATTTATTTTAACCACCACATATTACTTCCATCATTTTATAGAGGAAGCCACTGACTCTTATTGTTTCAAATGTAGCTTGTCAAAGGTTACAGACAGAGTACACATCTGTGGCAGAACTGGAAATGTGGTCTTTTAATTCCAAATCTCTTAATTCCTAAATTATATATGCTACTTCTTTGCGATAGATATATAATGGTTGGTTTCCAGATATAGGGAAAATGTTAAGAAAATGAAGCATCTTTTTAACCTCCTCACAGTTGGGAGCGAGCTTGCTTACTGAACAGTCTGGTCAACTGCAAGAGACAAAGTATGTCAAAGACTATAGAGCTCGGGGGGATGAAGATGCCAGGGCAGCTGAACTACAACAATATGACGTAAGCTTTTCTTTGAAACTCATAGAATAAAGATTCAGAAAGACTACTGTGGAATACAAGAGTGACTAATCTAGGAGTGCAAGTGAAAATATTTAAAACAGGTTTTTTTAAGGGAAACCTTTTCAGGCTCTGAGGGAAAAAAGCAAAATGCAATCGCTAACTACATAATAGACAGTTATCAGGGAGACACGCACAAAAACACCAGAGTAGGCATAGCGATGGTTTTTCTTGGTGATTGTGTCATTAGGGAGAACTTTGTTCCTTTAAATGAGGTAGGTCAAAATTATAGTTTAGGATCATGAGACTTTTAGAGTGATATGATTCCTCGAAGATAAATTAGTAACTATTCCAATCTCCTTCATTTATTGTTAATGTGGATGAGTCCCAAAAGTCTGATCCGAGTTGATATGTCTGAATAAGCCATATACCTTTTGTGGCCTTCAATGACTATGTCCTTAAATGTGATCGACTGGAACAAGTCAAGCTCCACAGTGCTGTCTTGCTAGACACTAGTTTTCTAAGGTATCAGAGGATAGAATGGGTGGGCAGCCACCCAACTGAGGTCGCAGGCTCTTACCACTCCGTTTTATAATCTGCTACTTTTCCTATTTCTTACGTAATTCACTCTGTACATACTTGTGCATGTGGAAGTGAATACCTGGTGGGAAGAGAGACAGAGGGAGAGAAGAAGTGATATTTGTGGAGGTCAAGTTCATGAAGAAAGAATAAGGTGGTTGAATAGGATCTGATATTTGTGATCATTCCAAATTAAAGGGAGGGAAGGAGAAGGACTGAAGCTCCATAGTGTCCATCCATCAGAAACAGGGAAACCCCCATAGTAAGCAGAATTTTTAAATTTTCTTTTGATTTATGTGAGCAAGAGAAAGAGGCAGATAGACACACACACAGAGAGAATGGGCTTACCAGGGCTTTGAGCCATTGCAAACGAACTCCAGAAGCATGAACCACCTTGTGCATATGGCTTACGTGGGTCCTGGGGACTTGAACCTGGGTCCTTTGGCTTTGCAAGCAAATGCCTTAACTGCGAAACCATCCCTCCAGCCCTAAGTAGGATTTTATTTAAGTGTTTATGCTCCATGATAGTATCATTCATCTCTATGACTGGAAGCATCAACCCAGATTTTAAGTCAATTAAATCCTAGCTAGACAACCAAGGTCCAAAGGACAAGATGATCGTGCATTATCAGTTCCTGAGTACATGGCAAGCTACATCAGCCATGGACATAAGTGTTTGGTGATAAGCTTGTTGCCTAAATGAATGGACATGAATTTTAACCCTTCCTTCCTTCCTGTCTTCTTTTCTCTTTTTATCCTTCCTTTCTTTCTTCTTTCCTGGTAGTTTTCACAGGTATATGCTTGTGTAGTAACTTCATGAACATTTGCTATATGTAGATACTAATATTCATTGAATATAGATGATATCAGAAAAGACAGCAAGAAATGTAGATGGCCCATTCGTAGTTTCGTGATAAAGCAATTTATTTTGAAAAGTGATTATAATCTTGAAGCTCATGAAAGGATTTTCGAGTTATAATTGTTCATATAACCATGAGATGCAAGTCTTTCTAGACCTACAAACAACCTCATTTCACATACTCACTGCTACCAAGATTTTCCGTCAACTAGGTAATTTTAGAATTTGTTCTTGAATCATTTGTTTAAAGTAAATATTCCCAGATAGATCAATAACCTTATCTTGCTCATCGGTGCAGTCCCAGCACTTAACAGGGTATCTGTCATGTAGCAGACATTCAATATATGTTTGCTAAAGTATGGAATGTCTCTGTCGCAATGGATTTGAAGAAAAGAGAAAAATGAGAAAAAGGAAAAAAAAAACCCACAAAACTATGGAGAAACGGGGCTGGAGAGATGACTCAGTGGTTAAGGCATTCTCCTGCAAAGCCTAATGACCTGGGTTTGGTCCCCAATACCAGAGTAAAGCCAGATGTACAACGTGGCACATGCGTTTGGAGTTCCTTTGCAGCAGCTGGAGCCCCTGGTGCACCCACTCTCTCTTGCTCTCGAATAAACAAATAAACAAACAAACAAAGAAACTATGGAAAAGAGAGGAGAGAAAGGTATCACCCAGAGAATGTGGATAAAAGGTAAACAGAGCACACAATGCCAGAGAACATCAGATTGAATCTTTTCTCATACGTCAGGTCAAATCCCGTACACATTGCACGCATGCAGGGCTCTCCCTGGTCACTTGCTGTACTAGAAATGCTTGCAGAGAAGGCCAAGGAAAAGGGGTGGGAAATGAGCATTAGAGAGGTAAATACGACAGCGAACTAGACAAACTCCAGTGCGTACAAGTCCACGGTCAACGATTTTCTACTTCTAGGAGAATCAGTCTAGCTTGCAGGTAGAGTATTGACTGCTAGGCAGAACACCACGGCTATAAAACAGACCACTGAGCTAGGCAATAAAAGAGAGAGAGAGAGGATAAGAGGTCTAATGTCTTGTTTATGTCCCCTTTATGGCATCACTGAGATGCCTTGCCGTCCCACAGCTGGCTTTAGCTCATGTGCTTTTCTGATTAAGGCAATACTTACTAAAGCAATGTAATATTAATGGGTAATGGAGAAAAAAAAAAAAAGAGAAGGGTATGCAGAAATCTAGGGGAAATCCCCACAAGCAGATTAACTAAACAATAAAACGATGCAAAATTTACTTAATTCTTTCATTTAAAACACAGGTTTTACTACTAGTACCTTAAACATTTATAAACACCCTGTTCTACCATACTGTGTTGGTGATACTAATCCTTTTTTATAGCCAAACCCTTTGGGAATGAGATTATGTTCCTAGTGAATAACAGTAACAAGTTTTATTATAATAATCCTGATTACAAATTTATATAACCCTTAAGTTAAAAAAATAAACATGACTAGGATAGCATTCAGTATGAAAAACTTATGTGAAAATGAATTTGTAAAACCTGTTTGATTAAATGACTCTAACATTCTTTCAATTTTTTTTTTTACAATTTTAACTAAGCACCTAGCTACTTTTTTTTAACCTGACCACCAGTTTTGCATTTTTAACTATAATATTATGAAATTAAGAGAGCCCACAGAAATATGGGCACCAGATACCAATTTACTCACATGTTCAGCTCTTCATTCATTACTGGTAAATGAATATATATATTCTTTATTTTTGCCCTCAGAGAGACTGTAAGACAGTCTTTGCTGATAGTATTGAATGACACAGCATGATTATTTCAACTGTCAGAATGGTCCTCAGATTTTAGTGCAATGGTTTCATATAAGCAATTGTTTTGAAAATGCTATGAAATTATTGGCTCAAATCTTTACATTTATATTGATTAAAATATTATAGTTATCAAGTGAAGAAATTTGGAAGGAGATGGCTATCATCTTGATCCAGCCTAAAAGATCACTTCTTTTCTCATCCATGAAATGGGAAAGATACTTAGGTCCTAGGTATTGTGGAAGGACTGAATAATGTGCCTTGTACAAAGTAGTAGGGACCGCCTTGTCTGGCACATAATGCACACTCAATACCTGGGAGAAATTCATGACTGCCATAAGTGATTGCCAGTATTAATGACAAAAGCCACCCCTTACAAAGTACTGTTGCCATCACAAAGTTTGATGTGCACCACAGTTCTAAGAAAGGCTGTTTTGTCCCTCCTCTCTTGTCTGAAAGTCTTCTTATATCATATCATCATCACTGACAATTATTTCTTATAAGCCTAATATAAGTAAGGCTTTGCATTAGGCCTTCCAAAGAATACATCCAGAATCAGTCTTTCTCTTCTGCTGACACTATCATGTCTTGTAACTTCCTGAGCCATGGTAGTTATAGCTCATAGCATGAGGCTTTATTTGTATTTTACTTGACCCACTGGAGGGTCTGCTTTAATGGACAAGTCTTGGTCTATGTCCCTATCACCCAGCATACTGTGTGGAACACACTCTCTGGAATAGACGCTTGCCCGATGTTGAATGAACATTTCTAACCTCATAATATTCAAGTTAAATAAAGTGAGTATCTGCATTTAAGAAGTCTGTGGGATAAGACAGAATTTCACATGTTCATGTGAAAAGAAACATGGAGTGGCTCTTGTCAATTCATGTGTGAAGCACTCTCCTGTGATCATGACTGTCTTCTGGCTTCTTTTCTCCTGGGGTGTGTATCAAAGAGCTGACTGTAGAGGTGGGAGGGAGAAATTCTTGAAAGATGAATTATCACATAGTACCTGGGGGGGGGGAAGGGGAGAATGTGATAGCTCACTAGTCTTGGAACATGCCATTCTTGTTAGTTTTGCAAAGAAACTGACAGGTAGAAAGAGGAATTTAGCAAGAGGTCTAAAGGAGATGTGGCCTTTGAAACAGGAGGAATATCAGATTCTGATTGCAGGATGGCACTAGAGTAATGCAGAGTGGCATCCTTGAGAGTAGTGCCCACCGAGAGAAACTTGCTTTAAATTCTATTTCTAACCCTAGGTGAAGGATCCAAGTTTAATCTACAGGTAGAAACGGGCCCCCTGGATTTATCCATCAATAGCAAATATGCTCCAGTGTGAGTCAAGTGACTAGAGGACTGCCCCGGGACTGGGTGTGGATAGTCTAGTGTCTAAAGCCATAGACGCATCTGAAGAAATGATCTAGGATGGATCTTCAGGCCGATTCAAGATCCTGTGAGCCTCATAAGGGACAGACACAGGCTAATCGACGAAGTAATTTGGTCTTCAGACCAGTCAGGACTGGGTTACTGGTAGAATCTGAAGGAGAGGTTCTGCAAGGCCCAGGGGAACCATGCGGGGGGGGGGGTGATAATGTACAGCTTCTGCTCTGGGGAGGCAACACAGGAACTTGCCTCACCACACCTACAAGTAGGCATAGATGGGATTGCTGTGAGGCTGCCGTCTAAGACTGAACTAGAGATAGGCAGAGTGGCTCCATCTACAGCCAAAGCCAAAAGAATCACTTAAGAAGGAGGTTATAAGAAAGCTCTATAAGGTGAGGGTGTTGCTCAGCTGTAGAGAGCTTACCTAGCATGAACAAGACCCTGAACACCATTCCTGTCACCGTGCCAATGAACAAGGGATGAGAAGCAATCAGTGAGATCAATGACTGGCTGTCGCAGTGCACACCTGTATGGCAGCGAGATTACTGAAGCTGGGTGTGGCGTTACACACCTGTATGGCAGCGAGATTAATGATGCTGGGTGTGGCGTTACACACCTGTATGGCAGCGAGATTACTGATGCTGGGTGTGGCGGTACACACCTGTATGGCAGAATTCCAGAGGCTCAAGCAGAAGGATCCTAAACTTGACAGTAGATTAGAATAAATAGCGAGCTCCAGGTCAGCCTGGGTGACATAAGCAGACACTGTCTTTAAAAAGCGCAAGAGAACTTAAAGCTCTACAATTCTGTTCCCATTTAGATGGAGACCAGAAACTTGATCACTATTATACAATGTGTAGTACAAAGTAGGCACTCCATATATGTTTATTAATTTATTTTCCCTTTTGCTTCCCCCATTGTATTGATTTCTCCAGTGACTGGTTAAATATTATGTTAGTTTTCAAAGAGGAATAGTTTCCTTATGACACTGGGACATCAGGCAAGAAATAGCATTCAGCAGGTAAGTGCTGACAATTTTTGAAAATCTATTATGTCATAGATATGAATTATCATGGGGCATAAGGGGATACTTATCCAGAAAAAACACAAAGGCTTCCTATAGTTGACAGCTTCAGGTCGCTGAGATGAACCTCCAAGGAGGCACAGTTATGGAGGAAGGGATTTACTGAAGCTTACAGATCAACGGAAAGTTCCATAATGGCAGAAGGAGTCGGTCCTCTTCCACAGGACCAAACAAAAAGAGAGAGAAGCCACAAGCCACTACCAGCAAGCCAGCACCCTTAGGGAACTCCAAGCAGAGCTCAAGCACTCTGCATGACTTTAGACTGGAATTCCAGATCCATCCCCACACCTTTGGGCTGGAGCCTAGGATCCACCCACAGTGACACCTCCTCCAGCCAGTTGGCCACAGATCTAAATTACAAACTGTAATAAAATCCTGAATATGGGCTGGAGAGATGGCTTAGCTGTCAAGGCGTTTGCCTGCAAAGCCTAAGGACCCTGGTCCAATTCCCCAGGACCCACATAAACCAGATGCACAGGGGGCACATGCATCTGGAGATCCTTTGCAGTGGCTAGAGGCCCTGGCGTGCCCATTCTCTCTCTCTCTCTCAAATAAATAAAGAAATTAAATTAAATTAAAAACAATTTTTTAAATCCTGAATATATTGGGGGCCATCCCTTCAAAATACCACACTACCCTTCTTCAAAACTATTAGGAAGCCCTCCTCCTGAGTATCACCATTGATTTAATCATGTGTGGATGTTTAACAAGTGTATGCAGCATGCCAGATCTGACATCACCTATGGCCACAAACTGTCACCTCCCGTTCTGCCATCTTTTCTCACTGGGTGAGGACTGAATGTGAAAGTCATCATAAAAGGTGGGGTCCACCCATCGGGGCTCCCCATGGGCATGCCAGCTCTGATGCAAGTGAGGATGTGGAGTGACTAGGGCATGAGAGGGCAGTTCTACCATGTAAGTCGGGTGTTCTTTAAGTCCTTATTCTACTAGGAAGTCATGGCTTTTACTCACAATGCTACAAAGGCAAGGCTACCCCAGGAAGAGCCTTCCCTTAGGAAATGTTCTCACACTCCCTCCTGCTCACCACACCTTGTCCTCTCCAGTATTCTTCTAGTAGTTATCCTCTTAGAATTTATCCTATCCATTTGCATTTTCTCACTTTTGTTAGGATTGCTCCCTATTGTGAGATATTTATCAATCGTGAGGAGTAGGTGTGGGTAGGGAGTGTTCATTTTCATTTTAATCTTACTCTTTCTGGGACATTCAGGTTGTTAAATGAATGGATATGAATTATGAATTTGCATTTGCTGGGAACTTTGAACCCCAAATCTTTGTCGTGTACTGTGAGGACTTCATTTGAGTATATTCAGGACGCAGTGCAATCTGGCCAGTGTCATCAGGCTTGAAAAATCAAGAAGCTACCTGGAAACCAGCTCTTACCTGCTTGCTCCCCCACCTCCAGCAGCTAGCACAAGGTGAGTAGTAACAGAGAGAAAAACCAAACATGAACAACTGTCACTTAGAGAAAATCTTTAAATAATATATTTCCTAAATAACAACAACAACAACAAAAAGTGAGACTTTAAAGTATCTCTTTCCATTGTGCATGGGCCATACATCTCACAATCTTTCTTTTCCTCTCTCAAAGGAAATCACACTGATAAAAGAATGAGAAGAAAATAGATTCTGACCTTCCCTGAAGATAATCTTTCCTAGAAGTTGGATAAATATTTCGCAGAGCATCTTGCTTTAACTGTAAAATTGAGTCTGCAGTACAGAACACTCTTGTGGAGTCTATCAGCCCGGGCTACCCTGTTGGTCCTGCCCGCTGACCAGATCTGCACCTGACACCCTTCCTCACCTCGGGACGTACAGAAACTCTGCTTGTGAAACGGCAGTGTGCGTCGTCGTCCGTCCCCCTGAGTTCCGCTGGAAAAGCCAGCTCAACTTGAGCCCCTTCTGCGTGTTGGACTTGCCTGGATGGCTGACCTTTGTCACGCTTTGAACAGAAGGGGAGAGAACTAAATTCCACCCACTTCTCTGACGCCTGGTGTACTGGATTCGTGTTTAATGACCTTGTGGCTGTTTTTGCTTTTTGCCTCAGAATATAGATTTCCCTAAGTGAGGTAAACGTGCACAAGAAATTAGTGAGTAAACATTTTTTTTTTCTACCCGTTGACACATAATAAGAATTTGCTGCTGGGTGTGGAGGTGCATGCCTTTAATCCCAGCACTCGGTAGGCAGGAGTTGGAGGATCGCCACGAGTTCGAGGCCACCCTGAGACTACATAGCGAATTCTTGGTCAGCCTGGGCTACCTCAAAAAAACCAAAAAAAAAAAAAAAAGGAATTTGCTGGCTTAAAAAAAAAAAAAAAAAAAAAACCACTATATTCTCTGAATCATGTGTTGATAGTTTTCCACAGCTGGTCTGTATGTCACCCACCTGTCACGCAAAGGCTCCCTGTCTCCCTCAGACCTGGAAGCCCCACTTAAGGTTGCTTTTCTTACTGACACTATCTTTAATTCCCCGACCTTCACGCCACCATTCTCTTTGGTCAATATGACTAAAACATGATTGGCGCTGCTTTCAGAGCCGTACACAATTCTCTCTTGACTCTGACTTTTCTCCACCTGCACATGTGGGCTCAGTCCCTTCGCCTCATCCAGGTCCACCCCAGCTGCTCGGCAGGTTCCTTCTGCCCCTCAGCTCTAGGCGACTTTATCATTGCTGTCTCTTAATCGTGGAAGAGCCTTCTGGTCAATGTGTTTTGAGCTACCTTCGAACATCACAAAGAAACAGAAGTCCTTAAAAGCTCCATCTGTTTAGAGAAACCGTTGAGTTTCATCAGTCACTGTCCTAAACACTTTAAAATCTGGCTGTAGTATGTAGGCTGGATATTGCCTAAAGATCCATGTGTTAAAGTCTAGGTCCGGGTGGGGGAGGGGCCTCTACTAGGAGGGGGGCTATGTGTTAAAGGCTAGTTCCAGAGACTTCCTACCCAGGAGGTAGTGGGACCCCTAGAGGGTGAGGCTTAGTGAGGGTGGGTGGGTGCAGAGGGTCTTAGGTTGTTGTGGGAATGTCCTGTCAGGCGTTTCTGGGACCCACCTTCTTCCCCACCAGGGGCTGAACCACTGGCTAGCACATGCTGTCCCCGCCACTGACATCTGGCATCCCTGGCCCAATGAAACGACCGTTTCCATTCATTACTGGAAACCTCAAAACCATGTGTCACAGCCCCTTTCACTTTACAGATTATCTCCAGTATTTGACATGAATACGAAACTAAATGAAATGTAAATGTTAATCTTTAACACACAAATCAGGAAACACTTCAGATTTTGCCCTAATGCCTACAAGTGAGATACAAAATAAAATCTTAAAGCTTCTCATTTCATTTATTTACTTATTTTTAAACTTGTTTTTTTTTAAGCTTTATTTATTTATTTGACAGAGAAAGAGGGAGAGAGAGAGAAGAGAGAGAGAGAATGGGTGTGCCAGGGCCTCCAGCCACTGCAAACGATGCATGTGCCCCCTCACGCCTCTGGCTAACGTGGGCCCTCATTTATTTATTTATTTATTTATTTTTTAAAATGTTTTATTTATTTATTTATTAGCGAGAAATGCAGATAGACAGAGAGAATGGGCACTGAAAACGAACTCCAGATGGCTGTGCCACCTCGTGCACCTGGCTTATGTGGGTACTGGGGAATTGAACCTGGGCCCTTAGGCTTTGCAGGCAAGTGCCTTAACCACTAAGCCATTACTCCAGCCCCCTCATTTATTTTTTAATGTTATTTGTTGATGTGTGCAGGGGGTTGGTGCACTGTGTCCCTTTGGTAGCTGCAAACACACATGAGCTACTTTTGTGTCCGGCATTACAGTGGCCCTGGGGAATAGAACTCAGACCGGTAGACTTTGCAAGCAAGCACCTTTAATAGCGGGGCCATCTCTCCACCCAATTTTCCCATTCTAAAATTGAGGGCTGGAGAGATGGCTTAGTGGTTAAGGCACTTGCCTGGGAAGCCAAAGGACCCAGGTGGATTCCCCAGGACCCATGTAAGGCAGATGCACAAGGTGACACATATGTCTGGAATTCATCTGCAATGGCTATAGGCCCTGGTGCACCCATTCTCTCTCTCTCTCTCTCTCTCTCTCTGCCTTTCTCATTCACTTTTACAAATAAATAAATAATACTTTTTAAAACTCAGATTACTTTTAATGCTTGTGATGGTTTGATTCAGGTGTCCCTGATAAACTTAGGTGTTCTGAATGCTAGGTTCCCAGCTGATGGAGATTTGAGAGTTAACACCTCCAGGAGGCAGTGTATTGGGAGTTAACACCTCCAGGAGGCAGCGTATTGTTGGGGATGATGGGCTTATGGGTGTTACAGCCAGCTCCCCCTTGCTGGTGTTTGGCACACTGTCCAACTGTTGTTGTCCACCTGATGTTAGCCAGGGGGTGATGTCTACCCTCTGCTCATGCCATCATTTTCCCCTGCCATCGTGGAACTTCCCCTCAAGCCTGTAAGCCAAAATAAACCTCTTTTTCTCACAATCTGCTTTTGGTTGAGTGATTTCTGCCAGCAATGCGATCCTGACTGCAACAATGCTGAACTCAAGAAATGAATCTCATGGCAGCCTGGGTGTCAACACGTGAGTAAAGCCACATTTGCATTGCTTTAGGAAATTTAGGGCGAAGACACTGTTCCTGCCCGTACAGTTAACAATTTACTTCCTTCCTACAGAATTGAATCTCACATCAGAGCCTAACAAAGCAAGCAGTAAACGGCTGCAGTCAACTTCTAGTTAACATCCCAAACTGTAGCAACTTAAAAAGAAAAAACAAACTTATTTAGAAATGTGATTATTGAAACTTGATGTTTCTTCTAAACACACAGAGCTTAAGGAAACCTTTCATTTTGAAGTTAGAAGGTAGCTCAAAACACAGAGTTAACACAGTTAAGTCACTCAAATGACTCCCTTAATTCAGAACTACCAGAAAGCATTTGAAAGGAGGCAGATCCCTCACAGTGACTTGCGTATTCAGCTAATGAAGCTCAGATATCAATGCCATGGGGCGGGCTGATGACATGTGATTTTAACCTTAGACCAGCACCTTCAGTGGGTAAGCCAGGAGTGGCAGTGTACCTGTTTTCTGATTTCTTTCTCTGCCCTGCAAATTACCACCCCTTTGATTTCTTCCATAGCTGATTCCCTTTCTAGGAAAGTTTCCAAGCTCTTTTCTTTCATGTATCAAAGTTGTCTCCCAGCCCCCACCACCCTCTCTACCCATGCTCAGAATACCAACCAGCACTATCATATATTTCCCAAAATGCTTCATCATTTTATCAATGGCTTTCATAAAAATAATGTAGACATGCTTCTTACTTTTATAAAAATAATCTCCAAATAGAAAGTTAATCTTAAGGGAACTTATCTCCAAAACTTACCTGATAAAAAAATATTACTAAAAATTTGCAAACAGTAAGCATATTTTGTCAAAGATAATCTCAAAACCGATATCCTCAAAATACGTATTAAGGAAAGGTGGTAAAAAAATATCAAAATAAAATAATTATGGTATATCATTATAAAATTAATCATGGACTGGCTATACACATATCTAAGTTCCCACTTATCCACTGAAGGCAAATCACAGAACCTGACATTACAGAGACACCGATGGCTGTAATTCAATGCATTTGTCACCCTAACTAAGCATTTATCATGTGCTTTATAAACGGCTCTTGCAGATTAAGACACCACATCAAAATCAGTACAAATATCTTTGTTCTTCTTCAGAATTTCATGAGCGAAAGTCTCATTTTTACTGTGGACTGACTGTGCGTCTCCAGCTCAAGGACTTTCACCCTTTCTTAAAGACGCTCGTGCTTTCCCTTCAGCATGTCTGGACTACCCGTCTCTCCTCTCTTGTACTTTGGGGACATTACTGACATCTCAACAGTCAATCTGACAAATGAGATGGCTTACCAAGTGACATTCAACATGACTATGACAGACAAAGCAACGACTGACATTAGAGATAGGGAGAACAAAAAGGACACAGTTTTCATCTAGCTATTCAAAGTGATATCCAGTTAAAACTTACAAGTTCTTTGCTATTGAAATTTCCATATATTATACTTGGACTATGGTGGACTGTGAAACCATAGCTATGAAATATAGATGAAGTGGAGAGCATTATGTATACATCAACATACAAGCATGTGAAGATAGAGCTCTAAAGAAAATCCTTATGTACTCAGTAATTCATATTTAATCATGATACTACTTTGATAGCAAATTTTTTTAAATTAAAAAATTCTTCAAGCCAGGCATCGTGGTGCACGCCTTTAATCCCAGCACTCGGGAGGCAGAGGTAGGAGGATCGCCGTGAGTTCGAGGCCACCCTGAGACTACATAGTGAATTCCAGGTCAGCCTAGGCCAGAGTGAGACCCTACCTCAAAAAACCAAAAAAAAAAAAATAAAAAAAGAAAAAAATAAAAAATAAAAAATTCTTCATGATTGAAATGCATTTTTTCAAAATATTAAAGATTCTGGTTATCTAAAACTGATTAATAATTGTTAGCAAAATAATATTTTAAAGAAATACAGAAAAAAGTTGCTTCACATAAGTTTTAGATGAAATATACAAACACAAAATGCTGAGAGTTTGACTTAATAGTAATTCAGTTAAAAATACCTTAGATATTTTAATTAATGTTGATTTAGCATAAACCAATCATGAGACTTGGCTGCCAAGAAAATTTAGTTCATACACGGTTATTTCACTTTGAATGTTGAATCTGGTTGCACATGGAGTTGAGGTATTCTCTTTTTTATGATTCTTAGAATGAAAGAGCATCAATTGTAATAAGATTACAGATCAATAAGATTGGCATAAGAAAGTATGACCAACAATCCAAAAGTCCCAGATTGAGGTCTTCAAGCCAAAAGTAGAGGTAGTAACCATGGCTCTTAAACTTCCTTGAAACCTGCATTCTTTATAATTCCAACTTGCAATGGTAACGGGAATTACAACTGCTGTTTCCAGGCTGGAGAGATGGCTTAGTGGTTAAGCACTTGCCTGTGAAGCCGAAGGACTCTGGTTCAAGGCTCGATTCCCCAGGACCCACGTTAGCCAGATGCACAAGGGGGTGCACGTGTCTGGAGTTCGTCTACAGTGGCTGGAGGCCCTGGCGTGCCCATTCTCTCTCCCTCTCTCTCTCTGCCTCTTTCTCT
This sequence comes from Dipus sagitta, assembly GCA_036346955.1. NCBI lineage: Eukaryota > Metazoa > Chordata > Mammalia > Rodentia > Dipodidae > Dipus > Dipus sagitta. Next base: position 3,807,219 of record CM070793.1, on the reverse strand, counting down.
GTCTGTCATTCTCAAATAAATAAATAAATAAATAAATAAATAAATAAATAAATAAACAATTGCCATTTCCTGCTGAGTTAGGCATCCATTTCCCAGTGAACTTGTGGGATCAGCACACTCGGAAGACTGCTGAGTTGGCAGGAAGAATTTTGGATTCTAGGGGTAGCCACGGGCAAGGTGTTCAGCCTCCAGGTGAACTCCGTCTTTTTTGTCTATTTGGTCCTTTGCTACAAGGGGCAAGCACAAAACCAGATACTTTACATCTACTATTATATCTATGTCCCTCATAATACTACATTACAGCTGTCATTTGTCGTTTTCTTTAGTTTATAGTTGGCAGAATTGAGGCTTAGTGTTTTATAGTACTTCCCAAAGGAGATAATTACATCCATTTCAAGTTGCCACTACAATGAAACATGGTTTGACTCATTCCATGGTTCCTCACATTTCCCACATATTTCTTTTATCCATGATAATCTACATTTGCCCAATGTTATCAATAAAACTATAGATTTTACATGAGGAATAAAAAGAAGACAGTGTACAAATGGAAAAACAATTCTTTTATTCTGAACTAAAGCAATTTGTTTTGCATTCTCCACATCCTTTAAAGTATAATCCATTTGTAACACTGCAATGGATTTCAGAGGGAAGAAGTAACTTAGTAAGAGATAATAAAACAATCTTGTCTGAGGAAAAAAAAATCTATATCTATTTAATTGATGCCAATTGAATCCTCTCCTCCCCCGGCAGCCATCCCTGGGACACTCACTGTTCATGGGGCATTTGGACATCAAGCACTTAGAACAAAGGTAATTAGACCCAATAGCAATCAAATTCATTATGCCTCTTGAACAATATAAGAACATCCTGTCCTTTAAAAATATATGATTTTTAAATTTTGCCTATTCTATTTACTCCAACCTAAATGAGAACTTCTACTAAGGTGGGAGAAATGAATACCCAGTTTAACTCAATTTTGTCACTTGTGCTAAAGGCTAAAATTACAGAAACAGCATGAAAAAAACAATTGACAGATGAAGTGTATGGTCTCGTGAAGCCTCTCTTCAGGGAATCTGAGATTGCTCTTAATGGTATTAAAAAATTGGCCATGTTTGGGCTGGAGAGATGGCTTAGCAGTTAAGTGCTTGCCTGTGAAGCTTAAGGACCCCGGTTCGAGGCTCGATTCCCCAGGACCCATGTTAACCAGATGCACAAGGGGACGCACGCGTCTGGAGTTCGTTAGCAGTGGCTGGAGGCCCTGGCATGCCCATTCTCTCTCTCTCTCTCTCTCTCTCTGCCTCTTTCTCTCTCTCTCTGTCACTCTCAAATAAATAAAAATGAACAAAAAAGTTTTTTTAAAAAAGAGATAAAGAGAAGAATCCAAACTTAAAAAAAATGGCCATGTTAATTTTTAAGATATTTTAAAACAATCCATTACAAACTCCCAGGAGCTTCTGAATTAAGAAATAAATACCTTTTATAACATTTTATAAAACGTTCACAATGGACAGTATCAAGTCCTCTGGAGTCCAGATAATAGAATACAAGAAGTCCTCAAAATTAGGTCCTAAAGATCATCATATAATTAAACACCATTAACTTTTTCAATTAATCCTATGGAGATAAATACAAATTGGCCTTCATTTTATCTTCTACTTTCCGTCTTTGGTGGCTTAAAATTTCTATGAATCAAAGAACATGAATCAAAGTAAGCCATTTGAGAAAACAACTGTTTATACTACATGAAAAGACTTTTTTTTTTTTTTTTTTTTTGAGCTATGGTGTGATTTGAATGAGTTCCCCAGAGTTCATGTGTTGGAAAGCTAATTATCAATGGACAGTATTGAGAGGTGAAACTATTCAGAGTAAGTGAGATCATGAAAGTATGACACTGCTATCTTGGTAGTAGGTGTGTTATGCTGAGAGGAAGTTCCCAATGTGAACAGGCAGATTTGTTGGATCTTCCAGGCATGACCCATGAGTAATATAATATCCTTCAGAGTCGATACAGCAGAAAGTGCTCGCTCTAGCTTGGCACCTCGGTAATGGACCTCCAAGCATCCAGAAATGTGAGACTTTTTATTATTATTATTAATTATCAAGTAGAAGTAGCAAGAAAAACACAACTAAGACATGATTTTTTTCAATCACTCATAATCAAGTAAACAAAATAACGGATAATAGAAACATGCCAGAGTTGTCATTTCAGTGTACAGGCCTGATATCTCCATACTCACACTTGGGGCATAAGTATCATGCACTTACATCGGTAATTACATGTAGTCACTACCAAGCAACCCTGATTTTAACTTTTTTTTTTTTTTTTTTTTTTTGAGGTAGGGTCTCACTCTAGCCCTGGCTGACCTGGAATTCACTATGGAGTCTCAGCATGGCCTCAAACTCACAGGCAATCTTCCTACCTCTGCCTCCTGATTGCTGGGATTAAAGGCGTGCGCCACCACGCCCGGCTCTGATTTTGACATATTTGATAATGGTCTAGAAGCTCTTCATTCTGCGGACAACCTGCCTCAGCTATGTCAAGTCTCACCATCTGCTACATGTGCCTTGGCTCCTGCAGAGCGTTCCCAGGCACATAGAGATGCTATGTTGTATCTTTGTCTCACGACGCACAAGCCAGTTTGTCTTTTCTTGTATCCTGATATTGAAAACACCTTGCCGAAATGCTTCTGATCAGGGAGTTGGCAGTAGTTCTGAAATCTGGCTTTCTGAATTCTCTAAGAAGATTGTTTCTTTGTAATTACAATTTTATGCTCCTTGATTCCATTCTATTAAAATGAAATTTATGGTTTTGGTTGAAACCGATCCTTGTCTAATAATGGAGGGGCATTCTTCTCTTATCATTTTTCAAAGATACCTTTAAATCATTGTCTCATTCTTCATTTATTTGACAGCTTTTTATGAATCTGTAATTAAGACAAGACCTCTGATAGACTTTATGATCACAACAGCAAAACAACAACCAAAACCTGGTTGCTGCTTTTGAGAGATTTGTAATCAGGTTATGTATGTGATTACCACAATAAATAAAACGTATGTTTTTGTCTTTTTGCATATAGTTACAACTAGCAAATTAGGAAATAAGCTATGAGATAAGTACACAAATTATTTACAGTCATAATCAATAAAGGAAAGTTTGATGACATCAATAATAGATGAAGATGTCATGATAAATTAAGCAAATCTTTTGCTTACATCTGAAGGTATGAATATGTAGCATTGTCTCTTTCTCTTCCCTGTCTTCCACTAGTTATTTCCAAGTAGTAGCTAAAGTCTCAGCTGTATCCATGATCTTCAGAGACTAACACGAACTTAGTAGTTCTCTGAATATTGTTGAAAAATGTTGTTGACGTAGACTTAACTCCCAGGCGGATACTCTTCATACTCAAATGAAACTTTCAACGTTACATGGAGCCTGATATATATAACACTGTGTGATAATGTGATATCCAATTTCTTTTCTTGAAATCATTAAATTGACACATAAAAATATCAGATTATATTAAACTAATCATAGGAAATATTTATATCAAGTAAGTCAATTAAATTTATTCTTGAAATGTATACTTTCTTCTTTAATGGTTTGGGACTACATAGACTATCAAATTGCATGACAAATGCATTTTCTTTCAGATAAAATGTTCATGGTAAAAGAAATGTGATTTTTTTCCCCCTGTATCATCTACAGAAAAGTCTTGTAAGTTATTCATAAGTTGAGCTGTTTATAAAGGATTCCACTTGGCAAACAGAGGAGGACATGGGACCTATGAGAAAGCCTTATAAGGATGCATGGGGTTCTCCTTGTCTTTCTTCCTCTTTTGTTCTGTTATTCGTTTTAAAAGGTAGCTGCTTTAGTACATTTTCTTTTATCACACAGAATCTGTTTAATAAGTCATAATTTAAGGTAAAGTCTTCTATGTTGTGGGGAACATGTTTTTCTTACATCTGAGAGTAAATGGTCTACACAGGCTTATAATATATCTGTGACACTGATTGATTTGAGAAAAAGTCTGTGCTTTCACTCTTATTCCTACAAAAGTAGGTAAGAAAAGTCCTTACTAAGTCATATTGAGAGCTCATAATGTCAAGGAGCAGGAATTTTAAGAATAAGCATGAACACAACAGTGATGTTGCTTAACTTACTCTGGTTTCCACAGGATTTACAACTCTGGTGAGTTTACCCCTCCTGGTTCTGCTCACACTGCCAAGAAACCACGAGGTCCTGAGGTGGAGCAGGACAGATAAATACTGAGGAAGTTGGCTTAGATGTATTAGAGAGTTTCTGAAGAAAAGAGCCAGCAGAGTTAAGAGCAAGATCAAGCTAAATGATAAGACTGAGATAAAGTTCTGGAATGAAGAGAGGCTCCTGGGGATGACTGAGTATTAGTGTAGGTAGGAAAGAGGTGGACAAAATAAGTCTATAAGGGCAGACTTTTAATAGTAATTTTGGTTATAGGTATTCCTAGTTATATGCTTTAAATGACAACTCACCTTATTCAGAAAAGGAATACTTGTTATTCAGATGTTATTTTATTTAAAGTAGAATAACTGAACCCTGTTTAAATGTGCTCACTAAGATCCTATCATTTGTTTTTAAAAAATCTAATATGTGGCATTAAAGATTTAGGAACATTGGGACAATGTTGGTCTTTATTAGAATGGAACTTTCTGGCAAGAGCTCCAATTTTAGTTTATTTACTATGCTCCAGTGTAGTAATAAGGCAGGCTAGCTCTAACAAATGGATCAATGAGTCCTAATCCTTGATCTGAGACTCTCTGCTGGTTACTAAACTCCCAATTTACAGAGAAGAATGAGAATTAACATGGTCAGGAAGCCACAAAAGGCTTAATGCAAAACAATTCAAAGTGTTTTCCTGTATTTTGCCTTTCTTTGTCGTTTTACAAGCAGATTCTAAACAATTGAGAAAGAGATATGCAGAGAATCACCTCATTTAATAATATGTATTCCTGATAATAAAATAATGTTACGAGCAATTGAATTCTCTTCATTTGCAAACATCTGTGTAGATTACTTTTTGTTATTGTTTAATGAGGCAAATTATAAAACTTGCTTATCAATTTATCAAAGCTGTCACCTGTGATCATCATTGAGGGATCAGTTTCCTGAGTTAGCATCTGATCACCACTGATGGACCCAAACCTGTGCTTGTGAAATGACTTAGTCATTAGATTTACGTAACAATTAGTGAGGAAATACCAAGCAAACAAATACGAGTATCTGCCAAAACACCCTAAACAAGAAATTAATCAGAAAGTGCTTTTTTTCATGCAACCTTTTCATATGATTGTTTTGTTTTATAATCCTTCCCTCCACCCTCATTACCATTCCCATGCGAAACAAAGAGATGACTGAGTTAAGCCAGGCGTGGTGGCGCACAGGCCTTTAATCCCAGCACTCAGGAGGCAGAGGTAGGAGGATCACCATGAGTTCGAGGCCACCCTGAGACTACACAGTTAATTCCAGGTTAGCCTGGACCAGAGTGAGACCCTACCTAGAAAAACAGAAAAAAAAAAAGGTGACTGAGTTAAGACTAGTTACAGAACATGTAGAAAAAGTCATTGTTCTCTCTCTCTCTCTCTCTCTCTCTCTCTCTCTCTTTTAATTTTGTTTTTGTTGTTGGTGTTTCTCTAGAAAATTGCTAGGTGATGGAAGAGAAATGGAAATATCTATGCATTTAATTCATGAGTAGGTGAAATAGAACAGTTATATAAATATAATACATTCTAAATCTGTATCAGTACAATTTGAAGACTTATACTCTCATTTTAGAATATTTTGAACATTAGAGGAAAATGATTGAGATGAAGTAACATAGGGCAAAGAAAGAGATAATAGCCAGAGTAATATTCTTCATATTACTCGTGATTGGTGCCTGTTACATACATATTCCAGCTATGCATAAGCAGGTGAAAACAAACAATCAAGAAATAGAAGAGAGATTTCGGACAGGCAGCCCTTAAGGTAAATCAGGGCAATAAACTAGGGGGTTTGTCCAAAGAAGTATATTAAAATCCAAAGTGAATTGTGATTAAAATCAATATATTTTACTTAAAAATCTCCGTTTCTTTAAAAGTGTGACCACAGGGCAGCCATGGCAGCATTCTTGGGAAAGAAGAACATGGAAGAACTTTGATAAATACATCACAAGCAACAGAGAAATCCAAAGCACTAGTTTCTAAGCAACAGGTGCTGGAATCCGGCAAAGGCAGTTTCCTCTGCCTGGCAGGCATCACTGGCCGGCACCTGGACTCAGAGGGCTCATCTGCACCAAAGAGCGTCTCCATACTTCAAGAAAGCCTTCACTTCCCCAGTCTCCAGCACTGGGAACCTCTGGTTTCCCTCTCTTTGCAGATGTGTTTTCAGAGCTGAGAGATCTCACTGGACTAAGTTGTATTTATTCTTTTGTTACTTCTCTGCTTCGTGGAATGTGAGTTTGGTGGCGCTTCAAGTAGAAGTTCAATAAAATATTTCAGGAAGCAAGTACTAGAGCATATCATGCTGATTTTAAAGCAGGGACTTCTTATTTTTTTAAAGATTTTATTTTCATTTATTTATTACAGTCAGAGACAGAGGGGGAGAGAGAGAGAGAGAGAGAGAGAGAGAGAGAATGGGCATGCCAGGGGGCGTCTAGCCACTGCAAATGAGCTCCAGACACATGCGCCACCATGTGCATCTGGCTTACGTGGGACCTCAATAATCAAACCTGGGTCCTTAGGCTTCGCAGGCATGCACCTTAACCACTAAACTACCTTGGCTTCCCTGGGATTTCTTAACTTAAGGGGGCTTTAGATTTGCTGAAAATGTGAAATATATACTAGTCATTTTTGCTTTTATCACAGGAACTTCATTTTCTCTAGTATCTCTTCTTTATTCTCTTTAAATATTTGATTATTTATTTGAGAGAGAGAGAGAGAGAGAAAGAGAGAGAGAAAGAGAGGAGAAGAGGCAGATAGAGAAAGAGAAAATGGGCACGCCAGGGCCTCCAGACCCTGCAAATGAACTCCAGACACATGCACCCCTTTTTGCTTCTGGCTTATGTGGGTCCTGGGGAATTGAACCGGGGTCCTGAGGCTTCGTAGGCAAGTGTCTTAACCACTAAGCCATTTCCTCAGCCCCTCTTCTTTATGTTTTTTTTTTTCTTTCAAAGGGGGTTCACATATCCTGGGCTGTTCTTGAATTCATTATGTAGCTAAGAATGGCCTTAAACTTCTGATCCTCCTGCCTTTGACCTCCAGATCGCTAGAAATACAGGTGAGCATCACTACACCCAATTTCACGTAGCGCTAAGGACCATATCGAATACTACCTTCATGCTTGGCAAGCAGTCTTCCAACTGAGCTATATCCCCAGTTACACTTTCTCTGAGTATTCCTGTTCTCTGAGGTTTTACTACATCAATGTGCCCCTTTAATAGGAGGCAGATATGAAATACAGGCTTAATTTAGAATTTCTTCATGACGTTATTGCTGCATGGGAATCTGACCAAATTTCTCTTCACATGCTGCTGACGCATACATTTCCCAAGGAAAGAGGGAAATAAAAGGGAGAATTATGCTCAACAAATAGAAGGCGGCAAATAAATCCGACATTTTCAAACCAACAGGTGGCTTCTCAAGACATCCACCTTTTTCATGTCCGAATGTTGGCATTTCCTGGATATTAAATAATTGAGAACTGTTTCTCATCCCTCTATAAATAAAGCATCCAACACAGGAGATTATTCTCTGGCTTGGGATACCTTTATTTCCACAGCTTCTAGGATTCTGCACACAAGTGACCTTCTACTGCCTTGCAGAAAATTTATTCTCAGACTGTTCTACTAGAATCTCTTCTTCTTCTTCTTTTTTTTTACCCCTGCTCCCCCCACCTCCAGAAATGAAAGACTCAGTTTTCCCTCCATCTGGACTTACATTTTGAATAATTTCATCTGGCCCTCTGACTATGACAAACCATATTGGTGATGCTTAAATTTCTATCTCTAGCCCATACTCTCCCAGGAAATCTAGACTCAGCTATCCACCTATCTAGGTGGCTTCCCCACTTGGATGCCTACTAGACACAAAAGTAAATTTTAGATTTAATGTCTCAGACACAAAAGCTATAAAATCAAAATTATCTAATACCCCACCCCACCCCCAATGAAAAGTTTAAAAAAGCTCTTAGTTTTCCATTCTTAAACCAGTCTTCTTAAGTGAGGGACATCACCATTCTCAAACTTACACAGGTTCAAATTAAAGACTATGGGCTGGAGAGATGGCTCGGCAGTTAAGATGTTTGCCTGCAAAGCCTAATGACCCGAGTTCAATTCTCCAGTGCCCACATAAAGCCAAATGCACAAAGCGGTGCATGCATCTGGAGTTTGTTTGCAGTGGCTAGAGGGCTTGATGTGCCCATACTATGTCTTTCTCTCCCTCCCTCTCTCTCTCATCTATCTAATCTACCTACCTCTATGTAACTATTCCTCTCTGCTTGGCCATATTGCCCGTGCAGCTTCAAGAGGTGAGGAGTGTAGAATGTCACTACTTCTTGGCTAAAACCTCAAACCACCTAAATCTCTGGTCGACTCCTCCTAGACCATCCTTTTGGTTTTCCTTATCCCTAATTTTGGTATTTTAAATGTGATTATCTACTTTGAATCTAGGGTTATCTTTTTTTTCCCCCTTTAAGAGAAAGTCATTCTCAGGATCAAACGGTACCAAAGCGTCTCCTCACACTAATGACCAAATAATAATTCTTTTTGCGTAAAATCTGTGGTAAAGTTTGGGCCCCTCGGTTTCTGGCTGCTGTGTTCGCATTTCCTTGTGATCTGCTTCAAGAGCAGCACATAACCACTTTCCTTCTGTCACTCAAGTCCACATCAAGTGTCCCAGGCTCAGAGCACCATTCCCTTGTGTTCATCTGTAGCCTGTTTATACTTTCCAGTGCTTTGTATCTCATTTCCCAGCTGTTTTCCTTCGTATAGATTTTTTTTTCTTCTGAAGAAGGATTATTTTGTTTTTCATTTGTATACCATATAGTTATATCATACTAGATGGAATCAAAATCTTTCTAAAGTTTTTTTTTTTTTCATTAAGAACATGCTTTATATGGATACTTCATGTGTTGGTACCATCTTTTCCCTCCTCCCTGCACTCAGGACAGTATGATCACATCAACTACCGCTTAATATGCACACATAACCAGGGCTGCGCTGCTCTTGTGCGACAGAAACACTCACATGACAGGGCAAAGTGACATCAGTACAGCCACAGAGAAACTGGCAGGTTTGGTGGTCATTGACTCACCATGGCGGTCAAACCCACCACCATATATCAGGCATGACATTTCTGGAACTCGACCGCGTTTTGTCAAGTACAACACTGAAGGCTGATCTGTCGTTATTCTTCAGGTTTTCTAGGAAAGACTTCAGAACGATCCTACCTGTCATAGGAGCATTTTCCTTTACTTGGGGTTAAGATGGAAAACAACCGCAGGGGATACTAGAGGAGGAGATGGAGGAGGACACATCTGCCATCTCCACTTTCTCGGAGCAGGGAGGTCTCATCCAAGCCCTCTGTTTGCATGCAGAAATTCCTGGGCTAGCACCTTGCTCTACACCTTCCGTGGCGGCCTCTACCTTCTTTCGCATTCCGCTCCTTTGACACAAACCACGGAGAAGTTAACAACTCCACGAACATGAGAAAATGAAGCCGTTATGGACCTTTGAGAGGCTGTTAGTGATGCTGCTCCTCCTCCAGCCTCTCTGGTTTACTCTGCGATGGAGATATGTGATGCTCACTGGTCTGCCTTTACTACTTTGAAGGGTCTTGGTCATTGGCAGGTAGTACAAAGAAAGAAAGACGACAAGGACAATGGGCATCTATTGAGTGTCTACTATGCACAATGGACACTGGAAAGTGTCATGTATATATTGACTTAATTCCTTAATGCTAACAGTAAACCTGAGCAGTTTATTCACAGCAAAAGGCATAGAGGAAAATAGCTGTGTTGAAAATGGTAGAGATAAATAACAATTAATATATTTTAAAACTTCATTCCTTATTTTACTGGTGCCACTTATTGACCTAATGATATAACAGAAATACACATGTATAATTTTTTTTTTAAATATCCTATTCTAGGGATGGAGCAATGGCTCAGTTGTTAAGGTGTTTGTCTGCAAAGCCTAATGGTCTGGGTTTGATTCCCCAGAACCCACATTAAGTCAAATGCACAAAGTGGCACATACATCTGCAGTTTGTTTGCAGCAGCTAGTGGTACTGGTGTACTCATTCTCTCTCTCTCTCTCTCTCTCTCTCTCTTTTTTTTTTTTTTTTTTTTGTTTGTTTCTTGAGGTAGGGTCTCACTCTAGCTCAGGCTGACCTGAAATATCACTATAGAGTCTCAGGGTGGCCTTGAACTCACAGTAATCCTCCTACCTCTGCCTCCCGAGTGTTGGGATTAAAGGCATGTGCCACCACGCCCAGCTCCTCTCTCTTTTGTATGTCTCTCTGCTTATAAAGAAATAAAAATAAAAATCCTATTAGAACTAATAAATATAATAAAATTGCCAAGCACAACCCTGGAATGTTTTAAAGACTGTTTTTATACACCCAAGCAAGCTTTTATGATCCAACAAATAATGTGAGGACATTAAGAGTTGTTTGACACAGGAAGCGAAGAATGCTAGAAGAATAATTATCATTCACTTAAATCTAAGCATTGCTTTATACATGAGCAAGCACTAGTAACTGTGCATCAAGAGGTTCGGTCACTTCTCAGATTCATAGACTGTTAGGCTGCTTTCTCTTGTTAAAGAGAATTGATTTATTGGTGCAGTTTTCCTCATTAATCCCCAGCATATATAGAACTGTTTAGCAAATCTGTATTATTTCAAGAATCGACTGTGTGTGCTCATCCATTTTGTAGATTGAAACAACATGGAATTTAAACATTTTTCCCTCTACTGAAGTTCACTGCCTATTGTACTCATTATCTTAGTATTGTTATTTCTCCTGAGAGAGTGAATTTGGTAAAGTAAGACAAGGAAAGAGAGTGTTCAATATCATTCAAGCATTAGAATACCATTTAAATAGAAAGGAAAGAAAATACAATCAATAGATGTGTTATGTTAGGCAATGAGGGAAAAGGGAACCAGTGGAAAATGTATGTGTGCATTTCACGTTGGTTGCACGTGACACCTCAGACAGACATGTGTATGTTTTCAGAAATGTTGATCAGTTATCAGGATAGGCTGAACTGAGAAGGAACGCCTATCTTTTGCCATGCATAAACAGAGATGCATAGGGGACATTCCCATTTTATTTGCAAGAGTCTGGACAAAGGGACCACAGGATGTTGTCTCTGCACGGGACTTACTTGTCATAAACAGGTGGCTTCTTCAAGTGTTTGCTCTCATCACTCCCAGAGTCCCACTCCACTCCTTCTGGCCTAGGGCTGGGCTGCGTGCCCCTGGGTCTCAATTACACACCATTTCTAGTGATAAGATGGGTGGAAGGGTAGGTGAGCAAGCACACGGAATGAACTTTCTCCTCATTTGCGGTAAATAATAACATGTAACATGTCTGGACACATGCATGCATGACTATTTTCAGGACTGATCTGAGATCATCATGGATTTTTAAAAAGTAAAACTGGGGCTGGAGGGATGGCTTGGTGTTTAAGACATTTGCCTGCAAAGCCAAAGGACCCAGGTTCGATTCCCCAGGACCCATGTTAGCCAGATGCACAAGGGGGCGCACGCATCTGGAGTTCGTTTGCAGTGGCTGGAAGCCCTGGAGCACCCATTCTCTCTTTCTGTCTTCCTCTTTCTCTGTCAAATAAATAAATAAATTTTTTAAAAAGTAAAACTGAAGCAGAGACTAGAGTTGATTACTCCCTGTTTCTTTGTTTCATCTAGACTTTAAAAGATTGATGGGAAGATAGTTCACTTGAAAAAGTGTTTGCCATTAAAGAACCTGAATTGGATCTCCAGAACCCATGAAAAGAAAAATCAATAGATAAGCCAGATCTGTGAGTGTGTTGGTAAACACTTTCAATCCTAGCACTAGGGAGGCCTTGGTGGACAGCACCTAAGGCACAAGACTCAAGTCTGGCCTCTGACCTCACCTCTCTCTGTCTCTCTGTCTCTCTGTCTCTCTGTCTCTCTCTCTCTCACATACACACACACACACACACACACCTTTGAAATTGTTGATCAGCACTTCCAAACTTTTCTGGCAATGCTTTCTAACAATGTGAGAATGGATACATCGGCTACATTTTTCTATTGCTTTTTTTTTTTTTCCCTGACCAAAGACCTTATTACTATTTTTCAGTTTCTGGCTTCTCGCTATGCCATTATTATTATTATTATTATTATTATTATTATTTTCTACTTTAGCTGAGGAAAAATAACTATACATGTTTCACTATGCTCCATATCTCTTCCTTTTGTGAGAATTTCTCGGCAGGGTGGACGCCCCTTTGTTCTTTAAAGACCTGAGACCCTGGTCTGCACCTCGCCTTGGGCCCCACACTTCTGGGGCTGGAACACCTGACCAGGTGCTCAGGTACAGGGCCATGCATCTCTCACCGCTAAGCCTTGCAGTTCCATTGCGTCTTGGTGCATGTGTTCTTGAAAAGTTTGCTCTTCAGTAAAAACACTACCCCAAACCTATGGAACGGTAATCACCAGAGCATTTGAAAAGATAATTAAAATACCAGGAGAAAAAGATCATTAGTGAGACTTACTTTTCAATGTATACATGCAGTAAAATGAGACCTACAATTAAAAATTAAAAGGTGACTGTTGCTCATGGATGGGAGGCTAGGAAAAAATATTGAGATTAGAAAGCTCAGGAAACAGGGACAAAATGCACAGCCCTCCGGCAAGTGCTGCACGATCAACTCCTGAACACCAGCTCCAGGCCTAACTGCGCCCTGAATACAGCCTGGATGGATACCTGCGTGGGGCTCGCTTACCTGGCTACGTCCTTTGCATACAATGGCTGTTGTTTGCTGGTATAAAATACTCACAAGCCAAGAACAAACACAAACAAGAGAAGCATAAGCGTTTCCGTTCTACAGATATGAGAGACGTGGGCAGACAGGGCAGAGGTGGCAGTTGTCCGCTCTTTGCCTCACACCACCCTATAAATCTCCAGCTGTACAGAAGCCCAGAAGCAAAAAGGTATAACTTTGGGAGGGATCCTCAGAAACTGTGGTAGTAAACGCTAATAAACCAGAGAGGCAGTTAACAATGCTCAGATTTCTGGCTGTGATGGACATGACTGGAAGATTGCTAGTAGAGCTTAAAGAAATAACTAAGGCCAGAACCTGGACAAGGAGGTATGATCTTCATTAGCAAAACCACAAGGACACTGATCAGGAAGTTTCCGGGGGGGGGGGGAGGAGTAATGAAATCAGAATCCATTAACAAACATGTCCGTGAAGACAAATGTAGTTCTCATCTAAATCGACAAACTTGCCAAGAGAGTACATACCAAAACTTTGAATGCTGAAACTTAAAAAGTTTGAGGAAAAAACAAGCAAATAATAAACAACAAATAATAAACAACTGACCCTCCATGACCCTCAAAAGACAGTCTGGGCTGGTGCGCTGCCAGGCCTCGCTGCTGGTGTACGTGGGAGGCTAGGTAAGCACCTCAGAGGGGAACTCGCAGGCAGGGAGTCTTGTGAGTCTCACCGAGGTAGGGTCCTTCTCACCAAGGGACTGGAACATGGGCTCCCTTTCCAAATCTCAGAAAAGCGGATTAGCCAATGTCATATTTCAAATTTAAGCTGTCATATAATTTTTTAAAGCACATTTGGCCCTTACTATCATCATACTTGACACCTCATTCTTTTTTTAGATCCTTTTTCACATAGACTCTGGGAAAGGTATTTACACTAATGTTTTATACTGCAAAAATGGGAATAACATTTGAGACCTATGTTTTGAGATCAATATACATGCTATTAGGTTTTTTTTTTCAATTTTTAGAAATATTTTTTATTGGGGCTGGAGAGATGGCTCAGCGGTTAAGGCGTTTGTCTGTAAAGCCAAAGGATCCCGGTTCAATTCTCTAGGACCCGCCTAAGCCAGATGCACAAAGGGGCGCACGCATCTGGAGTTCGTTTGCAGTGGCTGGAGGCCCTGGCGCACCCATTCTCTCTCTCTCCCTCTTTCTCTTTCTCTGCCCCTCACTCTCTCAAATAAATAAAATTAAGAAATATTTTTTTAAAAATATGTTTTTATTTAGTTTTTGGAGACTGTGACTTGCTGTGTAATCCAGACTACCCTCAAACTCCTTATCCTTGTGCCTCAGACTCCCTAGTGTTAAGATTACGGAGGCATCAGTAATCTGATCACCATCACGTTACTGTATGGGTTTGAAACAAGTATCTACATTGCTAGTGGTTTGAAAACACTCTGCAGACAAGGGTTGAGAACTACCACAGAGTCAGGAGATTAGCTTCTGGCTTCTACTTGAAGCTGGACAGGTGTCCTTTGATAAATGTTGTGACTAGGGACCTGACTTCTTCACTGAGGAGAGGGGGAGCAGGGCGAACTTGTGTGCCTACAAAAGAAAGACTGAGAGATTTATTCCAGCTGAGACAGCTGTATGATTCCACACTGTTAGACAGAACCACTCACAGCATCCTCATGGGACACTGGACCCAATGCACCACAGGTGGCCTACATGAGGAGAGACAGAGAGAGAGAGAGAGAGAGAGAGTGAGTGAGTGTGTGATGAAAAGCCAAGTGTCGAGAAAGGCTGGTCACTTGGAGGCTAGGCTTGCTTGGTCTGTGGCTTGCTTTGTCTTTTAAAAGCAACCTGGGGGCTGGAGAGATGGCTTGGCAGCTAAGCGCTTGCCTGTGAAGCCTAAGGACCCTGGTTCGAGGCTCGATTCCCCAGGACCCACGTTAGCCAGATGCACAAGGGGGCACACACGTCTGGAGTTTGTTTGCAGCGGCTGGAGGCCCTGGCGCACCCATTCTCCCTCTATCTGCCTCTTTCTCTGTCTGTCACTCTCAAATAAATGAATAAATAAACAAATAAATAAAAATAAATTTAAAAGCAATCTGGGACAGAACCTGGTGCTTGAGCTTCTTTCAATGTCATGTAAATTCGATGCCATGCAAAGTCCACAGCCTCCTCGAGTCTGGGAAGACCTTCCTCAGGTCTTTAAGCCCCAAGGGGGTGACTTTGCTGGCCTAAGGGGAAAAAGCAGGCAGAGAAACCCTCAGTGAGTGAAGGCTGGAAGCAGAGAGCGGTGAGACTTGAACCTGCCTAGATCAGCGCTTTCACCTGTGCAGAAGCAGAACCAGGAGGAAGCAGTTATTCTCTTTTATCTCCTTTTCTGTTTACACAGTAAAAATCTGTGGCAGCAGACAAGTACTGAGGCATCTGCAAGGCCTCCGTGCCTTTAGTGTTCCTTCATCAATTTGTTATACCTACTAATTAGCGAGATGTAAATATTCGTGGAAAACTTTTCGAGGGAGATGCATTTGTTGTGATTTTTTCCACAGCTTCTCTTTACATTACACAACATAAAAAAAAACTTTACTTAAATAATAAGCTATAGTGAACTATCTTCAATGATTAATATCAGCTGTCAATCTAATAAATGTGAAAAAGTGAAAGAACAGTGGAGGGGAAACTCCCTTTGGATTGCTAGTCAGCAGGGAAGCTTAATTTCCTAGTCCATACTGCCCCCTGCTGGGACATCCTGGAAGTGACACTTTCAGAACAGGCTACAAAAGAGGAGGCATCAGGTTTTAAAGATAGTTACAGGGGAAACAGTTAAGTATATGCATTTTTTAACCTTTTTTTTTTTTCTTGTTTGTTCATTTCAGCTGATGAAAGGTGTCTGGGAGAGAAGGACTTTGTTACTGGTAGAATCTCAAGCTCATGAGAAGAAATGGGCTTGGCTAAGACTCCACTATATGATCTTAGCTTCTCCTCTATAAATCACAATTACTACTAATTATAATTATAGGTGATTGATTGCAGAGGGATGTTTTACAAAGAAAGTGGGAAGAGAGCACACATAGGAATGTATACTTTAGGGGACATATAGAGTTTTGCAACATGGATATGAAAGCAGGAAAGAAAATAAGGAGAGACACTTCCATCAAGAACTGAGCGAACTTTCATCGTGGTCATGAGGAGGATATCCAGAGTGGACACCTCGGGCATAAATGCTGAGCCCCAGACTTCCAAATTCCCATAGCATCCCTGCTGCCCAGTAACTGACTGGATATTGTTGACAACCATGCCTTTAGATTGTTTATAAAACAACGGATCTGGTAGATTAGTCTCCCTTCTACCCAGGGACACACGCCAAGCCCCCCCTGCAGAGGATGCCTATGATTTCAGATTCTTCCGTCCCTCCAGACACTGTCTGTCTCCCTCTCCTCCAGTATCGCTGCCTCCGGGTCCAGAACTAGTATGCCCAGCCTGGTTTCATTCTCTAGTCTTGTCTTTGCACCACCACTCTGGTAGCTTTTGGATATTGTTAAGCAAATCAAGGTCTATCTGAACACAAGGACTGTGAGTCAACCTAATAAAATAAAATAAAATAATAAAGGTAGTGAAACAACTTCTGTTGAACAGACCCACGGAGCCATAAGAGATTAAAGATTAACGCGGACCAGTAACACAAGCCTGAGGACACGATTCTAGTAAAGACATCTGAGGTTAGTTTTGCCCTGAGGTCAAGGTGGCCTGGTACTCCATACAAGCTTCATCTGGTGTTTGCTCTGCCCAAGTTCTGCTCTTGCAAGAGATAATGGGGGGGGGGGAGGAGTAACTGAAGAGTGAGGGGTAGGTCATTGTAAAGAAATGTGGGTTTTGCCTTTAAAAACTCACTGTAAAAGTAGGATGGGGCTACTCTCTAAAGACTCTCCTTTTAAATTTTTTTTTAAAAATTTTGTTGTTATTTCTATTTATTTGAGAGCGACAGACAGAGAGAGAGAGAGAGAGAGAGAGAGAGAGAATGGGCATGCCAGGGCCTCCAGCCACTGCAAACGAATTCCAGACGCGTGCGCCCCCTTGTGCATCTGGCTAACGTGGGTCCTGGGGAGTTGAGCCTCCAACCAGGGTCCCTAGGCTTCACAGGCAAGCGCCCAACTGCTAAGCCATCTCTCCAGCCCTTTAATTTTTTTTTTTTGTTGTTGTTGTGGTTTGTTTGTTTTTCGAGGTAGAGTCTCACTCTAGCCCAGGCTGACCTGGAATTCACTATGAAGTCTCAGGGTGGCCTCAAACTCACAGCAATCCTCCTACGTCTGCCTCCTGAGTGCTGGGATTAAAGGCGTGTGCCACCACGCCTGGCCTCCTTTATAATTTTTATTCAGGTGGTCTTCTGTTCATTTCTTGTCTGGGACTCACATGATGACTCATTTCAAAATGTTAGTGTGAAGTTTAAGGCTTATGAATTATTTTCTTCTAGATATTTCCATTATATATATATACATATATATATATATATATATATATATATATATATATATATATATATATATCTGTCATCTATCTATCTATCTGTCTGTATATACCACGTACTTGACCACAGGGAACTAAACTTCCAGGAAAAAGAGCTCTTCATAAAGGGTTATGTTTTCAAAGTGACCTCTACTGGTTAGAGAACAGAACGATGGACAGACAGTGCTACAGGAGATATAAAGGACACTTATAAGCACTGATGCTTGAGTTTCCAATCTGTGTCACTTGGGAGTTTATTAAATGAAAAATAATGAGTTTCATTCTATACCTACTAATCAAGAATGCTTGCTTCACAATATTCTACACAATAATTTTTCCCCCATGTCACTGTTATATACATTCAAGTACAAAAAGCCTCCACTTCTAATCATTTAGGTATAAAGTCTCTCTGACCAAATATCAGTCATACCTAGGAAGTACATATAGAAGGGTTTTTGTTTGTTTGTTTGTTTGTTTTCTTAATTTCAAGGTAGGGTTTCACTTTAGCCCAGGCTGACCTAGAATTCACTAAGTAGTCTCAGGGTGGCCTTGAACTCATGGTGATCCTCCTACCTGGGATTAAAGGTGTGCGCCACCATGCCTGGCTAGAAGGTTTTTTTATTTGACTTCATTCTCACAATGCATTTGTAACTGAAGTACTTGAAATGCTGCTGGTAGAGAAGAAACCTGAGGCTAAAATTAGTTAATTGTCATGACTATCAGAGGAGATAATAATAAAGTGGGTTTTCTAAACATATATTGTATTAGACTACTTCAAGTATCTTTTTAGTACTAGTCTTAAAATAATCATATATATTGATATTCATAAATAAATATTTTGTATTTACCTTGTGTTTAATGAATATTTAAAAGCAAGGTGTTTAACTAGAAAGGGTATTAGGAAAGAGAACTAAGAGTAAGAGGCTTGTTGTTTTTTTTTTTTTTTTTTTTTTTTTTTTTTGAGTAACAGACTTTTGAAATACCAACAAAGACTGTAAATTCCATTAAAAATATAATCTAGCCAGATATTGTGGCAGGAGTTCACAGTCTTTCTCAACTGTATACTGACGAGGAAGCCAGCTGGTGCTACATAGAGCTTGCTCATAAAATTATTCAATTAATTAATTAATATACTCTACCTAATCATTTGCCATTGTCCTCTGAACATAAAACAATGTCTGAGGCATTAGAACTGGACTATGGTAAAAATATGGAATGTGCCAGAACATTATAGATAATCGCGAGGTGAACCAAATTTCATGAATGATTGGCAGGTGGAAGAAAAGACTCCCTTGACTCTTTATTCTGGCCCTGATCCTATTTCGACCCCTAACTCCCATCTTACACTATGTTGCCTTCTTCCTTCAGCCAGGCTTCCCTGGGTTTACTTTGCTGCAGGTTCTCCTTCTAACAGGCTGAAAGACCTTCACATCAGTGTTACGCTTAAGATAATGCCTTTCTAACGCACTCTTGCTACAAAATTATTTGTTCTTTTTCTATTATTTAATGATATGGACATAAGTGGTTAATGCCTCTAACTAACCCAGTGTATAATAAGTTGTACAGACACCTAACAGTCTTTTTAAAAAAATTTTTTTTGTTTTTATTTATTTGAGAGCGACAGACAGAATGAGAAAGAGGCAGAGAGAGAATGGGCACGCCAGGGCTTCCAGCCACTGCAAATGAATTCCAGACACATGCGCCCCCTTGTGCATCTGGCTAATGTGGGTCCTGGGGAAAAGAGCCCCGAACCAGGGTATTAAGGCTTCACAGGCAAGTGCTTAACCGCTAAGCCATCTCTCCAGCCCTGTTTGTTTGGCTTTTCAACTTGCCATGGCAAAGGACAGGACGTCTTAATGCCTGAGTGAAATTTTTCATTAGGGGACTTCATGCAATTCAGACATCTTCGTTTTTCCGCTGAGCCCAAATCTTTAGCCTATTGATGCCCTAAAGTTGGGCTAGAGCTTCATCTTTAGGATTACTTTCTTGCTGAACTTCAGCAATTATTCAAAAGTAGGCATTTCAGAATTTGTGCAATCCCATTTTCTGAATACTTTTAAAAAGAATGTTTCCAGTCACTGAAGTCGACGCTAAGGATCAGGAGAAGGGCCTGTGGCAGTGATCTTCGAGGTGTGGGAATTGCGGGAATTGTGATTCTCTGGTCTACTGCTAGGAGGCTCTGTAGGACAGAGATGGAACTTGACCTGAGGATACCAGGAGTTCTGTTCTGGTCAGTTCATGGGACTGAGTTCAGCTTGGGCTCAGGGAAGCATTGCTGCTAGGTTTTATCATACTGATGTATCCTTGTGCTGCCCAAAGCTAGAATGCAGAACATATATTTGAATATCTTGGAAAACTACCTCTTCTTTGCTTACTATGTCAGAGGAGGGACCTTGAGAAAAAAAAAAGACAAGGCGTGGGTAGTATTGTTCCTCACTATTCTTTACACAAGTAGTCAAAGTAGATATAACTTTCTGGATTTTTCCACAGAATATACTGAGCTTCTCATGGTTTGCATTTAAAATAAGACTGTGGGGGAACTTTCCATTTTCCACTTAGAGGATGGATGGTCTTTGACAAAGGAAAATTATATCACAGACTTGTAATGATGATGTAGGCTCAGCAAATATGTCCAACAAACAGCAAATTAAAATATTTGAGGAGAGAATTAAGGACAAAAGACGAAGTGCAATGCTCCTGCAAATAACAGTGTCGTGTAGCTCACATGAAAACTTCAAATTAAAGAGCCTCTTTTTTTTTTTTTTTTCTTTTGGTTTTTCAAGGTAGGGTCTCACTCTGGCCCAGGCTGACCTGGAATTCAATTTTGTAGTCTCAGGATGGCCTCAAACTCACAGTGATCCTCCTACTACCTTAGCCTCCCAAGTGCTGGGATTAAAGGTGTGCACCACCATGCCTGGCCCTAAAGAGCCTTTTTTTTTTTTTTTTTTGTTGTTGTTGTTGTTTTTGTTTTTTCAAGGTAGGGTCTGTAGCTCAGGCTGACCTGGAATTCACAGGGTGGCCTCGAACTCACAGTGATGCTCTTACCTCGGCCTCCCGAGTGTGAGGATTAAAGGCATGTGCCACCACACCCAGCTTGGAAGAGCCATTTTTAAGAAAATGAAAACTTTCTGGGAAGGTGAAATCACGTAACATATAGAAAACAATAAAAATGGATCAAAACTCATTTTCCTTGTATAAAAGTGATCTACATGTTGGACAGAACTTATTTTGGGGCGGGAATAAGTAGGAATCAGTTGTTCTTGTCTGCCTTTTTGCTGCCACGCCTGTCCTTCATGATCTGTCTGAATTATTAGTGAAAACAAAAATTAAACATTAGATTTAAAAAAAAATAGTTTTGCTTCTCTTTTTCAAAATATCATTCTTTACCTCTTAGGCATTTGGTGATAGCACCACACTAGGTCCATTTTTATAATGACCTATAATGTGTGTCGGGGGAAACTATCTTTGATAGACTATAATTAGAAGGAGCCTTCAGCACTGCATAGCCAGGTATAGGTGGGACACAAGTGGAAAAGCTGAAAATGGATAACAGCTAAAGACATGCCAGGCAATAGTTATGCATGCAACTTATATGATTAATTTCCATTTGATACAGTGTTCGCACAACCCTGTCCTATGACACTTATCCAATAGTTGAGTCTTTTCCATACACCATTGAAATCATTACTGAGAAATGCTCTAATTCGGGAAGGTGGAACACAAGGACTAGGCTATACACCCAAGTTCAGGTTCAGTTTAATCTACGTAATCCATTTTCATAGTGCATTCATAAAATTCATCTGTGGCATTGATTGATCACCCTGGGAAGCAGGAAGACCACATGTCAACCTTGAGTATGGGAAACACACATTTCTAGTAGCTACACCAATTCCTTCTGAGGTCAAGGGAAGTGATATGGGATATCATTCCTGTAGACACCATGACAAGCATGTGAATATTATTAACTATATGTAGTTTAAAACGATCAAATTATCCATTTTTCAATTGCTATACTCCTGTGACCCAAATATCCTACTCTATCAAGTGACAGAAATTCTAAATTATTTCTGTAATCTTATTTTCCTCATCTTTATAAAGTTAAAAAAAAAAACACTATGTAACAGGACACATACTATTTTCTGTCCTTGCCCCAAGATTTTCTTTAAGATTTGATAAACTAGTTTCTGTTGAACGTTTCTCTCACCAATCTGCCACGTTACTAACTAGAAATATATAGAGACTTTCAAATAGAATATGCCACTATTTTTCTCTTTACATATTTAAAGTTCACATCTCTCAACACACAAACATAATTCTGTCTCTATGTATTGTCCACAGCCTCACTGACATTGTGGCTGTCTTAAAGACCACAGCCTGGAATCTCGATGTAGGGCTTGTACATTATCGCATACTCATATCTATCATTTCATATTCATTTCTGTGTCTTTCTTGTTCAATTAAGTCATATGCTAAATAATGACAGTACTGCCACTAATAAATAATCTATCCTTCACTTCTTCATTCAGCTACTGCTTTTAGTATGTACTGTTTATATGCCAGCCTGGGAGTCATAAGAATAAATAAGATAGGATTTCAATCTTACAGTTGAGCCTGGTAAAGTCTCACTATAGTGATATTGGGTAAGTATCTTCTAAGGGCCACGGAGAAGAATACAAATTACACTTCACAAAAAGTGTTTCCGACTGGCAATAGGTCTGCTTGGCGTTATGCCTACACATGATCATACTAATATTGTTTACTGAGCACTTACCATGGATGCAAAATGAGTTCTCCCCTCTAGCTCTCACCAGGTTGCCAGGTACTGGTTTATTTCACCAGTGTTTTTACAAAGCTTCATGGATTGGGAGGGAGAGCCAGAACTTCCCTAGATGTCTGGGCCAATTTTAACATCTCTTCACTACTTCCTTGTATGTTCTGGGTACTTTTTAAAGGGTTTTTTTTTTTTTTGAATTATTTGTCTTTTATTTTGGACAGAATGAGATGATACAACATGAACTGCATGGACAGTGACATTGAAATGTACATCCTCCAATGGATTCTGAAGCTGAAAGCCTCTCGGATTCATGGCTGCGATGTGCCAGTAACTAGGAAACAGTAACAAGTTGGAAGTTGGATGAAAATCTCAATTTCTCTCATTCTGCTTCGCTTTCCTTTCATCTACACATCATCTGTGTACTATCCAGTCAAATTTCCATTGCACTTTGTTTAGAACATCACATAACAAATGTAGAAATCCAATTATAATTGCTGATTTAAAATTGTGGACAAAAAGAAAACTTGTGAGCTGGAGAGATGGCTTAGCAGTTAAGCTCTTGCCTGTGAAGCCTAAGGACCCCGGTTCAAGGCTTGGTTCCCCATGACCCACATTACCCAGATGCAGAATGGGGTGCACACATCTGGAGTTCTTTTGCAGTGGCTGGAGGCCCTGGCATGCCCATTCTCTCTTTGTCTATCTGCCTCTTTCTCTCTGTCACTCTCAAATAAATAATAAATAAAAGTAAAACCAAAAAAAATTTTTAAAAAAGAAAACTTGTTGACATGCATCAGAAATTTGTAGTAATGTTCTGTCTTATCATTTTTGAAGGGGAGAGGATTGTTAATGGACGAGCCCACTTCTGATACATACCACTGCCAAAATGTTTCCCCCTCATAGTTTTCTTCTAGATAATCCCCATGTGGTCCTCAAATGATTGGCCCACTCTGCCAAATGCTGTAAAACCTGTCTTTTGATTTCACGGATGGAAAGGACTTATTAGCTCACGAAGTTCATGCCCCTCAGGAGAAAATAAAGTCACCAAATCCCATTTACCCAACCTTGCAGTTTTGAGGCCTTCTATATATTCTGACCAAATCTAGCTCCAAATCCAGCTTTCTTCCCTTACTCATATGATATCCCTAAACCAACAACAAAAGTCTCTGCTCTGTTTGGCTCCCAGTGGTCTTGAGTCATAGTCCCTCCTGTAAAGAAAGCATTTTTTTTTTTTTTTTTAATGTCCTGATGCACTACCAGAAGGTAGGAGGAATTGTCCTTTGGCTCTGCTCAGTTACAGTGAGGCTTGCCAACCACAAAACAGCAACAGTAAAGAGATGTGCCAAGGCATTCTCTTCTTCTATTGGCACAGCCTTGACTGAGCCAAATTACAATTTGCTAAGAGACCATAACTGCACTCGTGATCAGGGTTTAAAGAACACGCGTCTTGGAATATGAAACCTACTATTTGATTTTAGCTCTGTTACTAGATTCGTTATACAGATGATGACATTTTAGGTTTATTCCAATTGTCATATGTGAGAATGAAGGGGGCTGCGTCTGCATAGACGAAAGTGTGCATTTGTTATGAGTGCTAATACACATGATTAGTATATGCTTTAAGAGTGGATGGATATTTTATACAATTACTGTTTAATTTAAAAAAAAAATCTTTGGTCCCAACAGTCCCTAGTTCTCTGTCTTATTTTCAAGTCTTCTCCCCACCTGACCGGTCTCTGCCATTCCTTTCATGAATCCCTTTGTCCCATCGCATTAGTCTCTTTTTCCTATTATTGTACACAGCTCCACACTGCTCGAAGGAACAACTAAACCAGACACAGTTTAGGGGAGGAATGGGTTTATTTCCGGCTTACAGATAAAAGGGAATTTCCTTGACTGGCAGAAGAAGCTGGCTCCCATTCAGAAATCCAAGGAGAGAGAGAGAAAAACAAAAACAAGCAACAAACAAACAAACAAACAAAAAACCCCACCATGTGCCAGCAAACACCAAAGCAGCCAAACAGAACTTCAGCAAGCAGGAATCGAACCAGGATCCTTTAGCTTTGTAGGCAAGAGCCTTAACCACTAAGCGATCTCTCCACCCCCACCCCCTGACACATACACACACACTTTAATTTTTGAGACAGGCTGTCGCTATGTACAGAGATCCCTGACTTGGCTAAAAATAAACTACCCAGTGAGCCCCAGGTTTTCTCTTGTCTCTTGTTCCACAGCACTGGGATTATAGGTTTGTGCCACTGTGTCCAACATTTCACATGGGTGCTAGAGCTCCAAACTCAGGGTCTAACACTTGCCTGACAAACACTTTACCTATCTCTTCAGGCTTTGTTTTTATTATCTAAAACATATACCTGTCATTTTTTTTTTTTTCGAGGTAGGGTCTCACTCTAGCCCAGGCTGACCTGGAATTCACTATGGAGTCTCAGGGTGGCCTCGAACTCATGGCAATCCTCCTACCTCTGCCTCCCTAGTGCTGGGATTAAAGGCGTGCACCACCACGCCTGGCCCTGTCATATCTTATCACTACCCATGAGATTTTTTTTTTTTTTTCTCTTTGCCTCCCATCACTACCCAGGATGTAAACTGCACATGTGTAATTTTATTTTATATCCTGCAGAGAGGAAGAAGAAGGAAGAGACAGAGAGAGTATGGGTATACCAGGGCCTCCTACCCACTGCAAATGAACTCCAAACACATGCACCACCTTGTGCATCTGGCTTTATGTAGGTACTGGGGAATCAAATCCAGGTTCTTTGGTTTTGCAAGATAGCACCTTAACCTCTAAGCCTTCTCTCCAGCTCACTAATGCATATTCTTATATGCATACAACTCTAGTGTTTATTTTCAAAAGTAGACTCTGGAGGGAGCTACTATTCACACAGTTATTCTCTTGCCACAAAGGCTAGAACCCTCCATGGTCTGTACTTAGTAAAGTAACATGAATGAATGGATGGGTGAGTGAATAAATGAATGCAGGAATGAGTACCAGAGAGATATTTTAATTTCTGCCCTTTGATTAAACTACCTTTCTATTTGTAAATATTTTAGAAAGGAGATAAAAGAATATAATATATAATAAATGTAATATATAATAAAAATGTTCTAGATTATTCTGCTGATCTTGTCAAACAGACATGAGGGAACGATATTACTTACAGTGCAGCTCCTGAGATGGGCCTCACCCATCTTAAAGACAGACCAGAAAACTCTTTCTTTGCATTATCATTCTGCTCTTTGTCTCTGAATCTAAAGACAAGGAGGCAAGTTCTTGCCTTAAATAAATTATTTAGAATATTGATTTAACTGCTTGAACTGTGTTAAGTTATATCCGACCCAAAAGACAGCAATTTGCATTTCTTTTTATAGAACCTGTGAATTCAAACATGTACTTATGATCTGAAAACAAGTTGTTTAGAAAGATATCTCCCTAGCTTCATTTAAAAATACACTGTTAATGATAATAATCATAAAAATTAGAACATTAATTTGAAAACAGTAAATATCAGATTTTTTTTCTAAAACAACAATGGGTATGATATGGTGATACAGGGCATTCGTGTCTTTTTCAATAATTGTCCTTTGAAAGTTTCAACATAACAAACAAGTCACAAAATACAGAAAAAAATCTGAGCATTATTGACTTTTTGTTAACTAGAAATATTAAGGATTTTCCTCTAAATTTATGCTATCAATTATAACTGCTCTAAAAGTATACCAAGTTATCTATAACTAGCATGTCTAAAAGAAAAAAAATCAATATATATACTACTGCTACTTAAAAAGGAGAGCATTTCATGGCTATATGATATTCAAAAGCATACTTTGAGTTACCCTAAATACTATTTAACTTTATTGAAATGAGTTTTTATGTTCTGTTTGGTTTTGTGTTCTTTGAAAAAAAAAATTGCAACCATCCATCCATACATATATTGCAATTTAATCATATAGATCCTCACTCACTTATTTTATGTTGTGAATATTTATAGACCCAAGTACATAAGTAAGCTTTAAGAATTATAAGGATCGACTATGTTGGAGATGCACAAATTTCACATGAACATGAGTAAATTTAGAATCAACTCTCACATACACCAGACCGTCTTTGTAGATAAGTTGCTATGAAAATTCTTTTGATAGAAACTCTGAATATTTCCCATGATTTCCTACAGACTTCACTGAAAGTGGGGCAAGCACATTCGAGAAGGTTCTCCACTAAGGAGCAAAAGAGAACGGAACACGGAAGCGATGGGTGGGCGACTTCAGTATTTCTTAAAAATCAGCGAAGAAGAAAATTATTCCTAATTGAAGATTTTTATATGACATGAGGATAGCAAAGGGTTCATTTCAGTAAATTAGACTGTAGATAAGGTTATTCTTTACCTCACAGTTTAATCTGTTTTCCATTTCTTAGATCTTGTTTCTGAAACTTTCTGTTAGTCTGGGTCAAGAGTGGCAGTACGGGGTGCGCCTTCATTGCTCACAGAAAACTGGATCGTCCGTTTTCAGCGGCCTTCATGGGTGCCTTGTGGATGGGTGGGGATACGATCTTCCAGTGTGAAGTCCATATAGTCTGAGCTGCAGAGGTCCTGCGGCTGCTTCGGTGACGTGAGGATGTGCCAGTAGGAACTGTCTCTGCAGCTAGCACCTCCTGGGCTAGGGGCCCACTGGGGCCATGTGCGATACTGGGCACAGAGACGTCTCAATAGCTGTCTACATTATGGAAAAGTTTTCTAGACTGCTAAAAGAAAACTAGTGTGGAAACATCCACCGTAGCAGTGTTACCCTGTATGCCGCCATAAATATTGACTCCGGGACTTCTGTTTGTAATTCAAGAAGATTTCTCTGAAAAGATGTGTTATGTTTAACAGTATTTTTAAAAATTTTTTCTTGTTTATTTTTATTTCTTTATTTGAAAGGGACAGACAGAGAGAGAAAGAGGCAGAGAGGAAGAGAGAGAATGGGCACACCAGGGCCTTCAGCCACTGCAAATGAACTCCAGATGCATGCACCACCTTGTGCATCTGGCTTACATGGGTCTTGGGGAATCGAGCCTCGAACCGGAGTCCCTAGGCTTCATAGGCAAGCGCTTAACTACTAAGCCATCACTCCAGCCCCTGTTTAACAGTATTTAAAACTAGAGAAAAATAGGCACAATTTGTAGGAGTTTGCCAGTTTCTACAAGCCTGACCTTTAAATTTTCTGCTCTCATTTTCATGTGAGTTGGTAGTTATACAACAGTATGAAAGAAACCAAACAGAATAAATATGATTTATTAGTAATAACTGAATCCATTCATTGAGATGAGCATGGTCATGTATTTCTGACAGCTTCCTTTGGATATATTTTTAATGTGCATGTGTGTTATATATGCACGCATGTATGTGTGTGTGCCTGTGGGGGGGGGGGCGTGCATGGCATAAGAAGGGTGCGTATGCATGTGTGTGGAAGCCAGAAGACCACCCCAGGTGTGTTGTCCATAATAACAGTGAGAGAGATAGAACCCATCTCATTGGCCCGGAGCTCACGGATTAGGGTAGACAAGGCTGGCTAGTGGGTCTTAGGAATCCTCTTGTATTTTCCTCCCCAGTGTTGAGATGACAAACATCATTGAACCCAGCATTTATGTCAGTACTGGGAATAGAACCCATGTTCTTATGCTTATGAGTCAAACACTTTTTACTGAGCTCACCCCTCAGCTCTCTGGATTTTTGTTGTGAAAAATGATTTGATTCACCTCAGGTCAGTTTTCTGTGGGAAATTAAAGCCTGTCAATATATATGTGTGGGGGAGGTGTTTTGCCTGTGTACATGTGTGTGCCTTACCCTTAGTATAAGATAATTTCACTATAAGTGACACATAAGTATATAAGTGACACATAAATAACAAATTCAAAGCTGAAATTACCCTAAAGTTTCCAATTGAAACCATATGTATGTCTGTATTTTGTGTGTATCTATCACATATCTATCTACCATCTATCTATATCTTTGCCTCCTTTTATTTCTCTTACAAGCCAGAGATATTGGCCAAATATAGAAACAAAATAAATAAAGAATGTATAACACACAAATATTGTCTGTGGTATTTGTTTTATGAAATGATAGTAGGGAAAATACATGGATGGAGAGATGGCTTAACGGTTATGGCTCTTGCCTGCCAAGCCTAAGGACCCATGTTTGACCCTCCAGATCCCACATAATCCAGATGCAAAAATGTGAGGCAAGCCCCACTAGGTGGCTCAAGTGTCTGGAATTTGATTTCAGTGGCTGAGGCCCTTGTGCACCAATTCTTCTCTCTCTCTCTCTCTCTCTCTCTCTCTCTCTCTCTTTCTCTAAAATAAATAAAAGTTAATGAATGAAGAAAAGAAAATACAGTGGATAGGATGAAGGTAGGAAAATGTTAGACAATCACATGCAAAATTAATGTATTCCTTAATAGGTGACAGGTAGGAAGAGCAGCAGACAGATAATCTGGATTATCAGGGAAAATAAACACTAAAAACAGAGAGAGAGGGCTGGAGAGATTGGTTAGCAGTTAAGGTGCATGCCTCTGAAGCCTAAGGACCCCGGTTTGATTCTCCAGGTGCCTTGTAAACCAGATGCACAAGGGGGCCCATGAGTCTGGAGTTCGTTTGCAGTGGCTGGAGGTCCTGGCATGCCCATCCTGTCTCTCTTCCCCTCTCTCTGTCTCTAATAAATAAATAAGTAAAGATAAAATCTTAAAAACAGAGAGAGAGAGAAAGCTAGGCATGACGACACATCCTGCAATGCCAGTACTTGGGAGGGAGAGGCTGGAGGATCAGGAGTTTGAAACAAACCTCAGGGAGATAATGAGTTCACGGCCAGCCTGAGCTGCATGAGTTAATGTGTCAAAAACTGAGAGAAATGTGAGAGAGGGAGAGAGTGCAAGAGAGAATGAATGAGAGTGAGAGTGAATGGAGTGAACCAAGAACGTTAATGCCAGTGAAAGTGATGATAAATTCACTCGGTAATGTGGTCAGCAAAATCCCCACTGACAGAATGAAGTGTGTAAGGAAGGCAGAGACAGAAGAGTCAAGAAAGAGAAGGTTTGGGAAGAATAGACTAGAAGCAGGCCAGAACTACTAATGTGGCATCCTAATGTGACACCTGCTTAAGTACCTCTGAATTTTCTTCACTCATTCTAGGGAATCCCTGCAAATACCCCTGCTATGGTCTGATGATCCATTTACTCACTCACTCACTCACTCACTCACTCACTTATTCATTCTTTTAGTGAATTTTATTTTACTTTTTTTTTTTTTTTAGAAGACTGTTGTAGTCAGTGCTACGTTGCTGGGATGAACCTCCAAACACATTTATTTCAGGGGTACAGACCCAGGGGACATTCCATAAAGGCAGAAGTAGCTGCCCCCCCCCTTTCACAGATCCAAGCAAAGGCACACAACCATATAGCCAGCAGCAGGGACCCAGGCAGAACTCAGTCTGCATACCTTAGAATGGAATTCAGTTCTTCAGTTCTTCACCCAGAGACATGCCCCTTGCCCCTCCAGTATAGCAGGAGTCTGTCTGCTGGGCACAGAAGCTGCAAACTCAATTTTAACAACACCTGACTCTATTGGGGCATATACATCAAACTACCAAAAAGATGGACATATTGTAGTTGTTCACTATTATGTAAAAATATATGCATAGCTTTTTTAAAAAGCGTGTTCTGCATCAGAGCAATAAATGGAAACTCTAATGCCTTCAAAGGTTCATTCTGAACCTAAATCCAAGAAGCTTGCTTTTACATTATTATGTCTAAAATGTAAAGAGAAACCTGCCCATGGGATCCATCTTGAATGAGAAAAAAAATTAAAATTGTATATTATCTTTGTCTCCCCTGTCTGTTTTTATAAAAGGGCCTAACCACTGTTTCTGACAAAGCGATCTCCAGCTGTGGGTGAATTCCCTCTGCCCCTGTCCTCCTCAACCCTAATCTCGGAAAGAAAGTGGAGAAGAAAGGATAAAGGTGTCAGAGGGCTCCTGATTCTGTCAGCCATTTGAAACAAAACACAATTGACAAATAGAAAGTTGAATTGCAGGCAGGAATAACTTAACATTGTGTGCTCTTTTATTAAGAATAAAAAGGAATGGCAGCTAATTTATGATTCTTGCTCTATGTTTTGCTTTCCTAAAACGTCTGCTGCACTGCTAAGGTTAACAACAGCAAGACACTGCATTATTTGCTTTTCTCATTTCCATAATCAAGTGCTTGGCAAGAAGCTACTTTGAGGAAGGGCATATTTTCCTTCTGGTTTGAGGTACTTCATGCGTGGCAGCAAAGTGTGGAGACAGGAGCTGGAAGTTTTACTCAAATCTTGGTGGACCCGGAAGCAGAATAAAGGGGAATGTTAGCCCTCAGCTGACTTTCTTCTCCTTTTTTTCCCTTCTTCTTCAGTCTGGGACCCTATACGAGGGGTAGTGCTACCCACAAGCAAGGAATGGGTCTTCAGATAATTCTCATTGGAAAAAAAAACCCTGACAGAGACAAAGTTCTGTTTCATTGATTCCCAAGGTTTTGTTACTCTAATCATTTTTATAATTTAAAAAAAAATCAGCCATTATAGTCTGGAGTACAGAGTGAGTTTATGACCAGTCTGGGTTTTGAGACCCTGGGGTTGAGAAGAAAGCCTCCTATGACTTTTACTAATGTTAAAACCTTGCTGTTCTGTTGGTTCAATGACTGGTATTCCAAAGACTAGCCCTCTGCTAAGCAATTGGGATTTACATTTTTTTTATTTCCTTGAGCGTGAATCCCTAGCTATCATAATTCTAAATAGTGTAAAATTCCCTAGAAAATATATGACAAGGGAATACAGCATACTTGATGGGAATAAGGGAGGCAACAGTGTCTGGAAAAGCAACATAATTGTAGAAATCAGGAGAAAACAGTATATGCTAAGTCCTGAAAATTACACATCTAAAAGCTGAAGTAAGCTCCAGAATGGGAAAAGAAGTGTCCATTGAAAATAGAGAATGAGACAAGGGGAAAGCTGAGAAGGTAAAAAGGTGGGATAATTACAGGCAAGGAGTGGCAGACTACTTAGAAATACTAAGTAAGAAAATAAGAGGAGCATCTGGGCATTTTAGAAAGACAGAGTGTCTGGGGAGATGGCGCAGTGGGTACAGTGCTTGCTGTGTGACCTTGAGGAGCAGAGAGTAGATCTCTAGATCCTACATAAAGCCAGAGGTGGTAACAGGAGCGTGCCTAGCAAGAGATGAGAAGTAGAGTCAAGAGAATCCCACAACCGTACCACCCCGCCTGATCTCTTCTGATCTTGGAAGCCAAGCAGGGTCGGGTCTGGTTAGTACTTGGATGGGAGACCACCTGGGAATACCAGGAGCTATAGGCTATGGGGGTGGAGAGGCGGCTTAGTGGTTAAGGCACTTGCCTGAAAAGCCAAAGGACCTCAGTTTGATTCCCCAAGACCCATGTAAGCCAGATGGACAAGAGGAACATGTGTCTGTAGGTCATTTGCAGTGGCTAGAGTCCCTGGTGTGCCCATTCTTTCTCTTTCTGTCTCTCTTCTCTCTTCTCTCTCTCTCTTTCTTTCTCTCTCTCTCTGCTTGCCAATAAATAAATAAAATTTAGTATTTTTTTAAAAAAAGGAGAGAAAATCCCTGAAAGTTTGTAGGCAGGTAGCCTAGCATATAAGGTACGGACTGATGGATGCTGTATGCCATGGAAAATGCATGCATGTGTGTACATGTACACACACACACACACACACACACACACACACACACACAAACACACACACACCCGACTCAAAACAGAAAAGAAAGCTTGTAAAAGATTCAGGAAGCTTCCTGAGAAGTCATCATGATAGCGACCTGGGACATGGCAGAAGCTGGGGAGGAAAGAAACATTTTTCCTGTTGCACTGGAGTCATTTAGAAGATGAAATCAGGGGTGGCTGGAAGATGCTCTGCATGGTTTCTCACATGGGCCACTGCATGCACTCCTCTCTTTATGTCAGTAACAAGCAAGAATCTCCATGCAGCCCCTGGGTCAGCGATTTTGAGGTTTCATCAAGAATGAATGTGGTTCACACTCACTGATCAATACATTCTTCCTCCCGTGGCTTCCTCTAACACAGACTTGTTTTACCAAGGGCTTGTAGAACACAACGGTGTGTAAACATTTACCAACCATCAGACCTCCCAAAAGTGTGCTTTACATCTGACAGATCATTCGTAATTAATGGACACTTTGATTAGTGCCTTTCTAGGACCCTGGTGCCTTCTAATTAACTAAATTATTGTTCTTTCTTTGATTTTGTAATTGCCAATATATAGTGAAGTCCAAGAGAAGTAAGAGAAGGACGTTTTTTCATTTAAACTCTTTGTACATGAGATAACTATACAATTTTACATCACTGTTAATTTTTTAAATTTTATTTATTTATTTATTTTGAGAGAAGGGGAGAGAGAGAGAGAGAAAGAGCACATCAGGGCCTTCAGCCACTGCAAACGAACTCCAGATGTGTGTGCCCCCTTGTGCATCTGGCTTACATAGGTCCTGGAGAATCAAACTGGTATCCTTTGGCTTTGCAGGCAAACGCCTTAACCACTAAGCCATCTCTCCAGCTCCCATTGTTAATTTTTAATTGTGGTACAGAAAATATTCTGCAACTCAGATCAAAATACCAGACTTTAATATCTAGGATAATTTAACCACAAAGAAGCTAAGGTATATATGGCAAGCCCACCAACCTACTTTGAAAACACCTCTTTACCCATGTGGATCTCTAAGTTGTTTATCATATTTAATACTTTAAGTGAAAAAAAATTCTTCTAATACTATTTTATCATTTAACCATAAGTTTGTCACATCTTAGTTACAAAAGTATTTGATTCTTGGAAATTTCCAAATCATTTCCATGAATTAAGACTAAATCAACGTGAAGAGGTCATGATTTTGCCTCAAGACTGATGTCACTTGAAGGAGTCTAGCATAGCACTCATGCCTAGAAATCAGATGTCCCATTTGGTCGCTTAATTCTTCGGGTTTAAGATAGAAACATAACGCATCCCACCTTCAAAGCATTGTCTCTGGGCATAACAAGCGCATGTCTGAAGGAGACTGCGGAAAGCAGATACAAATTCTAGAAGACATACTTGTTCACGAGTTTCGGACCTGGAAAATGCACTTTTGGGCATAGGGTTATGATCATTTGGCTATGTGGTTTCAGCCTTCTCACCAGGTAATTTATCTCCACATCAGCTTTACAAAGAATTTGGGTAGCTTCTTACTTAAGGTGGCTTATGTCAACACATACGACATTTTTATCTAAGTCACTGCTATTGATTTATAGTGTACAGCTTGCATTCTAGATATTTCATTACATTCAATTCCTATTATTTCCCAATGGATAACAAAGGGAAGGATGGAAGTAAGGAAAGGGAGGTAAGTACTTTGAAAAGCACAGTTGCATGAATTCAACATTTAAATATATAGTAAATATATTTAATATAATTTAATATATTTAAAATAAAATAGTTAAACTCTATTCCAATATGTAAAAGTTTTTTTTTTAAAAAAAGCTATCATGAAAGCACAAAACATTTATATTTCCTCCTGTAGGATGCTCATATGAGATAGATATGGTCAGTGTATTTCATGGCCAATATACTTCTGTTTGCAGTCTCACCTTTAGTTGGTAGCAATAACACTGAAATGGCCTCTCTCATGTCCACTTAACATTCCAACATTGCACCAGATAAATCTGAATGTACTGGGGAAAGAGAATGAGCAATCAGGCCAGCCTTGCATGTGTGATGGGAATCTGTATTTGGGGGCAGGACAACAGAAATAGAGAAGAATTGGACTAGTGATAAATTGTGCATAACACTAAGAATTCACATACAAAAATAATAGAACTAGAAGAAGGAATACAAGAAAATAAGACAGATAAGCCGGGTATGGTGGCACATGCCTTTAATCCAAGCACTCGGGAGGCAGAGGTAGGAGGATCACTGTGAGTTTGAGGCCACCCTGAGACTACATAGTTAATTCCAGGTCAGCCTGAGCCACAGTGAGACCCTACCTCAAAAAACAAAAACAACAACAACAACAACAAAAAGATAGGTAATACTTACAGAAGAGCAGAGATATAAAAGAAGCCATGGAAATTTTTTTTAAAAAGCAGAAATTTCTATTGAAAGCAAGTTACTGATTTTGGTTATTGGAGAGTTTGTGTTTCCTTGACAGCAGCCAATTGAGAAGCCAGGGTAGATAGAACACCTGTTGCAATCAATTAGCCTCGTTTTTTTTTTTTTTTGTTGTTTGTTTGTTTGTTTTTTCTGTGTTCAATTGGATATTTGAAATATCACATATGATAATACCCCAATATCCTACACTATTTAATAAAGTGAGTCCTATGGGACCCACACATTTCTCTAGTGACCCAGGATGCACTCATTCATGCACTGGTGAGCCAGACATCTGACCTTGATCTCAGTCTCACTATGTGGAATCAGTAGTAGGGTCATAAAATGAAAATATGTGCAAGAAGGTAATATTAATAACGATCATCAATACACAAAGAATGAATTTAGGTTGCCCCACACAAACAGATGTCTCCGATTAACCTTTTCAAAATATGTGGGACTGTTTTCTCATACACCATTTTATGCCTCTATCTTGCCTTATTCAGATTCATAGCATTTAGCAATTGACACCTTGTTGTGTTATGGGAAATGTAGTCTAATTTGCCAATTTTTGTTTCTCAGTGCATGTCAAAGGGCTTTTACACTGAGGTTATAGTGCAGTACTTTTCTATAAAGTTCAACATTGTGTCTGCTGTAAGAAAAGCAATTAATTGTGGTTTTTCCACTTTCCATGCTAAAATAGCAATTTTCAATTTCAACCTGTTATACATTTCTGTAAGGGTATAATTTACATCCATTTTCCCCTCCCCCTTCACTTTTTAAATGGAGCCACACTGTAACATAAATTCATGCAGTATTAGATCAGTGGGAAACTAAAGGCTTTCTTTCGGCTATTAAGCAAAGAATACATCTTAGAAACACCATAAATCATGCTTGTCAGAATATTCAAAAGAATTGTTCTGTACAGTTTCCCTGTCTTTTATTTAGAAAGCACAGACATGAAACAATATAATTCATTTTGGGGCTGCATGCATCTGATTTACATATGCTGTGTCTTGTTAATCTGAGCTTTCACAAGGAGAATATAATTAGCGAGTTTCAGTTTATCTTTAAAACCACTGAAGTATGTTAATTTCCTAGGATGGCTTCCCCCTATGTACACTAGCATGCTCGGACTTCTAAACAGAGTGATGCAGTGGACGGTGCAGCTAAACAAATGCATATTACAAGCCGAAAAGTGACAAACTAATGATCCGCACATGTTACAGGAAGGGGTCTACACTGCGGGCTTACCCTATTTTTCCCTTAATGAAACAGGCAATTGAAACAAGCCCTACACAGTTTTGGGGGGGGGTTGGGTTATAAATTGGAGGTTATTAATTTAAACATGTACATAGTCAAACTCTTTTGTGGTACTGAGTGGATATATTCTTTGTCCTTGTCTTTGCTTCCCACGTATGTTGTGGTAGTTTGAATGAATGCACCCCCCCCCCCCGCCCCCAGTATAGTCAGGAGTTTATTAAAGATTATAATTTAGATCTGCCGCTCCCTGCCTGGAGGAGGTATCCCTGTGGGTGGATCCCAGGGTCCAGCCCTAAGGTGAGGAAGTGCATTTGGAATTCCAGTCCAAGGATATGCAAAGTGCTTGAGTTTTGCCTGGGGTTCCTGGAGTGTGCTTGCATATGCTGGTGGTGTAGCTTTTGGGTTCTGGCTTCTGGCTTTTCTCTTTCTCCACTTGGTCCTGTAATGGGGGAGGGCAACTTCTTAAGCAATTATGGAATTTTCCCTGGATGTGTAAGCTTCAGATAAATTTCCTTCCTGCTATAACTGTGCCTGGCTGGGAAGTTCATCCCAGCATCTGAAGCTGACTACTGCAGAGTTGTTACCACGGGGTGGGACAGAGCTGCTCTGCCATGAATATGACAATGTGGACTTAGGTCTTTTGGAACCTGTGTGCTGGAAGACTGGGAAATTTGGTGCTTGCAACTGAAGACGCCTTCTGGAGCGGTAAGCCAAGTTTTATGGACTACTCTGAAGAGAGTTTGAGAATGCTGAGTGAAGAGAAAATTGTATTTGGAGGCTTGGCTTATGAATTTTATGGGGAGGAAGACTGAAGAAAACCTTGTTTGAACTGGGGCTACTGGCTTAAGGGCTGGTTGCATTCTGCTGCCCAGACCCACAGAGTTTGATGAAGGTTAAATTTTATTTTGAAGGTTAATTTTTTTAAATTCTTATTTACATTTCTTTTAAAAATTATTATTTTATTTATTTTTTGAAGGGAATTTCATGGGCATTTTATTTTTATTTATTTATTTGACAGAGAAAAAGGGAGAGAGAGAATGGGGGCACCAGGGCCTCCAGCCACTGCAAATGAACTCCAGACTTGTGTCCCCTTGTGCATCTGGCTAACATGGGTCCTGGGGAATTGAACCTTGGTCCTTTGGCTTTGCAGGCAAATGCCTTAACCGCTAAGCCATCCCTCCAGCCCTGAAGGTTAAATTTTGAATGGACTGATGTGCTTGGCTAAAGATACAGGACTGAGAGATTTAAGATTTTACATTGGAAAACTCAAGCAAGCTTAAAATGACTGGTGGAGAGACTGGATGCTGAAGCTACTATTGTGAGATACATTAGCATTTGGAAGGAAGGTGGTCCAACTACTTTATATTGAAAGAATGGACAAGATAACTAAGGTAAGACTATGATTGACATGCAAAGTGTTTGGGAAAAGAGTTGACTGGAGAAGA
This sequence comes from Dipus sagitta, assembly GCA_036346955.1. Classification (NCBI taxonomy): domain Eukaryota; kingdom Metazoa; phylum Chordata; class Mammalia; order Rodentia; family Dipodidae; genus Dipus; species Dipus sagitta. The sequence continues at coordinate 3,770,033 of CM070793.1, read as the reverse complement.
AACCTGTTTTTCAAGATCAAGATATGTGCTCTCAGGTCAATAATCTTTTTTACATATTCAAGTATCCCTGATCCACTTTCTCAAAGGTCATTTGGACCAGGGTATTTGAGTTTAAATGATGATAGCAAACATCACATATGAGATGTCAGTTACAACATGTACATTTGCCTGCAAAACCAAAGGATCCCACTTGGATACTCCAGGACCCAGGTAAGCCAGATGCACAAGGGGCCGCATGCATATGGAGTTTGTTTGCAATGGCTGGAGGCCCTGGTGTGCCCATTCTCTCTCACTCTCTGCCTCTTTCTCTCTGAAGTAAATAAATAAAACTTAATAAAATAATATAACATGTATAATTTATAGGTTGATAATATTGTTCAGTGCTATTTACATTTTGATAAAATTTGATAAAAACTTTTTGATGAAATTGTTAAAATTCAAATGTGTAGTTTGGGGATGTTAAAGAATCATACTGCATACAAGTAACATGAAGACCACATTAATTTCCCCCAGAATATTTATACCTTAATGAAACCTAGTCCTTTCCTCATTTTTTTTTCTTCTTCTTTTCTTTTGCTCTCTCGCCTGCATGGGATTCTGTCTTCAGTCCTCAAGTGTATAGTTTTGCCCTGTGATTCATCCTACTTCAATAATCAGAAGTAAACTTTGAAAAGAAGGGATGCATCTGATTTCCCCAGCATGAAAATACTATGTGAGCTCTCAAATACTTCAGATTGATTGGATGCCCTTCCATCAAATCTCATCTTTGTTACTGTGGTTATTGAGGTAACCATGCCATCTCATGACATTTCCTTAATAGGAAATGCTGATTTTATTCTGCTGTGTTTCTCTTCAATGCTACCTGTCTCTGTGTGCAGTGCACTAACTTCTTTATCTTTTTACCCAAGAAGGACAATCACCTTAGGAAGAGAAGCAAGTGTGAACGAAGGAAAAGAGCGTGGAGCACAGGCTCCATCGTGCTGGGAAGGAAATAAGGAATATGAGGAATGAAAATTTTTCTCATAAATAAATAATAAAAAACACCTTTACCTGTGCCTATTATATCTATTAAAACTGAAACATGACGTAATCCATAAAGCAGAGCGGGTCCTTGTCAGAGGGAGTGAATAGGCTCACAGTAGTATGTCAGCAGTGCTTAGTGTGCTGGGCTTTCTAGGAAAGAGTTATTCAAAAGGAATAACGCAGAACCAGAAAAGTACTCTCCATAGAGAGGCCATTTCAAAGCAGATGTAAAGGCGAGGGGCTGGGTAAGCACTGGTGTATCGGTCACTCTCTCAAGGCCAGCGAGGACAGAACACCCAGCCAGAGTCAGCTTAGGGAAAGGTTCTGTCTTCCGGGTTGCAGAGGGTCAAGTCTATCATAGCAAATAACGCATGGCAGGAGCAGGACGCTGGCGTGGAATGAGCCCACCTTTGCGTCAGCAGGGAGGAAGGACAGAGAGAGGAAGAGGGACAGCAAGCAGGCCTTGGCTGTAACAGCTTAAAGCTCATCCCAGTGACACACTTTCTTCTTTCCTTCTGCAAGGCTCCACTGCCTAAAGGTTCCGTAACCTTCCCAAACAGCATCAGCAGCTGAGAACCGAGTGTGAAGACACATTAACCTATAGTGGGTGTAGGAGTCAGATTGTGGTCGCTGGGATGAAACTCCAGCCCAGATACAGTTTATGGGAGGAAGGGATTTGTTGGAGTTTATAGAGAGAGGGGAAGTTCCCTAATGGCAGAAGTTCACAGGCCCCTGCAGAGAGAAAAGCAATTACCAACAGTGCAAGCAAGAAAAGCTCAAGCACTTTGCATATCTTTAGACTGGAATTCCAGATCCATCCCCCACTAACAAAGACCTTAGGGCTTGACCCCGGGATCCGCCCAGTGAGAGATAAGAAGTGCAAGGCGGTGGGTCTGCACCAGAACATAAAACCTCCAGGACCATGGAGAAAAATAGTATGCAATAGACTGGAGTCCAGTCCTGTCAGTCCTGTGGATAAAAGTTTGATAAAAGATGATAAAAGTTTGACTTTTTTTTTCATGTGCTAAGTAAAACTAGAATGTCATATGGAGTAGGAAAAAAAAAAAAACAAAAAACTGTTCTTTACTTTGTACCAAAGAAAATGTAAACTTGGAGGAGGGAAAACATATAAGGAAGGACTTAGAGACTGAACCACGCAGGGTCTGTGAGAAGATACTTATGGCTACACCCAGAACTTCTGACATTGAAGAGGACTGACTGCCAGTTGCTGTGCTTCCTATTTGGCAGGTTGAGTGCAGGAGATTACGGGGAAAATGTGACAAGGAAAAAATCCTACTATGGATTCCTGACAATAAATAGTAAAGCACTTCCTGGGCTAGCTCTGACCCTGATGGTCTGTGGGACTAATAAATAGACAGCAACAAGATGCACCCCTTGACTTAATTAACCACACGACTTCCATTATCATTTTATTTATAGTCATTGTTAAGATAAGAGAATTTTTAGAGAATTCAAAACTGGTCTGCCCACCTCTAATGACACATTGTACCAACTAATCTGGCTTATTAGATGGTGTCAAAGGTGTTCTTTGTTCTGATTCTAGTTTCCCACTCTTGCGGTAAGTCAGTAACAGTTTAATATGGCCCATAGATTAGTTACTCTCCATTGCATAATGTATTTGTAGCTGAAAAATACAAATAAATTGATTCACTGCTGCTTCCGTTCTATCTTTTAGCAGCACAGCTGCCTGACACATCTGCTGGTTGCCTTATAGCTTCCCAACTCTTTAGAAAGGAGAGACGGGCTGCCAGTAATAAAGAAAGCCTTCCTGAGAAATAGCTTGTCACTTATACCACCACATCAAGCTGTATCGTGCACTTTGCTAGAAAAATTAAAAATGCCAAATGGGATAATGAACGTACAACTGCCTCCTGAGCTCTCCTGTGAAAGTAATAATTAGCTTTAAAATATTCTGTCAGGTTTCTAAGATGCAACCTAAAACATGATCCCTTGTATTATGTGCTCGTATCTGCTCATAACAACTGGGGCATTAAGACTGTATATGGAACAAAGCCCCTTTTGTTAGATTTTGATCAATGTCTTGCCAGGGAAGACAAGCCTTCATCACTTAACCGACATGTCTGGATAGCTGAGAAGTTTCACCGTTTTATTTTTTTGAATTTTAAAATACCACGTTTTATTTAGATTTTACAAAGGAGTGTGGAAAGGGGAAGGCTGAGAGGAAAGGGGAAACAAATTGGGGAGAAGTACACATTTTCACTTTTTGACTTGTTTAAATTATTAATATGCATTCTATCTAACAGGCTTCCTGTCTTACACCTACTACCCAGCTACTGGCTCTGTAGCCTGCAAGTTATTCTTTGTGTTAATGACCGTACTCAGCTTTTTAAGGCTTTGGAGGGCATGGGTGTAGTGATAAGAGGTTTAGGAAAAGTATTTGCTACTAAAACCCATATTGAAGGCAGGGCCCACAATTACATATAGCTTTATCATTGTAAATTAAGAAATGTAGAACTTTGAATGCTGTTTGCTTTAGCCTTTGTGAAGATGGGGATTTCTATTGTGAATGTGCTCTCAGTGCCATTTTCCACAAACCGAAAACACAGACCACAAGAATAAGGGCAAACTGTGGGCTTAATAAATCCTAACCCACTCTCGGTTTGCGTTTACCAATCATATTTGTTTCAGAGACACTTTGAAATCCTTTCCATAGGTAACTGTACCTACAGCTTTTGTCGTGCTTGAAATCAAATTATATCATTGGAAAGATATTAGTTACACCCTTCTTGGTAAACTAGTTTTACCTTTTTTTTAAAAATTTTGTTCATTTTTATTTATTTAGTTGAGAATGATAGAGAGAGAAAGAGGGAGAGAGAGAGAAAGAGAATGGGCGCGCCAGGGCCTCCAATCACTGCAAACAAACTCCAGATGCATGCGCCCCCTTGTGCATCTGGCTAACGTGGGTCCTGGGGAATTGAGCCTCGAACTGGGGTCCTTAGGCTTCACAGGCAAGCGCTTAACCACTAAGCCATCTCTCCAGCCCTGAGTTTTACCTTTTCTTGTTGTCCTAAACAATTGTGTGAAAATTCCAGCTTCACCTTTCTTACACAAGAAGCTTAGGAGACTAACTGTGGGAGAAGGCTGCAGGGGTTCATGCTGAGAATCCAGTGGATGCCACCAACTGTGTGCTTTAGTTGTGACAGCTACAAGAGGCTGCCTACGTGAGTGAGCTAACTTTGCCAATAAAACGAACTAAAGATAAATTTTGTCTAATTAAAATAAGTGTTGTTCTAGTGTATAGTTCCACAGAAAGCAAAATATTTTAAGCTTCCTTTAATGCGACAAAACTCTTTCTTTTATTTTAACTATTTAATTTTTTGTTTTTTTCAGGGTAGGGTCTCACTCTAGCTCAGGCTGACCTGGAAGTCACTCTGTAGTCTCAGGATGGCCTCGAACTCATGGCGATCCTCCTACCTCTGCCTTCCGAGTGCTGGGATTAAAGGCGTGCGCCACCATGCCTGGCGCAGCAAGACTCTTACTTTGGGTGTATTACATAAATGGATTTCAAAGAGCATATATGCTTTGTACAAATTCCATGGAAAGCACGTGTGCTGTGCCTTGTTTCCCACATTCACTACTCCATGTGCACAATGGCATCTATTTCAGAATAGACAGAAATTTCTGAAGCATAACTGAGTTCTACAAGGACAATTTTCACAGCTAATGTAACCAAGTCTTTAGAGGTCAGTCTTGAAAAATCTTTTCTCTCGCTTTTGTTGAAGGAAGCAGTTGTTTTTGTTGCATTTATTCCTGAAAAGTTCCACTGAAAATTTAGTCTCTGACTCATGGCGAAGAACAGAATATAACCACCCAAACCTCAGAATGTTTTTATGACATGATATGTTTTTGCATGGTAATTGATACCCAGCACTATTTTATGTCCACTGTCTGTCTTTCAAGACTTAAAAATTTGGAATGATGATGTACTGACAGAGCATTTATTTCATGTATGTGTAAGAGGATAAAATAAATTTTGTGCTTATTTTGTGTGGCTTTTCGAGGTAGGGTCTCGCTCTAGTCCAGGCTGACCTGGAATTCACCATGTAGTCTCAGGGTGGCCTCGAACTTCAGGAAGTTCCCCCTTCCTTAAGTTTGTCTTTATCAATTCTTTTAGGACAGAACCCAAACTTGGAGTTTATGAATTTGTGAGACTCCTCCGGAACCCCCGAAGGCCTGCATGAATAACTAGGTAAGTTAGTGAATGTTTCTCTGGAACAAATTGTCATCACATAATTATGTACTTAGCTTGGGAGAAGGTCCTGCAATAGATAATCCTGAATTCCAACAAGAAAACTCTATTTTGGCAACTAACTGATATCTGCCACTCTTCCTGCTATAACTGAACAACACAGGGATGTTGCGGTTTTGAGTTCTGGTGGTAGATTCAGAGTGTTGTGAACCATCAGGCTGGTTTCCATAGCTGTAGTCTATAACCAAGCATTCACTATCTTTGGTCAACAGAGCGTGGTCAGAGTGCACAACAGTGGTACTTAAGTCATGACTTTTCTTTCTTTTCCTCCAACAAGTTGAGCCTTACTTTTACAGTGTGAAATTTACCATCCCAATTTTGAAAAGTGAATGTAGGAGTAGTCTCTTTGTAGGAGGGTTAAAAATCAGAAGTGTTTAAGGCTTGATCACTGTTTCATTCTCTCTCTCTCTTTGTAGTAGAGTCAAGCTCTAGCATAGGCTGACCTGAGATTCACTGTGTAATCTCAGGCTGGCCTCTAACTCAGTGATCCTCCTGTGCTGGGATTAAGATTGTGGGCTACCATGCCTGGCTCATTCTGTCATTTTATTTTTCTTTATATGAAAACCTCTGGTTCTTCCTTTCCCTACAACTCAGAATTCTTTGGTGGATCATCAATTAAGGGAAGCTAGGGTGAGAGGTGAGATTACTCACTGCTAAAGTGCTTGCCACACATGTATGAGTACTCAAGTTTAGATCCCACCTAAAAGCAAGAAACTATGGTGGGCTTCTGTGGTCCTAGAACATTTACAGAGAGTTGGGAGACAGACACAAGAGAAGTTTGTGGAAGCTGGAGGGTCAGTAAGCCTGGTGAATGCAGCAGTGATTAATGAGAGATCCTACCTAAACCAAAGTGAAGGCCAAGACTGATGCTCAAAGGTGTCCTCTGATCTCTACACACATTCCATAGCACATGCATACCTTTGCTCACACATATGAGCATGAACATACCACATACACACACATAGACACAGAGAAAGGGAGGGAGGGAGAGAGAGAGTAACAAAAGGAAGTTCATGTTTGCATTTAGAGGAATTTTAAAGCTCAGTTTTTAAATGTATGATTTTTCCCACATACATTTAAATGATTCTAATTTGTACACTAGCTCGAACCACAGGATGGTTAAAGGCTACTTAACCTAGGCTTTCCTAGAAGAGGCTCTTGTGTGGTCTTCGCATGTAAACTGCCCACAAGGGTGTCTTGGCCCACAGTTATCTGTAAAGAACTTCTCACTGGAGAGTAGGGAATAGAATTACATCTGATCAGGATTTGGGTGTCGGAACAAAACACGAGGTAAGTTTTAGCCTTCAGATCAACAAAACCAATACTGAAAATCTTGTTTCATCGCATTTATCCTTGTGCAGAAGAGATTTACAATTATTTTCTCACTTAAAGTCCACAAGCACTTAGTGAGACAGGCACTTCTATTGAAAGTGTCCAAAAGAAAAAAAAAAGGTTGAACAAAGTTCACTAAAGTCCCCAGTACAATGGAACTTTGAGGCACCTTATTTATGTACTTATTTCTGTGAACAGAACATATTATCTAAATAATATCAACTACATATGAGCGAATAAGTATGTACACATTAAGGAAAGCTTGTGTTGATCCTCCTAATCTTTGCCTCTGCTTGTCAATGTATGAAAGAGCAACATTGTGACATCATACACCCTTTCCAGACATAATTTCAAAGACCTCTTTTTCTATCATATTTAGAATTGAAGCTGGTAATAATAATGGGACCATTCTCCCAACTCTTCAAGTTTTTGTTTATTTTGTAACCAAAAATGTTGTCAAAGTGTATAGCATCAGCCGGGTGTGGTGGCGCACGCCTTTAATCCCAGCACTCGGGAGGCAGAGGTAGGAGGATCGCCATGAGTTCGAGGCCACCCTGAGACTACATAGTTAATTCCAGGTCAGCCTGGACCAGAGTGAGACCCTACCTTGAAAAACCAAAAAAAAAAAAAAAAAAAAAAAAAAAGGTGTATAGCATCTACCTAAAACATACAAATCCTTACTCAAGAAAAATGATAATACTCTTGAAGACTCATTTATTATTATTTATTTATTTTTATTTATTTGACAGAAACAGAGGGGGGGAGAGAGAGAGAGAGAATGGGCACACCAGAGCCTCTAGCCACTGCAAACAAACTCCAGACACGTGCGCCCCCTTGTGCATCTGGCTAGCATGGATTCTGGGGAATCGAACCTGAGTCCTTTGGCTTTGCAAGCAAACACCTCAACCGCTAAGCCATTCCTCCAGCCTGAAGACTTATTAAAAAAAAAAAAAAAACTAGATCTAAGAGATCTAGATCAAGAATAACCCACACATTGTCTTCCTAGAAATAATGCATTTTAAGGTCTTAAAGAAGAAATATTTTGGTTAGGAGTATAAATTAATGAACAATTGAGGCAACTGATCAGTAGCTATCCCAAAAGAGTGACCCCCATTTCTGCAATCCTGGTTGTGCCTATCCATGCAACTTCGACAGTAGGTGTAATGGAGCAAGAGCAGAGCCCAGACATGAGAGGAAACACTATATACAATTAAAGACTGATCATGATACCTGCTGAATTTGCTTCCTGCTAAGCACTTCAATTAGATGCCTATTATGGAAAATTGCACAAATTTACATATTCATGTTCTGCATTTCAGCATGTGCCCTTTATGTTCACACACACCAGAATACACTCTGTCACACACATTTAACCTCCATGACTCAGCCATTAAGCTGAAATTTGAGAGTGGGAGACAAAAAAAAGAGTCAAATGAATACAGTTGTTCTCATTGTTCTCTTCAGTGCCTTGGGTTTTAAATCCTTATCTGTCAGTTAATTCAATTCTATTTTTGTCAGTTTGCCTATCAGGCATACAGGAGAGCTTTAACCTAGCTATGGGCTCACTTTAAACCATGTTTCGACAATGGTCTCAGGTGCTGGGGTTGGGGACCTATGTACAGATGTTTAACACCATTCTGTAGGTTCACTTTAATTGTAGTAGCATCTGGAAGGTGAATAAAGATGAGAAGCTTTCCATGCATTATGCCAACATTGTCCAAGAGAATTTTCCGTGGTGCATATGCAAATGTATGTGCATAAGCATATAAACTGAGCAGCCTAAGCCAGCAGAATCTACAGCCACATGTTGCTATTGCACAGCTGAACTGTGACTAGTGAGTGTGAATGGGTGACTCTTTCAAATTTTGTATTTATTTTAAATTTAAAGAGCTACATGTGGTGTCTTGGCATGGCTTATATTTGTAGCAATAATATTTGATAGCACAGACATGTACCATGTCCCAAATGTCTAAGTCACTATGGAGGGAAACCTCTGCAGGAGATTGCTGTCTGATTCATTATAGTAACATGTGTAAATTGTCAGTCTCACACTCTCTCTATATATTTTTTTTTCCTAAATACTGCTAAGGCAGTATCTCAGAATCTTTGCAAGTCAAGGTGCGTGCCGCCTCGCAGGACCCTCTGTGACACTTGGATACCCTCCAGTTCTTCTCACTTGAAGCTCGGGCAGTGGTGACAGACTGAATTATGTCCACCATCAAGGCTGTGGCTCCTCCTTGTTCTCCCTTATGTGCAGAAAGGGCGTGGAGGTCAAGTGAAAATAATGAGAGCCTCGTTCACGAAGGAGGCCGGGCCATATGCTGTCACCTCTGCTGACACACGTCCCTGCCAGCCCTCGGCAGTTTCTCTCTATCCTTCCACTTTCTTAGTCAACACAGATGTCTACACTTTGCCGAAGCTTATCCTAGACTTGCACCATCCTATTCATCGCTCAGAGATCGTTTTGTTTACTCTTCACTAAATATATTTTTTCTCTTTCAGTCCTCAGGCTTGGTCTACTGACTGATCTCCCCACTGACTACACACAGAGAATCCTCTGTGATCCCTTCCATCGATGGCATTTAGCATCGTCATAATTGTGGTGTTTTGACTTTCCATCAGCACTGCTCTAATCAATAACCTGACAATTACCTAATCCAATTTCTTTTTTATCCTCCTGTGGCTCATTCTGCATCTCTTTATTGCTCATTCTTTTTTTTTTTTTTTTTCTTTTCGAAGTAGGGTCTTGCTCCAGCCCAGGCTGACCTGGAACTCACTATGTAGTCTCAGGATGACCTCAAACTCATGGCGATCCTCCTACCTTGGCCTGCCAATGCTGGGACTAAAGGTATGCATGCGCCATTCTGTGCATCTGGCTTTATGTGAGTACTGAGGAATTGAACTTGAGTTGTTAGGCTTTGCAGGCAAGTGCCTTAATCGTGAACAGCAAATAGAAGAAGGCATAATGAGCAGTTTCTTTCCCTCTTCATTCCAAAAATAATTACTTAGAACTGAATGCTTTCTATTTGATTAACTTTGTTCTCTTTCTTTTCTTTTCTTTTTTTTTTTTTGTTTTTCGAGGCCAGGCTGACCTGGAATTCACTATGGAGTCTCAACGTGGCCTAGAACTCATGGCAATCCTCCTACCTCTGCCTCCCAAGTGCTGGGATTAAAGGCGTGTGCCACCACACCCGTTTTTTTCCCCTTTTATCTGATTATTACTGTGCCACCACACCCAACTTCCCCCCCCCTTTTATCTGATTATTGCTAACCTCTCCAAAACAACACTGGCTAAGCCATCTTACATATTTGTGACTCTTTAACAATCTAGCAAATGCTTATCAAATTAAAATGCTTATCAGATATCCTGTTACTCCTATGGCCAGAGTCCTCCATGGATGTTAATATCTAAAGAGTAACTTCTATGCTATTCTTTGCTTGGTATTTATATTTATAATCTCGTGACACTAGATAATAAAAACAGAATGAATAAAGCCGGGCGTGGTGATGCACGCCTTTAATCCCAGCACTCGGGAGGCAGGGGTAGGAGGATCGCCGTGAGTTTGAGGCCACCCTGAGACTCCATAGCGAATTCCAGGTCAGCCTGGGCTAGAGTGAGACCCTACCTCAAAAAACAAAACAAAACAAAAAAAACAGAATGAATAAAGCTAGCTTGGACTGCTCATTAGGCCTTCTTCTATTTGCTATTTCTTTTCCTTCATTTATATCTGATTACTTGCAAAAAGAGATTTTACTTTCTTCTCTGTGAACATTTCTTTCATGTTATTTTTTAATTCATTCTAACTGCCTTACTCAATAGTTATTATTATAAGTATCTAATTTCTGAAAATCTTTGAAGTCATGAGCTAATTTTACTCTGTACATAAATGCATATAGTGTAACATGTATACTGTTTGAGGTGCACTTGAAAAGTTGTCTGTCTAACAGCTATACTCTCTCCTCTATGGATAAGAGAGTCCCTATTTCGGTCCATACATTGAATGGAATCCTTTCAACTCTTACCTGCATTACCTCATCTGTGGTGGCATACTCAAAGTTGACAGAAATCAGTTAAAAGAACCTGTCACTTTGGAGGCTGAGGCAAAAATTTCCCAAGTTAACAAGTTTGAGGACATTCTGGGCTATATTCTGAATATCATGTCAGAGCTCTATAATAAGCCCTGCATCCCCTCCAAAAAAATCCAAAATAAATAATAAATAAATAATACCCCAAATAAATAAATAAAACCCCCCAAATAACTGGTTTAGTAAAAGAGAATGTAACTTCAGAGAAAACATTTTCTAGCCAGGCATAGCCGTGCATTCCTTTGATCTAGGTACTTGGAAGGCCAGAGGTATGTGGATCACTGTTAGTTTGAGGCCACCCTGGGACTACATAGTGAATTCCAGGTCAACCTGGACTAGAACGAGACCCTACCTCAAAATAGAAAAAAAAAGATTTTTTTCTACTTATTAAATACAATAAATACTGATGATTAGGAATGAAGCTTTTCTTTGCTAGGAACACAAGATTTCATAGAGGAAAGGAAATGGAAAGTCTTCACATATGAGGACTTCTTTTAGCTATTGAATTACTAAGTCCAGCTACAGTCTTAGCTGTAGACTTTTATTGAGTAAAATAAATCTATTGCCACTTTAGCTACTTTTAGCTGCTTTTCCATTATTTGCAGTCCTCTAAGTGATTCACTGGCCAAATATTCACTCAAATTGAAATTTATTAGTATGCAATGAACTATGGATATGATATTATACACATTTATATTGTATGTGTGTTCTATACTTGTTTATGTACTGGTCCTGCACTTTAATAGTGGACATTACATTTGATTATGTCCTCAGAAGCTCTTCGGATGGAAGAAAAATTACATGTACATATTCATATATTTTTTTCTTCATTACACATAGGTACCTAAAAGTAGCCCCTAGGTTGAATATATTCACAAATGTTGAGTGAGATATAGAGATAGGTAGTTAGCCGGAAGGGGGTGGGATTTCATTCTGATTTCTTCTGGAGTTGTGATGTACAAGGAAGATTTAGTGAAGGGCTGGAGAGATGGTTCAGCAGTTAAGATGCTTGCCTGCAAAGCCTAATGACCTAAGTTCGATTCCCCAGTACCTATGTAAAGCCAGATGCACAAAGTGGCACACGCATCTGGAGTCCCTTTGCAGCAGGTGGATGCCCTGGTGGGCCTATCCTCTCTGTCTTTCTTTACTCTCTCTTTGCTTGGAACTTTTTTTTTATATATAGTGAAACTATATATCACCCAGGCAGAAATGAAGATGATAAGAAAAGAGGAGGGGAGCTGAGAAGACAGCAAGAGGAGGAAGGAATATGTTTTTGCAAATGATAAACCAGTTGAATAGGTCAGTTGTCTGGTACTGAGGCCGCTTCAGAAATACAAGCAGATGGCATTGAGCTTTTGCTTTTCTCTCTTGGCCACAAAACTCCTGCTAATTGAAACAGCAACTGAACAGGCTGTTCTTTCACTCCCTGGCGATATTTGTGTTTCGCTTAGGTGTGACATTCATATTAAACACGGCCACACCTCCTGCTTACTCACTTCGGGCATCTAAGGCACCCCCTTCGGCTGGACTTCTTTCCTCAGAACTCTTCAGAGATAGACAAAGGCATAGACTGCCAGCCACTTCCTTGAGTCTCTCCCAAGACTGAATGAAGTTCCCTGACAGAAGTGATCTGCCTTGTGTGGTGTGCCCTGAATCAGAAACGGCATTCTCCTGCAAACTGCTAGGCAGATTTCACTCCAGGGAAGCTAAGTTAAAGGAAAGTTGATTTTTTTTTTTTTCAAGGTAGGGTCTCACTAGCTCAGGCTGACCTGAAATTCACTACGTAGTCTCAGGGTGGCCTTGAACTCACAGCGATCCTCCTACCTCTGCCTCCCAAGTGCTGGGATTAAAGGCGTGCGCCACCACGCCTGGCTCAAAAGTTGATTTTTTTTAAATTTATTCTTAACTGAAATTATCCTTACAGACGTTCAGAACAATTCATTTATTTATTTATTTATTTTGGTTTTTTTGAGGTAGGGTCTCACTGTAGCCCCGGCTGACCTGGAATTCACTATGGAGTCTCAGGGTGGCCTTGAACTCACGGCAATCCTCCTACCTCTGCCTCCCGAGTGCTGGGATTAAAGCTGTGCGCCACCACACCCGGCCAGAACAATATTTAAAATATTTGTTCATATTGGAACTTGTGAAAGTATGGGACAGAATTATGTTACCTATAGCAAATCTTTCTTGAGCAGTACTGTTTAGAACTCACTTATAGCCGTTCTCTTAAGACTGTTTTTATTTTTTCTTTCTTTTAGTTCAGACTTGTACTTCCAGAAATGGAAACACATTAAAATGGCTGAGAAATTTGTCAACCCAGCTTGCCCACATATTTACATCTGTGTCAGGATGCCGCATTGTATTTACCAAGATTAAATTATCCGCCGTCAAGATTCAACAAAAATCTCAGTGTACGGAATCATACTTTAGAGAATGTTAAGAAACCCATTTTCCAAAATGCAAATCACACACCAAAATACTTAAGTTTACAGGAGGATTATATTGTACAAAATAGAAGCAATGTGAAGTACTGAGCGCTTCACAAATACCACATTCAAGTCTGCCTCTTCTCAGACAGGGTCTATGTGGCTCCCTGAGTACACTCAGCAGAGATGGGTTTGAGCTGCCACTCGCATCTGGGTTTTCACATCAACATTTAACAAGCCATCTATAACTCCTGCTCTAACTGCTTCAGTAAGATGGGAAAAAAATGACATCATGACTGTGAAAACACTATACAAACTAAGAATGTGTAGAAATAAATGGAAGAAACTTTGAAAGTCAGCAGTCTTGAATTCATCAAGGGCTCGGATTTAAGTTCTAAGAATTGATTTTTTTTTTTCTTGCTGGAATCACAGAATTTTAGAAGTATAAATTTAGCAATCAAAACTCTTTATTTTACAGATAAAGAACCTTAGAGAATTTCAATAATTCACCCAAGATTGAAAATAAACTTATATCAACCAAGCATGGTCGCACACACCTTTAATTGCAGCACTTAGGAGGCAGAGGTAGGAGGATCACCTCAAGTTTGAGGCCAGCTTGAGACTACATAGTGAATTCCAGGTCTGCCTGGGCTACAGTGAGATCCTACCTCAATAAGTAAATATATAAATAAGTAAATAATCACTGACTGGATAAAGGAGTCTGCTATATCATATATTTTTGATTTTCTTTTTTTTTTTTTTTTGAGGTAGGGTCTCACTCTGGTCCAGGCTGACCTGGATTTCACTATGGAGTCTCAGGGTGGCCTCAAACTCACGGCGATCCTCCTACCTCTGCTTCCCGAGTGCTGGGATTAAAGGTGTGCGCCACCATGCCCGCTAGATCATATTTTTTCTAATGCTAATTCTTTCCTGATGCTTCTTATTCTACTGCTCCTAAATGCAAGTGTTAACAAGTGTTAACAGAACTTGCCTTAAAAAAAAAAAAAAAAAAACCACTTATATTGTCCATGAGACTCCACCCCGCCCAGGGCAAATTGTGGAAACAGATGATTATTAGAAGAGGGAAAGTCCCATACTACAGTAGAGCTGTAGTATTTCCCATTTGTTAGTAAATAATCTTCCACCCAGGTTTATACAAGCAATCTATATATAAATCAATGGGTCCAAACATAAACCTTCCCTTAATCCCAGCACTCAGGAGGCAGAGGTAGGGGCATCACTGTGAGTTCAGGCTACCCTGAGACTACAGAGTGAATTCAGGTCAGCCTGCACTAGAGTGAGACCCTACCTCGAAAAACCAAAATAAATAAATAAAAATAAAGAAAGAAACACGATATGGAAATAGGATGGGGAGAAAGAAGGGTTTTAGTGAAAAGGGAAAGGGGAAAAGACAGGGTAAGTTAGGAAATCAAAATACATTTTAGTTGTGTGTCAAAAGGTGGAAAAATAATAACACTAAAAATATTGTAGCAATGAGGTTTTTATTTTAGTTCCAATGCATATTTCAAACTAAAATCCTCTCCTTTTCATTTTTTTTAATATGTCCTAGATTGATTTTAGGGTAGATGTCACTTTAATTTAGAAGTAAGAAATTTAAGGACAGAAAGATGAGTAACCGAGCCAGACATGGTGTGTTTCTCTCACCTTTAAGCGCTCCTACAATACTCTGTTTCTTTTAATAGTGCAATGTACTATATCTTTGAAAAAACTAGGGCAGGGTAAAATTAATTTTGCTGGAATGGTCTTGTGATTTCCCCTTGCAATGTCTGGAGATTCCCAAGGGTATCTCAAAACTAGGATGAGGAAGGTTTATATGAGATTATTCCACCTCCCCAAGTAATTTGTCTCTTAATAACACTCATAATTACCTTCGACGGTGTTCAATCCCTAGCCTCTCTCCCAAGGAAACTCTTCACTACAGGTAGGATACCCACGATGAAACTTCCTCAACACCATGCTGCTGGAAGCAGGCTTTCATTCTCCAAATCCACCATGGGACAGATTCACACGGGTATGAACTAGTAGACTATTACATGAATATAAAAGCTTAATTCATTCTTATAAAATTCCTTGTTTTTGGAGAGTCTATTCAAGTGAAGTACTTATCTGCTAAAATATGAGGAATCAGTACAAATGTATATAAAAATCTGTCAAATTACCAATCTTAAGTACTAAATATACTCATGAAGTCCTAACTAAACTGTTGTGTTTTTTTTTTTTTTTTCACCCTTTTACTTTCTTTGTGGTGTTGGGGACTAAACTTCAAGCTCTGGGCATGCTCAGCAGACATTCCACCATAGAACGGCCCTCCCAGTCCATCAGGCTCTCCTTTTGTGTCCACATATCATTTTGCCCCCTTCCTCTCTCCTTTATACCTACACAGCCACCAGGTATAAAGGTAAAAAAAAAAAAAAAAAAAAAAAAAAAAAATTCCAACTCAGTGACAATCAAAAAAGCATCAGGTGTTCTATCTCAGTTCACCTAGTGCAAGGTCCACTTATCTTTTATTATTTCATAATGGTTTTGTTTTGTGAAAATAACTTCTGGGTCATGAACAAGCTGTACCGGCGTCATGTGCTCCTGTGTTCCCCATGCCTCATTCTATTGTGGATGGGTAGAGAAGAGCGGGAACCAGAGAGAGGAAAGGGGACAGTAAGGACAGAGTCTCCTCTCTGGTCTTGAACCTGTACTAGCAAGTTTTTAAGTACTTAACAGTTTAAGGATCTCTATGTGCATGTTTTTGTTTTTGTTTTTTTCTGAAAGATGAAAAGGGAAAATTTCCTAATTCACTGATATATTGGCAATCAGTAAAACTGCTCAACAAAAATGTGTGGATAAAGTATTGATGAAATAGTTTGCAACTTTTGCAACAGAAGCTGACAAAATCCATTAAAGTTTGTTGGAGGATGTTCATTGTACAGCAGTCATCAAGATCAAATTTGCTCCAATTAAACGGAAAAGCCTTTCTGAAAATTAGCAGTGCAACCAAGCAAGAGAATACTGTGACCTCAATTAGCACACCACAGTACACTGACTATGGCATCTTCTTGGAGCTACAGCTAGAAGTATCAAAAATAAATGACTGTGTTTCCCATTTGGGGTTCAGCTTTCCTACTACCTAGGAAATGGCTTCTCCCTCCCAGCTCCTGATAGAGTCAGAATATTTTCTTTCTTTTGAATTGTTTTTATTTTTTATAATTAACAACTTCCATGATTGTAAACAATATCCCACAGATAGAGTCATTATATCTTCAAAGCCTGGCTCCGAGTTGCCTGATTGCAGGTGAGCCTGGGATTTTACCCCTCACTTTGCTTGATGGGGTGGTTTGATTCAGGTGTCCCCCATAAACTGTTCTAAATGCTAGTTCCCCAGCTGGTGGCAATTTGGAAACTGCAGACTCCTGGAGGCAGTGTGCTGTTGGGGGTGTCATAGACAGCTTCCCCTTGCCAGTGTTTGGCACAGTTTCCTGTTGCTGTTGTCTGTGTGATGTTGGCCAAGAGGTAATGCCCACCCTCTGCTCATGCCATCCTTTTCCCATGCCATCGTGGAGCTTCCCTTCAAGTCTGATGCCAAAATAAACCCTTTCCTTCCATAAACTGCTTTTGGTGGGGTGTTTTCTGCCAGAAAGAGAAGCTGACTACAACATCTGACTTGCTTATAGCCATACCGCTCCAGATGCAGAAGAGTAGGGGCGGGGACTTGTTTTGAATGAATTACTTCATACAGACAGAGCAAAACGTTAGGCAATGAATCTCAGTTTTCAGCCTGTCCAGGATTGGCCCTGGAGGCCTTTCAGAGTCTCCTGGGACTGGAGAGAGAGTGGCCTGTTTCTGAGTTGACTCAAAAGTGCTGACAGAAGACAGCCGCCCCTCACTGTGTGCTCAGCACAGTCTGGCAAGAGTCACTTTTCTCAGGCGATGAGCGCATTTCGCCAGGTGCTATGCAATGCTGAGATCATACCATGCTTTCTTGTTGTTACTTTTAATTTTCTTTTTCTTTTGTTGTTCAAATTATAAGAGTGATGGCATCCTCCAATATATGTTGAAGAAAAATCTTGGCCCTAAGTTCTACTCAGAAATTTAACAAAAAGGAGGCTTAATAAATATTTATTAATTATCAGAACAGGGGTCTAATTTCTACCTTTCAGATGATTTTTGTACATATGCTCTAAAATTTACAATTACAGAAGAAAGTAAGACAGCATTGAGGGCTCTGTGAATTACTTTTGCATAGCTCTGACCAAATGCATGACAGGAATATTTTAAGAGAGGAAATATTTGCTAGGACTCATGGCTTCGGGGCAGTTTCTGTCTGTCCGAGAGGGCACAGCAGATCCATCTACTGTATCCATTGTGGGGGGACATGAAGCCAGAACAGGCGCCAGGCTGCCACCTGCAAAGCCCCGTCCTCCCTGATCCATTTCCTGCAGCCAGGTCTCACCCTGTAAACGCTCCACAGCCCTCCAAAACAGCAACACCAGCAGGTGTACAAGCGTCCAAAACACGAGCCTGCTGGGCACATTTTATATCTTCACCATAATGAAGGAAAATATAAAAAATATTTTGTAAAACAGACGGTCCAGTGGCTTTTTCTAAGGTCACGATACATTCTGTTGTCATTTTCATTTGTTGTTTGGCAACAGGCTTGTTACGACCATCGTTACTATGGAAGGTTGCCACCGCTGCCTAAAGTCGGTTGTCACTGGAGTTAAATAACTGTACATAAAACAATACCTCAGGGTCTGTAGGGACAGTCTGGCTTCTGACATGGCTTGGCAAAACCACTCATGTATCTGTAGAAATGGTGGTCCTCTTTTCCAGCCCAAATCTTGAGATCACAGTGACAAGAAATAACTCCAGTATAGGGGGTAGTGACAAGATAGTATTCTAGTCAGGGAACTTGCAAGCATGATCACTAGGACGAGCTGTCTCTAAATCTCTCTGGTGCCCTGTGAAAGTATCGCATACAGTTGGCACTGTCTTCTAGGGTATTAAGAAATACAATGCATAGCTATTGCCTCAAGGAACTCCAAGATGCATGTAAGGGGAAAACTACAGTCAACAAATACCAGCCTACATCACAACATTTTGAACATGCAGTACTGAGTTTCTGATGCTCTAGCAATCTCAGAAGGTAAAGAACTCCACATATGCATAATCATACACATATATACATACATATAGATAGAGAGACAGGTGTGTGTGTGTGTGTGTGTGTGTGTGGTGTATATAATTAGCCGGAAAAGCCTGGTTTTCAATAAGTTCTAAGTTCAGCTATAATATTTTTAATTATATATAGTTATATTTTTATGCATTATGTGTTTGTAATCATCTACTATGAATGTAAAAGAATTTTCACCAAAAGGTCACTGTATGCTCGTCCTTTTCTTTTTCTTTTTCTTTTTCTTTTTGTTTATTTATTTATTTGAGAGCTACAGAGAGAAGGAGGGAGAGAGAGAGAGAGAGAGAGAGGGAGGGAATGGGCGTGCCAGAACTTCCAGCCTCTGTAAATGAACTCCAGATGTGTGCGCCCCCTTGTGCATCTGGCTAACGTGGGTCCTGGGGAATTGAGCCTTGAACCGGGGTCCTTAGGCTTCACAGGCAAGCACTTAACCGCTAAGCCATCTCCCCAGCCCCAATGCTCGTCCTTTTCCATTGTAATACTGGAGATGAAAAAATAAACATACATTTCTGTTTAAGTTCTTACTAGAAGTTTTCATAGCTAGTAAATTAAGCAGAGACTGGATTTGAACCAGTACGATCGGCTGGAGGGATGGTAAAGATTCCAAAGCCAACCCTGGGTTTTTTCATAACTGCATAGACAAGAGGAGGTATGTGAGGGAGTGACACTTAATTTATACTAGAGAATTATCAGTCTTTTCTTGGTGAGGAGCAAGATAGCAGGGTTTTATCAGGCACAGATTTCAGAATAAACAAAGGGAACAAGGCAGGGATTCGAGCATGGGAGTCAGACTGACTAGAAAGGGGGAGAAGAAAGTAGAAGTGGGGAGGACAGGAGAGGCCAGGCTACTAATGACGCAAGGTTTAGAACCTGCAGTGAGATATGTTATAGCTGGATTTAAGGTTGGCGATGAAATGTTAAAGATTCCTGCAGTTGCTTAATATTCTTCCCAATAGATCTAGTTTTCTAAAACTTTGAGTACAGTTTTCAATTCATTTTATTTTATTATTAAAAGATAGACACAAGAGTAGACCAAACTGATTGCATCCCTACTCGTTTGAAGTAAAGACAGAAAAAAAACCATATCTTAAACACTAAAATAGTTTAATAATTTAAAATACTCAATAGTTTAATAGGTGTGCATTAAGTTAATAGATAAATAATAATGAATGAAATGATACTGAAGTGCCCTTGGTGGAAAGGAGGACAGGAGACAAATCAAGGAAGGGGTCACTGTCCTGGTCTCCATTGCCCTTCTATCTCTCCCATTCCTATGGTGGGATTTGACCTTATCACAAAGATCTATCCATCAAACTGGGCGTGGTAGTGCACACCTTTGATCCCAGCATTCGGGAGGCAGAGGTAAGAGGATCGCCATGAGTTTGAGGCCACCCTGAGGCTACATAGTTAATTCCAGGTCATCTTCAGCCAGAGTGAGATCCTACCTCAAAAAAAAAAAAAAAAATCTATTCACCATATTATGTCACCATATTTTTAATTTAGAAAGCATATGCACACAGCATTCAGCCTACAAGTCTTTATGTAAAAATTTATTCAACTATTGTTTTTGTTTATTTGTTTACATGAGCTATAGTCTTTCTCTAGTCCAGACTGACCAGGAATTCCCTATGTAATCTCAGGGTGGCCTTGAAATCCTCTTACCTCCTTCTGCCTTCGAGTGCTGGGATTAAAGGCATATGTCAAGCCGGGCGTGGTGGCGCACACCTTTAATCCCAGCACTCGGGAGGCAGAGGTAGGAGGATCGCTGTGAGTTCAAGGCCACCCTGAGACTACAGAGTGAATTCCAGGTCAGCCTGGACTAGAGTGAGACCCTACCTCGAAAAAAACAAAAACAAAAACAAAAACAAAAAAAAAGGCATATGTCACCACGCTCAGCGATGCAATTGTTTTCAATTTGCTCAAATTATTTCATTTGCCATATATATATATGTGTGTGTATGTATGAATATATTTTAATATAATTTTATATAAATATAAATATATATGTATATACATATATTGAGGTAGGGCTACTCTAGCCCAGAGTGACCTGGAATTCACTATGTAGTCTCAGTGGCCTTGAACTCATGGTGATCATCTTACCTCTGCCTCCTGAGTGCTAGGATTAAAGGTGTGTACTACCATGCTCAGCTCATTTGTTTTTGATATGGATTTAAAGTCCATCTATTGTATTGGTGAAAAAATCTGCAATAAACTTTCTGTGACTCCAGTTCCCTATAGATCTTCATCAGGTTCATTCTCCATGATTTATTTGATATAACCTTTTTTTTACATGTACATTTAAATAGGTTTTAGCCAATTTAAACACAAAGGATGCTATGAACTTTCTGTATCTTCAGATCATTCTGGATTTGTTATCTTTTCTTCAATAAAATTCTTGAATTCAATTTTTTAACACAAGCCCATAGAAGATTATATATTACTTACTGAATCTAGAAAATTTTTAAATGACAATTCCTAGTTTTTCTTAAATATAGTGACTCTCTCAATATTCTTCAATTTATTGATTGACTATATAATTTATATTTCATAGTGAATGCAAAACCAGTGTTTTTTGCTACTCTGTTGTCATTTATTATTACCTCTTTTTCTAATTAGTTGACTGTAAAAGCAGTATTCAAGCATAAATAGGTTTATATATATTCTTAACATCATTTTAAATAAAGATTATATACAACTTTCCAATGATATGGAATATTTAACCAGGTTTATGTCAGTGTGCCATAAAGAGTTACCAACAACATTTTAATTGGGATACATGACATTTGTTCTTTCTAGCAGTACGTGGGGAAAGACAGAAAAACAGTTTGTATTTCTGAGAATTTAATAGGAAAAGAATGGATTTGTGCATTTTGTCCAAACTCCCACTCCATGGAAACAATAAATTGTACAATTTGTTCTGGACTTTTTTTGTTTTAAAAATCAATTATTATAGTTGTAGGAGGAAGAAACAAGGAAGATGTCATACAGACATAAAACAGTTCATATTATTTTGGTCCTCAAGTATAAAAGTAAAGAAAATGTTATTGTCAATTTCTGAAAACTTTAGCAGAATTATGATCATTCAAAAGCATCTGATTTGTTGGATTCCTTCTCACCCAGTGGACACGCCCTCGACTCTCTACTCCTGTCCACAATGCCATGGATTCCTGCTCACCCAGTGGACACGCCCTCTACTCGTGTCCACAATGCCATGGATTCCTGCTCACCCAGTGGACACGCCCTCTACTCAAGGCCACACTGCCAAAGACCTTGGAAAGAATGATGAGATCATATAATAAAAACTTAGCTCTTCCAAAGAATTATCAAACTGTGTAGACCTGGATCCAATGGTAATTTCTTTCAATTGAGTTATTCTAATCAACCTCCCATGGTCTGTTTTAATGACTTATTGTCTGTCTATCTATCTATCTATCTATCTATCTATCTATCTATCTATCTATCTATCATGTATCTGTCTTCTATCATGTATCTATCTATCTATCATCTATCTATCTATCTATCTTCTATCATCTATCTATTGTCTATCGTCTATCTATAATCTATCTTCTATCATCTGTCTATCTATCTATTTATCTATCAGTCATCTATCTATCTATCTTCTATCATCTATCTATCTATCTATCTATCTATCTATCTATCTATCTATCAGTCATCTATCTATCATTCCATACTCATTATTCATCCATTCCTGTAGTGAGACTAGAAACACTGAAAGACAGCATCACATAGCTTCATGAACAAAGAGCCAATAAAGGGACTGTAGGGTTCTCATCACAGCTCTGCCTGTTAATAATTTTATGATGCTGGACTTTATTTCTGTGTATACTGTTTTAACAATGTGTAAGAATTATTCATGTACCTAATTAAATATTAGCATCATGTGAAGCAGATGAAGGACCTTATGCATTGTCTCTCATCATTGTTACTTCCAATGTCAATACATCAGAAGTATTATGACACCTATAGAATGTAAGTCTGTATAATTCTTAAGGAATTGGAATCTACACATGTACTAAAGAATCCTATGCCTGTGCTTAATCCTGTGTAATACATTGCTATTTTTGAAGTTTCTAATGAGTGATACAGCTTACCAAACAAGGGAAACTAAAGTATCATTTACTAAAACGGGAAGTCTGAGTTTGGCATGATGGCACACACCTTTAATTCCAGTACTCACGAGGCACAGATAGGAGGATCAATGTGAGTTTGAGGTCAACCTGAGACTACATAGTGAATTTCAGGTCAGCCTGGGCTAGAGAGAGCGACTCTACCATAAAAAATAAAATAAAATGGGAAATATGATCCTCCCCCATTGGCTTAGAACACCTGAACATCACTGAACTTCTGTTTTTTACTTGGCAAAAAATATAGTTATTGAGAATATTTAAGATGACTAATAAATGACCAATGTCACTATTCATATCCTTAAAAATTACAAAGGTATTCAAAACTGCAACTACCTCACAGTTGCATATATAATTATTTATGTTCATATACTATACGTGTAAAGGCTTTTAGCTTTTTTTGGTTTTGTTGTTGTTGTTTTTTGAGGTAGGGTCTTCCTCTAGCCCAAGCTGGCCTGGAATTCACTGTGGAGTCTCAGGTAGTCTTGGGTTTTAGATTTTCAACACTTACCTGTGACGATGTTCTCCATTTGTTATGGCTTGTCATTTGTAAATTTAAAAATAAACTCATTACTCTACTGTTTTAACTCAAAACTGTGCCTAAGGCATAAAATGTAGAATTAAAAGTTAATGTGGAATGTTGACATTAAGGATGGACTGTTTCTGAGTAGACAACAGTAGCATTCCTTGCAAAAATGTTCATCAAGACTTTCTGCCTCCTCATCCCCCATTGTCTTTGTGACTTTAAGTGCATTTTATAAATTTCCTTCCAGTGATAGCACAATCAAGATTGTTGCACCGAATCTTTCAGTTATTCTCTGGCAAAAACACTTGATTTTTAATTAGCTGAAAATGTAGTAAAAAGTATTTAAATTCAGCCCTATCTGGTTACACAAAAAATAAAAACACATAAAAGTAATATACTCTCATTGCAAATACAGTGGAATGGAGCTGCCTGGGTTTTATTTTCTGCAATGCAAGGACTAATTAGCTGCTGGGTTATGATTGGTCTGTTGGGAGCTGAGTCCTTCAGTAAATTGCTGCACGCATAGCAGAGTCACATACTGAACTCTATTTGTCTTCTGATTTACAGCCTTGCAGACAAATCATGAGACTGTGGATCAATTCTGCAGGCGGCCTTGATCGCAATGTAGCTCTCCATCTACCTGAGGGATGTGCCTGCCCACTGGACCTTACTAACGCAGGGATCTAAGAAATAGGATGAGACCTTTGTCTCAGGAGCAATATTTAGACGGACACCAAAACCTCAGGTATCAGGATAAGAATAATTTAAAGCAAAGACTTATAAAATGACAATAAATGTTCTCAAGATGAAAAATTGGGATCAGGCAGGTTGTGCATGATGAATAAAATACAACATTTATAAATGAATGAAGTAGGGCTGGAGACAGAAAAGCTTGATGACACTTGTATATTATTTACTTACATTATTGTAGTTTTATCAAATATTGCAAGGAAATGTAATTGACTTTGATTACTGAATTCCTCATGCCCCATTGGATTATGCTACCAGTGTGTGTGTGTGTGGGGGGGGGGTGCCTCACTTGCGTTATCCTAGTCTGCACTTTACTTCACTAACAAATAATCAGGAAGTATTGCACCCCAAGTTTATTCTTGTTGCCCCAGCAAAGGGAAAGTTATTCTTTGAAAACCGGTCACCACCAGGCCTCCCTTCTTTTAGTTTTGCTGATGGCCCACAATAACCTAGGGAGCCTGAACAACCCACTACGGCAAAAGATAAAAGAAAAAGAAATTTCATACACTTCTTTCAAAATCAAGACATAGTTACAAATGATACAGTTGAAAAGAAGCCAAGGTTTTCAGCTGGAGGAAGTCTGTGAGTCTCATTGTGCACGTGACCAGCCATTGTAGACAGTTACTGATGCCAAACAAAATCAACTTATAAGGAGGATGTATCCAGCCTGTGATATATGCAAACAGCTTTCTCGATCTGTGAACTACTGCCTAAATCAAAAAGAGAATGTCCTTGAGGGGAAGAGCCACGGATTCTTATTTGCCCATCTTCGTGATCTTGATAATTAGGATACCTTTATACAATCCACGAACAGAGAATTCCCACAGTGTAGATGATTGGGCAGACTGTCGGTCATGAGGTGTGACATGGGAAATGGATTTTCTAGCTAATGAGGAGAGGATGTATGTGGTAGTTTGACTCAGGTGTCCCCCATAAACTTAGGGGTTCAGAATGCTAGATTCCCAGCTGACGGAGATTTGGGAATTAACACCTGCTGGAGGTGGTGTATTGTTGGGGGCGGGCTTATGGGTGTTATAGCCAGTTTCCCCATGCCAGTGTTTGGCACACTCTCCTGTTCCTGTTGTCCATCTTATGTGGGCCAGGGGGTGATGTCCACCTTCTGCTCATGCCATTGTTTTCCCTGCCATCGTGGAGCTGCCCCTTGAGCCTACAAGCCAAAATCAATCTTTTTCCCACAAGCTGCTCTTGGTTGGGTGATTTCTACCAGCAATGCGAACCTGACTGCAACAATGTAAAAGGAAAAAGATATGAAATTAGCATGAAGATGTCTGTGTCGGCCTCTTCACCTAGAGAGTGGCATGACTTCTTTAAAAAGGTGCCCCTAGGCTACTCTCTCATCTAATACTTTTTCACAAAGTAGGTCCTGAAACAATGTACACACTTCTTCAGATTCCCTATCTCTGTAAGTGTAAGTAAGGATAGGAATAAATTTTAAAGCTTCCTTTAGTTTACCTATTTATAAGGCCTATGAAATTCATGTTATATTCTATCATGTTCTTGGTTATGTATTATACGCATATTTTTTCATCACTGTGAATAAAATAGAAGATAGAAACAACTTTAAAACTTTAAAAATGAGAGATGTATTTGGGGCCAGGAATAAGAGGGTCAGGAGAGCTGTTCATACCATAGTGGACAGGAAACAGGGTGGGAGACGGGAAGAGAACAAATACTAGATTCCCCAAGGACCCACCCCCAGTGACCTCCTACCTCCTCAACCTTGATCTTACCTCCTGAAGTTTCCAGAACCTCCCAAAACAATGCCATCATCTGGAAACACACACATACACACACATATATTCTTTTTCTCATCTGAAGGAAAATATACCGTGTCTTTACAAAAATCTACAGTTCAGGACTTGAAATTCCTTTATACTCATGTTAAATAGCATCATCTCTTTGCCATTAGACTATATTTTAGATCTCTATGATAAAACTCACAATCTGCATACACCAAGCAGAATCCATCATCCCTCAAACACCCATGATAATAAGTCTGGAGTCTAATATTTTGACAGTAATTAAACAAAGTGGAAACTGTAACCTTCTGTCCTGATCCTACCACATATTTAGAAAGCAACCTTGCTCTGGGAAAGGCTGACCTGGAAGCAAACAGATATGCATCTCTGAGGTGAGCTCTCCTTGCATATATGATTTTCTTAATTATTTCTTTCATACAGTCAGAATTATCACTTGGTCTGTCTTAAAAATGTATTTAGCTAATATTTACACTTGTGGGTGCTTAAAATTAGAGGGGAGATTTGGAAATTTCACACAGTGAATGCAGAGAACATACATTATATGAGTACAGTTGCTTTAAGGGTAACCTAAATCTATTGTCTGTCCTGCTTATGGCTTTTAACAATTGAAATTAAAAAAAAATCTAAGCATAAACGAAATAGAAAACTTCACTAATTTCCACTCCCCCCCCCATGGGTTATTTAATCCAAGAGATGTGTGAACAAATATGATAATAAGCAAGTACAGTGCATCGTAAAATACCCTGTATTCATTTATTGTGACAACTGGGGTGTAATTATACTAGGAAATGTACTGCGTTTTAGTCAGTAAAAGTAATAAAGTGTGAACACCAGGAGACCTTTCTACACTGTATGCTGTTAAACTACTTTTGAGGAGAAGGAGAGCAGTCTAAAAATATGGGAGAAATGTTCACTTTTATAGATGAGCAAAACAAGGTTATTCAGAATTGCTTATAGTGTAATAAATAAATCCTCTGTGTTATTTCTTCATTAGTCGTGGTTATGGCACCAAATAGCTTCCTTCAGCTCCTGGGTAATTATAACCCCTAAATTGTATGCTTTACCTATGCTATTCATCTCCTTTTCTTCCTTCAATTATGGAAATAAGTACAGGACAAAAACAGGAAATGCTTCCATGGAGCTCCAAGGAGAAAAGCAGGAGGGGGGGGGGGACCAGTAGAAAGATAAAGAAACCAAGGCACCTCGCAGATGATAGGGCTGCAGGATGCTGAGTAGGTATAATGATTAAACCTTAAAGGAGGTCACTAAAATTAAAAAAAAAAAAAAAAAAAAAAACACAAGAAGCATGTAATTTCAGATTAGGAAACCCTCTGCTTCCCAGAGAGAACCAATATTCTTAAAAGTGTAGTTAATTGAATTTTATGAGAGTTTTAAGGAAATTAAAATGCATAGATTTTATTACCTTAATGGTATATTGCTACTGTGAGATTTATGTGCAGCAATACACCAAGAAGCATATGCAAGTTCTCACTAAACAGTACAGAGTGGCTCACAATGGTCGCCTCTTGTGCTTTGGCATCAGACAATCAGGATCATAATTACAGGATTGGAGCCACCTGCCAACTCCAGGCTCAGAACCACGTGGCACTGCATAAAATAAGAGCAATTCAAACATTAAAAAGAAAACGAGTGTTAAACCATAGTGGCCTTCGGGGACTACCTATGGAAAGCTGAGTATTTTTGTTTGTTTGTTTGTTTTGTTTTCAAGTAACAAATGGCTGACTCTTACATTATCTTCTTTTATTGGCCTAGAAAGGATCAGGGTCTGCCAAGCCCTTTCTTTTTCAACTTGATTATCTAATAAAGTACCCACATTCCTGGTTGCTTGGGAAAGGCCTATAAGAGTCCAGACCTCCATGGTCAGATGCACAGTGGACCTTAGGTTTTATACATTATTTCATCTCATATGTAGATGTGGGGGTGCAGGAATCACTTGCCTAGAACTTTTGCCTTTGTGTGTGTGCATTTAGCTTGCTAACCCACTGGAGAGTCCGAAAGTCAGGGTGATGAAAATGGGCAAGAAGGCGAATCTCTATAGAATTTTCAAATTGGAAATTCTGATTTATGACGGCTAATTCATGAGAATGCAACATTTTTTCTCATTTCTAGTAAATATAAATTTCTAAGAGAAACCTTTCCTCGTTCTTTTTTTTTTTAAATTTTTTAAAGATTTATTTTATTAATTTGTTAGAGACAGAGCGAGAGAGAATGGGGGCACTAGGACCTCTAGCCACTGCAAACGAACCCCAGACGCATGTGTCACCATGTGCAGCTGGCTCATGTGGGACCTGGAGAATCAAACCTGAGTCCTTAGGCTTCACAAGTGAGTGCCTTAACCGCTAAGCCATCTCTCCAGCCAACCTCTCCTCATTCTCGCTGGTCTCTCTTCATCATCCTGTATTGCCTGCATTCGGCTTCCATTAGACCTCTTCCACTTTAACGGGCCTGTGGGCCATCCGGGAGCTTGTTAATGTCCATCCAGGGTCAGGGGTGTGCGGCGGGGGAGGTCTATGAGTCCGTGTCTCTAATGAGACAGCAGGCGCTGCTGATGCAGCTGCTCCCGACCACTTTTTGAAAAAAAAAATCTACTTATTAAAGCAGTTCTTAAATTTTCCCTTAAGGGTCTACACAGATCAGCCATTTCTTTCTGCCTGCGAGTGCCTTGGAAGTACCTGCGAAGGCAGCAACTCCAAAGGCACCAGTTACAAAGGGGCTACCTGTTCCAAGTGAAGCACGGGGTGATCATATGTTATCCTTCGTTTGTAAAACACCTCCTTAGGACCTGAAGCCCTATTCCTGTTTCACTGATGTAAAAGGTGGACCTCGGGATAGTCAGTCTGCTATGGCTGTGCAGGTATTGGGCAATGATCAGGACAAGTTTGCATCTTCCTTTAAGGTCTGCGCTCTTTCTCCTGACCCAAGCTTCCCCTCACTGACTGCTGGCTCGGGAGCTCAGCAGGGCGCCCAGGTTGTAGAAGGTGCTCAGTAGACGTGCTGTGAACTGTGAAAGCTTTAGCTGTAGATTCCCTTTGGTCTCTTTATCTAATGGCTCCCACTGGTCGTTCCCTCCTCTGCTCTCACACAGACTCCTTTCCACAACTTCGAGTGTTTGTCACTAGTTACCTTGTGTACAGTATAGCTTTTCCCAGGAACACCTAGTGAGTGAGAACTTCGTAACTACCAGCCAAGGTTGTAAGCACTTGTGAGGACATTAAAAAAAAAGGGGTGGTGGTGGGGGGCTGGAGAGATGACTTAGCAGTTAAGGTGTTTGCCTGCAAAGCCAAAGGTTCCCTGTTCAATTCTCCAAGACCCATGTAAGCCAGATGCACAAGGGGGCGCATGCATCTGGAGTTTGTTTGCAGTGGCTGGAGGCCCTGGCATGCTCATTCTCTCTTCTCTCTCTCTCTTCTCTCTCTACACCTGTTTCTCACTCTCAAATAAATAAATAAGTAAATACTACCTTTGGGGCTTGGGCACATTCATTTTACTTTTTATATTTTAACTGTGCTTTGGGTATAGTAACTGCTCAATTAATAATAGTCTCAGGTTTGGATAATGTAGCATGCCAATAAATTCCTGGTCTATTGCACAGGCTTCCGTGTCTGGCTTGTCCTCTGTTCTCTCAAGTGGAATATGATTTTCTTACTATCCCTCCTTTTCCCAACAGTGTCTTAGGGCACATAGAGAAATCAACACACCCAGTGTGAGGATCTGCCAGAGAGATAGAATTTACCAGATCAAATCACAGCTCGCTTCAGCACGTGGAATTTACCTGCTCAGGGGTGTAGGAGTTTCAGACCATGGAAACTTGATGAAGGCTGGCCTCCCTGGCAAAGGTGATCTTTTTTTTCCCCCATACACCAAAATTATGTTTAAGAAAACTATTTCAAAAGGATAAAGGGACTTGAAATGAGTTGTGATTCTTATTAACATGAGAACATGGGCACACTTCTTCACCTAATATAAAGATTTTGCAGAATGGAGCTGGGAGTGGTGACACACACCTTTAATCCCAGCACTTGGGAGGCAGAGATAGGACGATCTCTGTGAGTTCGAGTCTACCCTGAGACTACATAGTAGGGAATTCCAGGTCAGCTTGGGCTAGAGCAAGACCCTACCTAAAAACCAAAACAAAAAAAAAAAATGGAAAATGAACGTCTAAGTTTTTATTATGCAAGGAAGTTGTAAAAAGAAATAATTTTAATACAAAAGAAAGTAGTACCCAGTAGTAGGAATTCAAGTAGCAATACTATTCCTAGTCATATTAATAATTATATATTCCTAATTGCATTGCTTTTTGATCACAAAAATTACTTAATTATCCATAATGATATGCCTTTGAATTTAGCTAAGCAAGTATATAGACATAATCCCTACACTGGTAAAAATTTTCAGCTTATGGGCTGGAGAGATGGCTTAGTGGTTAAGCACTTGCCTGTGAAGCCTAAGGGCCCCATTTCGAGGCTCTATTCCCCAGGACCCATGTTATCCAGATGCACAAGGGGGCGCACGCAGTCTGGAGTTCGTCTGCAGTGGCTGGAGGCCCTGGCGCACCCATTCTCTCTCTCTCTATCTGCCTCTTTCTCTCTCTGTCTGTCACTCTCAAATAAATAAATAAAAAATGAACAAATATTTCTTTTAAAAAATTCAGCTTACATTTGATATGAATAGAAGGGTGTATGAACATGAAAGAATTGGCTGAAGTCTTTACCTTGTATTTCAGGATTAATTTGAGTTGACTTAAAAAAAACAGTGGAACAGGGCCCATTAATCAGATTTCCTTCTCCAAATTCTTTCTTTGTGATCTGGAAGGACAGGCCTTTGGCTAAAATACTTTTAGTTTAGTGATTGATGTATCTAAGAAGAGACTTAAACATAAGTAAAAATAGATATGAAAGGGGTTGGAGAGATGGCTCAGCAATTAAGTTACATGCCTGCAAAGCCTAATGACTTGGATTTGAATCCCCAGTACCCACATAAAGCCAGATGCACAAAGTGGCACATGCATCTGGAGTTCATTTGTAGTGGCTAGAGGTCTTGGTGTTCCCATTATCTCTCATCATCTCTTTTTTTCTCTCTGTTTGCAACTAAACAAAATACTTAAAATATAGATAGGAAGGTTGCAAAAGGATATATATATATATATAAAATATACATCTATTCTGCATATTGGGTTGTCCTCAAACCCATGGTGAACCTCCTATTTCAGCCTCCCAAGTGCTGGGATTAAAGGCATGTGCCACAATGCCTGGCCTCTTGTGTGTTTTAATATCTATTTTTGACAATGGTTCAGTTGACTAAACTTTCTTCTATGTTACAATTCTCTTAGAGACAAGAATAACACCACATTCTCCAACCTGTACAAATGAACAGAGCATTATAACAAAGAATCAAAAAGATAAGAATAGAAGGACATATACTTGGGTGAGGTCATTCTCTTCATACTGCAGTCTAAGCTGCCTTGAAGTAGATTTTTCACAGCATGACTAGTGAGCATGTGAACTTTTCAAACGTTTTCAAAATTGCCCTCCAACTGAGAAGGCTTATAATCCAAATGAGAGTTTGTAGTTTTTCAAATTACCATGTATGAAACACCCAAGATTGTATTTAAACCTTCTGAGAAATGATGTCTTACTTACAAAGATTCCACAGGAACAACTTCTTTTGTACTATTATATGAAGTATTCTGTTAAATGGAGGCACGGAAGAAAAGAAGCTGCTTGGTTCTCAAATGTGAGGGTCTATCAGAATGACCTGGAGTTTCTTAACATACAAATAGGCTAGGCTCGTAATGTTTCAGGTTTGGGAGATCTGGGGTGAGACTTGAGGATATGCGTTCCCAACAAATTCATAGGTTACACTGACAACAGCAACCCGGAACCCAGGTTAGGACAATGGATTTATATGAGCCTCCATTTAACCACCTTTTTTTTGAATTGTGTAGGAAAATTCCAATTAATTCTGTTCTCAGCAAGGTTGTCAACTATACAGAGAGAAAGGATGATAATCATCTTCTGATTAAGCTGACTTTTGGTATTTTTGTTCTATAGTGCCAAAGCAAAGTCAGCCTTATTACTGGGGTACAAATGTTTATTAAAAAATAGCATCCTTAGCAGATTTGATGTGGAAACAAAATCTACCAGGATATTTTGAATTCCCTCCCATAAATCACCATGTGGGCAAGGGGCTCTTCTATAGCTATTACAGTGGAGACACATTTAGGGAATTATTCATGGAAGCTCATGGACAAAGGCAGGACAGACAATGATCTACCATTGTAAGAGACAGGAGATGATTTTTTTCCCAGAGAGATTATGTTATTTCCAGAAAAAGAAGTCACACTATTATAAAAATCTCAACTCTCAAATGAAAAGATCAAACAGACAGTGTAGCATTTCATAACGATGTGACTATTCCTGCAGGTATCAGCTAATTAATGAGAAAAGGTAAAGTGAGCAAAAAAATAGTTGTCTTGCAATGACCAGAGGTTATAGCACTTATAAGATTTAAAGTGATAATCTACAAAGCAGGACTCCAGTGGAATTGAAGGAAGTGGAAACTGATGCATGAAAATCCATCATCTCCCATGTATTTGTGCTAACACACACACACACACACACACACACACACACACATTCAGTACTGTCTCCATATTTATATAAGACTCTCATTTCACAGGACCATTCAGGGCAGGAGAGATAATGAAAATGCATCTGTGGGCTGGAGAGATGGCTTAGTGTTTAACTGCTTGCCTATGAAGCCTAAGGACCCTGGTTCGAGGCTCGATTCTCCAGGACCCACGTTAGCCAGATGCACAACGGGGCACACGTGTCTGGAGTTCATGTGCAGTGACTGGAGGCCCTAGCATGCCCATTCTCTCTCTCTCTCTCTCTCTCTCTCTCTCTCTCTGTCACTCTCAAATAAATAAATAAAAATGAACAAAAAAAAATTTAAAAAAGGAAAAAAATGCATCTGCCATAATATGAAAAATATAAGTCACTCCTGCTCCGTGTCAAATGATATGTATATATTTTCTTTTTCTGAGTCTGTATGCAATGTTATGATATGTATCCATGCTCATATAGGTGTTTTGTGCACATATGTGCATTTGGAGGTGAGAGGCTGGCCAGAAACCATGGTGGAAGTCCGTAACTCCAGCATACGAATGCTGATACTGACTATGAGATGGAGGTTGGAGACAGAATTTCCTGGAGCCAGTGGTGAGTGAGATTTTAGAGAGAGAAAACCAGCCTCAAATGATATGGAAAGATGAGAACTGATGCTAAAGTGATCCTCGGACCTTCTCATATACACATGCCATGGCGCATGTGTACCAGTTCTCTCTCTCTCTCTCTCTCTCTCTCTCTCATACACACACACACACACACAAAATAAAATAATATTATCTAAAAGCAACGAAGGCACAGGGAACATGTGGTGGCTACACTGGTCTGTCTCTACGTGCCCGTATCAGGCAGCACATGGGAAGCAATAAAACATGCTTCGGAAATGTACTCAGTGAATAAAATTATGACGGAATTTAGTGTTAAATAAAAGACAAAGACAAAAGGATTGCCAAGGAAATGAGTGTCAACCAAATATTGACAACCTTAGAAAAGGAGATAGTAGGATAGCAAGGAGATGATTTTTGCTGGTGACCTTAAAACCCAAAACGGGAGCTGGTACTGAAGCCCACTCCATTTGCGTTTTCATGCAAGGATTCAGCTAAAGGAATTATAATAGTGACCGTTTTCGCTTACAGGCCATGAGTTTCAGGAGAGGTTACATCCAAGACCTGGGAAACAGCTTTTCATACTGCACTTCATAGATCAAGCTTAGTTTCCTGCGATTCAATTTCAGGAACCTGGGGTTTTTATCTTTAGCACTTCTGCCACACTGATGTTGCTTCCAGGTTTTGATTTACAGAATTATTGTCACTGTCAATAAAATGAATGTGCCTGACACGCCAAATCCAGCTTAATTACTTCTGTGATGTCTCCTGTGGCTGAGAAGAAATCGTATTTCTCTAACCGGTTTCTGTTTTTAATTTAGTAGATTCAGGCACTTCTCCTGAATTGGACCTAGGAGATCTGACTCATGACTGACGGCATGGCAGAAAGGAGGGCCGGAGGGCATCAGCCGCGCCACGCGACGCCCACTGCGCAGCGTCTGAGCTCATGTGCATCCTCAGTGCAGCATTCCTTGGGCTGGGCGCTCAAGTGACCATCAAGGACTTGATGAGAAGGAGAGGTTGGGATTTTAAGCTCCGTGCCATGACCTGGAATGCTTCTGCAAACAAATCAAGCAGTATTAACCATATCGGCACTGCCCCACTAGAAGAGCGCAGTGCGCCTCTCTAGCGAGGAGGCCAAGCAACATGCGGGCTTTGCCCGTCTTCTTCAAGGGTCACATGTTATGCATGTATCAGAAGCTTTGTCCCCTATGGAGCAGTTTCCACTGCTCCTTGTTCATGACTCTTTAAAAAAAAAAAAAAATCTCTTGAGGTCAGTGATCCTTTTATGAAATTGGTTCCTTACTAAAATCATTTCAAGTTAGGAAATTCCTTTGTACCTTCCAATATCACCAAATCCTGTGGAGATGAAGCCTTATACTCTATAGGCCATTTCCGGAGGGATGTGGACTTAGATCATTAGAGTCATTAAAATCTTACAGTCCATACATAGCACTCAGAGGTAACACGTCACTCCTGAGTTTTGTGGTGGTGTTCAGTGTGACCAGAGAGGTAAAAATGTACAACAAGCCAGGAGAGAAGACTGCAATTCTTCCCCCCAAAAGAGGTCTGTGTTTTTTAATTGCTATAGTAAGTCTCATTACAGACACAGGATGCTTTGTTTATGGAAGGAAAAATGGATCATGGATGGGCATGTTTTCTTCACACTAATATTTTTATCTCTTAAGATGTGCATTACCCCCCTTGATGAAAACACAATACTGTTTTTTATTATGGCCTTTTCCTGGACTCTACCCATTCCCTGAAAGCTTCTTCCCCTCCCCCACAGATATGAAAGGTCCCTTGGTCTTTCCTAGTCATCTTGTGGTGATCCTTCATGCCTGGGTTTTGTGCATTCTCTTAGGTGTCTCTTGTATATCTTACAAAGATCTTCAAAGGCACATTATTACATTCTGATTTCTATTACAGCCTCAACTATATAAAGAAAAGGCTGAGATATAATCAAAAATAAATACTTGGAGCACACACATAATGCTCAACATAATCCCAACCCTTACCTGTGCCTTTCCCATGACATACACTGTGTATCTGATTTAAGCCGAGAAATGTTGAGAAATATTTTAACTGATTCCTTGATCAAATGTTATTATTTGTGAAAGGCTGTCACTTAAAAAAAATAGAAATTTCCCATCTCCCCTTCATCATTACTATATTTTATAATAGAATGGAAAGCTGATGCCAATATGCCATCAACGCCTCACTCTGAATTTCTAACTCATCTTTAGAAGCCGCAATGGGACGCAAAGCGTGTTTCAGAAGAATAATGATTAGAATTGAACCAGAAGGGCATGGGAAAAGTTGCATAATGTTAAATTCCACTCAATATTAGCTTCTTCCAGAAATGTTTCTGCTGTGGAATTTCCATAGTACGGCAGATCTATCTCACTTGTGGGAGAGAATGGGGGTGCAAAATAGAATGTGCCTTGAAAGTAGACTTGTGATTAAGTTCCGCTTCTTCCAATAACTAACCATTTAAGGGTAAGAAGCTCCTCTCTATTCCCATTTTAAAATTAAAAACAGGACGAGGGAGATGGCTTGCTGGACAAGAGCACTGGCTATGCAAGCCTGAGGACCTGAGTCTGAATTCCCTAGCACTCGTGTATAAATCCCAGCATGGACACACACTCCTGTAACCCGAGCTCTGAAGCGGGTAGAAGCATGAGGATCACTGGGGATCACTCGGGAGCTCAAGCTTCAGTGAAGGACCCTGTCTCTAGGAAATAAAGAAGAGAAAAGAAGAGGACCCCAGATGTTCTCATCTGGCCTCCACACAGGTGCATGGTGCATGCTAATCTGTACACAAACATGCAGTATTGTTTATAACATAAATGGGGGATGGAGAGATGGCTCAGCAGTTAAGATAACTTCTTGTGCAAGCATAAGGGTCTGAGGATGCTGGAAAGAACTATCAAATTCTATTCCCAGGACCCACATAAATCATAGGCATGGGCCACAGTCTCCTTTAACTCTAGTACCTTAAAGGAGCAGAAGAGACCAGCAGGCAGCTGGACCTCCCAGTAAAAATGGAAAACTCAGTAGCTAAGAAGGTGTGGAAAGAATGTAAGTGCCACAGGTCAGGAAGGAGTATTTTGGGGCACTTCATATGTGTGGTAGTTTGAATAGATGGCCCCCAATATATTTCAGTTGTTTATTTTTTTGTAGTTTGCATCTGCAGCCACCTGGCTGGAGACGGTGTCACTGGGTGGATCTTAAGGTGTGGTGGTGGGTTTCAGATTTCAATCTAAAGATATGCAAAGTGTACCTAGCAGGAGTTCCTGAAGTGTGCTGTGCTGTGTGGCCTTTAGGCTTGTACTTCTCTCTCTGCTTGGTCCTGTGAAGGCAGGCCAGCTTCTTCTGCCATTTATGGAACTTCCCCTGGATCTGTAAGCTTCAATCAATATCCCTTCCTCCATAACTGTGCCTGGTCTGGAAGTTCATCTCAGTGACCCTGAAGCTGTCTGCTACAATATGTAAACTGAACAGTGTGTTCAAGACCCCACAGTGGTTATAGTTATCCTCACAAGTACTGCATGGTACTGAGCCCATGAATATTTTGATATTGAAGGTAGAGGAGGACAAGAAGGAATGAGACATTAAAACAAAGGAAGAATTACTGAGCATAAAGACAGTTCTCAGTAGAATGACGGTGATGGAGTGGGAATGCAGTCAGATTACACCATATTCATGTATTAATGTTCTCAATAAAAATGTAAAAAAAATAGTCTAACCAAATATATATGGCAGAAAAATGATGAGCAGGACACCTGAGCAAGCAAATGCATGGGGCAGCACTTGGGTTCATACTTGAGAACACATCACATAAACACACACACACACACACACACACACACACGACACACATACACACACACACACACAAAGCATGAATGGCATCCAAAAAGTGTTGTAACGTAAGAGCCAACGAGGAGGGTTAAGTAGGAAAATGAGAGAACATTATCAGGTAAGCTCAGATGTAAATAGAGTATTCGGAGTGTGCCTTCCTCCTTCCTAGTTTCCAGGGTCAACTTTAGAGCATGCATACAGAGCAACAGGCTGTTAAATCAGGGACCACGTTGCTGGTGCCTATTGCCAAGAACTAATCTGGATTATTCTAATGTAGAAATGCTCTATCCTATTGCTTTTGGAGTTTTCTTCCCACTTAAGGTTTCCTATATTGGTACAGTCTGGCTTCATTATTGAGATGCCAAATTACAATGTGAGAAGACCAATGCATGCTTTCGTGCCTCTCTTTTGATGATACTCCTGTCAGCAAGAACAAAGATAACTTCATGTGGCACAGCAGGAAGAAGCACTTATAGTATGGATGACATGTCTGTCTCATATATTGTGCATATTTATTGTGTTTTCTGACTTCATACATATATTTTAACCCTTTAGTTCAACCTGAGGCAAGTCTGACCCTGTTTCCATACAGAGAGTTTTTCTAAGGTGTTATCAGTAAATATTGCTTAGGAATTGCTTTAGAAAGCTTAAGGGCTACCAGGTAGAGTGCTTCAATGGATCAAGACTATTGAGATGATAGTCACAATGAGTATCTGGTTGTGAACAGAGCTAACTGAGAAATTTTACTCAGCCCTTAATATTAGAAAATCCACCACTGGCAGCTGTAAATGAGAGGTGTAAATGAGAAAGATGTTGTTAGACCCAAGTTACTTTTTATGTGTGCTGTGATTTACTTCAATTACTCCAGATTTTGATTTTCAGACACCTGAGAGTCACTTCTCTTTTCAAACAACAAAATAAAATACAAAAATTAAGATGTTTGAAAATGTCAAGGTAAAAAAGATTGTCAAATGTATTCCACCTTTGTTTCAGTGAATATTTGTAAATTACATACAAAAGTTACAATAAATTCCTATCAGAAAGATTTTTTCCATTCACAAAGATGATCATTCTGAAAGTAGTCTTTTCATAGAACAGCCCACACCCTCCTGAGCCACATCATCAAAACAACAGCACTCTGATGTATTGCTCCCTTATGGTGAAAGACACCGTTGAAGCTGAACTGTAATTTGCACACTACATTTCCATACTAACGTGATGTGACAATGTTATTATGTCCGGTATTTTCCATGTGATCATACCGACATTCGTCTTCTCCACCCTGACATTAAATTAGCTAATATGGTTACATTTTACTCTGGAACACTGAATGAGAGTAGACCAGGATTAACAGATAACACACTGGTTTGTGAATGATGAACGAGTACTCAAGCATGAATACATGATACATAGATATTACACAATGAATGCAGACTGTTAACACAGAACATAGTGAGCACTTGATAGTCAATTGAAAAGAAAGTTCACAAACCTGGTGTGATGGAACACATCTTTAATCCCAGAACTCAGGAGGCTGAAGTAGGAGGATTGGCCATGAGTTGGAGAGTTTGAGGTCAGCCTGGGGCTATACAGTGAGTTCCAGGTTAGCCCGGGCTAGAGTGAGACTGTGCTTCAAAAACAAACAAACAAACAAACAACAACAACAACAAAAAAAAAAACAGAAAGTTCACCAATATCTAACACTTTCAACACTGTGAGATAGTGCAACACATTTTTTTTAAAATTATTTATTTATTTATTTGAGAGTGACAGACAGACACAGAGAGAAAGAGGCAGAGAGAGAGAGAGAGAGAATGGGCACGCCAGGGCTTCCAGCCACTGCAAACGAACTCCAGACGCGTGTGCCCCCTTATGCATCTGGCTAACGTGGGTCCTGGGGAATCGAGCCTCAAACCGGGGTCATTAGGCTTCACAGGCAAGCGCTTTAACCACTAAGCCATCTCTCAGCCCAGTGCAACACATTTTTGCCCAAACAATTCAAAAGAAAAAACAACAACAAAAACGTGACACGGTGGCTCGGAGCACAGAGAACCAAGGAAATTTCCATTGGATGAAGCATTTTAAGGAGAGATTGGAAAGGAAATAGCATTTCTTCAAGTAGATATAGTGAAAGGAATGTATTTAAGGTGAAATGAAAACATTCACCAGGTCAGGAAATTGCAAAGGGTAATGTTGCACAGAAAGCCACATTAAGTAAATGGGTAGTAACACACTGTATGGACGAGGTTTTGCAGCGGGTAAGTATGGAAAGGAAGACTATGGTCAGTCCATGGCAGACTAAAGAATCTAGAATAGAATAGAATATATCTTTAGTTGGACACTAAAGATATATGAGAAATCTTTCTGCAAGCTTCATGCATTCAGTCAGCAATGATTTAGTGAGTTCCTCTTATTACCAGTAAAATTATATTGTTAAAATCACTAGTCATATGATCCAAAACCCAACAAAACAGAGATATAAGAATAGAAATGGGAGGTATATACTCTTACAGGGAGATAAGACAAACTGTAATCTATAAGGTAAAATGTGATGGGTGATAGGGAATAGATACATATCTACATACCTCTATATAATAAGATATAGCATATATATGTGTAAGATATAGAAATATATATACATATGATATAGAAAGTCAAATTGGGTAAGAAACTGCCTCTGGTTGTAAGACTCAGGAGATGCTAATGACATTTAAAATAGGAAGAATGAAACATGGTAAGGGTTGAAGGATGGACAAATAGAAAGACAACAAAAGAAATTACTACAATGAGCCAGAAAAATGATGTCGGGAAACCTGAAAGTTGGTAGTGATATGGAAAAGGATTTGCAAACTTGAGTACAAGACAATACCCTACACACGCATGCACACACACACACACACACACACACACACCTTTTCACATGTTCACATGCATACAGAAACACACACACACACATGTGTACACACATGAACGACAACTGTTAGGGTAATGAATAGCTCACTAGGAAGGCAGCTTTCCTGGAAAGAAAAGGTTTCTCATGAACACATTTCTTTAAAGATAGCCTTTGGCACCACTTTGAAAAATGCCTCATTTTTGAAAGATTCCTTTCAGTTCAATTAATTAGTATGATTTATCTAAGATTGCACTTACAAGTTACAAAGCATTTCCATCATCCCATTGTTAATTATATCTCCAGGCTAAGATGTAGAAAAATGTCTAGTTATGCTTACTTGTTCTTTAAAACTTTTCAAGTATGTGACATTTAGAGCCTCTATTCTGGGAACGGGTTCTCATTTCAATGTGTTTTCATTTTCCTATTAAAATATTTGTTTCTATTTCCTTTTGATATTTGTTTGCTAGGAGATGAAGGCTGCAGTCAGACTTCACAGATCAATAACTCAGCCAGGGATGAAATGCCATTAGGAGATGCCCTCAGTGGCCTTAGGGGTTGCTGTTTGTTTGTTTTTAAAGTCAACCTCAACACAGGAAATGAATATGGTAAAAATCTAATGAATCAGATTATTTCTATTTGTGCATCTTACAGATAGTGAAATTGCAAGATCATGTTTGTTCAATTTTGGAAGGGGAAAGATATTGAAGATCCTTCATCTTCTATCTTTAACTTGCAGGCGCTCAAAGTAATAATCACGATTGTGATTTCTACATATTCAAATTGACATGAAAATAAGATTCACTTTTAAATGTAGTTAATATTTAACTATTTATATTTACCCACAAATCCCCATCACTGTAAAGCTCAGTCCATGCAGCTAATATCACATTTCCAGAAAACCAAGTATGAGGTAATGAATTAATCAAAATGCATGTATTCTGAGAGCCCCCTAACGTAATTTTAATGCTGATTTGAGCAAGGCTTATCAGGAGACATATTTATTGGATGGCGTTTACCTATTTATAAGAAAATAACAAATTGCCTTATCGTCATCATCACCACTATCACCCAAGAACAGCGTTCTGCAAAACATGACTCTGAGACAGCTGGATACTGAAGGTCAGATCTTGACATTCCTTCAGGAAAGCCTAACAAACATGTACAGAAACTTGCATTCTTCATATTTACCTGGTATATGAAGATACACAATCTGACAAATCCAAATGACAATTGTTTTGTAAAACATGGAAACTAGACTCAGCTGAGTTTGGCAGTGTTCTTTAGCAAAATGGAAAAATATTTTCATACCAAAAAATCCTCTCAACTACCACACATAGTCATACATCTGTCAAGATCATATTCCAGACTAAAAATTTGCAATACTCAAAGCTATACAGGTTTTCAGTCTTTGGGTTGTCCTTGAAAATAGGTTTATATTATTTTCTATACAATATGAGCAAATGCTGGACGTTTGTATGCTATAGACATATAGACATATTGCTATTCAAACTACATAAGGTTTATAAATTTTTTCCTTTGCCTATTGTATATATAAGTATGCATTGAATCTGTATAAGATTATTTATGTACTGCAAAGGGGGATTATTGTTTTTAACTGTGATTTATTTGCTAATATGTAGATACATGCTGGTTTGAAATTTTTACCGCTACAAGTTTACTATCATCCTATGCACAATGATATTGGTATCATGGAGATCATATATTTCTGCTGTATTTATGGTGGCACTGTCATGAAAGGCTATTTTCAGGTGCAATTTTCATTTTATAAATGTATACATTGCTTGTGATTCTTATAAATATTTTTTGACAGAGACCCAAGTCAACTGGTGAATTATACTATATGACTAAGATACAACAACTCAGTCCAATGGAATATTTCAGCTTGCCCTCATCTTTGATATTATGATATGCACACCTACTGAGTATACATACATAATGGTTAGAAACAACAAAGTTCAGAGACCCATTAAATCTACTCTCCACTATCCCATCTTCCCACAGCTTTGGCTTACATGCTACAACATTTATAATACCAGGTATGCACTCTACCAACAGAAGCGATATTATGTTACTACAGAAGAAAGAAATATCAGGTAGGAAGTACTTTCAGGATGAGCTAAGGTGTCACGCTAGCTCAGGCTGACCTGGAATTCACTCTGTAGTCTCAGGGTGGCCTCGAACTCATGGCGATCCTCCTACCTCTGCCTCCCAAGTGCTGGGATTAAAGGCGTGCGCCACCGCGCCTGGCTACTTTCAGGATTTTGATGAAGTACTATGAAGTGGACTTATTTGAAAGTTATGAAGCCAGGTTTCATGTCAGAGACCAGCTAGATACCTCAACAGCTTCCCTACTGTGATACGGATGGGCGCTAGGGAAGGTGCTCTGGCATGCTGTGAATACCGTCTCTCATTGTCGTGCTCATCTTGGGGGAGTAAACAGGGAATATACAAGCGGATAAAAGACAAGGCACCTGAAGGACACAGATCAAATGGATTGGTTCCGAAGCAAAAGGTAAGGGTGGACTTACAGGGACATAGAGAGAAAATCATGAGGCTTGTAACCATTTGCAAAAATCACAGCCCACAAGATACGATCTTATAAAATTAGATGAGAGTACAAAGCAATGCAAAGTTTCAAAGTAGCTATTAGTGACTGAAACAGAAAATTACAGCCAACTGTTGAAAGAAACCTAATGAACTACCATCAAATATCTTGCTGGTGGCAGCCCTAAAAAAGTGATTTAATATTTCAGAAGTGCCCTTCTTGTACAAAGCACCATCTCCCTTTGCTGTGACAGTTCAGTTAGAGATGACAGAAGGACTCCTAGTTTCACGCCCTGAGCGTCTGACAGCAGCTGGAAGCACATAAAAGTGTCCGTCCACGTCTGGACAGGTACTCACGGTCATTGCAGAGGGGCCCGCTGAAAGAAGTCATGCTGCAGTCACAGCTGAAGCCGTCCCACTGCTGCAGGCACACGCCTTGATTTGAGCACGAGTCCTCCTGGCACGTTGTGCTGGGTCCTGTGAAACATACCAAAAGAAACTTTGGTTCTTTAAAAAACAAAAAAAAAATCCAAACTGTCCCATACATGAGTTAGATTACATATAGTAGTTGCCAACACCTCAAATGACATACCCAAACCAGTTTTGAAAGTTCCAGTTCACACACCTGAATTAGGAACTGAGAAGCTGTAACATGAAGCCCTTCTGAAGTTTCCAGCATGGAACAAATGTGTCATAATCATAAACTAAACCATCAAATAGTAAAGCAAATATGAAGTTCCAGTATGACTCATGGTAGCAGGTAATCTCTTTCCATCGTTAATAATTCTCTGTCACCATTTGGATTTTAGAAAAATGAATGGATCTTCTGAACTTCTGACCAATGAATAGAGACATCATGAGAAATGGAGATTTAAACTTCATGATATTGAAATAAAGATTGGCAAAAATAATGAGAGCTATGCAAAAATGGCCTAGAGGTTCCAGCAATTTCCCTGTACAAGCCATGGATAAAATTATGATAGCTGGGTGTTTTGGATAGGTATGTTGGCAAGTATCAATTCACATGCTTTAACGATCATGCAATTAAACGTAAAATGAAAAATTCCATATAAATGGCATGCCCCCATTGAACGTACAAGTAAAAGGACTGCTAGTCTATTTCTAAAGACTTATAAGTAAAACACTGAAAAACAAGGAAGTAACATATGATCAAAGCACTAAAGGCAATCACTGTACAAACATATTCAAGACTGAAAGCCTCTATGTAACTATGCTATAAGATGAGGTTTCTTGAACAATGCCCAAGGAGGTAAAAACGAAGTCTAAACTCAAATAACCCATTACTGCAAATGTCTAAAAAAAAAAAAAATACTATTTTAGGGCTTCCACTATGTAGCATGGGGTTTCAGTCTTGTTTCATACACACAGGGCTATCTACCTTGCAAGTCAGCTTTCATCAATGCAACTTTGTCAGCAAAATAAAAAAAAAGCAAAATATATTAAATGTTAGTAAGCAATGCTGAAATGGG
This sequence comes from Dipus sagitta, assembly GCA_036346955.1. NCBI lineage: Eukaryota > Metazoa > Chordata > Mammalia > Rodentia > Dipodidae > Dipus > Dipus sagitta. The sequence goes on along the minus strand of CM070793.1, from coordinate 3,726,403 downwards.
GCAAACAAAATGTTCAGATTAAAAAAAAAGCATGCTGCTGTAAGGGGAAAAAATGCTATGTACAGCAAATAAATTAATACCAACAGTCATAAATCTTAAGAGAAGCCAAAAATAATAATTTACCATATATATATATATATATATATATATATATATATATATATATATATATATGATGGTTAATTGAACCAATGATATGTAACGAAGGAAAATTTTAAAAGCTTTTGTAATTTTTCCTCTCATGGATAGATTTGAACGAATTACTAACGTGAATGTTGCTTATTTCGATCATGAGATATGTTCTCCGCCTAGATTTTTTTTTCCTAAATCTTTCACTTATAACTAAGACTTATGACTGTAGTGCCAACTGTTCACTACCACGAGCAGGGATTTGCAATGTCAACAAATCCCAAAGGTGTGTATGATTTGAGGTGGATGAAGAAAGTTGTAAGGCAGGAAGAAAACCAACTTAAAATTCATCTTACTCTTAACAGGTTCAGTGCATAACTCTACAACTTTGAAAACAAGTGTCTGTGTTATCTACACCTTCAGAACTGTCCTCAACTCTAGTAAAGTGGATTGCAATTGTTACAGAAAACGCCACTAATAAGGATTTTAAAGAGGGCGATAGGCAAGAGAATCCACATACCCCACCTAAACAACGGCACAGAATAAATGAGAGATATTTCTGGTAATCATAATTGCAAACATTTTCTGAAAATATTAACATAGACCCCAGCTTAATTAAATACTATTTATACTGAGAACTACTGAGGTCCATGCTTTAGTGAGTAATCAAAATTATCTGTAATCAGCCTTTGTATAATTGTTGGTCTTGTACTATGAGCTTTAAATGTGCACCATACAATCACATCTCTATGACAACTTTCTCAGTGAAGGCTTTCTTCATAGAAAATTACTAAAGTTAGCTGAACCTATGTAAATTTTCACAAATTTAGAGACTAGGTTATAAATTAACATCCAAATAATAAAGAAAACAATAATTTTGTAAGGTATGGCAGTGATAATAATGATCACCTAGGTTCAAATACACTTGAATAGATGAATTAGGTTGTTTGTCAACTTTACCATCTAAGAGCTAAGAAAAATTATCTTGTTCAGTATTTACTGTGTTCCAAACGGTGAGAGGGAAATAGTCTACTGATCTTTATTACTGGCTTTAGAGGCTAGAAATAATCCAGATAGATGTAATCATTTTTCATTTCTTTTTGAATGTGTGCTTGTGTGTGGTATGCATGCATACATGTACACAGGTTAGTACATGAGGGCCACATGGGTATCTGGAGGCCAGAGGAAAACCTGGGTGTTGTCCTTGGGATTACCACCCACACCTTGTTGAACACCAATTAAGTTAGACTAGCTAGCAAGAGCACCCAGGGACCTTCCTGCGTCCTCTTCCCACTGTGACTATAGGCAAGTGATATCACGTGCAGAATTTTAAGTAGGTACTGAGGATGGCACTCAGGTCTTTGGGTTCGCAAAACAAGCATTTTACCCACTGAGCTTTATCTGCTTCAGCTTTTGGTACTGATTTAAAGAAATAAAAGTCTCTCAATGCAATCTTCCTTAGCCTTTCCCTTCCTGGGATGAGTGAGGATCAGGTATGGTTGAGCCCCACATGGGGACAGGGCTGTTTTAGTGAATAGTCTACTAGGTGATCTGTACAACAACAGGAAAAACAAGGAGGAAGCAGGAACTGATGACAACCCAGAACTGATGACAACTCGAGGGGTTTTTGTTTTTCAAAAAGCATCAGAAATGCAAGCATTCAACAATGCCTAAATAAAGGAAGATTGATTGCAATGTGAGACATCATTGTGCCCATATCATAGAGCCAAAACTCAAGAGTGCCTACCAACCTGTCCATGAGAACACCAAAATAAGGTTTTATTTTTGTTATTGTTTAATTATCACAATAGACTTTATAGTCAGATATTACAGAGGAATGCATAACTCTGTCTGACAAAACACACTTTTCAAAACATCATCTAGAATAATACTTAAGCATATGTCAAGAGCTTGAATATACTTTTTCTTTTAGTTACGTGATTTCCCTTTCATTTTATCACTGACTATGATTAGGGACAAGCCAAAGGGTATTTGCATTAAGTGATTCTTTTTAAAAGACTATGTCTGAAACTGAAAGGAAAATGAAGTAAAGCCTAAAGTCTGAATACTATAGGACAAGAGAGGAAACTAACATTTGAAGCTTGGGCTTTCAAGTAGAGCATACCAGAGTTTGAAGCCTCTATCATCCACTTAGGAGGTATGTAACTGTAGAAATGTCATTTTATTTCTCTGAGGCTCTGTTTACTCATCTAAGAAAAAGGTGGTCATGCCTAAATTACAGTGTTTTGATGTTTAAATAAGATGGCATATGTAAACTTATTGATAATTTGCTTAATCAATGAAAGCTATTGTAATTAAATAGAAAAGTATTTCTGGGCTGGAGAGATAGCTTAGTGGTTAAGGTGTTTGCCTGCAAAGCCAAAGGATCCCGGTTTGATTCTCCAGGACCCACATAAGCCAGATGCACAAGGGGGCACATGCATCTGGAGTTTGTTTACAGTGGCTGGAGGCCCTGACGTGCCCTTTCTCTCTTTCTTTCTCTGCCTCTTTCTCTCTATCAAATAAATTAAAAAAATATATATATATATATTTTTTTTAAAAAGAAAAGTATTTCTGTCTCAAAGCAGTATAAGGTGGGATGTCTGAGTCTGTAACCTGTCACCTCAAATATAATAACATGATAAAGTTAATTGCTTTATTGGTTGATCATAGTTCTCTATTTATGTTATATATGCATAAAAATGGTATCATAAGGGCTGGAGAGATTGCTTAGTGGTTAAGCGCTTGCCTGTGAAGCCTAAGGACCCTCGTTCAAGGCTCGATTCTCCAGGACCCACGTTAGCCAGATGCACAATGGGACACACGCGTCTGGTGTTCGTTTGCAGTGGCTGGAAGCCCTGGCGCGCCCATTCTTTCTCTCTCTCTCTCCCTCTCTGTTACTCTCTCTCTCTCTTTCTGTTGCTCTCAAATAAATAAATGAATAAATAAATTTTTTTAAAAATGGTACTAAGAAGTAATTTTAAATTTGTGGACCCTACAGCCAGGCATCATCCAGGAACTTGTTGAAAATGTAAATTCTAAGGAATCTTTTCCTATGTGATCTGCACAACAGTCCTCCTAAATCAGAGGCCCCAGTGGTCAGATCTGTTAACATGGGTTTTAATGACCACCCAGGTAGGCCTGAGATAGGTCAAGGCTTGCAAAGTGTTAATCAAAACCCAACTTGATAAGAGCAAGGTCTCTTCCTAGGTGAGAAACATATCATAAATAAATCAACCATCGAGCACCGAAATAAGCTAGAAATGAAATGTAACAAGCAATTACTGAGGGAATGTCATAAATTTTTTTGCAAGCTATTAAGTTGGAGTTCTGTGAGTCTTGGCTAAAAATGATACAAAAACCCTGTCAAGCTATTACTTGCAGTCATCAAATTCACACTATTTCTATGAACATGGAAGTAATTATAATGTTATTAGGATTTAATTTCTAAGAAATAACTGTCTTTAAAGAGTCAATGTATTGGGTCTATACAATTTAATTACTAATCCCCCAAAAGGAATATCATTAATTACACCTATGACAGGCACATTCTAAGATTATTCCTAGGAACCATTTGAGATAGAAAAGACCAAATTGAAATTCATGAGCATTTCATGTTAAAAAAGATAGAATCAAGGTAGTATTAGGGCAGAAAGACAGGAATGTGTTAGTACTGTGAGAATAAAGGACAAGAAATGAGAAAGGGTGAGACTTATTATGGCAGAAATATTTAAAGTTTCCTAAGCAGGCATGCCCAGAACCATGTCATAATCTACCAAATGAGTTCAAATCATCAAATGGTAGTTTAAAACTACCCAACAAGTAATTAATTGAGTAGGAGAGATGGCTTAGTACTTGAGGCACTTGCCTGCAAAGCTGAAGGACCCAGGTTCAATTCCCCAGGATCCATATGAGCCAACTGCACAAGGTGGTGGTACTTGCATCTGTTTGCATCTGTTTGCAATGGCTGAAGGCCCTGGCACACCCATTCTCCCTATCAACCTGTCTGTCTGTCTATCTATCTATCTGCCTTTATCTTAAATAAATGATTAAAATGAGCTAGAGATGCATATTTTTTAAAAAGTAATTAATTATCATAACCAAATTGCCTATGAGATTCGGTTGAAAAACAACAATTATTATTATGGAAAATACTCTCTGTAAGCACATCTTGCTCCCGTTCCCCTTCACTTCCACTCTTTCACGAGCACCGTGTATCAATAGTGGGGCCACTTTGTGCTTCTGTCTTAATTTATACCTTGTGAGTATTTAGCTGTCAGTATGTCTCTTTTCCTGCAACAACAATTTCTTGTGTAGGTGAAAATGTACTTAATAAGCAACTTGTAGGAAGGTCTAGTTTTGAAAATTATCCAAGAGAAATTTATAGCACATTTCCATTACAAACAGAGAAGTACATGTACATATTCTCACTAATTATAATTTCAAAGAACTGTTATGTCCCAGACAGACTACCGAGGAGAATTTATTCACCTATTTTATTTCCATTCCTAAATTACTAATAAGAAAAATATCATAATTGTTCTCTGCTTTAACATATTATACCAAAAATTGAAATTAAAATAAATATGGTTATAAGATTTAAAGGAATTCAACAAAAACTTCCATTAATACCCCCTTATTCTTGTAATATTGCAACATTAGAATTTCACCTAAATTTTCAGAGAAACAAAAGCTTCAGACAAAAAAGCTTGAAATTTCAAATAAAAATTTTCATTAAATACTGGCAATTAATAATTACAATGGCATTCCTTTGGGAAATAGGAATCCATATGGCTTCTTTGTCTTTTCCTATACAAAATTTTCTTAAAATTCCAAATTGGACTGAAGAGCGCTCAACATTAAAGGAGAAGTAGCAATACCCCAGAGCCACACAATTCACGATCATGCAATGACATTACATTTATGGAGGGAGAATTGGCTGAAATAATTTGAGATGTTGAAGTGAAAATTACCTAAAATGAAAGAAGCAATCAAAAACATTCCTATAGATCTTGGATTGATAGAAAGCATGAACCAAAAGGGACAATACGTGAGTGCATTTTTGATGATACAATCTGCTTGCTTCCAGATATACACACGTCCAATAGTGATGTGAGAATGGGTAGCTATACATCTCATTTTCTACACCACTGAATGTAGGATTTAAAAAAATACAATTTTTTAAGTTAATGGAGTATATACAGCTTTCTATTTTACATCGGGTATCTGTTTAATGTTATAAAGTAAGCACCACAGAGCTGACTAATACACTTTTAAGGATAATTAGAAAACACAGGGGAAAAAAGTAACTAAGATCCATAGTGATCGCCACCATTTTACAGTGGATATTAGCATCACCTTGAAAATAGTTGGGAAAATTTAAGGTTTATGCGATAAAAAAGTTTAAATTTTCTAATTTCTACGTAAACATTGTACATAAGTAAACTTGCTCCTGATGAGTGAGATTAGAATCAGTGTGACAACAAAATTCTAGTACCTTCGCACCCTCTCTCAATCTGTCCATTGCAGAAAAGAGCATCCGAGATGAGATCTGGAAGGCGACCATTTAAGTCCACAGATGCCAGGCAGCCTTGAAAGCCTTCCTTAGCATGGACAAGTTTTGGTAAGGACTTATACGTTTCTTTAGCCACTCCACCAATATACAGGTCACCTGCAGAAGATCAAAATGTTTGTCACAAAAGTAGCATGGCATTGACTTTAAACATACGAGTAAATTTATGACTTGCTGTTTGGTTAGCAGTTCAAAACAATATAATATTTGAATAACACATTGGCCTCAGAAGTATTTTTAAAAACTACTACCGAAATAAAACCATCAGCTCCCCCATGGTTTCCCCAAATGGAAGGAACATGACCAAGCAGATGCATAACTCAGCATTGGGATCACAGCTCAGAGATTTCCTAAGTGTATGGTCCTGAGCAGGTCCTCTGATCAATGGTATCATCATTTTCAAAACAAGAATTATGAAACGTGTCTTGGGTGGGTTGCTATGAGACAGTGCCTAGGAAGCGCTTACCAGAGTAAACATAGGCAGGAGACAGACACCTTATCATTAATTAATCTGCTGCTGGGGGGAGCTGTAGGTCTTTTAGCTAAGAAGAACATCAAGGTCACTCTGGTGACTACAGTCACCTTCTATACCATCTGAAGCCCACCTGCTGCTCTTGTGTTTTGTTCACTAACTCACTCAAATAACGGTCTCTCTTATAAGTGAATATGACACAAGTGTGCAAGGGTTTCTTTCTTTTCTTTTCTTTTTCTTTTTTTTTTTTTTTTTGGTTTTTCAAGGTAGGGTCTCACTCTAGCTCAGGTTGACCTGGAATTCACTATGTAGACTCAGGGTGGCCACAAACTCACAGCAATCCACCTCTCTCCGAGTGCTGGGATTAAAGGCGTGCTCCACCACGCCCGGCAAGGGTATCTTTGATGAGTGAAAGAGTACCACTGTTAACGCTTTGTGCTGCTCTGGTATTTGTCAACAATTACCGGGCTTTTCTTTTCACAGTTTTAGTGCAGTTTTACACGGAACAGTTTGCTCATCTTTATTGTCTTCAGGTCTCTTGTTTGAGAACTTTAGGGACCACACTTAAGACATCCACTGCAACCCTGTTTCGTTCATTTTGCCTGGTTTTCCGTTGTGGATTACTCGGTGTCTGGATGACATTTCATAGATCTGGTTCACATTTAGTGCAGAACATAAGGAGGAGTAACTCCAAATTCCACAATACACTGCTCTTGTCTCTAAGTTTTTGTGACTTACTTTTATCAACTGCTTCTTTAAAATTTCTTAGCATTTGAATTTTCTTGCTCACATTAATCATTCTAAATAACCTCATGTGTCTTAGTATCTTTTCCACAGGACGGAAAAAGCTTCTATAGTCCTAATGTTTATTTGGACCCCTCTATGTTCTCTTTGGACACTTGAAAAGAGGAACTGATATTCACGGTATTTGTTGAGGTGTAAGTAACAAAGTCCTTGCTCAGTCTTCAAACCGGATATCTAATGTCTTCAGAGCATTCATGAAATTGTAATCAGCAAGGTAAAGCAAAATTTTAGTCCTCACGCTTGTGAATTGTATTGAGAAATCACTTGGCAGTGAAAAACAATGTCATTTGGCCTCAGAAAATGAGAAACCTAACTCCTCAGCCTACTAACGAAAGCTTATTGTGTTGTACAGTATTGGCTAATGGTATTTAATTAGTGCAGAAAACACTGGCTGTGTTTGCTTCTCTCATCTTTTAAACTGAGTTGAAGAATAATCATTATCCTTAAAATTTATGGATCACATGGTTTTGGTTTTAGAGAGGATGCTACTTTCGTTGCACTATTTGATTTTTGCTTCATATTTCTGTTCTTTACTTTGTCTTTTGTCTCACTTAAATCCAAGCCATACCATCTCAGCTTCCTCAGCGAGAACTTGAGTCATAAATCAAAAATATAAAATTAAGTTTTCTGCATTTGAGTCCTGAAATTTTAGACTTTTCTAGGAATGAGATAAAAATTTTTTTTAGTCATTTGCATAAGGAGAGGAAATCCTTTCTGCACCCCATTTGGACAAGCAGGGGAGAAGTTGCAGGAGCCTGGTCATGTGATCATGGTCGTCGGTGTCAGTCCAGTCTGAGGGCTGGCAGGCTGAAGAGTCAGGCTGATCTGTGAGTATTCCCTCGGGAGAACCCAGTGCCAACTGTGAGATCCTTCAAAATAAATGGCTGCACTCTAGATACAGATTTCTTAGGACTTTCCATCCTCCACTGTGGTGTGTGAGCAGGAGAACAATTTCTACAGCGATCAGGAATAGCAGCAATCTAACTTGAGCCATGCACATGAGAACAAAGAGTCTTGTAGCAGTTCATTGGGAACCCAAGATGAAACTAGAGTGTTCATGACCAGCTTGTAGGCTACCTCTATTTACCTTTCTATTCCCACGAGACTGGCATGACAGAAGTTTCTTCTGCTTGTCCCTAGCAACTAAGTCATAACTCCAGTAAGAGAAGGGAACACTCCAAAATTGTGTTTTCTTTAAAACAAAGAATCTCAGCCCAAAACAGAAATAAAGATGTTACATATAAAAAGACTTATGTTTTGTACCTAAGAGAATGTGATTTAAGATTTATACTTTCACATGTCTAACATCAATTCAGGGATACATTCCCTGCGTTCATTTACTATATTTATTAGGAGGGCATAGCTCTCTTCCATGACTCAAAGACAGTATTAGATAAAGATGGAGAACTGGGGCTGGAGAGATGGCTTAGCGGTTAAGCTCTTGCCTATGAAGCCTAAGGACCCTAGCTTGAGGCTCAATTCCCCAGTACCCATGTAAGCCAAATGCAGAAGGTGGGCACATGCATCTAGAGTTTGTTTGCAGTGGCTGGAGGCCATGGCGCTCCCATTTTCTCTCTCTCTCTCTCTCTCTCTCTCTCTGCCCCTTTCTCTGTCTGTCGCTCTCAAATAAATAAATAAATAAAGTATAATAAAAAAGATTAGACTGCTTTAAAAAAAGGATGGAGAACTGAATGGAAAAAATTTTTTACTGTTTTCAGATAAAAGTTATATAGGGAATACTGAATATTTGGTAGCCTATATTTTTCTTCCTGATTCCAACTTCCTGGAAGAGAGCCCCTGAGTACTTTTCTTTTCAGGTACTCACATGCTGCCTAGAATTGGACTGTGTGCACAGTGGACACACACTAACTGCTGTTCACTGCCCAATAGACTGGGGTTGCAGTAGAAAAAGAAAAGGAAGAAGCACAGCATGGCGAGGCACTGCTTGGGAGAGAGGTAACTGGAAGACGCCCACCCGTTCTTTCCCTGCCCATTTCCAACCACAACTGCTATTTCCAATTAGTAAACTTATTTGCCTGACAACTTTTTATGACTTATTGAAGAGAAGTAGTGGTCTTTTCCCCTGAGTTACCACAGGGTAGAAAACATCAGGCAATGCAGGATATGAGATGGGCCTCAGACATACCAGGCACATGAGTCTGTCTTTAGAAGCTATGACTCATTTTCATTTTCATTGCTGAGGCTGCACTTAGCACCCTGACTTAGTGCTGCTGTCTTTAGAAGCTCTTGATATATCAGATAGTGGTCTTCAGACCCTTGGACTGTCATTTGGAGAGAACAAAGGAAACTCTTAAGTGGTCTCAGCCCTATGAATATTACCACCTCATCAAACATGCAGCTTCCCCTTTGATCCTTGGAATGATGGAAGGAAAATGACCCATTAGCACTAATGGGCCCTCATTGGTAGTGTCCTTGCATATGAAGCAAGATCTACTTCATAATGACCATATGTATGAGCAAGAGCCTGGGTGGCATCCATTAGAAGTTTCCAATACAGTTGCAACTAACCTGTTGCCTGGTACTCATGGTGATTGTCTGATTCTTATTACCTGTTAAGTAGACCACAGACAGGAAATGGAAGAGTTGGGATATTTTCAGGCAAAGATACAGAAGACATTTTATAATGTAGCCAACTTTAGACATTCAGGAAGTAAGTTTCTTGTTTTTTTTTTGTTTTTTTTTTGTTTTTTTGAGGTAGGGTCTCACTCTAGCCCAGGCTGAACTGGAATTCACTCTGTAGTCTCAGGGTGGCCTCAAAGTCATGGCGATCCTCCTACCTCTGCCTCCCGAGTGCTGGGATGAAAGGCGCACACCACCATGCCCGGCTAGAGAGTAAGTTTATTAAATCTCAGTCTTAAGCTTACATAAAGCACTGGGCGTACATAAACACTGTGTTCCTCTCGAGCCATCTTGAAATGATTTCAAAGTAACTATTCCCTAGTAGTTGTGGGACAATGAGTAAGGAATATATACAAAGATTTTAGTTATATCTGACTAGAAAGTCTGGTCTTATCAATTACTCATTCCTGCATTATAATCTTTTTTCTTTTGGTTTTTCAAGGTAGGGTCACACTCTAGCCGAGGTTTACCTGGAACTCACTATGTAGTTTCAGGGTGGCCTTGAATTCACGGCAATCCTCCTACCCCTGCCTCCCAAGTGCTGGGATTAAAGGCATGTGCCACCACACCCGGCTGCACTATAATCTTTTTAAATAATATAATTTCTTTAAGAATCGGGTTCTCCATCTGTGGAGTGGAGTCAGTGGTGCTAATAAGGCCTGCTTTGTGAAGTCATGCGGCTTACAGAAAACATTTGCAAAACAAGTGGTGTAAACCAAGTACTCAGCATGCGACTGCTTCTGATGTGGCTGTGTTGTTGTCTGGTAAGAGATGTATGCCCGTGATCTGCCTTATCTGAGCTGGTCACACTTTGAAACTCAGAAGAATGAGAAGTCCAATTTGTCCCTTTGTTTCAAGTACAATTAGAGTGACAAGAAGTCAAGTTTGCAAGTCTTTCATTGCATCCACTTGGTTTGATTTAATTTATAGTCATTTGTGTGCTGAAATATGTCTTTCATTGTCCTCTCAATGGGTCAGAGAACTCCTTTGACCTACTCAATTTGAATCTCAGCTGCAGTGGATCCAGTAAGATGAACAGGACTGTTATGTGATAAATGTCTTCTGATTTAATACAAACAGATTAAAAGATTAAAAAACATTCTGTAAAGCCTAAGGGCCAACTTGTAAGCAACTTGTAAGCTTAGGCTACATGTACAGCCTATCAACAAAATATCACTATATTTGTGAGGTGAAGGATCTCGGAAGAGCTGCACTCAGAAGAAAAGTAGCAGCACACATTATTTTGAAATCATATAGGCTTCAGGTATGGGGATTGAATGCACTGATATACCAAGAAGATGGCCTACAAAGAAGGGACCAAGGAGACAGATGGGAAGGATAGAAGAGAAGAATATTCAACTACTTATTCACTAACGTAAGCAATACTGGATAAGGAGAGAAAGACAAAAGAAATCTTTCAAGTGAAAAGTAATAGGACCTGATGAAACTTATGACTGCTGGCAGGCAAAGGAGAGAGAGGGAGAGCGATCGAGGGAGAGAGAGAGAGACAGAGAGAGATTGAACAGGAAAGAAAGAGTATGGGACGCCCAAGGACAGAAGTAAACGAGGGAATTTAAAGTAGTAAATTGGGGAGATGAAATTGTAGCAAGCATTAAATGAGGAACTGGAGTGCTAGTGTGTTACAAGGGACCCAGTGATGTTGAAGGAGGACAGTAGAAACCTAGCTTTACTAGGCAGTGTCAGTTTGGGGTTGGGGTTCAAGGAGAACCAAGAAGTGTCAGCTCGCCAGCTGTGGCACCAGAAACTCTGGACAAGAATGTCTATAAAATGGCCTGGATATCCATGACCTCACAGTGCCCGACACTACCTACACAAGACCATCACAAGAGGAGGAACAGATCATGACATCAAAATAAAAGAGAGACTGACTGAGATGGGGAGGGGATATGATGGAGAATGGAGTTTCAAAGGGGAAAGTGGGGGGAGGGAGGGTATTACCATGGGATATTTTTCATAATCATGGAAGATGTTAATAAAAATTGAGAAAAAAAAAAGAATGTCTGAGCGAGACAGAGCCACAGTACCCTCCTACTGCGCACAGACTACTGCGCTACCTGGGCTGGCTGACCCAACTGGGCTGACTCTCGGGTACATCCTCCACATTTCCAGACAATCAGGTCTTCCCCTTACATACCTGAAAGTGATGCTGTAAAGGCTCAGGCCTTGCAGTCTCTTTCTCTCTTTCCTCTGGACATGACCCTCAGAGTGAGTGTGTGTGTGTGTGTGTGTGTGTGTGTGTGTGTGTGTGTGTGTGTGTGTGTGTGAATCCCTTTGCTTGGGCCACGGGGACACATGAGTCTGGCTTTCCCTCTCCCAGCCTGGCTGGATGGGGTGGGGGCCTGCGCAGAGCATAACACCATTCCTTGGCTTGGATGGCTTTTCGGTTTGCCTCTGCTCTATAGTTATGGGTAACTGCTCACTTTAACTGCATGTATGATCTTTCTCTGATCTCTGAATCTACCACGTGGGAGCTTTCACTGGCTCTGGACTTGCTGCCTGGGTACTTGCTGTAGACTCGGGGTAACCATGAGTGAAACGCTCTTCGCTCAGTTCTCCTCTGAATTTCTCTTCTGCTTTGGTCCCTTTCCTCTTCGGGAAAGCTCATGGCAGATGCCACGTGTGTGTCCTGAGCCCCTCCACATATACATCTAAGTGCTACTTTCCATGTGCTGACAACTCTCTTCCAGTCCTTTTTCTAAAGACCTCAATTTCTCTTAAATGAACCTTATAAACTATACAGTGTTTCCAGAGGACAGCATATTTCCTAAACCCCACACTTTGTGATTTCTCCCTTAATAAAATTAACAGTTCACAATTTATCCTTCTTGAGTCTGTCTTTATTGATTCTTTATTAATGATAGGACAGAACCCATAACTTGGGAGCCCATAAATTCTGGGGGGATCCCTTCTGAACCCCCAAATCCTGCATCAATGTGACATGGTGTTTAGGGAACCGAGGTTGGAGCTTGGAGTCATCCTTTGGGAATCATCAAACAAAAGCAGAAAAAAGGAGTCTTTTCTCTGCATACAGGGGGCGTAGGGCAATCAAAGCACACTCACAGTTCTGCCTTACACTAGGAGGATGTAAGTGTCAAGCTATAATTAGTCCCTGGACTCAGCTTGCTTAATTATTCATATGTACTTTTTTGCTTCCTCTTAAGCATCCCATTTTTATTTTCATTAAAAAGAACACACAAAGGGCTGGAGAGATGGCTTAGCAGTTAAAGCGCTTGCCTGCAAAGCCAAAAGACCCAGGTTTGATCCCCCAGGACCCACCTAAGCTGCATGCACAAGGTGGCACATGCGTCTGTAGTGTATTTGCAGAATCTAGAGGCCCTAGCACACCCATTCTCTCTCTACTTCTCTTTCTCTCTCTCTCTCAAATAAATTAAAGAAAATGAACACACAAAAGACCACCGTTGTATAGATTTGAATAACTACAACAGGAAATGTAAGAAGTCTCTCAAAAATTCTTAACAGTGGGGTTTTGTAGGGAAATTGAAATCATACACTCTTGCTTATTTTCCTATTGCTGATCTGGAGAAGGTATAAATAAGACCTCCTATCAACCAGGAGGAAAACCATTCACAGGACTAGTCTCTGAGTGTGTCTGTAGTCTAGACAGTCAGGGTATCTTTCCTACCTCAAGTCTCTGAGCATGTCTATAGTGTGTAGTCAGAACACCTCTCCTCACCCCAGGGGATAATTAACCTCTGCTCTCAAATTCGCATTATTATATTTATTTTTTCATCTTTCATTTCAGACCCACAAAGAAGCATATAAAGGTCAGATTTTATAATGATATATCAAGGTCACTATTCTTGGGGAGACAAATTAAATCTAACCCTATTTGTATGAAAGGTATATTCTATTACACAGAAAAAAAATCATTTGTCATCCACTGGGAACAAATCCTATTATTTACTTAACTTTAAAAAAAAAAAGACAAAAAGCCCAGGGGCTTACATGGAAATAGTATTAAATGACTAAAAGCAAAAACAAGAAATGGGAAATATTGTTATAATACATGTGAGCCTATGAATAGACATATGGTATCTTTATGACAAATCTCACGTAAAACTGGTCCACAGACACTATCCAAGATCATTTCTAAGTTCAGAATATGCCAAATGTTCAGCATTTAAGTGTAAAGAAACAATTCAATTAGCTATGTTGCTCTTAGAAGATCTGGGTCTTAATGATCTCTATGAAGGAATGCTTAGTGGTCCTGAGTTTGTTTTTTTTTTTTTTTTTTTTTTTGGTTTGAGTTTTTAAACTGCCAACTTCACACATCATAGTTTTCCTTGTTACATGAAGGAATGGATCCTATAGCAATCTAGTTTTTGTTTTTTTTTTTTTTTTTGGTTTTTCGAGGTAAGGTCTCACTCTAGCCCAGGCTGACCTGGAATTCACTATGGAGTCTCAAGGTGGCCTTGAACTCATGGTGATCCTCCTACTTCTGCCTCCTGAGTGCTGGGATTAAAGGCCTGCGCCACCACGCCCGGCTTAGCAATCTAGTTTTGATTTCATGAAAAACGTCTCCAAGCTGGGCGTGGTGGCACACACCTTTAATCCCAGCACTCGGGGGACAGAGGTGGAAGGATCACCGTGAGTTCAAGGCCACCATGAGACTACATAGTGAATTCCAGGTCAGTCTGGGCTGGAATGAGACCCTACCTTGAAAAGCTAAAGGAAAAAAAAAAAAAAAAAAAGTCTCCAAGTCCGTTTCTCTATTCTTACCCTAGATTTCCAGGTTCAGCCTAAAATAAAACCGACATTGTCTTCTCCTGTGGGGACTCTGGACAATGACCTCTTCAACATTTCCTGGTTCGCAAGAGGCCTGTTACTATCTCCCTGCTACACTGACTGAAATTCCAAAACCATTTGTGTACTCTGGATCTCATATCTTATACTGAACCTATTTCTGAGGACGGATGACTTACCCTTGCCATCACTTCTAATACTGATCTCTCTGTTTTCCTTCGCTTTATAGTTCTTGTCCATTTTTCCTCTTTTTGTGCAGTAACTCATTATCTGGTATCCTTTTGTTTCTGGAGCCTCCTTATCAGCTCCACAGCTCCCTTCCCACTGTGTCCTGACATACTGACTATCCGTGTCCCTCTATAATCTAATTTTGAAGCATTCTTCCTGAAATCTTTTGCTACCTTTGAGCGTTCTTTGGCAATAACTTTTGCCTGCTACATGATTGATACTATATCACCTCCCCTTATATCTTGATCTTTAGTGAAACTGAAGTTATGCTCATATCTGGACTCTTGCATGTTCAGGCCACTCTGTCTCTGTTTACAACACACTTCACTTCTATCACCAGTGCCTTTCCTCTGCTGGTGCTGCATTGCACAACCCATTCAATCTCTCTGTAGTGGGGTCTACTCTCATTCTACCTTGATAATATATTCTTTTTTCTATTCATCTGCAAATATAATCATTAAGCTCAGATAAAATTTTGAATCTCTTTCCTACCATATATATCTTTCAGTTCAATGTATGAGTCTTATCTCCCATTCCTTACAAATATTTTGAAGAGCAAACAACCCGATTACTTTTATAGTCTCACACAAATTGGACATTAGTAATTATTTGTTGACCCACTCAAAGGAAGAATAATTAGTAGTTAATATTCAGTGAACAATCATCTAAATAATGACATAGTAAAGCTACATGAATCCAGCATTCACACTTGTCTCTAAGTTCCTTCTCTTGAGAAATAAGGAGCAAAGTAGATCATGGGATCTTGAGAAATAAGGAGTAAAGTAGATCATGGAATCTCTCTTCTGGTCTCCTACTTAAGCACAGAGATGAAGCTATTCAGATGATTAGTAGAATTAAGTGAAATGGGATGTTTTTCTATTCAGACAGAGTAAGTTGTCAGAATAATTCATAAGCAGTTTTAATTAATATACACTGTATTTACTGTAGAGAAATGTTAGAGAAATGAATATGGGGTATAAAAGTAGACTGAAACATAAATGTGTGAGAGTGAGGATCCATTCTTGAGTTCTGATGCAGTTAAATTACGTTAAAAACCCTGGTGGAAGATTCACGGTGAGCCTCTCTGAGACCTCTGATTAACTGGTCTGGTGGTGCTTTCTTTCTCTGTGGTACAACATATACAAACATAGCCTCACTCACGCAGCCTCACACGTCACATCCTTCTCCCTATGGGGCATGCTCACTCTCTGCAGACCCTGTACTCTGTGGCCCTGCCACTGCCTCACAGAGACACGAGCATTTGTTCCTCTCCACACAGCCGTTCTTGAAGCCGTCACTTAAGGACTCCTACAACTGGAGACTTTCTCTAATGAAACTGCTATTTCTTGGGTGCTTGTTGGACTCTGATGTTCTTGACTTGAAAGTAGGCTCCCACTTATTATTTGAGTTAAATTGAAAAATAAACTTCTAAATTTCATAAAAATCAGAGAAAAGTGAATTCAGTAGAAAGCCTTATCTGTATGAACTAGGGTCTCCTCTTTGTTTCAAATACTTATGCATTGATGTTGGGCATCACCATGGTGATACCTAAAAAGAGGACTGGGGGTATAACTTAGACATGAAGTGCATGCCTAGCATTCAACTGGCACTGACAGTAATCTTTAAAAAAGGGTTGGGGAGCATTCTCCACCTTAATTATTATAGACATCACTAGTGTAATGGCTTCAATTTTACTAAGCACTTGCGTTGACATTGATTTATTTGTTTGCTGTCTGGTAAGTTATGAGTGTGGAAAGAATACCATGACCATATTCTACACTCATGTTAAGATCGTAGACAACAATCCCAGAAAACAGAAAAGTTTAACTGAAAGCAAGATCTTCTAAAACTTGACTCTTTCCACTTCATCCACCGTGGCCTAGACAGTGGGCACCCCAAGTGACAAATGGTCCGTTTCTATAAAATACAGGGAAATTTTTGAGAGTTTGGAGAGCTGAGAAAAGTAACAGCATTGTTAGTAGGAATTCCAAGAAGTTAAGTCTCAGGGTCATAAGAGATTCATAACAAGAGATGGAAAATAAAGCAGTAAATTTGGCTCCCTAATTATATAAAATATCAAATTCTGACAAGTGTGTTAAATTCTTATGACACAAAAATTTGACTTTTAGATATGGTAGCTACTTTTCTATTGCTTCTCCAAAAGAATGAAGGCAGAGCCGGGCATGGTGGCACACGCCTTTAATCCCAGCACTCAGGAGGCAGAGGTAGGAGGATCGCTGAGAGTTCAAGGCCACCCTGAGACTACAGAGTGAATTCCAGGTCAGCCTGAGCTAGAGTGAGACCCTACCTCGAAAAACCAAAAAAAAAAAAAAAAAAAAAAAAAAAAAGAATTAAGGCAGACACTTGAATGCATCATAGACCCAACCTAATACTAATACTTCTATATGATGGGGGAGGTCACTCCAACAAGGCTAGAATTCAGGCCTCAGCATTTTCCTATAGTAATATTTTCTTTTGAGAGTTCATGTTTTCATTACTTTTATGGGCAGAATAGGGAGTGCTTTCCATTCTGACATTTTGTTTCTAGGTTAAATTTTGAAGTAAAATTGCCTATTGGAGGATTTTTTTTTTTTTTATTTAAGTAGGATTCTGAAATGTACCAAATGAAGACAGATTTTGTTTGTGTATTTGGCCAACAGACTGAAGAAACCTGGTAGGCATGCTAAATGGGAAATAATAAAATGAAATTGCTATGGGGGTGTGTGTGGTAATCCATCTTCTTTTAAATCCACTCTATGCCAGTGACACTGGCAGATGGGGTGTGAGTTCAGGCATAGAAATTCGTGCCAAGCTCACTTCATTTCGTTGCTTTAAATTTCCAAATTTACCTTTAAGTGAAAACCAGGCACAAACATAACCCACATTTTTCCTTTGCTCCCTTCCATGTGGCAATAGCTGACACAGACACCCTTCACAGTAGATAATTCTGCTGCCAACGTGTGCTTTCTTCTCCTTTTTTCTCTTTTGACTGTGTGTCTCTGTCTGGAATTTCAGGTGGGTCTGCAGAGATTCCAGACCTCACCTGTATGGTTACATCTTCCATGTGGATTATGACTTGGTTTGGAAGAGGCTTTGACCTCTGGTCTATCAATTCTAACGGCAACCCTTCACTATACTCCGGTGGTCCCTATCCCCGCAACTGGTCAAGTGAGTCAAGTATCCTGAAAAGGTCAGTCACTGGCCTTGGACAATACATTCACTGCAAGGAAAAGGATGCTGGCATAGCAGTCCCCCTGACTAACAGGTTACTTCTTTCCTTACTACCTAACACTGTCTTTTCTTTTTCTTTTTATGAAAAACATTTTCAGTGACAGAAAGAGAATAAGTAAGTAGGTGAAACATAACCTCTGGAAATTCATAGAGTTGTAAATATGGAATAAACAATAGGACCTATGAAAGCTTGCTATTTTTTCCTGAGACTTTTGCATAGTTCTATATAAAATTTTGATTTTCTTTTCTGAAGCAATTTTTATTCCCCAAATTTTCTCATCTCAAAATAAAGGAGGGCTGGAGAGATGGCTTGCCTGAGAAGCCTAAGGACTCAGGTTTAATTTCTCAGTATTCATGTAAGCCAGATGCACATGGTGGCACATGTATGTGGAGTTCGTTTGCAGTGGCTACAGGCCCTGGCACATCCATTCCTTCTCTCTCTCTCTCCATGTATATGTATGTATGTATTCCTCTCAAATAAATACATTAAATTAAATTTTAAAAATAAAGGAAAGTTTAGCCAGGTGTGGTGGCGCATGCCTTTAATCCCAGCACTCGGGAGGCAGAGGTAGGAGGATCGTCATGAGTTCGAGGCCACCCTGAGACTCCATAGTGAATTCCAGGTCAGCCTGGGCTAGAGTGAGACCCTACCTTGAAAAACCAAAAAAAAAATAAAGGAAAGTTTATTTCATATGAGTGGACCTCCTGGTATTTGAAATTTAAAGAATACCTTTTCCCTATAATAATGGTGTATTTTTTGTTTTGTTTTGTTGTTAGTGGTGGTACTTTATCGAGATAGTGTTTTGCTATAGCCCCAAGTGACCTGTAATTCACTATGTAGTCTCAGGATGGCCTTGAACTCATGACTGTCCTCCTCCCTCTGCCTCCGCAGTGCCGGGATTAAAGGGGTGTGCCGTCACGCCCGGCATAATGGCCTAATTAATACAGGTCAAATACGGGACTTACTCTCTACTTTGACAGGCAGGATAAAAAAGGTTTTGCCCAGCAACACTTGTGTGATTAATGTGAAAAGACAGTGTAGTGTGCAGAACACATACGCGCAGCTTATGCACACGGCCAAAGATCTAAACTATTATGAGCTTCACAGAACCAAATAAAACATTTATTTTTCCATAAGCATCTAAGCTCTTTGTAGTTTTTGTTTCTCTTTAAAAGGAATCCTTCTAAGCTGCAAGATGGAATATTCCCAATATGATCACTAGATCCTTCTGGAGTAGTATTTTACCTTGTGTTATGTCTCCGAATACTTCATTTTTTCAGTAACATGTAAATACAAGGACCCATCTTCAAAAGCATGAGGGGGAGAACTTGCCCTAAAGGCTTAGGAAACAAGAGGGCTGTGACCACTGAAGAGCTAGCAATGGCCTTTGGATCAGTTAGTGAATGATTGACAGGCCAAGCCCCAACCACTCAACCAAGTACGTATGTTCTATAGGATAGATGGAAAATACATAATGATCATTTTTTATTAGATAAAATTCAGTGCCAAACTGGGATGCATTCCATTGAGCTATTAGATAAGGAAATCCCTGATGCCCCCCACCCCCCAAACAAAAAAAACTACAGGCTATTGCCAAGGCTCTTGGTTGCCTACCAGAACAAGATGGTAAGACCCTATTGCTGAAGACTCCATGTGCTTCGTCTGCAGGTCACTGAGAAATCAAGCTGAGGCGGAGTGGGAAGCCCCTCCCTGCTGACTCGCTGTGAGGGTGCTGGAAAGATCTGTGCTCAATGCAGCCTTATGAGAGGCAGAAAACTCTCACCAAGGGTGTTAAATAGCCGTGGATCCTGAAAGCCTTAAGACTGGCCAGCCGGGCCAAGTGAGCCAACTAGTGCAATAGAGGCATGTCTTTTATGGGGGAAAGCAGCTGCTCTCTAATTGGAGTAGAGGTCCTCTCCATGGGAGGGAATGCATGCCTGGTACTGAAAACCCAGTCAAAAGCCTATGGCAGGGCAGGGCAGGAGCCCTAAGTGAGTAACACCTTCTGTTTTCTGGCTAAATGCCTATATTATGCCCACCCAGCTGCCCTTTATGTTTATACACATATATTAATGCCACTCTCCCTTTTGGTTAGAGGAAGCTTCTCTTTTCAGACGGCGGATATCACCAGGGTAACTGAAAACTGGCCGAAATGGTAAGAAGAAGCGGCAGTGCGGTGTTCAGCACTGAGACATCTCTATCGCACCCCCAAGGTTCAGGATCCATTGCGGAAGCAGTGGTGGCAGAAAGAATGTAAGAGCCAAAGGAAGGATAGACTGCTACAGTGCAATCTTCCAGATACAAAATGACCTTGATATTCATGACCTCACACTGACTGACCCCTACCTACACAACACATTCATAATAGAAGGAAAAGAGGGTGACATAAAAATAGAAGAGAGATTAGTTAGAAAGGAGAGGGGATTCAGTGGAGGGTGGGTTTGAGGTGGGAAGAATGGGGTTGGGAGGTGGGAATTATCATGGTTTATTGTCAATACTTATGGAGGCTGTAAATAAGTTTTTTAAAAGATAACAAAAAGGTTGTCTATAGTGTTTCATTAGAACTTCAGCAGCTAAGGAGATAGAATCAATATATATGCTCAGAGAAAGGATGAAAACATATGAAAAATAAAAGCCAAAATTCTCATTTTATTTTCAACAATAGGGAGCAAAATTGTCAGCATTACCCAAAGGAGTAATGACATACAAAGTTTAAAAACTGAGTTTTAGGGCTGGAGAGATGGCTTAGTGGTTAAGTGCTTGCCTGTGAAGCCTAAGGACCCCTGGTTCGAGGCTCGATTCCCCAGCACACACGTTAGCCAGATGCACAAGGGGGCGCACGCGTCTGGAGTTCGTTTGCAGTGGCTGGAGGCCCTGGTGTGCCCATTCTCTCTCTCTCTCTCTCTCTCTTCATCCTTCTCTCTCTGTCTGTCACTCTCAAATAAATAAACAAAAAAATTTTAAAACACTGAGTTTTATATTGAAGACAATGTTTCCTTTTATTACATGGCATCCCATGGTTAAAAATAAGTATTATCTTTTATTCTAAATTCATAAAAGTGCTTCAAATATGTACATAAATGTCTATAGTAACATTTAAATAATGCTATAAACCTTAGTTCAAATCTTATATCTGCAACTTGGTGCTATGTAAGGGCAGAAAACAATGTTTCTGAAACCCCATTTTCTCATCTCTAAAGTGTGGGCATCAACAGCTTGTGTTATTGATTATGTCATGATTAAGACACCATACTGTGAAATGGAATGCTGAGAATTAACTTCTGACAGAAGTACCAACAGAATAAAATATCATCAATTAAATCAACAACATAAATAGCAACATGGCTAGAGGGATGGCTTAGCGGTTAAGGCATATGCCTGCAAAGCCAAAGGACCCAGGTTCGATTCCCCAGGACCCACGTTAGCCAGATCCACAAGGGGGCACACACATCTGGAGTTCGTTTGCAGTGGCTACAGGCCCTGGAGCATGCCTATTCTCTCTCTCCCTTCCTCTCTCTCTCTCTCTCTCTCTCTCTCTCTCTCTCTGTGTGTGTGTGTGTGTGTGTCTGTCTGTCTCCCTCGCTCTCTCCAAAATTAAAATTAAAAAAATTAAAAACTGAGCCAGGCGTGCTGGCGTACGCCTTTAATCCCAGCACTCAGGAGGCAGAGGTAGGAGGATCGCCGTGAGTTCGAAGCCACCCTGAGACTCCATAGTGAATTCCAGGTCAGCCTGGGCTAGAGTGAGACCCTACCTCAAAAATCCAACCAACCAACCAAACAAACAAACAAACAAATAAATAAATAAAAAAAAAAAAAACTAAAAAAAGAAAGAAGAAATGAGAGACTCGTGAATGTATAGGGAAATGATGCATGGAAATTACTCACGGTCAAGAGTGGGCCCCACGTGCCTGGGAAGAAGCTAACTGAACTGTGGAGAGACAGTGGCAGTAAGTAGCCCTGGATAGAGCAGAGCACTGTCACTCTACAAAGGTTGACTTTGAAAGTCAGACAGAGAAGTCTTGGATGAAACCAGGAAAGCACCAGGAGAGAAGGAATGAACTTGACTAACGTGGCAGACGAAGAGGCCGGCCTCAGACCTAGCCTGAGTAAGCAGGTTCAGGAACACAGCAGCAGAAGGCTGCAGGAGTTTGAGCTCATCCTCCCACCACCGCCAGGGATTATTCAGAGAAGGTCACTGCTTCAATTCTGATACTTGACTGATAATTTAGATTGGCTATTTTTAAAATTTCTAACTAAGATTGTTGATAGGGTAAATACCTATAACACTGTCTTAAAAGTGAGTGCAAGCATTATCTTTACACCTGTACATATGTCAAGTACCCCAACACATCTTAAAGTGACAGCTTGAGCTAAAAATATTGTGATTTGATTGTATTCGACCATAATGCCTATTTTATGTAATACTTCATAGATACACCTTTAACAAGGTGCTTGACATCTAAGCACCCCGTAACTGATACACCCCAACACATCTTAAAGTGACAGCTTGAGCTAAAAATATTGTGATTTGATTGTATTCGACCATAATGCCTATTTTATGTAATACTTCATAGATACACCTTTAACAAGGTGCTTGACATCTAAGCACCCCGTAACTGATAGCATGGGTCATAATTATAATGAAGATAGCAATATGCAGGTAATTTTTCAGATGTTTGATTAGCAAATAAGAACAGATCAAAGTCATGCATCTTTCATGAAAATATTCAATCTTGTTTGTCACCCATTGCTGTGCATGTTTTGAAGTTATGCCCCAGGAGATATACACGTAATTACATCATGGACCATCAGGTTTACTCAAAAATACATGGAATCATACATGTTAAAATTATAAACATTATGGTCTGTTGTATTATAGAAATGACATATTAGTCTCAAAGCTTACAGTGTTTGCAATCTATGTTCAGTTCCAGAACTCCGTGGGAGATCTAAGGAGTGTGTGTGTGTCTGTGTGTGTGTACTAGGGACAGTGAGTGTGGAGTAAATGCTATGGAGAGAAAGAAAACCTCCTCCAGATGAGCTAGGAATGCCAATTGCTGACATCATACTGAGCATTTACTAAGAAACCTGGGAATGCCAGATGGGTGGACATGTGTCATGGGAATTACAAGAAAATGACCAACGTTGGGCTGGGGAGATGGCTTAGCGGTTAGGCACTTGCCTGTGAAGCCTAAGGACCCCGGTTCAAGGCTCAGTTCCCCAGGACCCACGTTAGCCAGATGCACAAGGGGGCGCACGTGTCTGGAGTTCGTTTACAGAGGCTGGAAGCTCTGGCGCGCCCATTCTCTCTCTCTCTCTCTCCTTCTCTCTGTTCTCTCAAATAAATAAATAAACCAAAAAAAAAATTAAAAAAAAAAAGAAAAAAGAAAATGACCAACGTATCACCACCAACTTTCACGTCCAAGGTGAACCGTACGAGATCCCTGGAGCATCAAGAATATACTGGTGCACCTTGTGTATTATGGTAAGAATTAAGGGAGATCTCACTGTAAATATGTATACCAGGAAAAGGATATGCGCTCTCAGACATGGCTAAGGTAATAATGATTAGTAGTTAATGCTGCTGTCATCATCACTGTACCACTGTAATATTTGCCTTTATCTCCTCAACTCTAACATGAAGGTACGTACTGCATCTTCACCACATTTTCGTGAAATTGAACAGAATTCACATGGAGATCTCTCATCTACTTCTTAGTAGGGTGGATGATGTTGAAGATGAGAGTCATGCACCTGACACTGCCTAAGGATATTCATAAAAGAAACAGTGGAGATGTCACTTCTCTTACCTTTATCTGATGTCAAAATGTGTCCTTAATTATAATCTGCTTGTGAAGTCCCCTTTATGAACAGACACACTTTCTTGGCCTCACGAACATGGTGTTAACAGGAAATCCTGATTAACCTAGGTTGCTTCCCTTGGGGCTGTGTCCCATGCCCTGAAGGCCTGGGCTGTGAATTCCATGGGGAGAAAAGATGGCAGAACTGGCTTGAATTTATACTAAGCCAACCTGAGTTTCCTGTCTATTACAACTTTAATGAATGACTTGAGGAATTTCCTAACAGAGGCAACCACCTAAAAATTATAACGACACTCACTGTGCAGGGTTGTATAGTGAAAAATAACAATATTGTGACACTAGCTAGAGCACTTTTTGCTTTTTAATAGAGTTAGAGGAGCCTGGTATGAATCCACAGAGGGCAAAAATCTAGTGTCCTCCTCCCCCTGTGTTCTTCAGAGACCTTGACTACTGCTTCTGATCTCTCGGTGGCCACTGATACCAGGTCATTAGAGTCTTTGTCTCCACCAACAGAACAGTCCTCACAAAAGCATTTATGAGTTGTTCCACCTGATCCACATAGTGCTCAGATTTTCACCACCTTCACGACGTTAGATCTTTTCCTCAGACCCACTCCATAATCTGGCAAATGCTCTCTCTTGACTCCTGAACAGAGAGCAGCCTGCCGGAGCCGTCTGTGGTGTGCATCTCTTGTGCCTCAAGTAGCCGACCCAAATAGTCCTTAAACCAAATTTAGTGTGTTCACTATTGCACAATGTGACCTTGTAATCTGTCCGACAACCTGGCCTCAGAAAGACATCATGCTCTAATCAGATGCGTTTTCTGAGGAGGTAGTGTTAGCATCCAAAATCCAACTGAGTACTTGAGTTAGTCAGAGATGCATAGTCAGGTCTGGTAGGCCATGCTTGCTGAAGATAAGGAGATAGAGAAAGCAAATATGTTGGGAGAAGGAAGGCAGGCTTATAAGGAAGCTAAAGGGGCTGGAGAGATGGCTTAGTAGTTAAGGTGCTTGTCTATTCAGCCAAAGGACCCAGGTTCGATTTCCCAGGACCCATGTAAGCCAGGTGCAACAGGTGGTGCATGCATCTGGAGTTGTTTGCAGTGGCTGTAAGGTCTGGTGTGCCCATTCTCCCTCTCTCTCTCTCTCCCTCCCTCCCTTCTTCTCTCCCTCTTTCTCAAATAAAAGTAAATAAAAAACAAATAGTAAAATTTTTAAAAATTCAAATCCATTAGTACACAGAATAACTATATCAGTCTTTGCTAGTGTAAGCCGGCCCAAGAGGAGGGAGGGGGAAGATTATTTGGGCACCTGTGAGGAAGGAGCCCTGGATAATTATACCTGTGAAAGAAATGATGTCTTATTCGGAGGTGGGGAGGTGAGAGAGGATTAAAACAAACTGTCAAAGGCTTTACAGTAAAGAGAATAGATTGGGACTGATTTCTGCAAAGCCCAGGAATTCAGTGAAGATGTCAAAAGAGAAACAATGGTTTCATGTCTTTAATTGTCTTTCAAGTAACCGCACTGTAATTCTTGTGTGGGAAAAGGAATAACAAAAATGTCAAGTTTTACTTTGACAAAGTAGAGCTTTACTGCGTTTGCTGGGTGCTATGGTGATGACCTGTAAGGTGGTCCCCGTTCCCCCAGCCTCAGCCCATCATCTGTACCTAAGGATAAGTGTGAAGTGGGCTAGGTAGATGCTCTTTTCTGTTTCAAACCTTCGCATTTGTTCTCTGCTCTCCACCTGTCAGGGGGTCTTCAAAGCTGTTCTGTGCAGGAAGTATCTTTCTCCCTTGGAGTAGGCACAGGGAGCTCTCTGCCCGCCCGTGGCCTTCTTTGCAGGAGGTTTGATTGTGGTGTCTTAAGACGTAATCTTTACGGCAAATTGGCATGAGAAAGTGAGACTGGCCACGGCAGCAGGGGAAATGCTGTTAGCTCAGGAGAAGATGGTGACAGGCCTGCTTGCTGTGTTAAGGAAGGACTTTCAGTCAGGTGAATGGGAGAGTAGACAGAAGTGCACCCGGGGACAGAGAAGTTATCTACACCCAGAGACAGAGAAGTCATCTAGGTTCAGCATCAGAAGGTGAGTAGAAGGAGGCCCTCCAGGCTGTAATGCTGAGTTAACTGGTTAGGGAACGGTGCATATGCAGACTCAAGGGAATATTTGAGGCACGTATGAAACCCCAATATGATTAGAAAATGTTTTCATCCTTTGAGGGAACTCATTGCTCAGCTGCTGTTTTTTTTTTTTTTGTCTAACTTCCTTATGGACACTTAAAATAACTTCTCCCAACCTGAAATAATGTGAGTTAGTAAGTATATTTTCCTGACAAACAAGAAATTTAACAAAGGTAAATTAATCAGGACCACAGGGTACGCCAATGGCAAATGCTACTTGAAGACTGTATTCAAATGTTCTCTAAACATCTACATAAGCAAACTGTTTAGGCAAGGCAAGTGGACTGCAAGACCCCATATGAGCAGAACATGCCAAGCTTGGGATCAAACATGAGGGGCATTTCTGAATAGAGTCCAGTCACTCAACTACCTCAGTAAACATGTTCAAGTGGCAAGAATGGTACTTCAGTAACAACGGCTCAGAGATTAAAAAGAAAAAATAAAAGAGGGTGGTCTGTTTTCAATTCTTTGCTTAGAGCTGGGATCTGTAGGAATGGAAAGTCTAAGATGCTCACTTCTGATCAGGGAAATCTTCAGTGGATTGTGAGCAGGATCTACCTTCAGACAGCCACGTCAGGAAGAGAGAGGAGATGAGAAGGGATGGGTCTATCTTCTGACAGCAATGTCAGGGTGGCTGAGGAGGTGAGAAGGATTGGGTCTATCTTCAGACAGCCATGTCAGGAAGGGTGAGGAAGTGAGAAGGAGTGGATCTAACTTCAAAAAGCCATGTCATGGGCTGGAGAGGCGGCTTAGCGGTTAAGCGCTTGCCTGTGATGCCTATGGACCCCGGTTCGAGGAGGTGAGGAGAGGAGAAGGGGGTCTATCTTCAGACAGCCATGTCAGGAAAAGTGAGGAGGTGAGAAGGAATGGGTCTATCTTCAGACAGCCATGTCAGGATGACTGAGGAGGTGAGGAGGAATGGATCTACCTTCAGACAACAATTTCAGGAAGAGTAAAGAGGTGAGAAAGAATGGATCTACCTCCAGACAGCCATGTCAGGAAGAGTGAGGATATGAGAAGGAATGGATCTACCTTCAGACAGCCATGTCAGGAAGAGTGAGGAGGTGAGAAAGAATGGATCTACCTTCAGACAGCCATGTCAGGAAGAGTGAGGAGGTGAGAAGGATGTCTGGAAGAGCGAGAGCTGAGAAGGAATGAATCTATCTTCAGACAGCCATGTCAGGAAGAGTGAGAAGGTGAGAAAGAATGAATATACCTTCAGACAGCCATGTCTGGAAGAGCGAGAGCTGAGAAGGAATGAATCTATCTTCAGACAGCCATGTCAGGAAGAGTGAGAAGGTGAGAAAGAATGAATATACCTTCAGACAGCCATGTCAGGAAGAGCGAGAGCTGAGAAGGAATGGGTCTATCTTCAGACAGCCGAAGGGTAAGGAAGAGCCAAGGAAATAGACATGATCATTATACACTCAAAAGTTCTGTGCAAGAGCAAAAACCTTAGAGTCTGAGAGAGATGGAATAAGGGTAGAAAGAAAGAACTAGGTATTGCTTAGTTGACCAAGATTTAATCCATTAATGAATTACTAATTTAAGTAGTTTTACCTAGTGGCCACCCGAGGGCGCACTCTCCTATGCACGGGACATTTTCCTCCCACCAAGTGGAAGGATTAAGTTAATATCTTAAGTAAGGGTATCCACTGAAGATGGATATTTAAAAAAAAAAAAAAGTTTTTTTTTCTATTTTTGTTCTTGAACTAGATAATTGAATACGCAAGACTGACCTCAATTCAAATCACAAGGATTACTACAATAACTTCATTTGAAGCTATCCAGTCATTAGTAGGGATTCAATGGATATCATCTCCCTCCCATACGCTTGTACATACAAAGATGTCATACTTAGGACAATAGAAGCATGAAGATGAACTGTCTCAAAAAAAAGGGTGGGCAGGACTCAGAAGTTCCAACATGAATAGAAAGCCACGCTAGGCAGCCGCTCCGGAGAGCAAATTGACGTGAGAGCTTTCACTGAGTGCCGGGGCCAGGCAGCCCGGAGACTCAGAGGACAGCACAGCGCATCCGCAGGGACAGACCCACCACCCCCCCGGGAGGCCGGCGGTGTCACGAGAGACCATGTGGACGAGGTCCTCTGTGTGTGCGCTGCCTCCTCTCTTTATTGTTAGATGGCTGCCCGCTGGTGACCATGTCCATCTGAGACAAGCCGGGAAGAGAATGCATGGCTCCTGGCTTTCAAATCTCTACACTAAGGTTCTGACTGTGAAGAGGAGCGCACCCACAGACAAAAGCGCGCATAAAGGCTAAATGTGGAATTTTAGATGTCTGCAAACAAAGAGATGCCGTCTCCCAGTGCGAATGGCACACGTTGAGCGCCCACCAGCGTGCAACGTACTTTCGTGGCCTTATGCTGCCCTCTAGTGGATCTGTCAGGTATAATAATGGATGGGAAACAAAAAAAAAAAAAAAACCTGATCCCGAAAAAACCAACAAATGTGAGACTTCAGCTCAGGATCAATGAAATAAAAAGTAAGCTTCAAAGCCTGGCGTGGTGGCGCACGCCTCTAATCCCAGCACTCGGGAGGCAAGGGTAGGAGGTTCGCTGTGAGTTCGAGGCCACCCTGAGACTACATAGTGAGTTCCAGGTCAGCCTGAGCTCCTACCTCGGGGGTGGGGGGGGGCGAGGAGGGGGGATAAAAAAATTAAGCTTCAAGAATCCTGCACTGTTTAGGGACTAAGTTACACATAGCATCTCGCTGAGTTAAGTGACTCTAACTAGAGACACCTTTCATTTCCTGCTCATCCGGGACAAGTACCTCACTGGACTGGAAATGCATGCTTCACAATCACCACACGATGCTCGTCCAGTTTAGCTGATTCTTACATGGGGAATCAACAACAATGACACTAACTGTGAGTAGAATATAGGATAAATGGGAATAACTTTAATTCTTTAAAGGTGCATCTCAGTGAAAATAAAATATAAAAACCACTGGTGAGCCCGGTGTGATGGCCCACACCTTTAATCCCAGCACTGGGGCGGGGGGGGGGGGGGGGGGGCGGGGGAAGGGGGGGAGACAGAGGTAGGAGAATTGCAGTGAGTTCGAGGCCACCCTGAGACTACATGGTGAATTCCAGGTCAGCCTGGGATAGAGTGAGACCCTACGTCAAAAAACCAAAACAAACAAACAAACAAAAAAAACACTACTGGTATAAGGCAATTCTATATTTTTTTCCCTGCACATAGAGTGGTTCCATCCCACATGACCAGCACACACTACGGATTGAGGGTGACAAGCTCGTGTATCAACCCTCTTAGGTCCATTAGCTCCTCCTAAATGCCTTTGCCTGACCTGATGGGAAGAGAAGCAATACCTGGCTGTTTTTATTCATCCTTAACACATCCCTTCAACTTGACTTCCTCAGAAAATCTTTAAATTGTTTACAGCCTCAGCACTTCAAATCTGGCTCCACACTATCCCTGCTCTCTGTGTCCTGTCTCTGAGCCCTCAGCACCAGTTGCTTCTAAACTCTGCACTCTAGCTTTAACTAAATAAGGTCAGTGTTTAAGAGTACAGCCCAGCCGGGCGTGGTGGCGCAGGCCTTTAATCCCAGCACTCGGGGAGGCAGAGGCAGGAGGATCGGCGTGAGTTCGAGGCCACCCTGAGACTATATAGTGAATTCTAGGTCAGCCTGAGCTAGAGCAAGACCCTACCTCGAAAAAACGAAACAACAACAACAAAAAAAAAAAGGAGTACAGCCCTGCAGAGCAGAGTGGGCACGATGGAACAGGCGTCAAAGCCCCCACGTTCTCTTCCCAAGCCCCCTGTGGTTGATGGCAAGAGGGACTTGGGGGGTTATTTTTACCACAGGAGATCAGATCCTCATTCATAAGCCAAAACACTGGGCTAAACTTAGGAGCTCTCTCACTTATTGGCCTGGTCAGATTTTAAGCTCAGCAACACCAGGGTTTAAGGAAATAATCAGAACAACAACAACAACAAAAAATTCTTATTGTTCATCTGGAAGACTCCCACCTGACTTAAACTATGCATCAAAAAAATGTACTTAGTAAGAATTCAGTACTCTATGTCTTAATATTGTGTGTTATTTGTGAAATGCATAGTGTTATTATTTTTTCCAATGGAATAGTCCATTTTTAAGACCTGGGGAGATAGCTCATTGGGTATAAAGTGCTCACTCTGCAAGCATGAAGAGCTCGATTCGGATCTCCACCACTCACGCTGAAAGCCAGACACGGTGGTGGTAAACTTTGCAATTCTAGCCCAGGAGGGTTAGAGATCAGAGAATCCCCGGGGCTTGCTGGCTGTCTGGTGTAGCTGAGTTGGTGTGGTCAAAATTCAATGAGAGACCCTGTCTCAAAAATGATGGTGGAGAGTAGTTAAGATCACACGTTGACCCCTGACCTACACAGTTATGCACACACACACACACACACACACACACACACACACACGTGCACCTGCACACTCATGTGTCTGTGCACAAATGTGCATGTTTGTATACACACAAGCATACTATGCTCACATATATACATGAAATAATAATAACCTTAGATATAATCTATGTTTTAAGAAAAATCAGCTGTGCTGGCATCTAGGATTTGTAAGGGAAACCCTAAGTGCATGGGTCCTAATTATGAAGAACTCTGTCTGAGCCTCTTGATGCGGTCCCATTCAGTTTAGTGAACAATGAACACATATTCATTTTGTAGGAGACAGTGCTCTCCATGTTCAGAATTGCCTGATCTCGCTCACGTGTTCTCAGGGAACATTCCAGTACATTCTCCAGCACACTCACTTATTCACCTACGCTCTATGAGATCTCCTGTATGAATAAAACACTGTTTTGTTGTTGTTATTGTTGTTTGTTATCTTTTCTTTTCTTTTCTTTCTTTCTTTTTTTTTTTTTTTTTTTTTTTTTTTTTTTTTGCTTTAACTGTGGTGGATAGCTTTGACAGTGACTTTCTAAGTCCACCATGCCAAACAGCGGCACCCTCCAAAAGGGGACGAAAACAGTACCATAGTTAACTTCGGTTGCAAAGAAGAAAGAGAAACAGGTAGGGCTTGTTAAACTGCATTTCCTTTGAATGTCACATTAGTTTCTGAGCTAAGCTCTCAGATTTGTGACACAAACAAGATCCCTTTGAAGTTAACAAGAGGCTTGCTGTGAAAGAAGCAAGACAGCCATTACCACACATTTTATGTTTGGACAAATGAGGAGCCAGTATTGTAAATATGCTCTGCAATTATAGAAAGTGATACACTCTTCTTTGTTCTTTCACCTTATTCACAGGGAGTATTTTTCCTCTAAGAAGACTTCCGTTAGATTTTCTTTTTCAAGTTTCTTCACTCCCCAATGTATTTACCTTTTGAATCTAAGGGAAGGGTCCATTCAATATAAATGAGTAGCTCTTTCCAAGCAAAATATCCTTGCAATGATACCTGGGGGGATTCGCGGTGTATCAGCGTGGAGCAATAAGGCTGATGGACGGTGTGTGTCTGATCTGGATGACCTTCTCTGTGCCCTAGTGGTTACTTTATACTGGGTGTGTTGTTCCAACCTAGACCTCCTCTGTTCTGAATAACACACCAATAACGTTTTCTCCAATGTGATGGGAAATATATG
The DNA here is from genome assembly GCA_036346955.1 of Dipus sagitta. Taxonomy (NCBI): domain Eukaryota; kingdom Metazoa; phylum Chordata; class Mammalia; order Rodentia; family Dipodidae; genus Dipus; species Dipus sagitta. The sequence goes on along the minus strand of CM070793.1, from coordinate 3,694,921 downwards.
AAATACCATCTATAGAAACGTGTGCTGTTTCCTCCTTTTTATTAACGTGTCTTCTAAACATTTGGACTTGCTCATATGAGAAACCAAGTGTCAGTGAGGAAAGAAAACAAACACCTGCTAAGGTGTCTTTAACAGCTGGTGAAAACAGCATTTACCCAGGTGTGTGTGTGTGTGTGTGTGTGAGAGAGAGAGAGAGAGAGAGAGAGGAAGGAGGAAAGGATAACAGAAATCACTGTTGGAGACATTTGTTAGCACCTAGAAAACCTGAGCAAGAAAACTAACAAAATCTCAGAGAACTCACTGTGTGTCCACTACAGGGACTGAAACTGTTGGGACTTGAAAATGTCTACTTTCCTTTACAATATCGAGATCATGAGCACATTTTTCACCGTTCTTTAAACTTTAATCACCCATGCATTCTTAGGTGTTGCATTTTTGAACTGCTATTAAAAATACATATCTTCTTGGCACTTTAAAGGAGGAGAGAGGCTTGTGTGTTGTATTATTAATCGGGTGCGAGAAAGGGGACTCTAGCCAGCCAGCCAGCCAGCCAGCCAGCCATTGCCGAGGGCTGGAAGGCTTCTCGGCGCGGGTGGAGAAGGCGAGCTGGGCCCGCTGAGGCGCGGGGCTTGGTGAGTACTCACTCTTGAGATCTAAGTTCCTGGCCCCTGCCGTGATTTGCGTTGTGATCTTCGTGTCGATCTTGACAGTGTGCAGGTTGCTGGTGTCCCTTGAAATCATCACATTATGCCACTGATTGTCGTTGAGTGGCTTATTTGAGCTCCCTTTGATGAGGTTAGCACCATTTCCCAAATCGAACACGTAATGTAAATACCTAAAACAAAGGAAACAGGAAAAAGTGTCACTGCCAGTGGGCTGAAGGATCATGTCAAGGAAGTGCATGCAAATTGGATTCCTTCTCCTGTAGGTGCTGTGTGTGGGGTTTCAGAAAGGATAAGAAACCTCTGTTTCAGTAAAAGGCAACACCTTCAGCTAGGTGTGGTGGTACGCATGTGCAAAACCAGCATTTGCGAAGTAGAGGCAGGAGGATCCGGAGTTCAAGGCCATCCTCAGCTAAACAGCTCCAGGCCAACCTAATCTACATGAGACTGCGTCTCAGAAAATAGATATACAAAAAAATAATAAAGAGGTACCACCATCCAGGCTGATTTCCCCCACTCTAGCAAGCCACACTGTGACAATTCTTAGCTTCCCGCATCTGCTTTTCTTTTGCAATGTGAAGACCTGTTTCTGTGAAGAAAACGTGTACTCAACCTGTGTGCCAAGCACACGAGTCTGCTCCCGGCAGGGTTAAGTGTTTCTGGTTTTCCAAAGACTCCCAAGTACACAGTGATCTTAGGGACGGTTGTTCCTTACACTTCTGTGTTACGTTTCTACACTGGCGCTTACACATTGGTGTGCATGGGTGGGAATTTGAGATAAGGCACGTGGGTGACAAGGGAAAGAACACAGCGTCGTGTATTGCCCAACCTATTGTGAACACAAAGCACGGTCCCCGAGCCGATGCATAAACACGCAAACCAGTGAGGAGGCACCAATTTGTGATCACACTTTCAAAGAAATGTGACTAACGTAGCATCCTTTCTAAACTGCTCGAGGAACTCTGCCATCACACGAAACTCGAAACTCGAGTGAAGTGGAATTTTATGACATAAGTCAGTAGATCACTTGGATTAGATATTTAATTTAACACACGCTAGCCTACGGACTTGTGACAATTCTTTTCTTGAACGGAACCGTGCAAAGTCAGAAACATGCGCCTAGAATGTGAGATCCATGGGGCATCTATCATAAACTGGAAGTGGCACCTCAGGTGAGTAAGTATAGATACAAACGCATCCATATCTTCGGGAGCTGTGCAGTGAATTGGGTGAACAAAGGAGCCGTTGCCTTTCTGCCCCTCCCAAAGCCCTTGTAAGCCAGTGCGTTCCGTTTCCTGCACAAGTTTTGTAAACTGAAGTTCCGGTTTACAGAGTAGTATTTATTTGTCATTGAACTGGCATATACTTACCCTTTAACTAACTCGACCACAATGAAGTCATTTCCATCCCCACTGTTATAGAGGATTAGTCCATCTAGGGACGTGGTCTTGAACTGGAAAAATAGATGCATAGACGTGTACGCTTGCAACGTAGCTAAGGCCACATAGCTGGATTTGGTCTTGAAGGTGACAGGATCTGCTATGATGTTCCTAAAGCCAAATCTGGCGTTGAGCTCACAGTAATAGATGTCACCATTTTTACACAGGTCGATGTACGCCATTCCATTAAAGGTCAGGCTCTGCAGATGCCCAATGAAGTTGGAGGGGACAGAAGAAAGGTACCGCCGTTCTGTAATGATACCCGTCTCTATGTTATGAAACTCCAGCCTTGTATGGTCGCCTGCCATTTGCCCTAAAAATAAAAGATAACTTATTATTATTTGCTGCTTCAGAAAGATACTTTCAATGTCAGAGTTTCTTAGCAATAGTGCACTGAACACAGGAATCTGAATTCCTCTTTGAAAGTCAAGTGCATAGAGTAAGAACACATAGGTGGTGTTAGTGCATAAGATAGTACACATAATAAAATTCTCTCAGTTTGGATTTTGATCACTTGGTAAATTTTAGTTTTAGTAAGGGTCATCCCCATCCCTGGGTATGGTGATGCACTCCTATAACCCCAGCTCTTGAGCAGTCAAGGCTAGAGAACTGCCTGTGAGTGGCCCGCTTGAGTTATGTAGTGAGATTCAGGTAAGCATGAGCTACATGGCAAGACTGTAAGAAAAGAAATACTTTGCTATTTATCAAGTTACGAATTCTTTTAATTTTTATTTTATTTTAGAGACAGAAAGAGAAACACACAGAGAATTGGCACACCAGGGCCTCAGCCACTGCAATCAAACTCCAGATGCTTGAGCCACCTAGTGGGCATGTGCAACCTTGTGCTTGCCTCACCTTTGTGCATCTGGCTCATGTGGGATCTGGAGAGTCGAACATGGGTCCTCAGGCTTCGCAGGCAAGCGCCTTAACTGCTAAGCCATCTCTCCAACCCAAGTTATGAATTTTTAATGAGTGAAAGAAAAAGAGAGGAATAAAAGACTAGAGGAAGGAATAAAAGAAGGAAGGAAGTGAGAAAAAGAAGGAAGTAAGGGAAGGAAATAAAGAAGGGAGGAAGGGAGGAAAGAGGGAGGGAAGAAGAGCAGGAAGCAGGGAGGGAGCAAAAGGTAGGAAGGTGGGTAAGGGGAAAGAGAGGAAAAGAATGAGGAAGAAGAGGAAAGAGGGGACAATGAGGGTCAAAAATTGCACAGGAAGGAAAAAAGGAAGGGTATAGAGAAGGAGAAAACAAAGGAACGATGGAGGAGGAGAAAGAAGAGAGGAAAAGAAATAGGGGGAAGGAGGCAGGAGGGGAATGATTATTGCGAATGAGTATTCTAATGACTGTTTATTCCATTAGAAGAAAATTGATACATCTCAGCCTCTTGGTTAGCTGATGTTTCTATTTATATTTTTTTCCAGGAAATACAACATATTATGGCCTGAAGACATGGCTCAAGGTTATGTGAGCTTCTTGTGCCAGGATGAGAGAATCTGAAACCACCAGAATGAGAATCCCCAGGGCCTATGTAAACATCTGGGCCTGGCATTGCACAAAGGTTATCCCAGTCCTTTGGAGAGTTTCAGCATGGGGGAGGGGGTAAAAACAAAACCAAAAAGGGCAAGCTCCAAGCAGTAAGAGACCTGCAATTCAATTCAAAACTAGAAGAGGTGTAAGAGTGATGACTCGGACTTCCAGCTCTGGCCGCTGCCGGCTAGTACAAGGAGTGCCGCAAGGATACATCTCTGTGCGTACACTACACTACACACACACACGCACACACACACACACACACACACACCCATATTATTAAATATTTGTCCCATAGCCAATAGAAACAGTGGAAAGTTCCTAAATGTCTTTTCTCATAATGAACCACTGACATGTGTCTCAAGGTAATTCTGCTCTATGCACGCTCACTGTGCTAAGCTGACTTGTGGCCAGTCTTTCCTTACACTGTTCTCCCAAGGACTTTATCTGTGGACCTACATCATATTTCTGTCACTTTTGTTTCACATGGTCAATCTTAGTCAATATACCCATTCAAAGCACCTTCAATTTTGAGGGTGTGAGCAAAATTAGCCTACAAAGCGTAATCTCTAAGCGTCCTAGTGGGGGGCTTGGGTGAAGATGTGTTTAGTAATTAACTATTCAACCCACACCCTCTCTCTCACCACACTTATCTGTCAAACCTACTACAACAAGAGCAATCACACGTTCACCGCCGGAGTGATGACTGACTCTTTCCGAAGGTTGAAAGCAAATGAAAGAGACGTAAGCTTGTTTTCCACATTATAAAGCAGAACTTAAATAAAAGTTCCACTTTGCTTCTGGTTCATTCCCAGCTTCTGGTTCATTCCCAGCTTCTTGTTGGAAGCCTAATTAAAGTGTGGGCCACTTTGGGTGGCAGCTCAGAAAGATCACTTTAATTGCAATCATGCTCTTCCAGCCAAGCTCTTGGCTGGTTTCCCTGTCCAATTTGGCATAATTGGAAATTTTATCAAGCTTATCCTATCCTATCACCCATGACATTAATGAAAATAATAATTAGGGGCAATCTTAGAATCAGCCCCAGAGGAAGCACACTGAAACGTCTTCCCAGGTGTGATATAGACCAAGAACCTGTCTACGTGGGTCACCTTAACCTGCTGACAGACTCCCATTGACTTCATGGGACAGCAAAATTCTGGAGAGTATCTGAATGTTTGAGCTATAAAGTATGAAATCTATGCTTTGGGCTATTTTAGAAACACTGTTTACATAATCAATTGACTTTGATGATTATAAACTTACTGGGGTAGAAAAAAATCCTCTAAACTATACATCACTTAATTTCAAACATTTTGAGACTCTCTAATCTTGTGTAAAGGCATTTCAGTCATCCTTTTTAGCCATTGGGTTGATTTCTTCTAGGTCCTCTTAAAGATAAACAAAAATATCACTGTATTTAATTATTTCTTCACTCCCCACACCCCGCCACAATGTGTCTAGTTATCTGATGTAAAATACTGTTTACTTCTCTTCGGTTCGTATACATTGACCTCAATATTGCTCTGTTGGGTGCTCTACCTCTTTGGGAACAGATGAAATCAATCTTTAATAATTTCCATGTATAAAGCTCTGGAGATACCAGCAACACTGAATTAATAAGCTATATGGAATGAGGAAAATGAAAGCTCACTTGGGCTCTGATATTGATTGTTTAGATTTTTAGTTTTGCTTTCTGCTATATTAAAATCTGAGTCTTAGGGCTAGAGATATGGCTCAGTGATTAAAGGTGCTTGCTTGCAAAGCCTAAAGATGTGGGCTTGATTCCTAAGTACCCACTTAAATCCAGATTCACACAGTGTCACATGAGTCTGGAATTCATTACAGGGAAAAGGACCTGATGCACCCATTCTCTCTCTTTCATATAAACAAATAAAATGTTTATTAAAATATCTGAGTCTTTGGCTGGAGAGATAGCTTAGCTGTTAAGGTACTTGCCTGCAAAGCCAAAGGACCTAGGTTTGACTCCCCAGGACCCATGTAAGCCAGATGCACAAGGGGGCACACATATCTGGAGTTCACTTGCAGTGGCTAGAGGCCCTGACATGCCCATTCTCTCCCTCTCTCCCCCTACCTATTTCTGTATCTCTCTCTGTCTCTCAGGTAAATAAAAAAATAAAAATATATTTTTAAAAAATCTGAGTCTTATATTAGTGAGCCATATCCAACCCCACAAGTGCCATGCTTCTTAAAGGCTTTATTGTGGAACAACTAGTAGCAAGAAAATATTTAGAAAAACGTATTTCTGATGCTTAAAATTAGTATCCCAAGTTGTCAAGATCATCATTTTGTTTAGTATGACTGAGAAATTCAGTAATTAAAAAAATCAAAATATCTGTTTTCACTTCTCAAAGAAATACAATTATTAATGGAGAAGATAAATAATGGGAAAAAAAAAACTAGTGAAATGGTATAGAAGCAGCCATGCCCCAGTTACAAGAAAAAATGTCCCATGTTCAAAAGCAATTTTTTCTCCAATAAGCATACAAAAACACCTAGGCTGTACTGAGAGACAGGCTTAACTCACAGAACAGAATAGCAACCTGAAAGCAATTTTCCACAAAGAAAACACTGGCTCACTGTTGTTTGCAAATATTTCTCTCTCTTTTTTGTTTGTTTGTTTTTTGTTTTATGTCTTTCGAGGTAGGGTCTCACTTTAGCCCAGGCTGACCTGCAATTCTCTATGTAATCTCAGGGTAGCCTCAAACTCACAGTGATCCTCCTATCTCTGCCTCCCGGGTGCTGCAATTAAAGGTGTGTGCCACCATGCCCAGCTGCAAATATTTCTTTTTACTCCACTCAGAACTTACTCCTGTGCTTAATCTTCATCAGTTCTATTGCTAGGGGTGTTGAGTAAATAAGAAAAAAAATGAAGAAATTCAAGGGAGAATGATTTCTGTGAAGATTTTTACGAAGAAAGACTTTTGTGCTTCTAACAATTGAAATGATCTGTCTTTTCCAGAAATTGCATATGAGAATTTCGGGTTAGCAATCCGGGTGTCTTGAGAATTCCAGACTGATAATGATTTCTACTATGAACCAGTCACTAGATCATTTGTTTGTATTTGTAAAGAATACAGAAATTGAGTTGACACATTTCAACAAAGTGGATAATATGATAAACTATTCTGGGTTCACCCTTCTCTGACCTGGGTTAAGTTCCGTGGGACAAAACAACCACTAAACCTTGAATCCACTTGTTGGTGGAGTGAGCAGCGTAAAAGTCTATTGCTGTGGAGATAAAGTCATTCTGAGAGGAGCAGATATGGCCCCTTCCTCAAAATAAATCATATTCTATTGGAGGATGGCAGGTAAAAAGAGGTAAGCATTTAATTAAATATATAATAAAACTCAGAAAAATATGCTAGAAATTTGATGACTGTATTGGGGCACCATACTGGTAAATACAGAATAAGAACATGTCCAAGTTACATATTTGAAGGATTAAAAAGACAAAGATTGGGCTGGAGATTCAGAGGATATGCACAGGAGATCCCTGCATTTATAAGGGACCTGCCCTTATATTGTTATATTATAGTAAGGGGCCTTCCCACATTTCCTCTGGTGTAAGACTTCACATTCACTATTTAAAACTGATTCGTGTGAATGTGCAACAATGAATAGTCCCCCACATGTGAGAAAACATTGTACAACCACAAAGAACCAATGAATATAAGGCCATGATAGATTAATGAGATGCTGGTGTGCTTCATTTGATCTCAAGAACGATTCCTTCAAAAGTTACAATCCTGGGCTGGAGAGATGACTTAGCGGTTAAGTGCTTGCCTGTGAAGCCTAAGGACCCTGGTTCCAGGCTTTATTCCCCAGGACCCACGTTAGCCAGATGCACAAGGGGGCGCACGCATCTGGAGTTTGTTTGCAGTGGCTGAAAGCCCTGGCATGCCCATTCTCTCTCTCTCTCTCTCTCTCTCTCTCTCTCTCTCTGTCACTCTCAAATAAATAAATAAAAATGAACAAAAAAAAGTTCCAATCCTATATATGTTTTAACCACCTTGGATAAGCTCCTTATTCTTGGAGCATGAGGACCCTCTGGACATTCAGGGTAGAAAACTATCTCCTCTGGACAAGACCCATCTTATGATGTGTAGTAAAATAATCAACATAGAGATTTTCTCTTCACGAGAAGAAAGACCTCATCTAATATCCAAATGGGGTGAATCGTTGGATTTATTTGCAGAAGATAAAGTTGTACTCATTCCTCTTTCTTATGGCTTCTAAGTTTCCAGACTGGAACTTTATTTAACTCAATTTGAAGTGGAGATTGGACAGAACATCTTCAAAGTTAGTTAAATCAATTGAGCTAAATGACCAAAAAGTGACCCAGTATAGCCTAAAATGTACAAGGAGTTCATTGGACAGAATGCCAGTACATCTACCAGTTTATTTTGAAGCAAAAAGTGTACAACTTGCTCATCACCAAAATATAGAGAAAAACAACAAAACTGAAGGGAAATTGACATCTAAGAAATGTCTTTACTTCTTTTAAGGGGCAACAAGATATTTATCAAGCAACAAAAATTAAAATATACTATAGTTTCTTCTTGAATTATTAAAGTTGAAAGAACATGGCACAAAAGCATTGTTCATTAGGAAGAAAATACTTAACATACTGCTTATTAAGTACAATTGTTAGTAGAAATTTGGGGATATAAATATACAGTGAATATAATAACCTTCAAACTAAGTACCAGTCTTGATTTAAAAAGCCACCTGCAAAAAAAAGTGAACAGGAAGTCTTACTACAAGAAACAAAACAACAGGGGTGGAGAGTTTACCTGTCATGGCTTGTTGATCGTCCACTGTCAACTTTAAACTTTTTCCTCGACGGACTACACGCACTGTGTGCCACTCATTATCATTGAGGTTATAGCCAGCAAAAAGGGTCTCGGGACCTTTGCCTGTGGAATACGCCAAACAGTCATTATGGACAATCAGAATGAGGCAAGAAAATGAGCCTCACAGAAAGTGAGAGAAAGAGAAGGTGAAAGCAAGAGAGAGGGAAAGAAGAAAAAAAAATGAAGGAGGAAGAGAGGAAGGAAAAGAGGGAGGGGAGAAAGAAAGAAAGAAAGAGAGAGAGAGAGAGAGAGAGAGAGAGAAGGGAGAGACTGGCTGGAACAATTTTAAAGCCCAGTAGAGTTATAGCAAGCAAGGAAAATGACAAGTTAACACTCAGGTGTGACAATTTAGGAATCTTTGACCTTATATATCGATATAAGACAGGTGAACTAACCTGTTGTCATAAATAGGCACAGTCAATATAGCATTGGGAAACCTCCCAAATTTGCATGCACATTTTTAAAGGAATTGGAAAACGATTGAAGTTACCGTTTTCTTACTCACAAAGTGGCCGGCAGTCACATGGCCTCGGAAACATTTGATTATGGGACATGAGCAGTCCGTTTTCAGGTGAGTGAATACCTAGGTCACTGCATTCTGATGGGAAGTTCAACTTGCTATTTGTGTGACGACTGCTCTTCAGTTCTGATTGCACGAACCTCCATGAATCCCCAAACTCTTGGATTAATCTGCTTCCTATGGACCTTTGTGTCTGAAAGAAGCCAGCCTAACACAGTGCCTTACAAACTACCAGATCTGCACGTTGCCATCTTTGTGTATGGCAGAGGTGTGTCTGCACATGCAGGAAGACACAATGACCAGGAGGGAGGAAACAAAAGGAAGAGAAGCACAGACCGTACAAGGCCAGATGTTGAACAGAAAAGGGAAAAAGTGACGCTAGCCAACAGGGATTACAAACTAATGGTCAATGAAAGAAAGCAAATAACATAGTCAGCAGGTAAAATAACTCTCTAGGACTCCATGTAAACCTGTGCAGAGAATTTAAATGGATTTGGAATAGGCATTCCTCAGAAAAGCGTTTAGTGGAAATTACTAAAGGACTAAATGGGACTATGTCTTCAACTTGAAAACAAAGGGAAAATATTGATAGAACTGAATTGATATGAACATCAGTGTTTACTAATCTAACTTTAAGATTCATTCAGAAGAAGATTATGTCAAGTATACATTTTTGGTGATCATTTCCTCCCATAACCCCTTTTTGCAGACACTGGTTGGCCCAGTAACACAGCAAAGGGGAGGTTATCTTTAACTCATGACTTTATACTGACAGAGGATACGGATTGCTTTTGCAATTTCCTTAACCAAATTTTGTGAGGAAAACCAACTGATTTATAAAGGTCACAGGGCAAATGAAAGTGCAAAATATATTTTGAAGACAAAGAGAAACGACAGGAGAAAACAGTAAGTCAGAGGAGCAAGGAGTCCACTCTCATGGCTCATTGCTTAGTACGACTTCATGGATTATCCACACAGTCCTCAACTTCCCGTTTATGATGCCACTGATACCACAACTAACTGTTGCTTTTCTTGGTTGGTTTTCTCTGGAGAGTAAAATGAACTAATAATTTTTGCAAGATTAACTGATTCAATTCTTTAAAGAATGCCAACCACCATTAAGATTATCATCTTCTTTGGGGGAATTAAATGGTACAACCAGATATAATATAAACTATAATGGGCAGGAAAGTTTTGAGAAATTGATCACTAACTAACTAGAGGAAGCCTGTTAGTTTAGCAACTGCAAAGATGCTGTGAGAACACATTTTGAAAGCCAGCTCCGGGATCAAAGAGCTCTTTCTAGTTTCAATAGCACGGAAAGGTACGTTTAATAACCCTGCCACAGCTTAGCATCCTACTGGCTGCCAGGGTCATCCTTGGTTTTGATCTTTGAAAACAGAATGTGTCATTTTAAAGCTATTTTTATAGGGGAGATATATTTTTTCTTAGAAATGTGTGCTTTTGAAGCAGCTTTCTGCTTGTTCTGTCAAGCTCGTGCGTTTGGTCAAGGAGAAGCCTAATAAGGATGATGTCATCACCATCCATTCCCTGCTGGCTCTTCAGTCAAGTCATAATGCTCCATCTATGAAACAACTATTTCCATAACAACAGGCACAAAATCCAATTAAAAATAAACCTTGGGTTCATAAAAAAAATCTCTGTAGGCCAACTTCAAGCTTCTTTTCTTGCATTATTAAAAATGTGAACAGATTGATTTTAGAAGACAAGGTTATTAAAAATGCACTTAATAGTCTCTGTTCAAAACATTGTTGCTCATGTAACATGAAATGTAATGAGAAGTGTGTGGGGCTGAGAGCTAAGAACTCTGGATGCCCATCTTGGATTTGCTCCTACAAAACAGACGAGGTTGAGTGCTCATTAGGCACCAGGAGCTTTTTCTCTTACATTGCTTCATCTCTGTATAATTACCAACCTGCACACTTGGAAATGAAGGTTTGCAAAGCTAAAACTACTTGCCCCAAGGTTTCACAGCAACTGAGTGCGTTTCCCTGGTCATATTTTCTCAAAGACTGCTTGTTTTCAAATTGCACTATGCACCTTCCTAGCTATGAGAGCCCTCCCTCCGACTAGTCATTTAACTTCCCAGTTTCTCCATATATATGTGTGAAGGATGAGGGAAGATGTTCATGTTCAGCTGCCCTACACAATAAGGACACTGTTAGGAAAATCTCGGGAGACTGCAAAGGTCCTGGTGAAAGAGTATCAGTGATATGCTATTCACCTAAGGATGCTTAAGTCTCTGCTTCGGAAGACCAGTGTAGAGGAGGGGCCGTCACTGTAGGACTCGCTGTACATTCAGCAGTTTTAGCCAATTTTCTGTCCTATTAAATTCGTCCATAAAGTGAGGACAGCACAGACTCCTCCCCCAGTTCCTTTACAGCCTCTTATCATTGCAGACATTTAAAAGGCGTGGGATTGGTAAAGAACGATGGCTTAATGGTTGACATTTTTGAGTGGGGAGATGTTTACCTCTTGCCAGAAAGTTAATGATGAAACTACGGCCACCTAAGCAGTGATACACCTGAATTCTTTTGGGAGTTCTTTTTAATTTGAGGTTATCAAAAAATCTCCACTATTCTATTATTTTTTTGTGCCAGGAATACCTGTGACTCCACCTCAGATTCACATGAGTTTTCAACCCCAATGTGGTGGTACTAAAACATGGGATCATTGAAGGGTAACTATGTTTAAGGAAGGTCACTAGTGTGAAGCCCAACGAAGGGTTGAATATCCTCACATAAAAGAGAAAGAGGACCGGGCATGGTGGTGCAGGCCTTTAATCCCAGCACTTGAGAGGCCGACGTAGGAGGACTGCCGTGAGTTCAAGGCCACCCTGAGACTACATAGTGAATACTAGGACAGCCCTGGCTACAGTGCAAACCTGCTTCAAAAAACAAAAAACAAAAAACAAAAAACAAAAAAAAAAAAAGAAGAAGAAGAAAGCAAAGAAAGGAAGAGAGAAAAGACAGTCTTATCCAAGTCAGGAATGGGGCTCTTTTCAAGTGTCAAACCTTTCGCATCTTGATCGTGGACTTCCACGTTGATGAGAAACCTTCAGAAAATAAGTCTGTCATTTAAGCCACAAAGTTCACGCTATTTTGTTACAGCAGGTTGAGTGGCTAAGATGGAACAGTATTCTTCTACAAGTATAAATGTAAAGAATCGTTTCTAATTCCTTTTATGTTGTGGGGAATTGACTTATATGCAACTTTATGATTTGTTCTTTTTGTGATCTACTATTTAAGCCATACATATCATTTTTTTACTGAAAAAAAAAGCCAATCTATAAGGGTTAAGTGAATAGTGAGTCTCACTTGCAGCAAGCAACTGAGTTAGGGCAGCTTTTTAGAACTTCCAACCCCATTAAACTGTCCTTCGCACAGAAACCATCGTGCAGGAGGTAAAAGGTGTAATGGGGATGCATTTCACAGCTAGTAATTCACTGCATTGGGTCAGAACTTATCTCTACAAGCTGTTGTTATTTGAAATATTTTATAAGTATGAACAGATTGGAATAAAAGTTCACTGAGGCACATATAGAATATGAAGACCCCTGATACCACATGGCACCTCTGTGGTCAGAGCTATTTATCTGAAGAGTCCAGGCTCCAGATTTACAGCCTAATGAACTTTGAGCAGTTCTCCCTGTCATCTTATAGCAATAAGACATGACCTTCTTAAAGAATGCCATCTCTATGATGTGGTCACTAATGGCTGTTTATTTGGTATCAAAGGTGAATGCTAAGGAGGATCAAATTTAATTTAGTAAGAACCACTTCTTTTCAACAGAGCTTAACCTGATACTTTTATAACCTGCTCATCCATAAATTGTAGGCACCTCTCAGACTTGTCCCCAAGAAGTGGTACATTTAACTAACTTAAGGTATTGGACAGAAAGATGCAAGTAGAGAGGGTGAGAGAAGGGGTGGAAGACCACATTTTCATGTTCATACTCTTTTTTTTAATAGTAGACTCAGAAGAAAGAAAATGATACAATATAGTCTGTAGACCTCACTTGGGTAGGGTGGTAAAGAAAACTTGATTTTATCCCTAGTATTCCCTGAACTAATCATTTCCCTTTGGTGTTTGTTCCTTGTTCCTACTGTTATCTATAAAAGGAGGGTAATGGATAAGAGCTTATAAAAAAATAATTTACCTGGGCCTATTTTAACATTCATCACTCTTAGAAGGACCAGACAGTCTGCACTACTTCTCTACCTCAGAGCTACATAAGTATCATAATGATATTCTCTAATGCATAAGAATTTCATTACTGTTATTAATTCCAACATATTTTTTTTATCTGTTTGGACAGAGGCCAGACAGAACCATAAAGTGGCTTTTCTATCCTAAAATTCCTATAGTGAAGTGAATGCAGGATAATTATGGTATGGGGTGATTTTATGTAGTCAAACACTGAGCAGGAGGGCTATACTTTTATTAACCTGATTGCCCTCACAAAATATAGCACCAAATAATCTGTCCATATTCAGTCAGAAACAAAGATGGCCCCCTTCTGTACAAGAGTGCCTCCTCTGTGAACAGCACACTCTGGGTATGAAATCACAGAACAGGCGGTTATAACAAAGTTCTCTTTAAGGAACATTTTAGCTATGGTAAGTTATTTTATCCCTTGTTCAAAGAATCAGGTCAGGGAAGAGCAGTTTTGGAGGGTCTGACCAAATCATTCTCCATGCTTGTCTCCTGCAGGACAAGGAGGTGGTGTTATAGGAATTAATGAGTCAATGAGAATAATCAGGCAAAATCCACTACAGAGAGAGGCAGAGAGCCTTTATTCACTCCTGGACCTCTACTGGCTAATGTGAAAAAAATAAAAATAAAATAAAATAAAAACCTGACAGAGGCCCTGAACTCAAATTGTGCTGGACTTATATACCTTTTTAGTCTTTTGTCTGGGTTCTCCCACACTTACAGAGGGGAGAGAGGGTTCTGTCAAATAAGATAAAGCACAGGAAGCTGTCTCCTGAGATAAGGTCATTATACATTGTCCAAACGGGTCAGGCTTGGAGTCACAGAATTCTTGTTAGCTACCACCAGAGGAATCGCCCCACTGTAGTTTTAGTGGAAGGAAGTGCAAAATCTATCGCTTCAATGGAAGTCCTAGGCACATTTACATTTCTTACAGATACATTGATTATATTCCATCTAAACTAATGTAAGCTAGGAACACTGAATATATGGTATTCCTTCAACAGTAGTACCATATGAAAATATAGGAGCTTTAAATGGGGACAGTGGTTTTATATTATTTTTAAATCAAAGCATTACTTTATCTCACTGTATTTTGGTGAAAAAGACGCCTGATAGTTGAAGACAAGCCCAGTGAGCCTTGAGGCAGCCCTCGGACCTGGACTCCAGGGAGCCCTTCCCAATGCCCCCATTTTCCCCTCAGGTGACCATTCTCATCAGAAACTCCAGAGAAGTCTTACAGAAGACATCTGCAATTAAACCCTTATTTTTAAAATCCCATTTGGATTATAAAAGTGGTTTTATAGTTTATGACTTAAGAATTATTTTAGTGACATTTACTCTGTGAACTTACATGTACTGAACGCTACCATCATTTATGACATCAGGCTCTTAGCCTGCATTCCAAGTATTCCCTAATAACAAATCGGAAAGATTTGTCTCACCATGGGACTTATACAATGCATGGTCTTTTCTAACAGTCCATCCTTCAGACGGCAAAAATTTAAGATTCATAACATATTATGGCAAGTCTGATGGCAAGTCTGATTATCTTCTTTCCTCTTAAAAATTGTATATTGGCCCTTTTCCTCAATAACCTATTAGTATTTTTTTTTTTACTGAATGACTTTAAATTCTAATTGAAAGTTATGGAACATAAAATGATTTAATGACAAAAAGAATAAATTCAAGTGCTACAGAAATAATTAATACACTTCGATTTTGAAGATAGCTCCACAACAGGTCATCTGTGTGAATGGAATACCTGGTTTCCTGATTTAGTTGAGATAAACTTAACATTGTAAGGTTCAGGAGTGACCAAGGACCATGGAGACCACTCTGAGGCAAAGATGAAGTCTTTAATTTGGTGGATGGGAGGGGTAAACAGGAGCTGCCAGGACTGACTCTCAAGAGCAGAGCAGTCAGCTTGGGGTTACAGATAGTGGCTTTATAGGCTCTTCAGTTGGGGGAAGGTGAGGAAGGGAAGGATTTCTTTGTTGGGGCAGTAAATCTCTGTTCTTTACATTAGCCATCTTCTGAAATTTGGCCATCCCAAGTCCAATTATTTGGAATAGCTTCCCTTGTAAGCTTATTTTTCACAGTATTTGTTTTTGTTTAGTTACTGTGGTAGTTTAAATGCAAGGCCTTCAATGTAGTCAGGATTCTATTAAACTTTGTAATTTAGATCCACAGCCACCTAGCTGGAGGAGGTGTCACTGGACAGATCTTAAAGTCCAGCCAACCCTAAGGTGTGGTGGTGGATTTGGAATTCCACTCTAAAGACATGCTAAGTGCCTGAGTGCTGCCTGGAGTTCCTGAAGTGTGCTTCCTTGTGGTGGGTGGCTCTTTTGGCTGGTGGATTTTCTATCTCTCAGCATGGACTTGTGAAAATAGGCCAGCTTCTTAGGCCAGTTTAGATCCCCTGGATCTCTAAGTTTCAAATAAATATCCCTTCCTCCATAACTGTGCTTGGTTTCGAAGTTCATCTCAGTGACCTAAGGCTGTCTGTTACAGTTACCAAATAATCCAACATAAATATGAAAATAAGCTTAAGATAGACTTGCAAATGAACTTGAAATTTGTGAAAACAAAACTTGCTTAATATTGTTGATAGGAATTTTGGAAATGGTTGATAGCAAACTGTGTACAAATATTCTCTGAGCTACTTGTACCCTTGTGTGAATGTGGGAACAGTGAGAAGATAATAAAGGAAAATAAAGTTAGGGAACTTTTGAAGTAGACAAGGAAAGACCTATAGAGATGAAATTTGTAACTGTTTCGGTAACTGAAAGAGACATATAACTGGATAGAGAGAAAGAAATGAATCCAATTTTGACTCAGATTTTTAAGTTATTTAGACATGTGTGCCACAAGGCAGAAAATTATTACATTTCTATATACCCTTTAGATAACTATTTGCCTATAGTGCTACACTTCAAAGATGCTAACTACACAAATGGACCATCTCTATTGTATATTCTGTCTCTTACACTCCAAATGAAAACTCTCATTTGCAGCACTTCATAGTCAGCTCCCTGGTTAATGTGCTTGCAAATTATACTATTTATTGAACATGAGCATTCTGATTGCTGTTCCTGCAAATCATTCTCCTCAAAACTGCAGAAATGATTGGCAGGTAGAATCCCACATAATTTGCCTTCCAGAAATGATTCACCTACTCTCTCCATTTTATTAATGATAGGCTATGTTATATCGCAGTCATCTTGCCTAAATATTGCCATCGATGTGAAAATGGATGTTAAAGTTTCCATAGTTCTGATATGCATTCTGAAAACTTTTCTGAGCATTACATTACACATATAAATTGATTCTGCTTTTAAACATGACTGTTAAATTTTTAGACCATTATGATATTTATAACTCCTTGTAACTAGAGAGAGGACACAGCAATATATATCTTAAAGTTATGAAAATCAAAACTGCTCCACATAGTGACTTGTTTGTTTATTGTATATAATTATTCTTATTTATTCTGTGTTATATGACACTCTTATTTTATTCCTTTACTTAAAAATATTTATTTTGTGTTCAACAGTTCTTTTAGTACTGGGAATACCTTGAATATCTGAAGAAACTTACATCTTGTATCATTGTTTTAAAATATATTTTATTTATTTATTTGAGAGAGAGAATGAGGCAGAGAGAGAGAGAGAGAATGGGCCTTTAGCCACTGCAAACAAACTCCAGATGCATGCACCCCCTTGCGCATCTAGTTTATGTGGGTCCTGGAGAATCCAACTGGGATGCTTTGGCTTTGCAGGCAAATGCCTTAACCACTAAGCCATCTCTCCAGCCCAACATCTTGCATCATTGTTGATCTTAAACATAACCTTACATGTGGTAATTAGTCTAAGTTTTACTGCTATGGGTCTTAGGTTTTTTTTTTTAATAATTAATAGGCTTTAAAAGACATACATCAACTGCAAGTCTCCAATAATTCTCAAATCTTGAATGCATTAATTTTCTTTGGTTTTTCTTAATCTACTTCATTTAAAAGCTTGATATTTATGCATATGTGTAGTTTTAAATACATACATATATATATATATATATATATATATATATATATATATATATGTAAATTTCCCAGGTATTGACAAGGTTTACTTTGCAGTTCACTTACCCTGGGATGGGAGGCAGGACCCTGTGGTTATCTAGAAGCCCACCTTATCAATGTGACAAGACAGAAAGATAGAGAAGCCCTGGAAAACAGCAGAAGCTATGGCAGCCTGATGTCTGAGTCATGGTTCTTGGCAGCCACACTTCCTACTTTCTAGTGAATGACAGACGATTATTTGTCAGGAGGTCATTTTGACACCCTCAGTCTGTCATTTGACTTGGCTGTTAGTTTCTGGTTTTAAAAATAATTACTTAAAAATAATCTGACCTCTGCTTATAAAATGTAGCACCAAAGCACAGTCATGATTCATTAAATTTTTCTATTTGATCTTTTTCAATAATGACCTAAAAAAGCAAATTTTTTTTCTGCTTTAATTCCTCCTATGAATCAGCTGGAAATTTAATTGCGACTTAAAATTAGGCGGAGTAAATCACACTTGCAGACATTCCTTTTTGCTGTCCCCAACCTTACCAGGGGCACAGCAGGATATGTAACATGCAGGGTCAGTACTAAGTGAAAACATGAGACCCTTCAAAATCAAGACCCTAAAGCTGACGATAAGAGAACATTAATCCCACCACACTGCCTTCTGAATGCAGGATTATGGGTGATCCCACAAGTTAGATATTATTAAAATCAGTCCCAAGTAGGAGTATAATTTTTCCCTTAGTTATTTTGAAGTGAAGGCAAGGCTGTGGGCAATCCCTTCATGTGCTTTAGTGGCACAGTTAAGTCACTTTCTCTATAGTACCTGCTCTTAATGACATGGTCACTAGAGTACAAGGGAAGCTATGCCTGCTCTGTCTTACCTGGTGAGGCTTGGTGCCAGTCACAAAATGGGCTTGGTGACAGACCAATTGCCCTAGGAACCAGTAGCTAAATGACCTGCTGAGCTGTGTAATTCCTCCCTTTTCTCTATTTCTCCTTAAACTCTCCTCAATTCAGCTAAGGATGTGGCCTTTAAAAGATTCAGAATTACTTCAGAAGGAGCTCTTTGTCTTTGCTTTGCAAGAAGACAAATATTGATAAGATAACTAATAAGAGATACATATTTTCTACTAGAATATTTAAATATTCATTTCCTATCAAAAAGTGTGTTAAGCAACAATATAAAACCAGACATGAATCTTGGATGTGTCTAATTTTCCAAAACCTGAACACTGATCACGGAGAAAGGCATTCTTATAAACTTGTGAAAATCCACTAGAGAAATCAGTCATTTTAATTTTATTGTTGTCACTTACATTGGATTTTTATCTATGTTGTCATCATTATTATTAGCTTCTCAATGAGTTCAGAATCTCAAGGAGGACATACTGTATGGCCCTGCTAAGTACCTTGAACATAATAATCATTTGATAAGTATTTGGCAAATAGGTTTATTTGTTTAGATTTTGTGGGATTTTTTTTTTTTTTTTTGAGGCAAGCTCAACTGACTGGCCTTTTTCTTTATGTAAGAGAGGGAGAAAGTGAGAAAGAGAGAGAGAACTGACATGCCAGGACCTCCAGCCACTGTGACTGAACTGCAGACACATGTGCCACCTTGTGCGTGTCTGTCTTATGTGGGATCTGGAGAGTGGAACATAGGTCCTTAGGATTCACAGGCAAGCACGTTTTCACTAATCCATCTCTCCAGCCTAAGATTTTGTGGGATTTTTTTAATGGCAGATGAAAGATCTCTTGAGAGCACTTTAATCTGAGTAATTAATGAAAAGTACATCCATCATGTTTAAATGCCTCCACTCACAAAGTGTCACCAGACACAGACCTCTGTCACTTGGTTTTATTACTGTGAAATGAGTTAAGTTTGATACTGGAGAAATTTAGTAACCCAATGAACTAATAATTATTTAGACAGCATTTTTGCTTAGCTGCTTTGAAAGTAAAACTAACATGTATGGCATAGGAGAGCAAAATGGCCTAAGACCAGTAGTCAGTAAATTTTAGGGACAAAGAAGTTAGTTAGCTTAGACACAGAGGAAATGCAAAGCTTAATGAAAATTTACTTATAAAATGAAAAAGAAAATAAGTAAGCATATATATATATTTTTTTCTGTAAGAGGATCAGACACTAAGGCGATATTAAAATGTCTATGTTCGGTTCTCTACTACTGTCCTATGTCACATTAACATTATTATATTAACCTCAAAATAAATTTCACCATTTGTAGATGCCTCAATTTCTGTTCCATTTGTTGGAAAACATCATAGCTATAGGTAAATTAATAAACTTTATCTGCTAAAAAAAACTTTTGGACTCTTTAGATTTAATATTGATTGTACCCATTTATGACAGATCAGGATAAATATATCTTATGTAAATATTTTTCAATGTGAATGACATACATTTTAAAATATATAATTTACCTTTCAAGTACATTATTATGTTTACACCACAGTAAAAATGATCACAAGTTAAACAAATATATTGCTCTAAAATGCTTCAAAATTAGATCTTCTTAAGTCTAATCTAGCTCAACTGGCAAGTTTAGAAATATGCATAATAAAACAAGCCAATTACAATGAAAGTAAAAATTTGGACTGTGATTTTATTTTAAGGACAAAGGAGTTCATTTCCAAGAAATGCTTATCATATAATAGGATAGCTTACAGGTATAAAATTCAGTATTAAAGAAGTATTTTTGATTTTAAGTAAGTGCCGTAGACTGGAAATGTAATCCATTTTGGTTTACGTGGGGGGAAAATGGTTATATTGACTTAAATTACTATTTATGTAAACAAATTCTACATTATACTTACACAATGCCAACCTATCCAAATGAAAAAATAAATTAGAAAGCATATTGGTACTGAACATATGAATATTTGCAATCATATAAATGGACATTTCATAAACAGGTATGCTTATACTCATAATGCAAAGATTATTTGATCAATTCTTATACAAATACACTGTTATAATAATTATAGAATTTAATTTTATGAGTTCAAAAGGATTGTGTATATTTATATAACTCAAGAACCCTGGTGTGACTTGTGTTTTGATTTCTATATCTACCTTATAAATTTATGTTTTCTTATCTAAGTTGACTATTACTAAATTAAAACTAAATCTACAAAATTTAGATTGTCCTGATGTTTTGGGTATATCTGTTTTTGAGTTTTTAGTTATTCTTTTTGTTTGTTTGTTTTTAACTGATAGGATATGGTACTTGTAAATCTGTGTCAGTATTTATTCTAAACTTCATAGACCTACGTGTTAAATATTTCCAGTCAATGATAAAATGATTTGCTGAATTCTGCCCTATCTGAGTGTCAACATTGCAGTGACAGACTGTGATGATTATTTTTTTAAAGAAATTTCCAACATCTGCTTCCTTGTTGATCACTGATGGTTCTGCTATGCTAGGCCTGCCTCAGGAGGTTACAGCCAATGACAACTCACATCAACTTATCTAGAAACATCCCAACTGTGGCTCTTCCTGTTGGTTTTGTTTTTCAAGATCTTGATCACTGACCATTGTTGCCAGTCAAGTTTATTTAAGAAAACTGAGGCCACTGGTTAATCATGTAGAACTTGCTGTTGTGCATTTATGTTTCCTCCTGCTTATATGTCTCTCTTCATGTGACTCAGTGGCCTGGCATTGATTTATATCACATTGGCATGTAGCATTAGATAAATAATAGATTCAACTTTAAAAGAATGTATGCTGTTTTCCAATGCAGATCCAAATGCTTAATATGTGGCTAAATATGTATTACGTTCAAAGTATACATGGTTAAAACACTTACATACAGTGGCCTATAAACATAAACAAAAATTATATAATATATTATATATTAAGTATATCCAAAGCACAGACCATGCTGTTAGAGCATTTAATATGTTAGTAAAACTTTCTATGAAGATTGAAATCATAGATTGCTTTTAAACATTTTTGTTTCAACTAGCCTCCATATATCACTATTATTTCTAATTAGATGCAAATGTCTTAAAAGTCACATATTCTAATTTTTTGGAAGGTGAAAACATGTGAGATATTTAAGATGTAACAACTTTAAAATATGCATGAATATATGATCTACTATACTCTTAAATTATTCTAAATAATAGTGGAATTAGTTTCAAATATATGTTAATATAGCATTCACTTGGACTTATTTCGGATTTTCTTTTTAGATTGCATATGGAAGATAAATTCTTCATAGAACAGAACATTAGAAAATGGAGGTGATGAGTAAAACTAACAAATTAAAACTTGCCACCACCTTATCAGCTGGTAATACAGAGATTGTGAAAGATTCATTTCCACGAACTATGGAAATATATTTTATAGTAGTTCCTTGGTAGTTTCATAAATGACATGAAAACTTTATTTCCAAAACTAAAGAAAACTATATTTTATTATGTTTTCTTGTCAATTTTATAATTTATAACTCAAAACATAGGAGATAGTGTTTTTCTATTTTTTTCATCTTTTTTCTTATGGCTAGAACAGGAGTCAGGTTTTTGATATACTACAGTAGTGTTCTACCACTGAGCTTCTCCATCCCAATACTAATTATTTCTGTACCACGAAGGTATATAACATAATGCTGATTAGTTTTTTTTAATTGTGTGTATTCACTTTACTTAGTTGATTATGTACTATTAAAATATTGGCAAAATACTATTTTGGAGTGTAAAATTTCTCAATTGACATGCCAAACTGAATTTTCAGAAATAAAATAGTTGAGTCTATACATACAGGCTATATGAATACACCTCTGAAATGCATAATCTATAATGTTATATTCATCCTTCATTTCTGTGGGTATTTTTGTCATTTTATAACTATTGGGTGCTTTATTGGTTTGCATCTTTCAGTACTGTTTATTATGTAAATATGTTTGTATTCTAAGAAAGTGTTTCAATAAACATCTCTTTAAATGGAATGTTTCTACTTTGTGACAATCTATAGCAGTAATTTTGTGCCTACAACGTGTTAGTCCTCAATGTTTAGTTTTCATTTTCATACATATAAACAACCTCACTGTCGTTCTTCCAATGAAACGTAAAACACTTCCACGTTCTTCAGATACTTTTGCAATACATACTCATATCAATTTCTCCACATCACTACTTAAGGAATGAATTTCACATCCTACACCATACATACATAAAATTTAAGAGACATTTAAGTCTTACCTTATGCTCATACTGTTCATTTCCTTTCTTTCTTGATTTATTTTTCCTTTTTGAGATAGGGTCTCATGTAGCCCACACTGGCCTTAACCAGGATGACCTTGAACTCCTGATCCTCCTGCCTCCACTATCCCCAGTGCTGGGATTATACATATTTACCACCAGGCCCAGTTACATTGTGCATTAGAAATGCAATTGTTATGTTATTATCTATACAAACAGTCAACATTCTTAGAAACTTCACTGGTTTGCACAGTATTATGCATAAAGTATTTTAAGGCTATATTTAAGTCTAAGATCAGTTAAGTATGATGGAACAAATGATGCACTCAGAAAACAACCAAAGGGTATCCAATTTGGGGGAGAATAAAATATAGTGATTTAAGTGCCATTAGAATTTGCTTCTTTTTTGGAAATGTATTTTCACAATGTATTTTGTAACCATCTCGCTCCTTGCTCCCATTCATAACAATTAAACAAATGGATGGGTTCGGAGCATGCTGAGCATTTCAAGCTCCAAATTCTCTGATGACCCAGCCTTGCCCACTTGAATTATGTCATGTGTTGAAGAGACAGAAACACTCCTAGATACTTCATGGCCACAGTGAAAGCAAATTCGCTCATACAGGTGAGCTTTTGTGGAAGTCCGGCTGCCCTAACACTCCTCTGAGGAGACTATACCTTTCTGCCCTAAGCTTTGATGCCAGCTGACTGGATCACGAATGGGGATCTTCCTCCAAAGCAAATAATGGGTGAGTGGCTTAGGAGATGATCTACTTTGAAAAGTCTGCCCAGGAGGACAGGGGTAAATAAAACATCCACTAGATTCTTCTAGGAGAGTTTAGTTACACAACATACGCAGAGTAACAGTGACGGGGAACAGCGACAACCAAAGGACAAGCACAGCACAGGACAGCAAATGGAAACACTCAAGTCACAGGAGACACCATGACTCAGCAGAAGACGGGGAACCCTGGAAGCCCTAGCCAAGGCAGAAGGAAGCTAAGAGAAAGGAGAAGAGAAATAGAGAAGATAATAATAAGGACAACTGGAAAACACTGAGAATGGAATCTTGGGTGAGTGTGTGAAGGAGGGGGTAGCAAGATGTTCCTCACCATAAAGGCAATGGTACAACCTTACAATCCTTAAACTCCATTTTAATGTCAGCACCTGTCTATGTTAACAGTTCTTAGCGTGTTCTCATAGGAATAGATTCATCAACTAAGATAACCTGAATATGTGTAGCCTTAGATAATGAACATATTGAACCCAGTATAAATCAGTACAAAGTACTGTAGAAAAAACAAAATTATTTTATAATATCAAGGTGTTGACTAGCATGGTCTTTAGGAGTCAGTTTAGTGACTAGATAAGAATAGATTGGGGATGGTGAATTCTTGTCAAAGGCTCAAAATATATTTTATTAAATGCTTATGAACAACTTTTTGCCTATTAAATATTGTGAGTTAACTGACTGTGTTTGTTTGTTGTTTGATATTATCCTACTAAAACATACTTGTGAGTTAGTAAAAATTCAATTAATTTCTACTGTAGTAAAGATATTTAAAAACTTTAGTGAAACTAACAGAAAAACATGAACACTAGCATTGATCTGAAACATATGCATATATTTACCTGACCTTATTTACATATCTCCACAATCAAATAGCAAAATCTGTTTATTTAAGAAAAAAAAATCCATAGCTGGGTGTGGTGGCGCACGCCTTTAATCCCAGCACTCGGGAGGCAGAGGTAGGAGGATCGCTGTGAGTTCGAGGCCACCCTGAGACTCCATAGTGAATTCCAGGTCAGCCTGGGCTAGAGTGAGACCCTACCTCGAAAAACCAAAAAAAAAAAAAAAAAAAAAAAAATCCTCCATTATACATTTTCAAGTTCTTCAAATATATTTTGTGTTCTGTATCTTAAACTATGATGCTTAGCAAAGAACGTGCTTGCTCACATAACTGGGAGCCAACCTACAAAGCCAACATTCCTCTTGTCTCATCAAGAGTGATATGTATGCTACCATTACACTGTAAGTTATGCACCTTCTTTGTAGGCCTGTGACTATACTTGTTTTCATATTGTCAGACAGTGAAGAAATTGGTAAGGTGTAAATTATTAATGATGCTCTTTTGAATAAAATTAGCAATGCTAAAGTTTGTCTTTTGTCTTTCTTTTTAAGGTGAGTGATTTGGATTACTCCTGAATGTCAGTGCTTCCTGGAATTAAATGCTGATTTAGGCAAAAATTCATGGTAGTTTTGAGTCTTTTTGATCTTGTAGACATTAACCTTCTATTAAATTGAATCATTATAAGCACAAAAATCCAAATACAGAAAAAATAACAGTTTTGCTTCCACAAAGCTACCAAAAGTATAATCATACATACACCAAATGAGAAGACTAAATATGAAAGAAAAAAAAACACATGTCTTTTTAATAGTAAGTAATGTGCAGTCCTTATATTTGCTCTTGATTTTCTGGAACCATGACAATCTTAAAATGCTGCTTCTTTCCTGAAAGACAGGGGTATGGACAAAAGAAAGAAAGCAAAACAGAAAGAAAGAAAGAGAGAGAGAGAGAAAGAGAGAGAGAGAAGAAAAGAAAGGAAAAGAAAAGAAAAGAAAAGAAAAAAGAAAAGAAGGAAGGAAGGACGGAAGAAAGAAAAAGAAAATCAAAGTGATGAATTCCTTCTGCAACACAGCTATCTGGCCAGTCTGCCATGGCCTCTTACATGTGGAAAAATCTGGCTGTATGAAAGAAAATTCCCTTACTACATAAATAAGTAAAGAAATATTAAATTCAGAATATTTTCTTCAGAGACATTCTAGAATTTTCCGACAATTTTTACCTAGGCCATGGTTACAATATTAGCAATCGACAATGAAAGAAATCTTGAATTCTTTCAGTATTAATGTTGAATTCTGCATTGCTTTGAGGGTTGTCTTATGGAATAAACTGGTTTCGATATGAGTTCTTAACCTGTACTGTAATGTTTAAAACGTCACAGCCTTTCATGATGGCATATGAACACAGAATTGATTATTTGTGAAAATAGACCCTAGGTCACTTACTTTTCAAGCCCAATATTATTGATTGACCTATCTATTTAGCTTTCTAAATATACAAAGACAAATATTCTCCCTTATTATCTTCATAACTGCTAATTTGTGTAGGAGTCACATGGGCTTTTTCCATTCCAATTTTTTCTATGTTCCCGAAAGGTTCCTGGCTGAATTCATTATTGTGTTTCTAATTTTAGCTGTTTGTTTTCTGTTAGGAAACTATGGTCTCCCTCTATCTTTCCTTTTTTTATTTTATTTTTTTTTGTTTTTATTTTTATTTATTTGAGAGTGACAGACAGAGAGAAAGAGGCAGAGAGAGAGAGAGAGAGAGAGAGAGAGAGAATGGGCATTCCAGGGCCTCCAGGCACTGCCAAGGAACTCCAGACGCATGCGCCCCCTTGTGCATCTGGCTAACGTGGGTCCTGGGGAATCAAGCCTCAAACCAGGGTCCTAAGGCTTCACAGGCAAGCGCTTAACTGCTAAGCCATCTCTCCAGCCCTCCCTCTATCTTTTATAATAAATATTCTTAAAATTTACTAAAGATAATAAATTATTAATCTGTGTCTTTATTCCCTTTTCCTTCATAGCAACAGTAGTAATGACAAAACTCAAGTTCCCTGTATTGATCTTTTCATCTTCCTTTATTCCTGGAGTGGCTCCTATCCCAGGCAGGTAGACATCAGTCACCGAGAGGCAATGACTGACAAACTCCACAAAACCAAATTGTCATTGTTCCGGTGAACAGGCGGAAGACTCCCTTCTATAATTCTCTGCTCTGCACTTACCACACTGCTCTGCACTGAACACTTGTTTCACAGTGACAAGCATTAGCCTCCCCAAATTTCCTATCTCCATGTAGCCAGCCAAAAGGCTGGCTGGACATACCACTCTAGCAAGGCTTTGGGGTCACTGGTTGACGTGGGGCATCCTTTTATTGCTTTCCATTTTTATATACATAGCAAAATTGGTGATAACTAATATCCAGTTGATCTTTTCATTCTGCTAATAAAAAAAATAACACAAAGATCTTATTATCCACCCTAGACATCCATCACAGTCCGTTTTCCAGTAACATACTTCTCAGAGTGTGCCTTATCTCTCCAAGTCAAAAGTGAGGTGAAGAACTTGTCTTCAGATTCGCTTTTGTCTCTGATTCTTGTGCTTTGAAGGGTTAAAAGAATTTGAACTTCAACCCTTGACATTTTGTCCATAATAATGACTTCAGAGGATTTGTGTTTTTTGCATCTCAGAAGCCAAAAGGAGCTAGAAGAAACCATGCCTTCTTAAGTCCTAATGTGCTTATCCTTGTGAAGCATTCAAAATGGAGAACAAAGCAGAGACAACAGCAGAAAGAAGGAAGAACGGGTGATTGGAAGAGACAAGACATAGAGTTGAACAACACAGATAAGCAAAGCAAGCATGAAGGATTTATCAAACATCCATTGCTATGTGAATGCAGAAGTTGCTCCAGTTCTTCCTGTTGGCAAGGAGATTCTGAAACCATGCTATGAGTTTTGTAATACAAAAGAAAGTATAGAAAATTTCAAAGAACAAGATGCATAAAATCCTCACTTGATCTACTCTATTTTGAAATTAGTTACTAAAATAGACTTTAGGACTCACCTAAAATCAATATATGCAAGTTTAATTCTCAAATTGTCAATCTGTCTAAGTCTTCAAAATTATCAAACTTTTTTTTTTTTTTTTGACTTTCGAGGTAGGGTTTCACTCTGGCCCAGGCTGACCTGGAATTCACTATGTAGTCTCAGGGTGGCCTCGAACTCATGGTGATCCTCCTACCTCTGCCTCCCGATTGCTGGGATTAAAGGCGTGCACCACCACGCCTGGCTTATCAAACTATTTTTAAGATTAAGAGAAGCATGAACACATTTAATCATGTAATGTACCACTATAAAAGCCACATTTTCAGACAGCAATTAAATGCAGTCTCATAAGTTTGAAAGTATAATATATTTGGAGCCACTGGGCATCTGGTTTAAAGTTGAGACACTTTTGGAAAGTCCACCAGTGTTACTAGGGTACTAGGCTCTGTATTTTTGCAATGATAAAGAACTCAGAATGAGACCAAATTCTCTAAAAATCTACTAATAATAGCACATTAGATAAAATATTTACAAGGAATAGAAAATTCCTTTGGTATTCTTTATCTGTAAAATATCAAGAAATCTAATGTTAGGGACCAGGCAAAAAAGCTACCATTACTTACACTTTCATGCAAAGTGTTCAGACCTGAGTCAAAGAGCACTTTCTTTAGTATGATTTGATTTCTCTTGACAGTATTTGTTAGTATTTAAGGGATTTTTTGTATAGGTTTTGTAATTGCTTTTTTTTTTTTTTTTTTTGGTTTTTCGAGGTAGGGTCTCACTCTAGTTCAGGCTGACCTTGAATTCACTATGTAGTCTCAGGGTGGCCTCGAACTCATGACAATCCTCCTACCTCTTCCTCCCGAGTGCTGGGATTAAAGGCGTGTGCCACCACGCCCGGCTTTGTAATTGCTTTTTTTGTCAGGTGATCTGTATTTATTTTTAATCAATTCATGTATTATTCCTTTTTATGTTATATAAATGTGACTTTATATAAATGTGACCCATCCAGCTTTATTTAAGCATCCTAAATTGTCTAGAAAATAAATTATCTGCTTTAAAATATAGTGCTCAATTAACCAGGGTAGTATGAACTCATTTGATGATGACAGTCTGTTCTTCTCAGTAAAGAAGGCTGGAGGATGCAAAGTGCAATCTGACTGTCCCCCTTATTCTCATTCTGAACCGAGGACAATAGAGGACACACATCCTTATATCATCTATCAGTACACAAAATTTCAAAAACTGACCTAAATCTAGTTCTGAGTTGTATATAGCAAATACATTTTAGCGCTGATATAAGACAAGGTATGCCAGTGAACTGAGACTGGCCTGAGAATATATTCAGACAAATTGTGTTTATCTTCTAAAACATCAAAGCCTTGATTTTGACACTGACATGACCACTATTCATAGAGAGGGTTCTTTTTTTTTAAAGTAACTTATCCATACACAAAAGTAAACAGTCAACTTAAATAAAACACAGCCTATTTCTTTCATTTAAAAATGCTCAATAGCTTTTCCTCTGAGGAGGAGAAATGATGGCGAGAAGGACTAGAACACAGATGGCCCTTGGTATTCAAATGTCCTCTCTCAGAGGATATATAGCAAAGCCTTGTGCCCTAGCCTGTCCATGGAAGATTCTAGCACTACACTTACTCTAGTGGCATGGGAATAACAGAAACATATCTGACATCTCATATAGTTGGGCAAGTTTGAATATATACATGGCCAGATCCTCTTCCCACCTCATCCATGTCTCAGTACAAATGATTGGACAATGTAACATTGTATGAAATTCTCCTTCCATGTCATGGACAGACATTGTAAACAGGAAAGGAGCATGGGAAGGAGAAGATGACTGTAGACCCTGCAGAGTTATTTCTAAGAATGATTTGAAATTTATCTGATAAGGCTTCCATTCAAACTTTGCAATTCGAGTTTAAGATTTTAGTTGGCAATGTGTCAATATAAGAAGCATTTCATGTCATCGTTTGTGTATTTCCTATAGCATTTTTCTTCAAAGAGATCATCTGAATTGTTTCATATTAATCTTACCATATGGTGGATATCATAGTTATGGCACAATTTTTCAAGACAGTTATATAACTGTGACTTAAATGTCAATTAATCTTCACAGTCTCAGACAAGCTTATGGCTCACAAAGGTTATATATGATAAATGACTTTCCCAAGAAACTCTTAATTAGACTGACTGAGATACAGTAATTTCTAATTTATTCTACATTGGGTAAGAAACGCATTCCATGTGGAACCTCTGCCCATTTAATCATGTTGAGATAGGAGATAGGTTCAGGATATTTTGCATTTAAATTTCTAACTTCCCTCAAGGTTGACTCTTCCTTATTAAACTTGAGTTGCCAACTGCATCTGCCCACTATTCTCCAACTAAAACAAAGTCAAGGGAAATAGGTATGTTACCTGGTCATTGAATTGTTCTTTCCAGGTGACTGTTGTCAAGCTAAGGCATTGGCAGTCCTGTCCAAGGTGTGCACTGAGAACTTACAGCCATTCATTTCATTCAAGTATTAAAATGTAACATACACTACTTAAAAGGGGGGGGATCACTAACCAATGGAAACCTTTGTCTTCAAAATTACTATTGCGTGAGGCACATGTGGTGGAGGAGAACCACCTGCATACCAGTGTCTCATACTGGGCAAATAAGGGCCTGATTCCATCAAAACTAATTTAAATCTCAACACATGCATATATAATTCTTTGATGTAGCTAGAAAACAGAAAATTACACTTGGTGTGGTTAATTCT
The DNA here is from genome assembly GCA_036346955.1 of Dipus sagitta. Taxonomy (NCBI): domain Eukaryota; kingdom Metazoa; phylum Chordata; class Mammalia; order Rodentia; family Dipodidae; genus Dipus; species Dipus sagitta. The sequence continues at coordinate 3,664,922 of CM070793.1, read as the reverse complement.
CCCCATTGTAGAAGTTTGCACTATTCATTCTAAAACTTAAAATTCTATGATTCATTGAGTACTTAACATATAAAATACAAATCAATATAGCAGATGTCTAGAAAGGGATATTTTCCCCACGTGTGTTTTCTATAGTTCAGGAGGGAGCAATCAAACCTACAACTGCAATAAGGCACAAACGTGAGTTTGGGAGAGAGGACTTCATGAGGCACCACTTTGCTGCCTGAGAACCGTAGAGTTATCCCAGTAAAATGTGTACATCTTTTAAAAATATGTAGGTCAGAAATACTAGACAGCAGATGATGCATATTTGAAAATTCCATTTGTATAAGAACCTTTAGAGATTATTGCAGGCACTATCCTGTTTAAGATTCCTTTTTAATGCTTGGCATGGTTGGTTATAACTTATAATTATATTTTATTACATGATTCATTTACTTTTCCTTTGTTGTGATTGGAAGCACTTGCCTCTATGCTATTTTAAAATATTAAAACACACAAGGACCAATATGAGTTGCATGTAAGCAAATATGAGCATGTGAAATATGACAAATTTTGTTAGAAAACTTATGTTCCACTTGTAACTTAAGAACATCATTATGTTCCTTAGAGAATGGTACAGCCATTTGGAAACAACCAAATGTTTGGGAAATAAGCTCCAAAAACTCACATTCAGCTTTCTTCCAGGGACAAGGAACAATATTTTTCTGACATTGAGAGATTAGAAGTTTATTAAAACCATTTGTTCAATAGCTAATGACTTTGTGATCACTGGGGAGCTTTCTTTATGTGGTCAGTAAAACCTGGAAAAGAAAAACCTAAACATTGATATGAAGGAATAAAATGAATTTACTTTTCAGATAATGTTACAACTCAAAATAAAATCACAGTCTTTATAATCCTTTAGACCTTCAGTCCAAATTCAAATAAAACTCAGTCCATGCATCTTTGTGACTCATCATTTGGCATGCAAATCACAGATTTGGATGGTTTTAGTTATTTTTGCAGATATATGATCAGGATGTAAAAATTCATCATCTAACTTCTCTTAGTCATCAAGGTTGAATTCTTAAGACCAATACATTTCTGAGAACATATGACTTGAGAAAAACATATTTTGGTACATAAAATTTCAGCTGCATTTAGAAGAATTATTAGTCACTCTCAAACTAAGAAAAATTATGACATTTTTTCTATATTTGAGTTCAGGGATAAAACCAGAAGGTGCTGAGACCAACAGTATTTTATCTTATTTAGTTATAAAGAGAACTCCAGAAATCCAAGATCTGACAAAACACCAGTGCAATTAGCTAAAGGTGTTTGTATCATCTGTTACAAAACACTTGTCATCTCTTCCCACATAGATAAAAGGGCTTCCATGGGAAACTCTTAAGTTGTAGAGAGTTATAAATGAATTTTTACAACCCAGATGATGGACTGGTGCACTTCCAACGTGAGCTCAAGAATTGAATTAATACATTTCTCTTGCTCTCTCTCTCTCTCCTTTCCTTGACTAATTTACATTGTAATGGAGGAATAACATTTTAAAAATTTTGAATAGGCACTTACTGGAATTACAGTTAATCCTGATACAATCTAGATGGGGAAGAATAGATGAAAAATGAATATTTATCCTTCAAGGTAGTAGCTGCAGACATCCAATAAAATCACAGTCCACCCTTCCGGGGACAGACACATGCAAATATGGCCACTCCAGAACATTATTCTGCATATGCTTCTCAAACCCAGATCCATTGTTGTAAAACTGCACCATTGAAACAGAATGCTTTTAAAAAATGGCCAATTCAAACAAAGCTACATGGTGACAAATCTAAGTGACATAAAGAATAGTTAAATGTCAAAGATGCTTGACGTAGACTGGCTGCAACCTTTTCCCCATCTGTGAAAGAACATATCATTATTTTCAGCAAAATTAAAAAGTGCTCCGTCACAATGGGGTACAGTGCAAGCTCAGCTAGGCTCAGACATCTTGGACCTCCAAAATCTAATATCCCACAAAGGCCAACGGAATGTTTTAGAATTTCAGTGGTCAATTGGTGAAAAAAAAAATTAAAGTTCTTCTCATCTTACCCTAATATATTTTTTTTGGTATATTTGTCTTTCAAGTTTATTTGTCTGGGGATAAAATGTTTACAGCCAGATGCTGGCTAGATTGAACAGCTTGTAGTAATTGAAGGTGGTCAGAAACAATCATGTGCATCCTTTAGAAACTAAGGTGGCTATGGAGTAGTCACTCTTAGAGCACACAAACTATGCCTCTCATAGGAGCTACAATGCTATCTCTATGCCTCAGTGTCATGGCTACCACTAGTATTGACTTTGTTGTTTGTGTATACCTGCTTCACATGAAAGCAGATATAAACACAAATGGTCTGATGTGGATATCACAGACTGTGATTATGGGGGTTATTTTTAAATAGCTATATGGGATTCTTTGTGTTTATATTATTTATAAATATATGTTCGTTGGCTTTGTTTGGTATTTAATGCCTTTGGGGAACATGGAAAATATAAACCTAGATTCTGTTTCCATATAGCTGAGTTTGTCATGTGTCGTCAACCGCATCAGAAAAGTGGTTGCAAACAGCCAAGGACCAGCATCTACACAACTCTTCCTACAGAATGCTTTGCTGTTGAAAAATTCCCACAAGTTTTGTTTTGTTATTTTTCATTTTGACTAGCACATAGCATCTTAATGCAAGTATGCAACTTAGATTCTTGTAGGAACCTCTCATTGTCGCTAGAGGGAGCAAAGGGAACTAACAAAAGCTGTAAACAGTGCATGTTTATAATAGAAAAGCCTTTTATCATTTAATTTAATTTCACTAGTATTAGTTGAATGTATTACATGCATTCTTCAACAGGCTCATCTTATGTTTTGTGAGCTAAAATTCTGCCCAGAATAATTTGAAAATGTAAATAATGCCCTATTGTATCAAATTTTACTTATCCTTTAATAATAATAAATCTTCGTAGTTTCAAACCTTATTATTTCCCCTATTTATTCATTTATGTGTGTTTAATACTTTCATGATATACAGTAAAACACCATTATTTTTTACTCCTCTTACGTGGAGTTAATGATAATATTGAAATTTATTGGGCAGAATATTAAATCTTCATTTGGAATGATGAGTTCTCCTAGAGTACACTCTATTAAAAAATACTTTATTTTGAAATATCAAGCTCAGGAAAAAAAAACTGATCTCACATGCTCAGTACAAGCGGATGGTTGAATTCATATGAGACAATTGGGGCTCATTCTTAGCCAGTCACTAAAATCATACTAGTAAGTTCTTTTCATGACAAGATATTTCTAGCTTGTGTTTTTAATTTTAATTTTACAACATAACAAACTGCTTAACTTTTAAAGGTCTGGAATTCAAACTTTGCCTTATTTAGTCTGACTTCCGCCCATAACTTTTCTCTGGCTCAGTGAGGTTTTACTGTAATGCCTCTAGGTGCTCTGTTTAGGCAGGAAAGCATTATCTTTCTGCAGGAGAGTGCGCGTCCTTACTGTTCTCATGGCTGTTTGCTGAGGGCCGCAGACTTTGCGCATTGAAGGGTTGTGGATTGTTGTTTGATAGGAAAAGATCCCACAAGGTACTTCAAAACAGAAAGGATGGACAACAACACAGGTGGCTCTTCAAAGGAGAAGCCCATGGATGAAAGGATGGACAACTATTGATCTAGATAACACAGCAGAAACTGGGCATTTCACATGCATGTTATCTAACAAAGGATGTGCACATATAGTCTATTTAATTGTAAGGATACCATCCGTCATCCATCAGAAAGTCAATAATGAGAGCAAATTCAATCTAAGGCATCTGTAAGCCTCGTGATTTATATCTTCAATTCATATCACTGATGGATTGGGCTTCCCTTTCAAGAACCTCCAGTGGGAGGAATCACAGAACAATGACTCGTGTTAAACAGAAAGGAATAAAAAGATGTGCCCTCCCCCCAAAGAATACTAAATGAATTTAAATGACAGGAATAAGAGAACCAAGTATTTTAACTCTCCATGGCAAACGGGCTATTTGATCGATGTTTGCAGGCAAAACTGAACACGAAGTGAGAAGCGTTAGTTCAAGGGTGGAAGGAAGCGGTTACCTAGGTTGACCGTGAGTTTCACACGCCCTGCGTCCAGCTCCAGACGGAGCGTGTCTGCCGAGTCCCTGGAGGTGGTCGCCATCAGGACGCCGTAGGCACGCTGGGATCTGAACCTCAGGGACACATCCTCAGCCTCGGTGTGCATCACCACGGGAAGCTGGATTTTCATGAACATGCTGCCATCGTAGCTCAGAACCGTGGCCTCTGTGCAAAGGGAGGGAAAGTGCCATCCATTAAGGCATCCAGACAGGGGACAAGGTTACAGAATAAGCACATCTTCAGATCTGTCTTTCTTCCCTTTCATCCCCTTCACCTCTCTCTTTTTCTGAGAAAGGCCAGCCCTAGAGAGAGAACTTCCTTTTGTGAAATATCGATCAAGGCTCAGAAACAAAGACGGTGGCGCTTCTGCTTCTGCCTTGATAGCGTTTCCCACCCACAGCATTAATGCCACCTTAGGACTGTCTGACACATTTCCTTCCCATGTGCCCAGGAACCAAGCCCACCAGCAATCACGCAGCACATGTGTGCGAGCCAGGAAGGCGCTGAGGAGTTCTGCAATACTGGTCTCCCTTGCCTTGCCTCTGAGGCTTTCTTCATGGATAGAATGGGGAGACCTCGAAGTCTTGGCCTCTCTGAAACTCTCGGTGTGAATGGAATTTTCTGTTAATATTTTGTCATGATTTCTGTCCTAAAAGGCAATATTACTCAAATATAGAAATTAGGCTCTTTATTAAAGTTGGTGTTCAAATTTATATATATATTGATAGTGTACCACCAAGCCACAAATTATGCTTTTTAAAAAAATTATTTATTTGAAAGAGAGGGAGACAGAGAAGGAGTGGGCGTGCCAGGGCCTCCAGCCATTGCAAATGAACTCCAGACTCATGCACTACCATTGCTTCTGGCTTACATGAGTCCTGAAGAATTGAACATGGCTCCTTAGACTTCACAGGAAAGTCCCTTAACCTGCAAGCCATCTCTCCAGCCCAAATTATGCTTTTTATAAAAAAAATGTTTAGTTACTATGTTGAGGATGTTAAGTTTCCAAAAAATACTTTGAATGGTAAACTTATTTTAAAGTTCCTTTACAAGAGTAATTTAACATTTATGCCACACAGGTTGGAGAGATGGCTTAGCAATTAAGGCACTTTCTGGCAAAGCCAAACTCCTCAGGACCCACATAAAGCCAGAGGCACAAGGTCACGCATGTGTCTGGTGTTCTTTGCAATGGCTAATGGTCCTGGCATGCCCATTCTCTCTCTAGCTGCCTCTTTTGATCTCTGTCTCTCAAATAAATAAAATATTTTTTTAAAAAGAATGAAAATCTTTAAAACATATCTAAAAAATAAATAAGAGCATAACAGTAGTGTCCTTAAAATACTAAATAATCACCAAAATGTCCATGACCTCACCTTCGTTACACCGAATATGAATAGGAGTGTGACTGGGGCTCTTGTGTAGGGACACACTACAAAATCAAGGTAAATGGGCTTAGTTGGGATAAAGCAGTGAGTTGCAAAGACTGCTGATAACAAATTGCTTTAAGAAACATCAGAACCTCATGCCAAGCACCATATGGTAGTGGAATACAAAACAAGTCTGAGTCATTTTGCTTTCTTATTGGTTCTTGTAGTTCAGAATGCCATTTAATAAAAGAAAAACTACCTGAAATTAAAATAAACTAGGAAATTCTCATTATTTGGGCTATTTACACAGCACAGCAATTAACTTTATTGAGACAACTGTGCTCATTATTCAGACTATATTCTGGTGTTGTGGTTTTGGAAGTTTATCTTCTAGAGAGTTAGGAAGGTCGAGTATTATTTCTAAGAGACTTTATTAGTTGTTGTCATCCCAGGGCTGCGTGTGTAACCAGAATCTCCAAGAGCCACATGTTTGATTCTAGTTCTTCCTCCTCAACTCCTCTTTTCTTTTCTTTTTGTTTTTTGATTTTCGAGGTAGGGTCTCGCTCTAGCCCAGGCTGGCCTGGAATTCACTATGGAGTCTCATGGTGGCCTCGAACTCACGGAAATCCTCCTACCTCTGCCTCCCAAGTGCTGGGATTAAAGGCGTGTACCATCGTGCCCGGCTCCTTTTTCCTTTTCTAAATATTTATTTATTTAAGAAAGAGAGGAAGAGACAGATAGAAAGACAGAGCATGAGGGTTGATGCACTAGGATCTCTTGCCACTGCAAACAAACTCCAGATATTTGCAACACTATGAGCTTCTGGCTTTACCTGGGTACTGGGGAATTTAACCCAGGCCATTAGCCATCTTTGCTGCCAGCTCTCCTCTTTCCTATGGACCCCATGGCTTACAGGATCTCCATCAACTCACAAGCTCACTTCGTCAGTCTCTGTCATTCTGGATGTCTACTGGACATCTCCAGTTAGAAAGTGATGGTCACCTTACTCAATCCTCTCCATTTCAGTAAATGAGTCCCCATTGCCTAGGCCCCACCCTTTGGATTTTTCTTAGTCTCTCTGCCATATCCAATCTATTCTCTTTTTTTATTAATTAATATTTTATTTATTTATTTAAGAGACAGAGAGGGAGAGAGAATGGGCATGTCAGGACCTCCAGTCACTAAAATGAACTCCAGATGCATGTGCCCCCTTGTGCATCTGGCTTACATGGGTCCCGGGGAATCAAACCTGGGGCTTTGGGGTTGCAGGCAAGCGCCTTAACCACTAAGCAATCTCTCCAGCCCTAAAAATATGTTTTTATTTAATTTTGAAGAGATTGAGCACAGGCATGTGCAAGAGCCTTCTGTTGCTGCAAGTAAACTCAGACGCATGCACCACTTTGTGTATCTGGCTTTACACGGGTACTGAAGAATTGAACACGGACTAAGCCATGCTGTCAGGCTTTGTAAGAATGCACCTTTAGGGCTGAGGAGATGGCTTATCAGTTAAGGCATTTGCCTTCAAAGCCAAAGGACCCAGGTTCGATTCTCCAAGAACCACATAAAGCCAGATGCACAAGGTGGTGCATGCATCTGGAGTTCATTGGCAGTGGCTAGAGGTCCTGGCATGCCCATTTTCTCTGTTCTTTATCTTTCTGTCTGCCTGTCTGTCTCTCTCTCTCTCTCTTTCTCTTCCACCTCTCCCATAAATAAATAAATAAATAAATAAATAAATAAATAAATAAATAAAATATATTTTAAAAAATAAAAAAGAAAGCACCTTTAGCCACTGAGCCATCTCCCCACGCCATATCCAATCTACCTTCAAGTCTACAAATGTTCAGGCTATAGTTCTGAACCTTTTCCTCAGTTAATTGTTTCATGCTTATCCAGTTACAGTACCACAGGCTCTGCTTCCATCTCTTACCTAGGCAGCTGAAATTGCTACTTCTACTCTTTACTCTACACACAGAAGCCAATTTACACTCTTAAAGATGAAAATCATGGACTTGAGAGATAGCTCAGCATATATAGACATTAGTTTGCAAAGCCTGTCAGCCAGGGTTCAAGTCCCCAATACCCACGGAAAGCCAGATGCACAAAGCGGTGCATGTGTCTGGAGTTCATTTACAGTGGTAGGAGGCCATGGCACACTCACTCTCTCTCTCTCTCTCTTTCCTACTCTCTTTCTCTGTTTGCAAATAAATAAAATATTTTTTAAAAATATGAAAATTTTGCTGGATCAGTTTATTGCTAAGCATACCCATACCCTGGATTTTTTTATTGCATTAGAATAAAATATGTGTTTTTTCTATCTAAAAAATTTTAAACCGATAATGCTGAGTATAATTTGTCCTTACTCACCTCTCCAACCCTCATTTGCCCTGCTACTCCCACATCATTTTATGCTGTCAGTGAAGAGTTTGAACTCAAAAATCCCTATTGGTTGAAAAGTCTCACTGTAGATACTTTAGATAAGTTCATTCAGAAGTACAGTTTCTGGTCAAAGTTTCCTCGTCCCACCTCCATCTATTTCATATCTAATGACAATTTCATGTTTTCACGTCACCATTCCCCATTTGCTGTATGATATCACCCGGATTCGTACTTTGGAATGCCAGTGCCCCGAGGGAGCGCCACAAGAGTGAGAGCCTTAGGGAGGAGCTGGGGCAGGCGGGCAGTTCTGTCACCATACGTATTTCTTGCAATAAATAAATGCCGCCAATACTGAAAATAGGTGAAGAACTATGTGAATTCGTGTGCAATGCTTGCATTAATACTCTCCAAAGCAATGAGGCATATCATATATATTCTGCCTACTGTAAGTTGATTCAAATTTTGATAATGTGTGACAACAAGTTCTTAATTCTCCTTGGAAGGTTATAATTGGGCTGCAAAAGGCAAACCAGAAAAGGTATGCGTATATTAAAATAGGTGCGCCATGGTTAGGCGCTGGCCTGACCACCGAGAATATAAAATATGATAATAGTTATACTTGTTCTATATTGTACCATATTTTTTTTCAAGTAGATAAAAAGTATTTCTAGTGGGATTAATATTGAAAAGGACAGAAGTTAATGTACATTGCCAAATAGTAGCTGCTCATAAGTTGTTAAAACTTATTGTGAACTTTAAAGTTAAGGTACTTTTTTGTTTATCCTCAGATTTAATTTGGTAGTTGTTTACTTACTCTAAAATTTAGCCAATCATGCAAAGCAACAAATACTCAGTGAAAATACATGAAACTCTGAATACAATAAAATTATGAAATTTTTAGTTAGCTGGGTATCATGTATGAAAAGTACTAAAATAGGGATTAGTTTTCTTCTGGCTAATCTGTACAACTACTCTTTATATTTTATAATAGCATTGTTCAAATAACATCATATTCTTTGAAAAATTGCTTAATTTGAAAAATAAGTGTGGGCCACATTATTTTAAAATATCCAATTAACCATCAGTTATAAGTATACTATGACATATAATTTATAGAAGAGAAATAATCAAGATCATCAGCTTTTAACATTCTTCAGAAAACTGTGGGAATGAAATAACAGTAAAGTAATAAAGCTGAGTGCCATTTTAAATAAGTCTCAATGTGAAAATAACTTGTTGATAAGCAACCACTGGAAGCCTAAATGATTCCTAGTAATTTGGGGGAATGTTTAACTAGAAAGGAACTGAGAAATGCACAAGGTTGTAGTCCAGAATTGCCAAATAAGTGCTAGACACTTTCTGATATTTGAAAGCTCTGCTGTTTGGCAACATTCCTTGACATTAGTAAAATTATTTTGTCACTTAGAACGTAAAAGGGATCCTTTAGAAGGAGAATTTCAATACACTACTTCCCAGCGGGGGAGAAAAACAGTTTCGGTTTTGTCTTCTATATCTCTTTCTCCTTGTCATTGAATTTGATAAATTTGCTTTTCTGCATTATTTCTTGCCGCAGTCTAAAGTGTACACCTGTGCTCAGTTTTGCCGAAAGGCAGTCGCATATTGTGATCAACGATGAAATTCAGACAGGGAGCCAAATTATATTTTCTGACATCTGTCCCTCCATCTGTTAGAGCTTTAACAAACAAGTGAAAAGTAGACCTCTAACTGTACCAAGGCTCTTATCTTACATATCACTGAGAACAATTTTATATGATCAAGTGTTGGAAAAATCTTTCTCATTAAAATTAAAAATAAGAGCCGGGCGTGGTGGCGCACGCCTTTAATCTCAGCATTTGGGAGGCAGAGGTAGGAGAATGGCCATGAGTTTGAAACCACCCTGAGACGATGTAGTGAATCCCAGGTAAGCATAAGCTAGAATAAGACCCTACCTTGAAAAACAAAACAAAATTTAAATAAGGGAGGAAGATGGTGCCAAATTTAATTCATCTTTAGAGACATTACCACTACTTTATCCTTTCCTTTAAGATCAATGCTCAAAGAACAGAATATAATTTTTCATATCTGCCTAAGCTGGTAAAGATTATTTTGTTAAAATCTCTTTGCTTCCTTGTGCCAGGGTGAATATTTCCTATAACTATAACATCACTCTCCATGGAACACTATCCAGAGACTTGAGTCATCTTTTCAATTACTTTCAACAACAAAACAGACACTTTATGTGCTTTCTTCTTTAGTTTTGTATATTTTTATCTTAAGAGTTGTCACCCTATTCCTGAAAGATCAACAGGCTAACGTGATCAGAGATCAATGTGTCTGGAGAAAAACACTTTCATTGAATCAGAAACTCATGATCCTGTGATTGCCAAAGTAGGGCAGAGCAGAGATGTGGACAGAAGCCAAATTCTGTGGCCTCCCTTGCTTTCAGAAGACTCGATAATATCAGTAAGAAAATTAACCCCCCAAAGCAAAGATCTCTCACAATGTGCCATTGTATCCCCAAAACAAGGACCACATGAAAATGACAATTTTGTCCCCAGGAAACAGCCATCCTCGAGCCAAAGAAATCAGCAGAAATTTTAGCAACCCATAAGATAAAAATGTCTGCTAAATCACAGTAGGAAGGTTGCTATTAAATTCTCCTTTGTAAATCTGCCTATGCTTGCCACCCCTCCTAATTATTGCAATACATAAATATCCCCTTTCCTTCTTTCTGCCTCAGAAAGCTCTCCAAGTTTTAATTTTAATTTTTTGCCATATGTAGTAGCAGAATATCGCCACAGGGTGGTACACCATGCATATTTAAGTGAAGGCTTTTCTAATTCAGATGACAGTTGAGCTATACACTTTTTCCAGCCTCACTTAACCAGGAGGCATCAGGATCACTGGCAGGTTTCTGAGTGATTAAAATTAAAACAAAAATTTAAATCAAGCATGTCTCTTAATCTCATATTACTAAGTCTATTTATTATACCTTGTTAGCTTTTGTTTTGTTTTTAATTTTTTCCTCTTTTAGCAATTTTCCAAAGCCAATCCAAATAAACTAATTAGGGAGGGAAAGGCAAAAAGGAAATTTATAAAGAAACCAAACACATGATGTATCCATACACCCACAGAAACCAAACTATGCAGAAACAGCTAAGCTCTAATGACAATTCACAAGAATTTCAGTGAGGTACAATTGTAATGAGAATGGCTTTATTTATGTGCCACAGAGCCATCTATTACTGATGTAATTGCATAGCACAAGAGAACAAGAGTGTTTTGTTAGCTAATTTAATAAACTATCATACTGTCAATTTATTATTAGTAATACTCATTCATGTTGATATAACTGATAAGGCTATGCACTTAAAAGAGATAAAGAATCAAAGTTATCAGTTTGACTTTTACAGAATAACTACCCTTTACTTTTGATGTTTTAGGTTAAATGAAGTGAAATCCTTCAGGATTAAAGAAAAATAATGAATCATACATCACTTTATAAAAAGGTGTCAGATGCCTTTTAGGCTAAATACCTAAGAGAGCAATATTACTTGTACCGTAGGAGAACAATGGGACACCTCATCAATAGTCTTTTCATATTGATTTTTAGTTCCATTGTAGAAAATAAGTGACAATGAATGTAGTGATTAAAGCATTTATCTGAAACATTGGATCGATGGAAGGACATGTTTGGAACTGCTCGTTCTGTGGTTCCTTCTATTAGCCTGGTCTTCAGATGTGCTGTTAAAAACCTTCACCCTCAAGCTTTCTTTAACAGATAGCCCTCTCGTTGTAAAGGGAGAGGAAGAGGAAAACAGTGAAGCCTACTTTCCTCCTAGAGGAGCAAAGAGAAGCTCCTGGTCAGAGATGCAGCACGTACCACATAAACCTTACAATTGCACACATAAATCAATTTGGGGTGAAGCTATAAGTGACAGGTAATTGAAATTTCACCCACTTTTCATAGAGTAGTTTTGCATCTTGGATAAACTGACCGAGGGAAATGAGGATACCTAAACCTCACCGTGGAGTGTCAGAGAAGATATAATTTAGTCTTACCTTACTTGAATATCATTTCATAACATAGGTACTAGCATTGTAGGCGTAGTAACCCTTGTCTTTTTTACTAATGTCTGATGTCTTTTCTTTCTTTTTTGGTTTTTCTCAGATTTATTTATTTATTTATTATTAACAACAGATTTTGTATGGATACATCACGTGTTGGTACCCTCTTTTCCGGGGTCCCTGCCCCTATTCCCCTGGGGACACTCTGCAGGTATTCCCCATGGGGTTGTGGGATATGCGTTGTGGGAGCAGCAGTCAGGTCTTATTTTTTGGGGAGTTGGGGGGACTAATGTCTTGAAGTTAAAAACTGGGCCAGAAATATCAGTTATCTATCATGTATCTCAGGCTATTGCCCAAGGGGTTTCTGAGGAGAGTACCCGCATCTGTATCCTTGAAAGGAGGAGCCAGTTTCCTCACAGCCAGGCCCTCTCCAAGCCCACTAAATCCTCATCAGTTAGCCATGGAAGGCCGGGTGGGGGGGGTGTTCAGTACAAGTTACCTCACTGGGGTTCACGTTTGAGGTTGACATTCAGTATTCTTTTCCTGTAGGGGAGTCACTGGCTGGGTGCGGGAAATCCTACCTCTCTCACAGGATCTGCCGAGGTAGCCCGTCCCAGAGCAGTCACAGACGTATCTGTTCCAGCCGTCCCTGCACATGCCGTTGTTTTTGCAAGGATTGCTAAGGCACGGTTTTGCGGTCTCCCTTGAGCACGAGGGCTTCACTCCGGCAGTACTCTGCACTTCTGCCATTTGCCGGATGTCTTTGCTCTGGCCATCAATGAACAGATCCCGGATGCAACCCACGTAGCCATAGTTGAGCAGAGCAGTCCACACCTCAGTGGGGAAGACGAGGCCGGCCTTGTTTTCTGGCAATCCCCCCAGATACAGCTCATCATCCAGGTCCAAGATCTCACTCTCACCAGGAGCAGTGTAGGGCGTGCGCAGCGTGTTGACAGAAATGGTACCTGTTGCAAAGACAGGAGAATAGGTAAGTGTCACAGGTGGATATCAAGCTAATTCGCAACAGGTTGATCTTTGCATAGTCTAACGCTGGGAACGTGGAACACTGTGCGCCTTGGGTGCAGCTCCTAGCTCACGAGGAACTCATCAGCTTCTCCAAAGATCCTGAGATCTGAGCTGACTGAGCTTGAGTTGAACAACTAACTCATAATCAGGGTGGGCATACAGGAATCAAGCAACTTGCAGGTTTGTCACAGATTGAGAATAACAAACGTTTTTCAGTTCTTCTAAGACTCCCCATAGCTTTTACTTTCTTGACCTTGAATGGAGAAGCTGCTAGTACGTGGGGCTTCACTCCAGTGAATCCCCCTGGCCGTCCTTTAAATCGCACTGTGCGCTGAATGTTCATTTTGTGTTCCCTCAGACACTGACACACACAGTGTAGACCAAACGCCACCTTTTCTCTCTTGTCTGCTAGATAGTGAAGTCCTTGCAGCCAGTCATTTCCTATTACTTCTTGTATCCCAGTGTCTGGTACTTCCAAATAGAATTAATAAGTGTATGAAATTGTGTCACTTTAGAAATAAAACAGATTGTAGCTAATATGGTCACATTTGACTTTGATGAAAACCAAAGTGTTTACACAAACAATATAGTATGTGTCAACTTTTAGCAGCTCAGCCTTACATAAATGCAGACATATAATAAAAAAAATGACATCTCTGGAATAAAGTCTGACTGTCCCTGGTTAGTGTTTGATTGCAAAGTCGGTATACATCTGCAAACCAATTAAAGGCCTTGTGTCCCCATATTTGACTGGCTTGATAATTTTGGTTGGTCATAATAGATTTCCTATGTCAAGCCCAACTTTGTCATGCCTGGCTATACTGTCGCTATTTGTTGACTTCCGTGGTCTGGGCTTCCTCATCCATAATCTGGGTATAACAATATTAGCACCTGAGAGCAAGTTCTGCATGATAAACAAAACACACCATCGTCTGGGTCAAACCAAACAGTACATGGATATTCAGTGTTTCACTTTGGTGACAGACTCAAGTAAACTCACTTTGCCTCTGTGTAAGCCAATTTACTTATTCAAATCAATAGTCTCCTTGCCTCTCGTCAAGTACTGTAGAGAAATAACTATTGCTTTGTAATTATACATGAACCCTACATCTAAGAATTAAATGAGCAGGTATTCATTTATGTAGAAATATTTCAGGGTTACAGAGACATGTGGAGTTTATGAAAAAAAAAAAAAAACAGAAAGAAAGAATGAAAGCACATTCCTACAATTGGCATGCATGCTGTGAGGCTATAAAACTGTTTACCTGGATTCTATACCCAGAAAGTGATTTATAAACGTACAAATATATATAGTCCAGGACTATTTCAATCTCAGCTTAAGGGCACTAATGGAGTTGGGCTGCATAATGAGATCTGTCTTTCTGAGGGACAAGGGCATGAAATCCTGAACAGAGACTGCCCGGGTGCTCAAGCCATTATGAGGAACTTTGTCTCTACTCTACTGTGGACAAAGCTCCCAGGGGAAAAAGCCCTCCAAGGCATCGCTGCTTTGGTCGTCTACATGGCAAGGGTGGTTTGGGTTCTGATGGTGGAAGGAAAAGGACAAAGTGTTTATTTCTACTGTTCACTTTTGCGCAAGGCTATGGAAAAAACTCGCACTGAGAAACACATAGGTTGCATAAAACTTGTTAGAAAAATCCTTTGGTAAAGTGAAATATATAATAATGAGGAAGATAACATAAACAGAATGTAAACTGAATGCATTAAAACTTGTTTTGTGTATAGTGTTGTTCAAAATGCCTAAGAAGTGAAATAAACGGTTGCTTCTAACTCATAGCCTTCAATGTAAATTATAACCTAATGAGGGGAAAAAAAAAATGTGTCTTAAAGACAAAAGAGAAATGTGTCCTTTTACAGACCATCTGTTTATCATGGGAAGCCAAAGAATCCCCTTGTATGAGTACAGTGACATCATATATATATTAGAATCCTTGTTGTATGGACAAAACATGGTGGTCCCATTCCCCTCATAATATCTTATTATAACTATACTTAACATCTTTAACGTATGCTGCTTGCACTCTTGGTTGGAGACAAATTTTTATTTATTTACTTGAGAGAGAGAGACAGTCAGAGAGAAAGAGGCAGACAAAGAGAGAGTGAATATGGGGGCACCAGGGCCTCCTGCCCTTGCAAACAAACTTGAGTCACATGAACCACTTGTGTATTTTGTGGGTACTGGGGAAATCAAACCCAGGATGTCGGGATTTGTAAGCAAGCACCTTTATCTGTTATCACTCCAGCTTATATTTTTAAGATGGTACTTTGGGCCATTTCGTTCTAGAAGGCTTCCTAAAAAGCAAGAAAATCTTTGAAGATTTGATAAAATAAATATATACTATAGTGAGAAGCTCTGAGACACAGAGCTTAGCAAACAAATAATGACAAAAAGCACTGTGAGAAAGAGGGTATATTTAAAAATAGATCTCCCACCCTTAATTCTCACTTTATTTGTGGAGCAACCATAACTCAGTTCAGGAAGTTTAAAAAATAAGCATTTGGGGGCTGGACAGATGGCTTAGTGGTTAAGCACTTGCCTGTGAAGCCTAAGGACCCCAGTTCGAGGCTCAATTCCCCAGGACCCATGTTAGCCAGATGCACAAGGGGGCGCACGTGTCTGGAGATCATTTCCAGTGGTTGGAGGCCCTGGCACGCCCATTCTCTTTCTCTCTCTATCTTCCTCTTTCTCTGTCTGTCACTTTCAAATAAATAAATAAAAATAAACAAAAATTTTTTTTTTTAAAAAAAAGCATTTGGCAAAGCTATATTGTGTTTATTCAGAACGTGATAGTTCAGAACCAGAGAGGACAGTCAGGGCACTCTGGAGACACTGTCTGCCACCTCTCCTGGCTCTGTCTCCTTATAGCACAGAGCACCCTGTCTGCACTCTTAGAATTGAAGCTGCTCCCAAGGGTTCAAGACAACCATGTGGGATGAACTTACAGTGAGGATGGAAAGACAGGTTGTCTTGGTTTTTATTTAGGGTGTGTGGTTACCTGCTTTGAGCAAAGTATTCCAGGAAAGTTCAGATATGATTCTATGAAGGTATTTGTTGCCATGGGAAGACAAAGATGATCCCTATTACTTTATTATTATATTGGTTTTTCATGATAATTTGTAAATAAGTCTATTGTTTTCATGCAGCCCAGGATTCAAGTATACACAGACATACTCATATGAAACTAAATCTTAACAAAAATAATACTGAATTCTACTATCTTTAAAATACACTGACTGATATTTCCTATGACTTTTGCTAATAAAAACCAAGGCTGAAGCATAAAGTAGATTTTAGAACTAGCAAGTTAAAAACAACAATTCAGAAAACACTGATGATGGAGTATCACAAATTGTGTTTCTCCACAATTCCTTATTCCTTTGAAGCATAATTATTGGGGTTTTCATGGAAAGAGCAGACAATGAAACATGAGGGAGAAAGAAAATATAAACCTAATTTCATTTCATAGATAATCTAAGAGATGTTAGAACTTTAAATGATCCCTAGATTCCAAGTTAAAGAGATAGATCAGAGAAATGTATGTATCAGATATAATATGTGGAATATTCTACAAAGAGAATGAAGAATGACTGAAAATTGAAACAATGTTTTTTCTGCATATGTTGTTATCCTCATGCAAACTTGGTAACAGAGACAGCAAACAAGCCACAGGAGGCAAGCATGCAGGTTACATTTACTTGAAATAGATATAATTCTTTATATATTTTGAAGATCTATAGAAAAATTAAACATTAGATATTGAACATATAGAAAAATTTAAAAACATTATTTAAATTAATTGCCAAGTTAAATTCAAGTAGGTATTTGCATTTCAACCTACACATGGGCTAACCTCCTGAGCTATATTTTAATAAATAATTTGAACTTTGTCCTTAATGATTTTACTACAGATATGGATCAAAGGACATACTCACTTGAGTACCAGAGTCATCACAGAACCTGAATTAGTTTAAATCAATTCAGTAGATACATATGAGCAAAGCAAAAATTAAATATCAAGATCCCTAAGTGTACATTTCACTATAATTGAGTATAAAAAGTAGTGCTTACCAAGAACACATCAAATGACTACTTAAATGTATTCACAGGAAATTAACATTTGAGTAGTTGCCATAGGCATGTACCTCAATATAAATTGAGAACTTTCTAATGGCTAAAGTAAATCAATTTTTGTCAATAAATTTTTATGAGAAAATAAAAATCAAGATATTATTGGGCCATCTCCTTATCTTTCCCTGGGAACACAAAACTTGGTTGTTCTCTGGTTTATTTCTAGGTGTTTTAAAATTATTTATTTATGAGAGAGAGGGAGAGGGAGAGAGAGAGAGAGAAGCAGAGAGGGAGGGAGGGAGGGAGAGAGAGAGAGAGAATGGGCAAAGCAGGGCTCTTGCCATTGCTAACAAACTCCAGGTGCATATGCCACATTGTGCATGTGAATTTACATGGAATGGTAATTTGAATGGATGATGTCCCCCAACAGATTCAGGAGTTTTATTCAAGTGTGTAACTTGGCTGGAGGAGGTGTTACTGGGGGTAGATCTGAATTCCAGCCGACGATATGTCAAGTGTTTGAGCTTTGCCTGGGTTTACAGGCATGTACTTGATTCTTCTGGTGGTGGTGGCTTTTCTCTCTGTATGTGCCTGAGAAAGGGGCCAGCTTCTTTCCCCACTGAGGAATGATCTCTCTAGCTGTAAGGTTCAATAAATCCCTTTGTGCATAGCTGTGCCTGGTTTGGAAGTTCATCCCAGCAATGTGAGGCTGAACTACTACAGAACTGGTACCAGAGAGTGAACTGTCGCTGTGTGATAAATCTGACCATGTGGATTTGGGTCTTTTGGAGCTTTTGTTTCGGAGGGATGGCATGGACTTTGTACTTGCAACTGAAGATGCCTTCCAAGGTGTGGTCAGCCAAGTGTTTTTGACTATTCTTGTGAAAGTTTAAAATTGCTAAGTGCAGAGAGAATTGTATTTGTAGTCTTTGCTTATGAGCTATCTAAGGAGAAGGAAAGATTACAGAGAACCTTGTTGGAACTGGGCTACTGGTGTAAGGGCTGGCTGCATTCTGCTGCATATGCTCCGAGTTTGACCAAGGTTAAAGTTGTAATGGACTGATGTGCTTGTCTAAAGATATGGGACTGAGAAATTTAAGATTTAAAGAGGGAAAAACTCAAACAAGTTTAAAATTTATTGACATGGAGGTTGGTTTTTGGTTACTGAAGCTTCTGTGGTTAAACACATTAGCAATCTTAAGGACGATGGCTCAACTACTTTACATTGGAAACCCAGGAAAGACTTGAATGGTAAAAATGTAAACTCTTTTATAAGAAACCAACCTGTTCTTCAAAGTCACTGATTTATTTCATCCCTGAATTAAAAATACTGATATGTCCTGCACACCTGGTATTGGTTTCTGAATCATGAAAACTACATGGAGTGGGTCATGAAGTACACACAATTCCAGGAGCCCCTGCTGAGACACAATAAGAGGCAGGGCATGATGACCCTGATGAAGAGGCTGGTGAAGCCACTGGATGATGGACCGTGGTTTGCAAGGAGAACTGAAGAAGTTTTGGATCTACCAGGACTATGCAAGGTCTACCATGGAGAGCTGTTGACCTGGGATGGAGTTTACCTTGGCTATTCAGCCCAGCTGGAGGGGCAGACTTGGAAATAGGGAGACTGTCAGTCACTGATTTTGATATTAGACTTGAACTGAGGATGTTTGATGACTGCTTGATGGTTATTGAGTTTGCATTGTTCCAGTCTTTCCTTGCTATGCCTTAGAGTAGCTGAACATGCTTACTTTTTGTCTTTATATGTTGAAAGTATATAACTTGTTTTGGTTTTACAGGACTCACAGCTAAGAGACAGTCTTAAATCTCAGAGGAGACTAGGGACTTTAGGACTATCTTAAGTTGGTAAAGACTGTGGGGAACCTTTGAATTTGGACAACACAATGTACAACACGAGATGGTTATGAATCTATTGGGAGCTAGGGGCAGAATGTGGTACTATGAATGGATGTTCCCCATTAGAATCTGGAGTTTCAATCAAGCTTGTAACTTAGCTGGAGGAGGTGAATTCCAATGTAAGGTATGCAGAGTGCTTGAGCTCTGCCTGGGGTTCCCAGAGTATGCTGGTTTATGGTGCTGCTAGTGGTTTTTTCTCTCAAGCATGGACCTGTGAAAGGGGGCCGACTTCTACCATTATGGAACTTCCCCTCTAGCTGTAAACATCAATAAATCCCTTCCTACATAGCTGTGCCTGGTTTGGAAGTTCATCCAAGCAATGTGAGGCTGATTACTGTACATGGGTAGTGGGTAAATGACCCCAGGCTAGTAGGCTTTGCAAGCAAGCTCCTTAACTATTGAGCTATCTCCCCAGCTCCTATGTTCTCTTCCAAATAGTTTGGGTTCTTTCATACATTCTACCACTTCCACTACAACTGCAGTAAGTTTCTGGTAGATAAAATTAATTATTTATATAAACATTATTTTATTTAAGCTGTTAACATTTCTGGATTATATGATTACTAGGTAGTTATGTATGGGGATTTATTTAGATGACCATTTCACGATCTAATATTTAAGACTGGAAAGGACTTGCTTTGTTTTTTTTCCCTTTATGAAAGAACACAATTATAGCTTAATAATACCATATGTACATATTTTGTAATTTTATCATTCAAGCCACATTATACTACATTAGCATTTGAAGTTGGCTTTCAGTGGCATATGTAAAAGGCTAAAAAGTTGATAAGCAGACAAGAAATATTCACACAGAAACATTTAAAAGCTTAAAAATGTATTCACTCAACTTTCATGTAAAAATGTATATTGATGGGAAAAGATGTGCTGTAAACAGATTTTAGTTAAAAAGTAGAAATCAAAATTTTCATATGATATACATAATATCCTATTTTCTTTTTTCTCGGATAATCTATTTCTCTAACAGTTTAAAAGGAACATAGAAACCTAGAGTGAGGTTAAGTCAATTTGGCTTTAACTATTAAATTACTACATATGGTTGTTGGATTCATGCTGTATCCCACAAACTTATGTGTTCCGAATGCTTAGGTCGCCTCCTAATGACAGTTTGGGAATTGAATCCTCCTGGAGGCGGTGTATTGTTGGGGGCAGGCTTATAGTTGTTATAACCAGCTTCCTCTTGCCAGTGTTTGGCACACTCTCCTGTTGCTGTTGTCCACCTGATGTTGGCCAGGAGATGATGCCCACCCTCTGCTCATGCCATCGTTTTCCCCCCTTGCCATCGTGGAGCTTTCCCTCAAGTCTGTGAGCCAAAATAAACCCTTTACTTCCCACAAGCTGCTCTGGTCGGGTGTTTTCTGCCAGCAATGCGAACCTGACTGCACCACTCCAGAAGCTCAAACTGCTCAGAAATCAAGGTACTATGAAGGAAAATGTGTTAGCTGGTGACAGGAAGCTGACATTCCTGGTCTAGCTCTTCAAGCAGATAACTGGCCCACTTAGCCACGTAAGAGGTTCCTGAGGTCTCACTGTGGCTTTTACAAAAACTGAAAGCGGAGATGGGGACATGGTTCAGAAGTTATAAGTGCGTGCTTGAAAAGCCTACAGATTGGAGTTCAGGTCCCTAGTACCCATATAAAGCCAAACAGAAAAAGTGGCATATCTGTCTGGCATTCATTTGCAGTGGCAAGAAGCCCTGGCACTCCAACATGGGGGGGGGAGGGGTGCACATAGGCATGCACACACACACATATAAATAATTTTTTTAAAAGAA
Organism: Dipus sagitta; assembly: GCA_036346955.1. Classification (NCBI taxonomy): domain Eukaryota; kingdom Metazoa; phylum Chordata; class Mammalia; order Rodentia; family Dipodidae; genus Dipus; species Dipus sagitta. Next base: position 3,644,107 of record CM070793.1, on the reverse strand, counting down.
AGCTAAAGGAGGGCTATTAATGCACTTGCCTGTAAAGCCAGAGTACCCAGGTTCAATTTCCCAGTACCCTCATAAAGCCAGATGCACAAGGTGGTGCATACATCTACAGTTTGTATGCAGGAGCTAGAGACCCTGGCACACCTATTCTCTCTCTCTCTCTCTCTGCCTCTCTAATCTCTTTTTCTCTCACATAAATAAATAAATAAATAAATAAATAATTTAAAACATTTTGAAAATCTAAAGGAATTGGAAGGATTATTTCTAAGGCTCCATACTGAATACAAAGAGCTGGAATTATTCCATCAAGTAATTATTAGTTAAAGGTCAATCTTATCTATCCATATGATTCTGTTCCAATGCTCAGTATACAAAACAATCAGATTCTAAAAGGTCACAACATTTTCAAATTCTTATTGTATTAACAAATTCCAACTCAAAATACACAACTGGTATCATAGTCCCACAATGCTGGGATGATCATCCAACCAAACACAGTTTGGGGGAAGGAGGGATTTCTTTCAAGCTTAGAGATCCAAGGGAAGTTCCATTAATTGGAAGAAGCTGGCCTCCTTGCATAGATCCAAACAGAGAGAGAGAGAGAGACAGAGAGAGAGAGAGAGAGAGAGAGAGAGAGAATCAAATGCCAGCAAACACCCAAAAGCATGGAGCAAGCAAACATGAGCTCAACCCAGCAGCAAGCAGGACATGCAGAGTTCAGACCTCTCTGCATACCACTCGGCTGGCATTCAGATCCACCCCACAGACACAGACCCAGGGAAGATGCAGTCGGCCTGCTTGGGACTGAAGCTACAAACTCAATTTTAATGAAACACTTGAGTCTAGGGGAAACATATAGTCAAACTACCACAAGTGCAGTGACAATATCAATAACATAATGTGATGTGGAATGCAATATATATATATATATATATAATTCTTACAAAATTATGAATAATAATTAGAAAAAAATGAAAATATCAATAAAAGTTATTTTGAGTGATATTAGGACTGATTGTAAATTCCCATATCTTTTTTTTTATTCTTATTATCAGGTACCTAGTTTATAAAAAGAACTGACATTAACTGAAGTAAATGTCATTAGAGAATACAAATATAGCACTTTTATTTCCTGTTTTACGTTTACTTGGATTCACCTGTGAGCTATGAACTTAATACATATGTCTCACATAAAAATTTTGAAATTTAAAGGTCTGATGTTTAGTATTTGCCAAAGAAAGGGGAGAAGGCTCTTTAAACACTGTAGATAAGAATAAATAGAAACACTAGCTAGTAAAACAAACATAGCCTTGTCTTTCAAAAAAAAAATACACAGTTTTCTTGAAGATACCTATTGTGACTGGGGTAAAATATAAAAGTGGTTTTAGTTTGTATTTCTGATGGGTAATGATGGTGAATATATTTTAAAATATGTGTTGATCATTTATGTCTCTCTCTCTTTGTTTTTTTTTTCAAGGTAGGGTCTCACTCTAGCTCAGGCTGACCTGGAATTCACTAAGTAGTCTCAGGGTGGCCTTGAACTCATGGTGATCCTCCTACCTCTGCTTCCCAAGTGCTAGGATTAAAAGTGTGTACCGCCACGCCCGGCTCATTTATGTTTCTTTTGAGAACTATTTGTTGCATTAGCCAGTTATGGATTGGCATAAATTTGCTGGAAATTGACTTGATATAAAAATATACTAAGTGAGGTAACCTAGGCCCAGAAAGACAAAAATCACATGTTCTTTTTCATATGCAGATCCTAAATTTTAATGTTTGTATGCATATAACTTAAAAAAAAAGGCTCCAAGAGAGAACAGGTATAGGATACGAAACTGGAGAGGAGACCATTAGCGGGGAACAAAAGGTGATGACTGGACACAGGGAAACATGGAGCATGAAAGCTGAAAGGAGACTATTAGAGGGGGAGGGCACAAGGGGGAGAGAACTCAGGGAGAAGTTGGAAATGGAAGCATAAAAGCAAAATTTGTTTGAAAATACTATAATGAAGTCTGCTTTTTCATATGCTAATATAAAAAAATCCCACACAATTATCCAGCCATGTCAACTCTCCAAATGTGCCCTACAGGGTTTCTGGCTGATATGTTACATGTGATTATTACAAAATAAACAGTTACACGAGCAGTAGAGGGATGATTTAGTAAGTATCACACCTGTGAATATGCTCATACAATGATGCCTAGAAAAACAACTTTCCTTTTTTTAAAGTTTTTGTTTATTTCTTATTTATTTGAGAGCAACAGAGAGAGAGGGGGGGGGGGAGAGAGAGAGAGAGAATGGGCACGCCAGGGCCTCCAGCCACTGCAGACAAACTCCAGATGCATGTGCCCCCTTGTGCATCTGGCTAATGTGGGTCCTGGGGAATCCAGCCTTGAACCAGGGTCCTTAGGCTTCACAAGCAAGCACTTAATCACTAAGCCATCTCTCCAGCCCGAAAAACAACTTTTCAACACCAACTCATTTTAGTGGAACTTCTGAGGATGGCCTGAATGGGTATGGTAGTTTGAATAGACGCCCCCCCCCAATATATTCAGTGCTTTGCTAGCTTGTAGTTTGGATGTGCAGCCACCTGGCTGGAGGCTGTTGTCACTGGGCAGAGGATCTTAAGGTGTGGTGGTGGGTTTGCGATTTCAATGTAAAGCTATGCAAAGTGTGCCTAGCTGGAGTTCCTGAAGTGTGCTGTGCTGTGCTAGGGCTTTTGGCTTGTGCTTCTCTCTGTCTCTCTGTCTCTCTCTGTCTGTCTCTCTGTCTGTCTCTGTCTCTCTCTCTCTCTCCTTGGACCTGTGAGGGCAGGCCAGCTTCTTCTGCCATTATGGACCATCCCCTGGATCTGTAAGCTTCAATAAATATCCCTTCCTCCATGACAGTGCCTGGTCTGGAAGTCCATCTCAGCAAACCTGAAGCTGTCTGCTACAATGGATAAAAAACGTATGTGACAACTCTTCACTTATTTGTATGTTGAGTTAACGGAATGTGTTGCATACATGCCTGCATATATGAATATATGACATAAAAAGAAATTTACACACACATTTGTATCAACCTATATTCACACATAATTTTTTAAATAGATATAGCCAATGCTTGACAACTAGTCATACTGATAATAATGAATATTAGTCAAGTGACATTAGTAATTGCAATGTTGACTTCTGGAAGTTGTGCATATTTCCTCTCTGCTCTCCATGAGTGAGGGTCGTTGAGCCTGGGTTTTGCATGTAACCACAGCTCCTAAAGGTGAAACTGAAGTCATATTCCAGGCTCTGACCCTGAGGACAGAAAATCCAAAAGAGGTGATTGAGCATATTTAGAGAGTGATTTTCCATCTCCCAGGGTGTTTTTTGTTTTGTTTGTTTTTCTGAGGTAGGGTCCAACTCTAGCCCAGGCTGACCTGTGCAGTTCACTGTGTAGTCTCAGTGTGGCCTAGAACTCATGACGATCCTCCTCCCTCAGCCTCCCAAGCGCTGGGATTAAAGGCGTGCACCACCACGCCCTGCCATCTCCCAGGTTTGACTGCCATTTAGATCCAGAAGAATGGCCCAGGTATGGTGCCATGTGCCTTTAATCCAAAGAATGTTTAGTCAAATGCTTAGTGTTTAACACAAAATGCCAGGTTATCAGTTATTTGTGAGAAATTATCATAGCTCATGAAGGTACTTCAAATTAGTTTTGAGACACCAAGTTGTAATATTATACTTATACATTTATGAGAGATGTTTTAATTGATACGGAAACAAAAATATGTGTGTATTTTCTCATTCCGCTGCAACCAGACTTACAATGGGCGCTATATCTAATTCAGAAGAATGTTTAGAAACCAGGGATCCTGAATAAAAAGAGCTCATTAGCTAAGCCAATGTACACTTGTATTGACCTAGGGTGGCTTGACACCCTCATCTCAATTGAGATACTCAGCCTCAGTGGAGATGAAGGTTTCAGCTAGCCAGGGCTGGACTTGGAGGGCCTACGTTCCCCCTGACTTTCTTCTCTTTAGATATGTGAAGATATTTGGAGTCCTAAAAGCCCTAGTTTGTAGGTAATCCTGCCATGAATCTTAGGTTCCAATTTTGTACCTGCCAGAAAATAAATATTAGTACTTAGACATTCCTCAATAAAAAGACCATATAATTATGGGTATACTGCAATTGCAACTTCACATATATGTACACATTAGTAATGACCAAAAAATGTACAAAATACAAATGTTTTAAATATGATGGCATAAGTGACTTTTCTCCTTTAAAGATGATTATAAGAAGTACATTTGACCATTAATTTAATAAAATTTCATATAAAAGTTTTATGCCAAATTGATCCTATCTGGTCAAATAATTAGTAAATTTCCATCATGATGTTCAGTCTTCTCATTGGTAAGGTACTGGTTTATTGATATAGCTACAGAACACAGTGTATTAGTAAAATTTACTTAGAGTGATCTCAATGTACACAAGATGCTTGTGGAAAGAGGCATGGCATGGGAGGAACATGCAGTCAGAGGAAAAATTCAAAACAAGACCTAAACAGAGAAATCATCTAATGGTCGTTCAAGTAGAGATATCTAAGTGTATAGTGGTTCATGAATGGTACACACAGAGTTCAATGCTGGTAACAGATAGCTAAAAGTGCTGTTCACATCACACAGTGATTACTACAAACCTCTAATTATGTGCTCTGGAGAGAGCCTTGTGCCTTTCCCACTATAATTTCTAGTTCTTAAACTGGAACTCTACGACTTCAATTCAAAGCTCAATGGCTTCTTAGCTGTTAAATGCAGGCTTACCCATGAATAACCGCTGATACAATCTGCCGTACCCTGCTGTACACAAGCAGAACTTGACAAGAATAATGAGTTTTCTCTTTGATTTCAATGTGTAATGATAGTTTGCAAAAAGAGAGAAAAAAAATATGACTGGCAAGCTTGCTGTAACAATAGTTGAGAGGATATCCTCGACTGAGCCAAAGAGCTTCACGTGAATTTAAACAATATTCGTGCCCTAAGAAAACAGTCATTAACCTCATCCTAATTGTAGGACAATTCACACTTTCACTAAGTACCTGGACAGCTGTTTTGTGTCATGGTTGGGACCAGCTGGGAGAGAGAACGGAGCCTGGGGCGGGAGGGGGAGCTGGTTCGGAAGTGTTCAGATTTGAGTCCTGCAAAGTTGGCAAAAGTCTGCCCCTCTTCAGTCTTATTAACTCGACAACCAGGGTTTCGTTCCTCATAGCCAAGCTATGCAGGGAGCCGATCTACTTTACCAGGATTTAAGCTGCCCACTCAAATCCACTAGGTCCTGTCTGCCTTGTGTGTGGTAGGTAGCTGCACCGCCGGCGTAGTGCAGGACCAGAGAGGCCATTTATGGATGGCTTAGCCACTGGGCCTCCAGTGTCGCTGCATTCAGGCTGAGCAGGCAATGAAAAAGCTACCCTGCCAAACAGTATTAAACGTGGGAATTAAAGACCTCCTTTCTCCTCCATGTTTCTGGATGAGAAGGGACACCTGTGAGCAAAAGCCTGACACAGGTAATTTTTCTGAAACTGGGGAAATTCTAGAAAAGAATGAAGATGAAGAGTATTTTTCGTGAACCAAAGGGCTCACACACTCATTTTAGGGTCAAAGGAAGGGTCCCCACCAAAGACGCTCAGACAAGGTGATTGTCTTCCTTGTCGCTAGCATGTTTACTGCGGCTGCATGTCCCATTTCTCAGAAGGGAGTTGATAATCTCCCAACGTGCTTAATTTTTCTTCTCCCTATAGGTTAGCCTGGTGATAAATGAGAATCTTATTAACAGCAGAAGTCTTGCTCTTATAAAAGCGTGCCATCCTTGCATTCACTTGCAATGTTGATTAGCAATGGCTTATTTTTCTTTTCTTTTTTTTTAAAAAAGAATATATATATATATTATTTTTAAATATTTTATTTATTTATTTGAGAAACAGAGAAAGAGGCAAATAGAGAGGAAAACAGAATGGGCATGCCAGGGCCTTTAGCCACTGCAAGTGAACCCCAGATGCATGTGTCACCCTTGTGCATCTGGCTAACGTGGGTCTTGGGGAATCTAACCAGGGTCCTTAGGCTTCGTAGGCAAATGCCTTAACCGCTAAGCCATTTCCTAAGCCCCTCCCTTTTTTTAATTCTTTGAGGTAGGGTCTCACTCTAGACCAGGCTGACCTGGAATTCACTACGCAGTGTCAGGGTGGCCTAAAAGTCATGGCAATCCTCCTACCTCTGCTGAGATTAAAGGTGTGTGCCACCATGCCTGGCTTAACAATGGTTTGTTTTTCTCAGTGAATTATTTTAGATATCTGGGTTTTAAAGATGCCACTGCATTTACCAAAGGACACATCTATAATCCCATACTATCTAATCTGCTTTTAAGAGGTAATGCGATTTAAATTAGCCTTTTAATTTAAAGAAGTTGCACTTACAAATAAATTATTATATTTCAAATGTAAAAAAAGTGATATTACTCTTTTCATTAGGAGTATTTTGGCACTGTGCTGTCCATGTTTTTTATTATGTACCCAATATACACATTTCAAATGTGTTTGGAACAACTCGGAGCCTAAAAAAGTATTTAGAAATGGGAATTATAGAAATACAGAAGATATTCTGTATCTTAGATTAATTCCCATTATAAACTACTTATTAAATATAAAAAGTTCTGTTATATATAACAAGATACTTTACTTCTGGTTAAGAAAAACAATGTTTGGATATCAAACTATTGTTTTTTGCTTCATTATATTCTTCTTATGGAGTAGGTGGCCAATACCACCAGTGGCTGAACCAGTAACTCTTAGGTTTGGGCTGATCCACTTTAATAATAGAAGTTACATGGTTATGCAAATAGTTCTCAACAGTCAGTTGCGGAGTAAGTCAGGAAATTCACGAGTGCATCTTTCATAAGGGCAGGAAGGCAGGCCGTTCTATCAGCAATGTGCTTTCTCTGTGTCATATGGAAAGTAGTTCTCCTTGAGCCTCTGAATATAACTGTTGTGAAAAAATGCGTAAATTTACTTTGAAAATCCCATGTTACTTACTTTGAACTGTGCTGTGGATGTTAGCATTCCAACAGCAAATATTAGATATATTCTTTAGGTAAAATGAAAGCTAATATAGCCATTCCTTCAATTTTTTTTTAAAACAGCAGGTCTATACCAAACTAATGCAATGTGAAAATACAGAACTTAATTAAAATAAAAGAGATGAAATATTAAAAGCTGCACCTATTAAAATTATATTAAGTATCCTTGAGCTCACATGATATCAGCTTCCCTTTTCAATTTGCTAAGGGGTCTTCATATAGTTTGTTCCAATTCACTAATCTGAAATTTTAATCTCATAAAAATACTTTAGCAGTCGAACACTACCAAGCACAATAGCTTCATTTTTTTTTTCCAGTGAATTCTTCTGGGGTTTGAATGTTGCATGTGTAACACAGGCGTTATGTGTTTGAACACCTAATCCCCAGCTGGTGGCGCTGTTTGGGAAGGTTGTGGAACGTTTAAGAGGAGCCTTTGAGGAAATGAATCACTGGGGACAGATAGTCTGTGAGGTTTTATAACCCAGCCTCACTTCCCATTCACTCGGCTTCCTGCTTTGGATCAGGTATTTGCTTACAACAAGAAGTAACTAATACACATTCTAACAAGCTCATGCTTCATTCTCGATCTGAGTTTGTAAATAAAACGTTCGGAGAGCATGTTTCCTTTTGTTTGATACAGAACTAGGTTTTGTAAATTAAAGGTACACATTACCTGTTTTTGTGATTCTCCAAAGTGGATTTAAATCGAGTGGTTTATGAACTAGTAGCAATCTGAATGAAATAAAAAGGTTTTACACACACACACACACACACACACACACAGACACACACACACACACACACACACACACACACACACACACGTATATGCCTTGAGAAATAAGAGAAATAAGATTGCATCAAAACTTTTTCTCTAAACAGACTGTGTTGGAAAACTCGAGTTAGTTGTTTTTTCTTTAGTTGACTATGTTTACGTACACAAGTGTGTGCATGCATACACGTCCACATCCACAAATACAGACATCAGTCTTTAATACACCTCTGTTTTAACAGGACTGGGAGAACAAGGGTGGGGTGTTCGTAGCACATAGCAAACTGCTCGATTACCTGACCGTCCATCGCGTTGGAAGTCCACGTGGTACCATTCTCCGTCATTCACTTTCTTCTGCAGGGCTTTTATTTTGATGGTACCTGACCCCATGTCCAAGAGGAGGTACAGGTGCCCATCTAGCATCTCGATAGCAAAAAAGTCAACCTTTATCATCTGCGGGTGCTTGGCATCTTTCTGGTGTCTTGGCTTGCCGTGGCTAAATAAGATGAGGCCATTTGGCTCAGTTGTCCGAAAATCAAACGATATGGAGCCTGTTTTCTTAGCGTTCCATTTAGGCAGAGAGATGAAAGACTCTGGTGTTTCGAAAGTGATCGGGTCTAACGTTGCAACATTTTCACACTTAAATGCCACTACTCCATGAATCTTCATCTTAGGGTCTCCTTGTTTGGCAAGTCGAGATAATTCCAGCCGGACATCATTATTTTTATACACCACCTGGGTGGGCAGAGCAGAGCGGTGAGAAACTTGACCCCAGATCAGAATCACGGGAACTTAGTATCAGCTCATATAATTTGCAGGTAGATCATTAAAAAAGTACAGAATTAGTTCATTTTGTTGTGTAAAGATTTTATCAAACAAAAAGATTTAACAATCAGCTCATTGAACAGTAACCAGTCTATATATTTTTTGACTGAGGCAACATATTTAACTCAGATAATAAAATTCATCTGCATATTTCGTTACCATTCCCAGATTACCATATGTAGACATACATGTATAGAAGCTATTTTATTATTCATGCATTGCTTTTATATTAAACAAATATATTATGTGAATAATTAATATATTACATATATTAAAGCAAATAAAGATATTGAGGTCATTCAGATTCCCATCATTAAGATAGTCCCTCAAGTGGAAGGATCTCTCTTAAAATAGATTGATAGTGCCGGGCGGGGTGGTGCATGCCTTTAATCCCAGCACTAGGTAGAGGTAGGAGGATTGCCGTGAGTTCGAGGCCACCCTGAAACTACATAGTGGATTCCAGGCCAACCTGAGCTAGAGCAAGACCCTACTTCAGAAAACCAAAATAAATAAATAAAATAGATTGATAGGCAAAGGATGATAGATTGATGTATCACTAGATAGATTAGATAGACAAATAAATGATTGATATATTAATATTCATGTTTTATATTTACTTTACAAAATAATCTGACAATTTTTCGGTGGAGAGCAGCTGAATTTCTCACTCTATCGCTGTGAGATGCCAGTGCTCTGTCTTGTCTGGCCTCTGTTTTAGCTGAACACTGTTAGGAAACACAGAGCCGCCATGAAGGGAACGTTGTGTTTACTCTAGATCCAGTCGCTCTGGGCCCTGGTATTTCACTGTATTTTTAATGTATGCAAATGCTCCTGTTGTCTTGTTTCCCCAAGACAGTTATCCAAAGTGTAAGAACAGTTCCTGGAAGATGTTGAAAGTTCTGGGGCTTTTGGGACACCAGATAACACTGGGTAAACTCACTAGCAGGACTCACAGTATTATGCACCTGGATGTTTAATAAATGCAGGGGTATTTGACATAGGGATAGAGAATCATACCCTTTCTCTACTGAATGCGTACAGCAGATAATCACATTTGTAAATACAAAGCTCATACCAACTTCAGGGCGAATTAGTTATCTATGTCAAGAAAAGTATTGTCTTATGCAAAGGAACTGAATACCACAACAACCAATATTGTCAGGTAGTAAATTCATTTCTGCACATATAAAAAGTGTGTATATATTAGGGAAAAGAAGACAGTCTGTGTCTGATTGATTAGTGATATATGTCACCAAGTCAACACAGCAGTTATTTCCTTCAAAGCCATGGCTAATTTAACCAAGAAATCTAGAGTATGAGCTAAAGCAGATGTACTTCCGGATAGGATTTCTTACTGAATGCCTTCTTGTTCGGTAATTAAAAGTACAAGGTCTAGGGCTGGAGACATGGATTAGCAGTTAAGCGCTTGCCTGTGAAGCCTAAGGACCCCGGTTCGAGGCCTGATTCCCCAGGACCCACATTAGCCAGATGCACAAGGGGGCACATGTGTCTGGAGTTCGCTTGCAATGGCTGGAAGCCCTGGTGCACCCACTCATTCTCTCTCTGCCTCTTTCTCTCTGTGTCTGTCACTCACAAATAAATAAATCAAAGTGATTTAAATATTTTTTTTAATTTTTTTTTTTTTTTGTTTTTCAAGGTAGGGTCTCACTCTAGCCCAGGCTGACCTGGAATTCACTATGTAGTCTCAGGGTGACCTCGAACTCACAGCGATCCTCCTACCTCTGCCTCCCGAGTGCTGGGATTAAAGGCGTGCGCCACCACACCCGGCCCTTAAATATTTTTTTTTAAAGTACAAGGTCTAAGCCGGGCGTGGTGGTGCACGCCTTTAATCTCAACACTTGGGAGGCAGAGGTAGGAGGATCACTGGGAGTTCAAGGCTAGCTTGAGACTACATAGTGAATTCCAGGTCAGCCTGGGCTCGAGTGAGACCCTACCTCAAAAAACCAAAAAGAAAAAAAAAAAAGGTCTGGTACTACCGGACTCCCAGTGTTCATAATTATTCTACTTACAGCATTACCAAAAGGTATGGCCATTCTAAGCTTAATTTTTCTTCCTTAAAGAAGATAGGACTTCATGAGATGACTATAACGACTAAATAAGAAAATTCAGGTGTGTAATCTATACAGCAATAGGTAACAGCAACTGCTGCAACCTACATAATAATGTCTTCTCATTGCTTTGTTATATCAGAGTATTTAGCACTACGTTTTTCCATGACAGGAAAATGTTAAGAAATGAAAACAGCACATTTGATTGGTTTTTTTTTCTGATTTGTAGCAAATAAATAAATCATATTTTAATGCCAAGCCTGCGGTTTCAGCTTTCCTTTATCTTCAGGGAGGATTGCTGTGAAGAATACGGTGTGTTTTATTCTTTGCATAAATATGTACAATGACTTAACAGACATCTATTGACAACAAAAGAAAATCATCATAAGCAATAACAGAAAGGAATTACATTAATTCTTAAACATACTCTCTTGAAAAGGGACAAAAAGCTATTAAGCCTTAGGGAAGTTGATTTAGGATTTTCTTTCTTTGGAGATTTTTTAAAGTGGAAATACTACTTTTCGTGAATAATTTTTTTCAAATTTTTAACCTCACAGTTTCAGCCTGACACATTTTCATCCTTCCTGGTGGTTTTTATTTTATTATTTGGAGATAGGTTAGACATAGACATTCATCAGCACTAAATACTTTCTAACCTCTAAGATCCAGATAATGTTTATAGAGTCACAATCCCTCAGTATTTCTGACATGAGAAAAAGGGGTGTATGGCTACTGGTATGTATCATGAACATGAAGTCAGGAATGACAAGGCTGAACGATGTGGCATTTGCGCAACTATTGGCAAACGTTAATAACAGTCTTGTAAGTGTGTGCTTCTTAGTGAAAAGCTCCTTTATTAAGATTTGAGGGAGCAGGGGTGATTTCCTTGGTGATATTATCTACAGTGAACATGAAATCCAATCCTCATAGAGACACGTAGTGATCCCCAGCACACATGAGGCGTTACCCCGGCTGCTATTTGTCTCAAGATAGTTCAGAAACAAGATCAGGGTCTGGCACAAAGTGGATATTCAAAAAAAAAATGTTGTTAATAGTCAAATCAAATTCTTTTTTATGCTTTAAGACATAGGTCTCAGATTGCAGGTTTCATTAATAAAATTGTAATTTAGGCATGCAATTGTGTATTTCAAAATGTGGTGTTGTGGACCAATCTCACAAACATCTAATTTTGCTTATTTTTTTTCATTTTGAATTACTATATAGATAACCACTTCATAAATGACAAGCTGCCTACAACAGTGGAAAAACTCATGCTCAAATTCATATTGTGGGATGTAACTTATTTTTAGAGTGAATAATATATGGGTTATAACATGTACAAAGTGTATCATTTTCCAAGCACCATGTGAAAGAGAAGCACAGTACATATTTTTCTTCCCATGTTGCATTCATTGAAACATTACTCTAGAAAAGAGAAAAGCAATTTTAGAGGGATGAACTTTTAACTCTCTGCTGATTATTGTATCTGACCCACATTTCATAATTACTCGACTTTTCTAAAGTTACACTTTCTCTTTAAATGACCTGAATCTAGTTCAATTAGAATATTGAGTAGCTCTAAGTATTCTAAATCTTCTTAAAATTCACATGCAAGCTATTTTTGCTTCTTTCTGAAATGACATGGGACCTCATCAAAGGATCACTTTATAATTGCTCACATATGATTTTCTTATGAAGAAAGTTCTAATTTATGTTTCCTTTTAAACAAAAGCATACATGTACATATACACATGTAGTTATATATAATCAACATAAGCACTGGTAATACTAAATAATCACTGAGATCTGTTTTAAGAAAGAAGGATACTTTGGGGATTTTGATTTTTTTTTGAAAAGCAATTCAATGTACTGAATATTGCTTCCCTGTTTCATGGGCTTTTATCTTAAGTATCAAAGTGATAGAGATGAAAAAGGCTTTTAGGTTTGGTTGTTTCTATTTGTTTTGTCTGTCCTATAATTTTAATGCATTATTATGCTAGCCTTTTCCACCATCCTTTGTTAATAGCTTTAAAAAAATTCAAGAATGGGAAATAATGTTCGTGTTTTGACATTTTTGACATTTCTAGGTTTGCTATTTGAGGCAGTCAGTCAGAGATTATAATAATCCCAAGAAATGGGTAAACAATGCAGGTGAAATGGAGGAGGAAAAGAAGGTATATTTCACCATACATATGTGAACTTGGCTTGTTCTAGGTGTTATTATTGAATCTCAGTGGCCTAAACTCTGTATGTAGAAGGTTTTTAATTTCTGAAACGTACATCTAAAAAGGAAAGGCTTGTCACATCTGTAAATTCTTAGGTATCTTTCCTATTCGTGTACGTGATTCGGGCAAAGATAAAACATGCTTCTATTGTTTCTTCCCTTCAGATATTTCTGATTTTGGGTGTTAGGATATTGTTCTCTACTCTACAAAATACTGAAACACCAATCCATTAGGAAAGAGAAAATTGAGAGCGTCTTAGGATATACAGATGGCGTCAAGCATTATGTCTCTGAGGGACTCTGTTTTGTGCAGATGGCATTGAAACACCAGGGGGGCTTGTAGTTAGTAAGGGAGAGGGACATTTGCCACTCAGGTATTTTTTTTTAAATAACAGTCACATCAATTTTGAAATTTCAGTGAGGCTTTTGTATCAATTAGCATGAACTAATGTGGCTTTTCATCCTTGGCAGTGTGGACGTTGTGCGGACTACCAAGGGCCGAGCAGATGTTCAGGCTGAGTTACCCACCCTCCCGGAGAGATCCTGAAGGCTCACTTTATCCTGTGTGGGATTTCCCTTTCATACTTCGAAATGATAACAAGTAAGGCTGTTTCAGAGAGAATTCTAGTTCACGCACAGGATAACCTATGACCTTGAGTCACTTCCCAACCTTGCCGAGGCTCAATGTTTCATCTATAAAATAGGATAGCGTTACCTGCCACGTGAAGATTACTGAAAATGACAACTTTATACTTGTATTTCAATTAAAATGCTAAGAATATGGTGTTTGGTTCAAAATAGGCAGTTAAATAAATAGTGGCTGTTGGGAAAATAATGCTAATGCTCTTATACTGAATTGATGGAATCACATAGTCCAGTTGTCTGAAGAAGGAAGATGGTTCAGAAGGTATAGAGCTGAGAGGCCACTGCTTCAAAGGACCCAGATCAAAGGGAATGGCCACATCACTGATTCCTTTCTCACCCTGGTAGGCATCTTGAAGTTTGTGGTGCACTGCAGGCTGTCTCTGCAAGGTTCCTGAGCCTGGAAATGCATGGACATAGTACACTAACTGTCCTGAGAGTTTTCCTTCACTCATGAAAGGAGTTACTATTCAACTATAAAATAGCCACCGACATAAAAATCACAAAAAATGAAGACCAGCTAGTACTTATCTGTCCACTCTCTTTATAAAAATTTGAAAGAGAGAAAAAGGCAGGAAGAGAGAGAGAGAGAGAGAGAAAGAATGGTGGACCAGGACTTTCAGCCTGCTGCGAACAACTCTAGACGCCTGTGCCCCTTGTGGTGCACGTGAGACATCGCATGCTTGCATCACTATGCACCTGGCTATGTGGGACCTGGAGATTTGAACATGAGTTCTTAGGTTTAGCAAGCAAGCGCCTTAAACATAAGCCATTGCTCCAGCCCTATCTGTCCACTTTCTATCAGACTCTGTTACAAGAGTTTCCCATGCACTTACGGGCTTCTTTCTCATTATCTCCTGGGCAATATTTAACATTACTCTATTACATCTAAAAAGATGGGAAGGCACAGAGCTCTTGAGTGATTTTTTTTTTCACAGCCACGTGTCATACTGTTTGAATATCTGAAGGTGTTAATTTCAAACTTGTGACAGTATGACATTTCTATTACTAGTTGAGTGATCAAGTAGATTTACAGTCAAATGACCATTGGCCCTCATATGAAAGAATGTCATTGTTGTGAGTTACATGCCCCACTCACCCAAAAGCCTGTGCGGCTCTACATCTGACCTCTGTGAACAAAGCTCTAAGTGAAGAAACATCACAACCAAGCTCAGGAGTGTGTCATACGCCTACTTACTAAAATATCTCTTTAATTCCAGTTTAAGAGGGGATATTTCTGTCTCCATCATGATGATGTAGTTTTTCAAACAGTGTATCATCTAGGAGATAACAGATCTATCCTACAAGTTTATTGGATTTAAAAGTTGTTTAGCTATACTGTAGTGTCATACTTGTTTGTGTGTTTGTTTTTATCTTCAGCAGTGTTGGGAATTGAGCCCCAAGCTTTACATAGCTGGGATAGTGCTCTACCACTGAGTTGCATCCCAAGCTTTGATTTTGCTATTTTTTTTATTATTTTTGAAAGACAGAGAGAGAATGGGTACACCAGGGCCTTTCAAGCACTGTGATGCGTGCACCCCCTTGTACGGACGTGCAATGTTGCATACTTGTATTACTTTTGCGCCTGGCTATGTAGGACCTGGAGATTCAAACATGCATTCTTAGGCTTTGCAGGTAAGCCTTAACCCACTAACCCATTCCTCCAGCTCAAACCTTTGATTTTTGGTAACAAGGTCTCACTATGTAGTCCAGGCTATCCTTGAAATCTTTATGTAGCCTAGGCTGATCTCAAAATTTTCCTGCCTTGACCTAAAATGAACCCACCATGGCTCAGGGAAATTTGCGGAAGAGGGGGCAGAAAGAATGTCACAGCCACAAGCTGGGTTATGATATGCAGAGACATTTCCTCCTACCAAAAACTGATGGCTAACCCCACAATGCACGAACCATATATCCCAAAAAGGAGGGTCACTGTGGAGGGGGGGAGGACAGGGAGGAGGCTCACAATGGTACCAACTTGACTGTATTCACTGAGTACAAAACTAATTAAAAAAAATGTCCTGCCTCAATCTTTCTAGAGCTAGGATTATAGGAGTGTATCATCATAAGCTCCATGCTTCTTTTTATTACACTTAAAATTGTAACTCTCTTAAGACCAGTTTTATTTTTGTTTTTTTCCAAATAGCTCAACTTACTGCTCATCTCTTCTGTGCCCTCTCCATGTATTATCTTGGTATAGTGTTCATTTGTTCACAATACAACAAGAAGCTAACCCTTGAGTGATAAGTACAAAAACCACGCCACAAAACACCAGGTAAATTATATTTGCCTTGGCATGATAAAAGAAACAGCTCAAAAAGAAATGAAAATGGGACTGGAAAGGTTGCTCAGTGGTTGAAGTACTTGCCTGTGAAGCCTAAAGACCCAGGTTGGATTTCCCAGTACCCGTGTAAGCCAGATGCCCAAGGTGACACATGCATCTGGAGTTCAGTTGCAGTAGCTAGAGTCACTGGTGTGCCCATTCTCTCCCCCCACCTGCCTCTTTCTCTTGCTCTCTCAATATGTAAATAAGAAAATAAAATTAGAAAAAAAATAATGCGAAATGAAATACATCTTAACTTTCATGCATAATATGAAGTTACATTTTAATACTGACATAATCAATTCAGATAGAGAAGCGCCTGTTAGGCACATACCAGGGCACAGCACATGAGAAAATGTAGTTTTATTCATTGTGAAAATGTGAAAATGTCCAGCCCACAGACAGTAGATGAGCTTTTTTGAGGTAGGGTCTTGGTGACCTGGAATTCACTATGTAATCTCAGGGTGGACTCAAATTCACAGCAGTCCTCTTACTTCTGCCTCCCGAGTGCTGGGATTAAAGGTATGCATCACCACACCTGGCTAATTTCTTGTAAATATTTGCTGTTCATATATGTTAAGAGAATGTATATGAGCCGGATGTGGTGGTGCACACCTTTAATCCCAGCACTCAGGAGGCAGAGGTAGGAGGATCGCCATGAGTCCGAGGCCACCCTGAGACTACATAGTTCCAGGTCAGCCTGGGCTGGAGTGAGACACTACCTCAAAAAACCAAAAAAAAAAAAAAAAAAAAAAAAAAAAGTATGTGCATGATATGTGGTCATACCCAAAATTACAGAATTTACAAATAACCATACATCAATGTATTTATTCTAAATATTTGGTATCATTTATGATTGTAATATATGTGCATAGATTATAAAAATATGGTGTGTCTTCAAAAGTATACAAGTGCATAGTCCATAGCTCTCTCTACTACATACATAACACCATACAATATTTTTATCATTTGAAAACTTAGAATGCTTGGTCAAAACACTGAAGTAGCTTTGTGTATTTGGTATCACACATGTCTTGGACTAAAAGTCTGTGATAAAAAAAGAAAAAAAACACAAGGGATGGAGAGATGGCTTAGCAGTTAAGGCATTTGCCTACAAAGCCAAAGGATCCTGGTTCTATTCTCCAGGACCCACGTAAGCCAAATGCACAAGGGGGTGCACGCATCTGGAGTTTGTTTGCAGTGGCTGGAGGCCCTAGCACACCCATTTTCTCTCTCTCCCTCTTTCTCTCTCTCAAATAAACAAATGAATAAAATATATTTTTTCAAAAAAGGGAAACATATTCTTGTACACTTTAGCAGAAAATTAGGGTATGATGTCACATGCCTGTAATTCTAGCACTCAGGATGCAGAGACAAGAGGATTGAAAGTTTGAAGCCAGCCTTCGTGAACTTCAGGCCAGCTTTGGCTAGTGAGATCCTGTCTCACAAGAAAAAGAAAAATTAGAAGATTAAGCATTTTCTTTCTGTGTCTGCGATTGTGAAGAGAAGGTTATGAAAACAAAGTAGAGCTAAACCACTGGGGTCATGACCTGCCTTCCTCCAACATCCTTTCTTCTGACAGTGTTCTAGCACCACGGGTCTAAGCACAAAACCTGATCTATTAAAAATGTAAACGAAAACGTTCCTTGAAGTTAACTATCAAAGGATAATTCAATAGGGCTTTGTCATTTCGAGACCTGTAACAGGGCTGAGCCCACCTGGGGCAGGTATGCATCCAGTGCAGACCAGACTCTGGAGCTGACCAGCGAGGGGCACTGCTGGGAGCAAAGTACCCGGTGCAGTCTTAAGAGCAGTGCTTAGCAGGGAGAGAGTTCAATTTTGAAGGCAGGCACATCAGGAAGTTTAGAAAAGAAAAGAGTTTTCTTGGAGGAAGGAACCAGTGTTTATTCCACAAAATAACCGATTCTGAGGTCATTTTAGAAGACATTTTCACTAGTTATGTCTTTTTTTTTTTTTTTTTTTTTTTTGGTTTTTCGAGGTAGGGTCTCACTCTAGCCTAGGCTGACCTGGAATTCACTATGGAGTCTCAGGGTGGCCTCGAACTCATGTCATTTTTATCACATTCAAACATAAACAACAAAATGTTATGAAATAGAGCAGAATACAATAAAATAATCTCTCAAAAAAAGCTTGTGACATGTAATTTAATGTCAAGAACAAATTCGAATCTGGACAGAAAAATGACAATATTTTATTTAAATGATCTAAAGAAGTGTCTTTTGATTAAGTTCCAATTAAAACCAAACAAATATTCAAAAACAAAGAATAGAAACTTATTCTTGCTTTTTTTTTTCCTCCCCATAATCCACTGTCCAGAAAAGTGCCTAAGTTTATTTAGATAATAATATTAAATGCCATCTAAGAAAGTTAGACTTGGAAGAGTAAATTGTCCCTAGATTAAAACTTCCACTTAAGTAAGGTTCAGAGACATGACGGATGTCTGCTGAGGTGTGGTCTGCTAAACAGCAAGGTGTGTAGGTCACGAGCAGGTATCCTGAGAGTCAGAGATTTTTGGTTGTTTGTTTGTTTGTTTTGTCTTGTTTTATTTTTTGAGGTAGTGTCTCACTGTACCCCAGGCTGACCTGCAATCCACTACGTAGTTGCAAGGTGGCCTCAAACTCATGGTGATCCTCCTACCTCTGCCTCCCAAGTACTGGAATTAAAGGCGTGTGCCACCATGCCCAGCTCTGAGATTCAGAGTTTTAATGAAAAATGCCGAACATGATCAAGTCTCTTATTTTCTGATGAGGAAACTGAGGCTCAGAAAATCTACATGAACTATCCAAGTTATCATCGATCTCTGGTTATAAATAAATAATTGGGATTTGGCGTTCTTTAAAAAGAAAAGTTGAGCTGGGCATGGTGGTACATGCCTTTAATCCCTGAGGTTACAGGATCTCTGTGAGTTCAAGGCCAGCCTGGGACTACAGAGTGAGTTTCATGTCAGCCTGGGTACAGTGAGACCTTAACTCAAAAACACAGAGAGGGAGAGAGAGAGAGAGAGAGAGAGAGAGAGAGAGAGAGAGAGAGAGATTAAAAGAACACTTTCTCTATCCTAAGCCCAGTTACAACTGCAAATGAAAAGCAGCTCTCTTTCTTCAGCCCTCTTACCTCAGAGAGCGAGCTTTACAAGGACTCAAGGCTTATTTACAGGCAATTCCAAAACTAAATTAGCTTCGCAATAAGAGGATGCTCAAATGTGAACTGAATGTCCTGAGGGGAGAAAAAATCCTTGCAGTAACTTCCCCCCACAGTTGGCATTTAAGAAGACACTGAAGTAAGTGAACTAGAAACAAGAATGTTTAATGTTATGTTGAGAAAAATAAGATATTTTTAGCATTAGTCACTCATGAACTTGCAGAATGTAACACAACATAAATTAGGGTTTATAGCTTCTATTTCAAGCCGGCAGATGCTGCTCCAAAGGGCAATGCACAGTGACTTTATTTAATTTTTTAAAAAAATATATAACAATCTGAAGGCAGAACAGGTAACAATGATAACTGTTTATTTATTTGTGTGTGTGTTTGTGTTCATGTTTGTGCATGTGTGAGAGAGAGAGAGGAAAAAAAAGAGAGAGAGAAGACAGAAGTGGTACCTGTGCTACAACAAATGTGTGAGGTCAGTGAACAACTTTCAGTTCAGTCCTCAGTTTGTTATGTCCACCTCCCTAAATTTCCAGGAAATGCTCCTGTCTTTGCCACCCATAGCCACCATCCACTTGCTAGGATCACAGAAGCTGTTTTCCTTTTAACTTTTACATGACAAGTTCATGAGCTTTGTGAAATTTCTTTCATCTAATTTCATACTTTTCATAAGGCAGTGGCAATTTGTGAAACATAAATAATTATTAAGCTTGTGTTTGCAAATTTATTAATATATATATAATATATATAATGTATATATATATTATATATATAATGTATATATATATATATATATAGATAGATAGATAGATATACATTACCCTTAGTAGTAGTCCCAGTCTGTCCTTTCCTTGTTGGCTTGCAATGACACAAGGTGTATTGTTTAAAATATACTAAACAAAGTTCTAACATTTTAATTTTTTATTATTTTTTATCATGGTCATCATCTTCACCACTGTTATTTTTTTTAATATTTTTATTTCCTTATTTGAGAGAGAGAGAGAAGTAGACACACACAGAGAGAAAGCACAGGTGTGCCAGGGCCTCTTGCCACTGCAAATGAACCTGAGATGCAATGTACCACTTTATACATTTGACTCTGCATGGGTACTGGGGAATTGAACCTAGGCCATCAGGTTTTGAAAGCAAGCACCTTTAGCTACTGATCCATCTCTCCAGCTCATTCACCACTTTTAAATTTAGAAAATTCTTTCCCAAGGACATGTGATACACATGGTACTTTGGCATAAAACATTAATTTCTTGATTATAAGTACTTATGAATGTGTAACATCTAACTATTTGAAACAATCACTTAGTAGGTGCTTTTGCTAAAAGACTCCTGACATGTGCCTTTAAGGTAATTATCCTTAGGGTCCAAGCCTGGCATCTGTGCCTTCATTCTGTATCCTGTGCATTGGGTC
This sequence comes from Dipus sagitta, assembly GCA_036346955.1. Classification (NCBI taxonomy): domain Eukaryota; kingdom Metazoa; phylum Chordata; class Mammalia; order Rodentia; family Dipodidae; genus Dipus; species Dipus sagitta. The sequence goes on along the minus strand of CM070793.1, from coordinate 3,623,559 downwards.
TCCTACTTAATTTGCATGGAAGAATGTAAGTTACTCAAGAAACGTCTGTCTAACTTTATCTCGGCGCCTTGAAGTCGCAGAGATAGGTCACTGCTCTAAGCTAAAAGTCACCTTGGATTCCAGGACTGGTAGAATCGTGAAGGACAGACACCCTCCCTTGTTCAAAGTTGCGAAGCCGAATCTTAGAACAGAAATAATTGTTTTCTGACAACCAGATTCACTCCTCGTGCTATGACAGCAATAAAAAAAAAAAAAAAAAAACAACAACAACAACAAAAAACTCCTCTGAGCACATTGTGGAACTTGAGCAGCTCTTGGCGGCGGGGTCATGACAAGCCAGGGCTGCTGTGATTAACCATACCTCCTGTTCCTTATTCCAATTCTTCCTCCGTGAAAGTTCGTGACAGGATCTAACCACAGAGAGGAATGAATCGGGGCAGATGAGAAGCAATGAATGCAGTTGTTAACACATCTGTTCTGTTCTGGTGACCGCATGGCCCTGGCAGAATTCCCTCAGTAAAATAACAGGAGTAGATGCTGGTGTATAGGTGAAGATGTGTTTGAGTGGTAGCTTCACAAGGTGAAGTCACTTGCCAGCAACCACACAGCTAGTGCTTTTTTAAAAAACGTTATTTATTTATTTATTTGAGAGCGACAAACTGAGAGAGAAAGAGGCAGATAGACAGAGAGAGAGAGAGAGAGAGAGAGAGAGAGAGAGATCGAGAATGGGCGCGCCAGGGCCTCCAGCCACTGCAAATGAACTCCAGACGCCTGCGCCCCCTTGTGCATCTGACTAACGTGGGTCCTGGGGAATCGAGCCTCGAACCGGGGTCCTTAGGCTTCACAGGCAAGTGCTTAACCACTAAGCCATCTCTCCAGCCCCAGCTAGTGCTTTTAAGAGTCAGCAAGTAGCCAACAAGATAGCATCTAAATGTATGACACCAAGGGCCTGAAACATCCTCTTTGAACTGTTAGGATTTTTTTAATGGGAAAGTTTTTTTTTTTAATTTATTTTTATTTGAGACTGACAAGAGAGAGGGAGAGAGAAAAGAGAGAAAGAGAGACAGAGAGAATGGGTGTGCCAGGGCTTCCAGCCCCTGCAAACAAACTCCAGACCCATGTGCCACCTTGTGCGTCTGGCTTACTTGGGTCTGGAGAATCGAACCTGGCTCCTTAGGCTTCACAGGCAAGCGCCTTAGCTGCTAAGCCATCTCTCCAGCCTTTTTGAAAACAGTTAATGTTGGTAGAAAACACACACACACACACACACACACACACACACACACACACACAACTGTAGGACTCTACTAAGCCTCTTCAAGCTGCAGCTTGGGAGCTGCTTAACCAACTTGTGGATTATCCAAATTGTGTGACTCCCTTTCCTTTGCTGCCAGCCAAATCACAATGCTTACGCCAGCCTCCACCTGCGAGCTCTCAAAGCCACAAGGAGAGGCTGGCATTTCAGAAAACGCTGCCACTCGCAGCACCTGCAGTGAGAACACTTCGCAAGACGGACTTGTTCATGCAGGGTTTGTGTCGGTCTTTTCTAAAATTTAATATCTGATGAATGAAATTCATGATAAATATTTAGGCAGTCACAGGTTTACTTAGCTTAAAACAAATCCATGTTTTATTGGGTTTTTGGTGAGTGAACTATATATATATATATATATATATATATATATATATATATATATATATTTTTTTTTTTTTTTTTGAAGTAGGGTCTTGCTCTAGCCCAGGCTGACCTGGAATTCACTCTTAGTCTCAGGGTGGCCTTGAACTCACAGTGATCCTCCTATCTCTGCCTCTCAAATGTTGGGATTAGTTATGTGCCATCATGCCCAGCTCTCTCTCTCTCTCACTCTTTCTTTTTTAAATAAAATTGAGTATATATAACAGTTGCTCATTTATAACTTCAACAGGTCTAGAAAGTATAGAGACCCCAGGTTAGCAACTTTTATTTTCAATTATGATTGCTAAGTGCTAGAGTAGTTCTGTTTAATGCATTCTTTAATTACTTCCTTTGGAAGGTCCCTAGTGCTTCAGATGTCAGATGGGGTGTGCCTTCTGCCAGAGGTTGCTTAGTTAACTGTTTATTTAATGAATGGCGTTTTATGTGCAGCTGAATTTCTCATGGCACATGTTAGAAAATTCTTGGCAGCTTTTAAATTGGAGAATGGAGAAACATATTGGCTCTACGGACGCTCAATCAGCTCCCAGGCAGGAGCAAGGCTTCTGCCAAGGAAAATTCACTGAAATGAAAAACACCAAGCCCAAACTCCTGCACAATGCATGGAAAACCACCTTTGACGTCATGGTTTAAATGAACGGTGGTTTCCAGTATCTTAAAGTGGTCCAAGAATGTGAGGGTGGAAAGGGCCTTACTACTTTAAGAGAAATGTTAACATGAGAACTTCTTGCCTTAGAGAAAGTTACATTTTTTCCCTTTTTTGGGGGGGGGCGGGGTGGCTGGGAGGAGGTTAAGGCAAGGTCTCACTCTAGCCCAAGCTGACCTGGAACTCCCTCTGTAGTTTCAGGCTGGCCTTGAACTCACAGTGATCCTTCTATCTCTGCATTCCACATGCTGGGATTGAAAGTGTGTGCCACCATACCTGGCCCACATTATTTTCTGATTGCTTGGAAAACTCAACTAGCTGCTGGGAAATAAGGTGTGTTTGGGGGTGGATCTGATTCCCAGCTAAAGTTATACAGAGCAGTCTGAGCTCTGCCTGCATCCCTACTCTCATGCCCAGTGGTGCTAGCTGGTGGTACTGGCTGTTGGTTTCTTTCTGCTTGGATTTACAAATGGGAGCCAGCTTCTCCCATCATTGATGGAATTTTCTGTTGGTTCTGTAAACTGAAATAAACCTTTCCTCCTATTTTTTTTTTAAAGAATAGATGATCCTTCTTGTTATTCCCACAGAATAAGCTATATACGTATTCCCATGTGGAATCAACGCCACTTGAAGTCCTCTCATCCTTGCAAAACTGGCATAACTTCCTCCCTTCAATACTCTGTATTCAACCAGCACATGTCCCCACCTCCTGCCCGGCTGCAGGGGGCAATTTCCCTATGAGATCTGCTGTCTCTAGCCCCATCAGAATGCTGCCTAGCTCACTAGCTCCCTACGCCACACTTGCGTACTCTCTGGTCCAGCTGGTTCCTATTTGGGTGGTGCCAATATATTTTTTTTCATAAGTGGACAGGGCTGAGCTCCTCAGCACAAAAATGCCCATCCAACACTGGCTTAGGCACTGTTGAGGCTGTAAATAGACAGGTGTCCTCCACTTCAGCCCTAACCACTTGACGGCCATCTGCGCTGGCTCCATTAAACACACTTTCTGCAGATATTCGCTTCGTCCCTAACTGTCCTTGATTAGCTGGTGTGTTGTCTGATATGATATGATATGATATTAGTGAGTTAATACAGCACTAAAACCCAGCCAATAAGAACCTGCTATGTCCCTCTGTCTGCTGAGCTATTACCTAAACTCTCATATTTCACAAAAGTCTTGGGAGGTGAGCCTTTCTATCCCCATCATAAGGTTCAGAGAACACGAATAATTTATGTAAATTACACAGCTAATGGCTGACCGAGCAAACCAAGGACCAGGTTGTGGAGACCAATGGGATGAGGTACTTACTTCAGATGTGTAATATATAAGAATATAGCGAACTCTCAGAAACCAAACAAATAAAGTTGCAATGCAATATTTGAAAAACAATATGAAAAAATCTATCCTAAGTAAAATATTGGCATTTAAATAAAGATAGGACCAGTATAGTTGCTTTTTTGCAATGTCCTAACACAGCACTGTAATAGAGTATTATCCTAGGATTAAAGAATACAATCTGATCAATCTGTGGAAATGGCTTCACTAAAAGAAATCTCCAGTATCTAGCAGTTTGGGGGATATAATTAAACTTAGAACCACAGTGCATTATTAATTTTATGGTGTTATGCATTAATAAAATGAATTTTATTTAAAGGGTAATGATTAGAGGCACAGACTTTTTAGTCAGACACTATTTTACATAATTTCCTTCATTTACTCCCCAAGATAACTTGCTAAGATGAAACAGGCACTCTGAGGAGGATTCTAGTAACACACTCTCAAAACGACACTGTTCTGAGGATCTGGGCTGGCCAGATACTCTTGGTAAAACTGGGGACCCCATCATAAAAGGACCAGACTCACAGTAAAAATAGAAGAACTACATTTCAAATTCAAGAAGTCTAGATCCAGGTTCCTTCCTCTTAAGCATATTCTAGAAACAAATCAAGACCTTCAAAAACAGCCAATAATGAATCTTTATTCCTATCTCATCCTCCACACAACTCAGCTCCATATTATTGCTAACTTTTCATAGTAATGAATCTTATAATAAAGACGTTAACTTTTACAGGAACTAGTTAAAACTTTCAGGCAAGAGAGAGATCTGGTATTCAGGTTTCAGATTCTTGACTTTTCCTCTTGACTCTCTAGCTAGTCATATTAGCTTAAGAATTACAATAGAAAATTACAATAATTCTTTGACATTCTCAGTTAGTGTGCTGTTCAAATGTGAAAAGCTGGCCTCAACACTTAAGAGATTAGTTTCCCAAAACATTTTTTAATAAGTTGAACTTAATTTAATAGCTTTTAGTTCACCCCCTAGTTTACCACTGTTAGACTAACTTTTCCAAGTGTATAGTAATAATATTCCTCCACCAGCCAACCAGTGTGAAAATGGAATGTTAGATATTAACTTTAGTGCTTCATATTAAACATTATTATAGTTATACACTGAAACTATAGAATTGTGATAAATTATAAACAAAATAACATGTGATTCAAATAAAGGCTTGAGATCTTTTCTCATAAAGCAGTCCTCTTAAGTAACTGCTGTTCTTGAGTCCTGCTGTTTGTACACACATGAATTTCTGATTATCTCATTTTCTACTCAATTAAAGAAAAAAAAAAAGAGAATAACAACAAAATTTATAGTGGCCTGTATTAGTTACTTTGCTCACTGTGTGACACAATACCTGACAAATGAAACTTAAGAACAGGAGGGCTCGTTTTGCTCACATTTTAAGGGTCCAGAACCTCATTGTGGGGAAGGTACGGTGGCAGGAATGTGGGGTCACACTGTGCTAACAGTCATGAAACACAGAGCTGAATAACAGAGCTCATCTTGCGTTCTCCTTTGTATTCAGCCCAGTACCTCAGCTCACTGGATGGCTAGGGGGAATCTTCTCACCTCAATTAACCTAGTCTAGAAATTCCCTCACTGACACTTCCACAGGCTTGTCTCTAGGAAGATTCTAGATCCTGGTAAGTAGACAATATTAGCCATAACATGTACCTACTACAGAATATTTACCACTCATGCTTTTAGACACAGACAATAAGCCAGTATTAAGACAGACAAAGCAAAATTGGTTCTTGGAAAAAATATGTTTAGTAGACTTTCTCTGTGGGTGGAAAGAAAATATTGAGAAGAATTAGGGGCCAAGAAATTCAGAGAAGGAAATTATAAAAGAATTTTATTCCCCACAAAATCATAGGTGTTATAGTGAGCATGATCATCAGAGCCAGGGTGAAGGAGACAGACCCTGAGGACACTCAACACACAACAAAGCAGAGATCCAGCGTCTCCTAAGAGCTCATCACTGAAGTAGACTTAAAACTCACCCACGACAGCTCAGAGAATTTTGCAGAAGAAGGGGCAGAAAGATTGTAAGAGCCACAGGTTGGGACATCATTCCCAGAGGCATTGCCTCCCCCCAACAACTGACTGTTGCTCCTACAACACATAACCCACAACCCCATGGGGAATAGCCGCAACCCCACTGAGGAGGGCCCCCATTGGAATGGGGGGAAGATGGAGGGAAAGAATGGTGCCAACACATGATATGTTCATACTAAGTATGTCCACAATTAATAAAAATATCATAGGTGTTAAGCATTTAACATTATTTGTATGTTGATGGCAAAAATCAGTTAATTGATAGTTACAATTCCATTTAGAATGAATTTCTTATAAATGTGATAAATTAAATAAAACTCTGCTCTTCCCTAATCCTAACGCAACATTTAGGGAAATCTTTCCTGGATGACTTGTTCCCACACCCTGTTCCCTGCGTGAGTCCTGCCGCATGTTTGGGCTCTAGGAAGCAATGGTAAACTTGGAAGCTGTGCTCACATGAAGAATGATTACTGAATGCATGAATGTGTCTGTTTATTAGAAGGGAGAAAAACGTCAACCAAATGGGCCAACAAGATACGATGTGGTGAAGGCTTAGCCCTATTTTCATTACATATCATTACTATTGTACATGTATTTTAAGACACAATTGTAACCCAACTCCATTTCACAATGTTCATTGCATTCTGGAGCTTGTTAAATAAAGACTCAAAGTATGACAAAGGCCCATAGATATGAGTATTTTTATTTATTTATTTTTTTGTAGTGTGGTTACTTCGTTACTGGATCTGGGGAGATGTATGCCTTAGAACCTAACACTATGCTAGGTAAATGTAAATCTTGGTAGAAGAAATAATTTGGACAGTCATTAATTATAATATTAATCTCTTTTCTGAGCGACTCATAGAAAATCACATATCATAGATTCTTGATAATCAGGTTTATATTTAGCTATCGAACCAAAATGTTTACACTGGGACAAAAAAAAACAAACAAGATTCCACTGCTCATGGCTTTTACTCAAATGCAATGGGTCTGTGTCTCTTGAAGCATCTAGTTGACAGCGGAGGATTCTAAAGGAGGTACCAGTTTAGTATCCCAATATAAGATGCTGACTACAGTGATGCTTAGAGGAATAGGTGTTGATTGCTTAAAAAGGTAAATACTGAATCACATCCACAAGACTGGCCAGCTGGGGAAGGACAGTCAGTCAGTAATTTAGGACTGTGAGGAACTGCACTGAGCCTTCTGTGTCACAAGAAGAGCACAAAAGAAGTGGCCGCTACAGTCTTTGATACCATGGGGACAGAATGGTACTCCTACTCTGCTATGCCAAATTGTCACAGAGGACTTTTGTTTAGTGTGGGATTTTTTTTTTTTTTTGTGTGTGTGTGTGTGCGTCTGGCTAAATATATTTGAGAACTATATAGCCCAGCTCAATTTTGAACCTAAAATCATTTACTTTAAAAGTCCATAGTGAGATCAAACAATGAGAATTTGTTTTGATTCCAAATGCCATAATATTTGAGAAGTAAAGTAAACACTTAACAGGATTAGCGTACTTCAAAATTTCAACGTAGGATGTAGTTTCCCATTAATTACAGAGTGTATACAGAGCAGCAAATGACTAACTCTCTCACATTCCTGTTGTTTACAAAGGAGAAACACATTGAAATGCCTGGAAGACAGAGGGAAAATGCAGGGAAGAGAGGCAGCTGGTGTCAACTTCCTCCCGACTGGAACTGAAACCAGAACAGCAAACACATAGACAACCTGATGGAGACTGGTGCTGGGGTCTGCGAGATGGTTCAGGGGTTGAGAGTGTACTTGCTCGACAAACATGAGGACCTGGCTTTGATCCCCAAGACCCACACTAAAAACTTGGTGTGGTGGCACATATCTGTACCTCCAGTGAGAGCACGGTGGGGCCAAGAAATGGTGACTGCTATGGCGTGCTGGTCAGCCAGTTTAACCGAAAAAGGAGTCCAGGTTCTGGGCTCAGTAAGAGTCTCTGTCTTAAAACAACTAACTAGGCAGTAGAGAAGAACACCAAATGTTCTCTTCTGGCCTCTGCACATGGGCACCCGCAGGACGTGAATGCCACACACATCTGCACAATCTCCCACGTCACACATATTACACTACACACAAAAAAGAAAGGGGGGGGAGGAAGACAGAAAGACAGATCAAAGAGGAAGGAAGGAAGGAAGGAAGGAAGGAAGGAAGGAAGGAAGGAAGGAAGGAAGGGAGGGAGGAAGGAAGGAAAAGAAAAAGAAAGAAAACAGAAAGGAAGGGAGAAAGAAAGAAGAAAAAGAAGGAAGGAAGGAAGGAAGGAAGGAAGGAAGGAAGGAAGGAAGGAAGGAAGGAAGGAAGAAAGAAAAAAAGAAAGAAAATAGTGGAGCGGGCTCTTGAATCACCCCTAATTTTGGCAGTGTGCTGTGGGAATTGAGGTCCCAAGGGCAGAAAGTCTCCAGCTGATTGCAAAGAATTTCTTGCTGTTGCCTCATGACCCCAGGTAACCCAGGAATAAGAGAAGCCCAGAGCCCATATAGATTTTGAGACAGAAGATGACCTTCAAATCCAAAGTGTAAAGGACAGGAGCCTGCCCAGTGACGGAGCCACCAGCCAAGGCATTTTGTAATACTTCAAGCATGTGTCACTAGAGACAGGAGGTACACATCATCCTCTGAGCTCCTTCCCGATTCATTCTGACTGAACTCACATAATTAGATGGCTTTCTTTTGCAAAGCAATGGGGTCTTTCTGGTCTGATCTGACTCTACGTCTAACAGATGAAGAGACTTGACAAACTGACACACTGAATGGTCTGTGACAGAAAGCATTCTCTGTCTTCATACAGAACCTACTGGGCATGGGAAAGAGGATCAATGTAGTGAGAAATTTAAATTCTAGTCATAGCTATCCCATTAATTATGTAATTTTGTGCACATGTATCCCCAGTTTTCTCATCTGTTCAGGATAACAGCTGATTTATTTTTCACTTAGTATTTCAAGTATTTCTAGCCTTGTCTTATTGCTATAGAATTGGGTAATGTAGTAAACAGTTGATTGTGAATTTAAAATTCCTCATTATATTCTTATGTAAAAATGGTGTCAGATCAAGGGTTGCTGTAGACAATGCTAGTTTGTAGACACTGTGGCAGAGGACTGTCCAGGTTAAACAGATGGAATGGTAACCATAGGCTGGGCCCGGTGAGCCGGATGAAATGAAGTGATAAACTTGACTCAAGCTCTGGGCTTTGAGGGCTTCCCAGCCTGAGGGTGGGGGAGGAGCAATGGACACACACAGCTAACAAAAATAATGTCAAGAATCCAAGGTGCAGTATATCGGTCTGCACTGGGTTTCAGTAGGACTTGCATGCAAGTGTCTGGGTGATGGTGGTAACTTTTTGATCCATTTGTGGGAAATATAAACAGGCTAGAAAACATAAAGCCAGTTATCCTGAGTTCTGATACTGGAGAAGTTCAGAGTCAAGCCAGCCTAGAGTTTTATATGCATCACAAACAGGGAAATAGAAGGAATGAAGCACCTTCTCACTGGAGATGGAAGTGGGAGAAAGAGTCCGAAGCTAGACAGATTAAAAACTGTGGTGGAACATTTGTTACCTTGACATGTGGGTCTCACATGCATGTAATGATAACAGCTGCCACATGTCAGATATTTCATGTTTATTATGCAAAGCTTTAAACACTCAGTTCTATTTCCCTGTGTCTGTGTGTGTGTGTTTCAAGGTAGTGTCTCACTCTAGCCCAGGCTGATCTGGAATTCACTATGTAGTCTCAGGGTGGCCTCGAACTCACAGCGATCCTCCGACCTCTGCCTCCCGAGTGCTCGGATTAAAGGTGTGTGCCACCATGCCTTGATAACAATAAACTGAATTATTCATATCACAGGTCAGAGAAATGGCGAGTCAGAAATCAAATAACTTATTCCAAATGCAAGAACCATAGAGCTAGAAGTGGGGACATTTAAACCCCAATATGACCACGTGTTCCCCACTCCTAATACCGTACTGCCCCCAGGACTAGCCAACTCATGAGCTGCAAAGAACACAAATGGTGTACGTTGCTGTGAAAGATGCTCTTGCAATGAAGGCTGCATTTCTCAACTACACTACTTTGCAGCTATGCACGATAAGGGCAGCTTGTCATTGAGCCAGGATAAACAGAAAGAATTAACTTCCCTTTCACAAATTCTTGGAGGCAGAAAGAAAACACACCTAACTACAGGGAATCAACCATGAATGGCATTTCGCCGACGCACCTAGAATCCAGTGTGGAGGACCAAGTAAGGACGCGCCTCCTCAAGGCCCTGACACTGCCGGGAAGGGGCAGCTGTCCTCGGGACTTCATGACAAAGGGTTCTATACTTGACGAGCGTTCTACACAGAATTGCTCCTTAGCATAATATAAAGATCACGTGTCTTACTGAAATGGATTTTAACTTTTTAACTAATTAATTAATTAAATAACTGGAGAGAGAGAGAGAGAGAAAGAGATAGAATGGGCACACCAGGGTGTCCTGAGGCAAATGAACTGCAGACACATTTGCCACTTGGTATTTCTGGCTTTTGGTGGATACTGGGGAAAGGAACCTGAACCAGCAGGCTTTGCAAGCTAGCACCTTTATTCACTAAGCCATTTCCACAGCCCTTATTGAAATCTTTTGTTATTTATTTTGTTGCATACATAAGAAGACCCTCCAACAGTTTTTTTTTTTTTCCCTAGTATACAAGCATAGCACTAGTTCCAGGGTCTAACTCTACTGACAGAAGTCTTGGACTTAAGTAATAGTTCACTTTCACCTACCTGCTAGCATGTATTTAAATGAGCAATAAATATAATATTAATAAGGAACAATTCACTTTCATCTATCTGGTAGCATATCCAAAAATGAGCAATAAACACAACACCCTGTTCACGTAAAAATCGCAGTAAAAGGCAACAGGCTTAAGTGTCATCTAACCAACAGAAAAAGAAACATTTAAAATTTCAAATATGTATGTGAGGATATCCCTCAAATTGCTTGAGATATTGGCTTTTGCCAAGGAAAATGATCTGAAGCAAAATTTAAGTATGCACCGAAAGCTGAAAGTTCAAGTTTCAAGCTTGAAACTGAAGTTTTCAAGGTCTTTTCAATTTCCTCCCGTTTGCAAGTTTGGAAACTGAATGGTTCAGCATACCTGTAATAAAAAAAAAAAAATCTTCTCCCAAGGTTCCTTTTCTATGTAGGCAAAATCAAATTAACTGCACGCATAAAAAGAGTATCAAACTGCAACACCTCACTCTGGATCTCTAAGGTCTTGTAATATCTACCCAGGAGAGAATTCCAAATCTTGGCTTCACTCAAGATCCCTCTGAAAAGTCTAAGAAGTATGGCTTCCAAAAGATGACAGCACGGAATTAATTATTTCACCATGCTGTGAAGAGGCTTTTCACAGATGATACTATGGCTTTCTGGACCTTACTTCACATGTGATGACAACCAGGAGGCTTCTAGTCTTCATCCTCACCCTGCACATTGCGCAGTGCCCTCGCCTTGATAGCTGGTCTGTTATTTGAATCAAGGCATCCTCCAGCCTGGACTGGAGCAGCTGAGGTGATCAGCTCTCTCACCTCAGCCATGGGCTGTTGCACATACCACACAGCTATGCTCCTCACGATGCGCTCAGCGGACACGGCCCCGGAGGGCACTTGCGTGCATGTACTAGACCAGCGTGCCACCGAAATGTTGAAGCTCACAGCACACATTGCTTCATAAGGGAGAAAAGATTGACAGAAGCACATTTTAAAGATTTACTTTCTAATGTTTTGTATTAAAAGATGTCCATATCAGCTTTTTGGTGATTTGGGCTTTTTGGTGGTGTGGAAGATACACAATGGTATGTATTATATGTATTATATAATGTATTATAGTTGGTATTTGAGATTCAGTGCATGTCCCTATTATGAAAGTATTGTGATGGCAAAACCCTTCTAATGCTCCGGAGTTGTGCCTCACATAAGTGTGACACAGTATAAATGGAAATGTCTGTGTGTTGATGGCCCAGTGCTCAGCACTGAATCTAGTGCTCTGCCTGAGCCCTGGCGCTGGCTGCATCTTTCCCAGGGCCAGGGGTGAGACTCGGGCAAGAACGTGGGGCCCTCAGGAGTGCTTACCACAGCAGAAACGCTGCTCATGCCTGACCCCGCCAGGATCAAGCATGCCCTTCAATGACCAGCTCTCCAAGGCTGCCGTCCAATTCACAGGATGAAATTATAGATTAACTTTTAGAGAACCAGCAATGCAACCGTAAAAGTAAACATGAAACTTCTGTTGTCGTATATTTTTTTTATCATCCAAATCATGCTGATAGGTGCACATCCCCTGAGGGCTGAGCCCTTGTCTACTTTGCTATCATTCTCCCACAGCATTCCAGAAATATTTGTTCAATATGCTAAGTCATGCTTTCCATTTACAGTACACCCATTCCATCAGCAAGTTTATTTAGAAGCCTAGCTTGAAGCCCTTTAAGTGTGATCTTTCTTTCTCTTAAAAGTAAACTTGTAGCTGGGCGTGGTGGCACACGCCAGAGGTAGATGGATCTCTGTGAGTTCGAGGCCACCCTGAGACTACATAGTGGATTCCAAGTCAGCCTGAGGTAGAGTGAGACCCTACCTCAAAAAACAAAACAAAAAACAGTTAGCTTGTATATAGTAGTGGTTAATTGTGACAGTTCTCTTTGAGAGAATAGGTCTAACCTATAGATAGTATCTCGAACCAAAATTAGACACTGCTGTTTATTTATAAAAAACATATGCCTGGAAGAGAAAATAATTTGATTATCATTCGCAGTAGGAATAGTCAGGGTGTTTACAGATGATAAAATGAACTTGAAATTATCATTTTTCAAAAATAACATTTCAGAAAACTATTTTCTGAAGAAATGTATTGCCACATACAGTTTATGCTATGAGTGCAACTATAGAAGGCTTCCCATATCCTCAGGGGACACCTTAAAGTACGGGTGGTTCTAAACCCTACATACACCATATTTTTTTCCTATATGCATCTATGCATCTCAACTAAAGTTAACTGATACATGAGACACCTGAAGAGATTAGCAAATCCTCACAGTTATAAAGAACAGCTGTGGCCATGGGTTATAATGAAGTTATAAAGAGAAAGCATCTCCAATCAAGACACACTGTCCTAATCTGTTATCTTGGTGTGTTATCTTGTTATCTCAGCTGCTGAAATCATGAAGCACTTTAACTTATAGCTTCACTCTACAGTCTCAATTGTGAGCATCACTACTCTTGTTCTTTTGAGGCCACCAGTAAAGGGCATGGAAGTATTACATGAGCACCATTACTGTGATAGAGATGTTGTCCTGATTAAAAAAAGAGGTGTTGGGGCTGGAGAGATGGCGTAGCTGTTGAGGCGCTTGCCTGCAAAGCCATGTTTGACTCTCCAGAGGCCACGTTAGCCACATGCACAAAGGTGAGGCAAGTGTGCAAGGTCGCACATACCCACTAGGTGGCGCAAGTTCAATTGCAGTGGCTGAGGCTCTGGAGCACCAATTCTCTCTCTCTTAAAAACTTTTTATAAAAATTAAAAAGAGGTGCTGGTTGAAGGTAGCTAGTGCATAATAGTATGACTAATATGCATAAGATGATTCACACCCTGGTGGAAAAATATATATACTATAATACTCTGGTAGAACAATATACTTCAACAAGATTTTATAATCCTACTCAAAACTGTGTGTAAGTTAACACTTCTGAACTTTTTATTCCTGTGAGTTCCATGTGACCATTTTGGGCCTTACATCCCTAGGTTAACTGAAACCATGGAAAGCAAAAGTTGGTCTACTTCATTTTCAATCATAGACTTTGGTGGCTATTTTCTGGGGCCCAATAAAAGAGAATCAAAGTAAAATTAATTTCTAAGTTACATGTCAAACTATGATTTTATTTTTGACTGCCTTGCCAGATCAAATCTTCATTCTTATTTTCTCCTCCCATTATACTGTGCATCACAAGTCTTCAAATAACTTTAATTTAAGGCTATCTGATGAAAAGTAAGAGCCGGGCGTGGTGGCTCACCCCTTTAATCCCAGCACTTGGGAGGCAGAGGTAGGAGGATCACCATGAGTTCAAGGCCACCCTGAGACTACATAGTGAATTCTGGGTCAGCCTGGACTAGAGTGAGACCTAACCTTGAAGAAAAGAAACAAAAATGAAAAATTAAATAAAATAATAAAAATTGTTTGAGGGCTGAATACATGGCTTAGTGATTAAAAAAAAGAAAAGTAAATCATGTTTTACTTATAAATTTAATTGCTTCACCTTCCGAAATTATCAGATAAACAGTGGGCTCCTGGGTGCTTACACCCAGTGCACACCCTTTTCTAAAATGCCATCACATTTCTTTTATGCATCCTGTATAAAGTAGGTGCAAGTTCTGCAGTGCATATAGTGAATTGATTTGCATTCATCTTTTCAGCATAAAATTCCCTATTCTTCTTCCCAGACTCAGCTTTATGTGTCTCAGTCCCTTCGTGTGGCTTCCTTGTTCTCCATTCCCCTTTATCTACATTGTGACGAAGGAGCCTTTCGTGGGAGCTGCCACTGGTAAGCAGGCGTACATCTGCAGTGGAACTTGATACATCCATGCTAATTCTCTCCGCTAGCTTAATAACATACTTCCTCTGCTCAGCGTTCTCCCCCAGGACTTCCATCACAGCCCCACTATGGCACGTCAAAGGCTACTGTCAATTGTTTTGTGAATATTTTGAAACATTCATGTATTTCCTAATAACAGCACTTTCACTGAAACATCATTCTCAGTGAGATGCTTCATACACAGAGGACAAAGAACGGATAACAGCAGTGGGTGGACAGTGCCAGAAATGATGTGCTTTGCTGACTAGCACAGGAAGACAAAATAAAATACGACGTGTCTATGAATATAAACAACTCCTTTCTGCTATAATCAATACCTATGAGATGTATATACACTTATTAATGCTTTTCAAGTGTTTTCAATCACCATCTTCATAAATGTGAAAGGGACAGGATTCCGGATGGAGGAGGACAACGTGACTGGGTCAGCAAATACCTGGCCTCTGTGAACTCAGTTCCAACAGCAGGTAGACCCTTGACTGAGATTCACACAGGAAAGATGGAGGTGCACTAAAGACACCAGGAAAAGGCTGTATTTTCTTGTAACAGGTTTATAAGACAAGTGTTCTAGAACAGTATGGATGTTTCTCCTCCAAGCTATTCATGCGCTTTATTTCTCTTCTTACATTTCCATTTTCCCCATGAAGTTTGAGAACAAGTCTTATTCTTTATGTCTCCTTTGGATTTTAGAAAACTTAATTTTATGTAATTAATCTTAAAGTATTTCATAGAGTTATATCATGTCTAAGCTTCATATTTGCAGAAAAAAAAGGATGATGGTATTTTAAAAGACACAAAGATGCCAAACAGACCTGAGATATGTAAATTCGGACATAAAAATCATCTGAAAGCCAGATCTAATTCTTCATTTTACCTCTGTGTGTAGCCAGCATCCATTCTTTCTCCAAGAACCTCACTCAAAGGTCTAGCCAAACTGGTGTCCATAGATTTAGAAAATGAACATTAAAAATAACCTTAAGGTAGAAGGAGATGTGCGTGCCTGAAATCCCAGCACTGGGGGGTGGAGGCAGGAGGATCACTACCCAACTTTAAAACTGTCCAGTCTACATAGTGAATTATAGGCCAGCCAGGGTTACAAATTGAGATCCTGTCTTGAAAAAAAATATCACCAACAAACAAATGATAAATAAATAATAAATGTGACATTACATTAATTCAACACTGGCTCCACTTAACTAATTGCAAACTACAAGTATGAATATTTATTGCTAATTGTTATCTGATTAACAAAAGGACTACTATTTTCTCAAAAAATAACATTGACAGTTGACAAAAAAAAATGTTATAATCTGAATTTTTTCCAAAGGATACTATGGATGAGAGATAAAGACTAACAGGAAACACTGACCATGCGCTGTGCAGCAGGCCACAGGGAGCAATGGGCAGTACATTCCCTGTGCTAGAAAGCTGAGGCTGCCTCATGTCTAAGGTGGGGTACAGCTCAGGCGGATTCTTTTCTCTCTCTTCACAGACTATGGTCCCCTTATGACTGCTGCTGGTTGGTTAGAAGGGCTGTGTCTGGGCTAAAGGTACACCATCAATAATGTCCAGAACACTGCTTGATCTAAATTCATACTAATTAAAAAATAAAAGAAGGTTGGGCGTGGTGGTGCACTCCAGCACTTGGGAGGCAGAGGTGGGAGGATCGCCGTGAGTTCTGGTCCACCCTGAGACTACATAGTGAATACCGGGTCAGCCTGGGGTAAAGTGAGACACTACCTCGGAAAACCAAAAAGTAAAATAAAATAAAATATAATTTGATAGAGTTACAAGACAACACTTAGAATATGACCACATACTTGACTCAATTACTTTAACTGAGGCTCATATAACCTTTAAAAATTCCTTCATTTAAAAGTAGCTTGGGTAAAAAATTTATCCTTTAACAAATGAGTAGAATTATAGATTTTTAGATTTTAGGCTTTAGCCTTCTTTTGTATATCTAAAACCTACAAAGGTAAAATGCAAAAAGGTATAACTCTACTGAATCTCCAGAATTTGAGTGTTTTTGTCTGTTTTGTTAATATTTCCTTGTTTTCTGACACATGTTAGCTCCTAAAATAATAGATGACAAATGAACTTGTGGCTAAAGTGGAAAATTTCAATAATGCAAATATCCTTATCCTTCTCTTTTTCCTTGATTTTACTATTTTAAATTAAGAATATTATTCTTTCCTGTTTTATATGACTTTTAAAAAATTTCCTCTGTGCATGCAAAAGCCTGTTAATGACTGACTAAACAGTAATAATCACATTACTTGTTAAGACTGACTAATAATGATAATCACATTACTACTATTCCAACTTTATGAACAGATTATTCTTGTCTTTTCAAATAATTAGAATCAGATTAAAATTGGCTACCTGCACTTTTCTGTCAGATCCACAAAACTGAAAGCATACAGAAATACGGGAGAGCCCAGTGAGAGAAAATGAGGGGGGTTGAATTTGTTTACTGTTTCCAACATGAAAGTATATGCTCAGTTTTCTGTGAAATTCCACTTTAGGTGCAAAGACTACTACTAATGAAGAATAATTATAAATGATGTATGTTTCATCCCCTGGAAATGGTAAGTGATTTATCCAATAATATTCTGTAACTTAGGGGTAGCCCAGATTCTAGAAAAAGTGCCATCAACTAAGAGCAGACACATATTTTCTTAATTGCTGAGAAGTTTCATTTGAGCTTCTCAAATGTTTTTGTAAATGCTGAGCTGAAGGATTCCTCACGAGAAACTGAGGATTTGGTCTTTAAGTCCTGATTTTATGTGTGTCTAACAAAAGTATCACCCTAAAAGTGAGTAATAAAAATAAATCTGGGAACTGGGCGTGGTGACACACGCCTTTAATCCCAGCACTCAGGAGGCAGAGGTAGGAGGATCACCGTGAGTTCGAGGCCACCCTGAGACTACATAGTTAATTCCAGGACAGCCTGGGCCAGAGTGAAACCCTTCCTCAAAAAACCAAAAAATAAAATAAAATAAAATAAATAAATCACTGGGCTTAGGAATGTCCTGCTGGGTTTCACGTGCTCAGAATATGTAGCTACTATTACAGTTATCTCCTATAACCATGTAAGGTTTGCTATTGCATTTAGCAAATTTTAAATTCTTTTACCTTTTATAATAAATCAGAAAATAAAATGATGGTTGACCTGTGTAGCTGAAGGAAGCGACAGTGGCATTGGAGCTTAATGGGAATAGCATTTCTTGCTTGCCAGACAATGCTATGGAGATCTGCTGAACAATAATGTGGATATACTTCATACTGCCGCACGGCACAGTTAAAGTAGTTAAGATGGTAAACCTTATGTGTTTCTTTTTGCAATTACAAATCATATCTGCCCAATGGGGTGATGGGGGTTACGACACTGAGCATGCTCACCGAAGCATTTCACCACTGTACTGCATCCCTCAGCTACTATTTCAAAAGGAACAGAAAGTACCTGACACAGTCAAGTGCACTGTAAGTAGAGCTGTTGAAAATTCAATAACCCAAAGGAGGAAGCGGACAGAAGTATCTACTGGGTTAGCCAGTGGGCACTCTTTCTGTCCCAGGCGTGGTTTTGATGGTCTGACTGAAGAAGAGGATGGAGCTCGTTCAGGTGGGTCACTCGGGAGACATGGCAACGGCCTTCATTCTTTTAGTGAGGCGGCATGGTACAGCTTAAGGAAATGCCACTGAGGGGCTCACTGAGTGATATTTTGTGTCATCCACGCTTAGGCACCTAGGCAGGTGAAAACAGTTTGGTAAACGCCTACTGAGAGCAGAAGTAGACTGTTGAGGATAACAGTCTGGTGGCATGTGTGTGACTTGGGGCTATGAGGACTGTTTGCCCTCCTTGACTCCTTCGTCCATCTTTCCTCAGTCTGTGTGCTCTGTCCATTAGCTTCTCTTGGTATTTCTGAAGCACGTCGGAAGCACTCACTCCTCAGGGTTTTGGCCCTCTCTGTTCTGTCCATACACAATGCTCTCCTTTGTAATAGCCATGGACACCACTCTCTCACCCCACCAGGGCTTGGCTCACACACACTCTCTTCATGGAGTCCTCTCTGACAGCCTGATTTAAAAAAAAAATTGCTTCTTCTGCCCTGGAGTCATGAACTTATTTTTCTCCATGTCATATTCAGTACACAGATGAATTAAATAGTTTTTAAAGCATTTTGTAAAGTATGGATTTCTTTTTAAAATTCTATTTATTTATTTGCAAGCAGAGAGAGAGAGAAGAGAAACAGAGAGAGAACGGGCACATCAAGTCCTCTAGCCACTGCAAACGAACTCCAGATGCATGTGCCTCTTGTGCATCTGGCTTATGTGGGTCCTGATGAATCGAACCTGGGTCCCTTGGATTTGCAAGCAAACCCCTTAACTGGTAAGCCATCTCTCCAGCCCAGTATGGATTTCTTAATAAAGGTGGATACTTCTCTCCTCTCTTCACTACTCATTTCAATGTAGAATAGAACCTTTTTAAATAGACTAAAGAAATAGTAAATGTTATTTAATCAGAGAATGTTTTGGGGCTGCAGAAATGGCTTAGTGGTCAAGACGCTTGCCTGCAAAGCCAAAGGACTGTGGTTCGGTTCCCTAGGACCCATGTAAACACATGCATCTAGCATTCATTTTCAGTGGCTGGAGGCCCTGGTGTATGCATGCTCTCACTCTCTCTCAATAAAAATAAATAAATATCCATGTGTGGTGGTGCATGCCTTTAATCCCAGCACTCAGGAGGCAGAGGTAGGAGGATTGCTGTGAGTTCGAGGCCACCCTGAGACTACAGAGTGATTTCCAGGTCAGCCTGAGCTAGAGTGAGACCCTACCTCAAAGAAGCAAAAAAATAAAAATGATAAATGAATGAATAAATAAATAAGCTTTTAAAAGAATGTTTTGGTCCAATCCCTATTAAATAAAAAAAATCAATAATGGTCTAACTAAATGTTCCACCTACAATGGAAATATCTAAGAACAAATCAGTAATCGTACAAGTGCAGAGTCATTCTGCATTAAACTCAAGTGCTTTTCTGCTTCAGTGAAGTGAAAGTTCTTATATCTGTTTCTCTATTATTTCCTTAATTAGAAGGGCTTATAGGACCTATAAGCTAGTTTCCTAATGGTTGTTAAAACAACTCGTGTATTTAGAAGTAAGTAAAGATATTTATATCTGGACATGGTCACACATGCCTGATCCCAGCACTGAGGATGTTGAGGCAGAAGGATTGCCATGAGTTTGAGGCCATCAAAGAATAAGTATATAGTGAAGTCTAGAACGACCTAGGCATAGAACTGTCTCAAAAGCCTAAAGATAAAAAGGGAAGGAAGGAATGGAAAGACAGTTAAAAACAGATTCATTTTATTTATTTGTGATTCAAATCATATGATAATGGTAATGTGCTTCATAAAAAGATTCCTTTGGGTCCAGGGAGTTGACTCGCTGGTAAGAATGCTCAATGTAGCCGGGCATGGTGGTGCATGCCTTTAATCCCAGCACTTGGGAGACAGAGGTAGGAGGATCGCCATGAGTTCGAGGCCACCCTGAGACTACATAGTGAATTCCAGGTCAGCCTGGGCTAGAGTGAGATCCTACCTCGAAAAACCAAAAAAAAAAAAAAAAAAAAAAAAGAATGCTCAATGTAGGCATGGGGCTTGGCAGGGCCTGAGACCACTGGAGTTTGATTCCTCACCAACTACAGGAACAGTTGGGTGTAGGATTACATGTCTATAACCCCAGCCCTATGGGGAGCAGAGATGGGAGAACTAAGGTGACTGGGAAATACTGCAGCTCTCAGTTAAGAGAGGGATTCTGTCTCAAAGAAATACATGGATGAGTGATAGAGGAGGAATGTAATTTCCTCTAGCGTCTACAGTGCACCCACCTCACATCACACATACTACACACACACATGCAAAACAATACTCGTTTGTGGGTGAAACCAACAGTATTTATAATAATTATATTTGATTCTACTGCTACTTGGGTCAGCTTGTTTTTACCCTATGTTAGGAGGGAGAACTTCCAAAGACAGTGAGCTTGAAAAGAAATTATGCCAGTAGAACCTGTGTTCTCAGGCTTTCTTTGTTTCTACCCAACATTTCTGACATTTGGCAAGAACTAGTCTCCCTGTTTCTGGCCTAACTAGTTGTGTTACAAGGCAAAACCTATTCAACTTCCCTGAGACTAAAGATTGGTAAAATGTAGATTAAACCCTTGATTCAACTGGGTGCAGAAGATCACACCTGTAAAATTATCATGTGGCAGGCTGAGGTAGGAGGATTGCCATGAATTAAAAGCCAATCTGTGACACATAGTGAGCTCCAGGCCAGGCTGGACTATCTCCTCCTGAAAAAGACACCCTTCTTTTACCATTTGTACAAAAGTGCCTCCCAACACCAAAACTCAGGCTTTAGCTCTTGGGGATACCAGATGCAGGCAGGTGATCAAACACGCATTCATGCCTGAATTATAAGTACTGGAGTGTGGTTTTGGAGGATAAAAAGAATAGCACATTAAAGATGTAATACCATGAATAATGTGCCGTAAGATGAAATTAACTTAAAAATAAGTTACATGTAAAATATAAAGTAAATGACAACAGAGATGACACATACATATGACCCCATTGTGCACAAGGGATATATATGAACCACTGAAATTTTGGGAAAAGTCTATTGCAAATCAATGGTGACGATACATGACTGCCCTTTCCAAAGCTGGCTGGCCATTAGCTGTGGACGATCCTTCCGATACAGCTTCCCAAGTGCTGGTGTTACAGCACCATAGACAGTTTTCATTTTCCTTCATTTTTGTTTGGGGGTGCTGTTGAGTCAGGTTCTCCCTCCACATCCCAAATGGTGGTATTCGACCACCACACCTGGTCATGGCTGAGCGTTTCACCCACGAGCAGAATGCTCACAGTTAAACTGAACAGAAACTGAGGCTGACCAAGCGGACTTGACTCATTTCACACATCTGGCCATAAATCAATTCTGCTGCTCCTAGATCAACCTCCAAAAGACACTAAACTTCAAAAATGTCATTCAGAATTAAATTAACATGTTTCCAAAGGCCAAAGTTAAGTCCTACAAGTGAACAAGCTGTTCTGTTACCTGCTTCTCAGATCTCACTACAGAAATGCTGTAGAAAGGCAGACTGTGAGGTTTATTGATCAGACTCAAATATAAAGCAGCAGCATTGGACTCAAACAATAAGTGGGCTCTGTGATCCTTGAAAGAATGCAAAGAATCTGCCCCTTTCTGGATCACATACTTCAGTGAGCAGTGCACAGAGAGTACAGAGTCAGGGCGAAACACGGTCATGTTGCAGAATGCCAGAGAAACCCTAGAGTGCTCTGGTCTGAACGCCATGCAGTCATAAAAATTGTGCTGCTGAGTTCCAGCACCTCCTTTCAATACACTGGGTTTCCTGCATTTATGACATCTATTTTTATTACCCAATTTCTCTAAATTTTGATTATCTTAGGCTAATTCTAAATTTTATGTGTTAATTTTTTATCCTGCCATCTTTCTGAAAATAGACACTGGATCTGTTATGGGCTTTCTAGATATATATCTCATGCATTTGACTGATTCCACCAGGTGAATTCAGAAATTAGGCCTCTATTCCCTGTCACATCGGCAGTACTTGGTGTACGGCAGGATGGCTGTGGGTGTCTGAGTTAATGGACGCATGCATAAATAACAGTGCTTCTGTATCACCCAGCATGTGCCAATTACAATGTAAATTTCAGAATTACGCGTATGTGAATCATAGTAAAGAAAGGGGTGCCGGGTGTGGTGGCACACGTCGTTAATCCCAGCACTTGGGAGGCAGAAGTAGGAGAATTGCTGTGAGTTCAAGGCCATCCTGAGAGAACATAGTGAATTCCAGGTCAGCTTGGGCTCGAGTTGAAACCTTGCCTATCTCAAAAAGCAAAGCAAAACAAAGCAAAACAAAAAAGGGGGGGCATACGTTGTAAAGTGTAAAATACCTGGTTAATGTAGGATGCTACCAAGGGATTTTTAACATTTATTTTTTTAATAACCAATTACTTACTTATAAATAAAAATCATAATACATTCTCAAGAAAATGATATAGCAATTATAATTTCTTCTTTGAAAATAGTTTCATGATAGCACAATGATGAAATGGCCTTGTAGGACACAGGCACTCTTTTTTATGTATCTATCACCTCAGTGAGTTTCTGACTTTTGGTAGTATTATTTACGAACCATTTTCTTTAATGAATTTACATCTATGTGATATTCTAGAGAATTTCATTGGCATGCTTAGCTCTCCTACCTTTCAGATGGCTTGAGCACTTTCCTGTACCTGATCAATGAGAACATGTGGGTTACATGTGATTCCCCAAGACAACTAGCATGAACTTCCTCATTACAGACTAAATGTCTGCACACCACCCTACTCACACCACACTATTTATTTAAAACCTATTCCCTAATGTCACTGAGACTGGGAGAAGTGGTTAAATCTAGTAGAGCCTCCTGGATGGGGTTAGTAATCATAAGTTAACAACAATACTCCCAAACACTCCCATGGCCTTCTGTTAGGTGAGAACACAATGACAAGTCACTGTCTATGAATTAGGAAGGTGGCCCACCCCAGACACCAAGTCTGTCAAATCCTTGATCCTGAATTAGTCAATCTCCAGGACCGTGTTGTTGTTTAAACCACACAGTCTGTGTTGTTTTCTGTTGGAGTGTCCCAAATGGTCTACAGCTTTTAGCATTCCTTATTTGTCAAGCTCTCTCTTCTGAATGGAGAAGTCGTCCCATGAACAGGATTTCCCTCAGTGAAGCCTCTACTGTTTTGTGAGCAGTCTTGACAAAGTGGCTGACAAGACTTGTGATCAATGTACCACAAAACACCAAAGTGCCCAAGGTGTTACAGGGGGTCAACTAATAGCTCACTTGGGAGATGAGACAGAGTACAGCCAGTTCTCTGATGCCAACATCTGAAGATTGTTCAGTATTTTACCCTCATCCCTGAGCTTTATTTTTTTTTCCTGTACACAAGCAAATAGTAAGTACTTGATGAATGTGTATGGAAAAATAATAGATACGTAAGATAGAGAGGCTGTTTCATAAAGTTTTTTTCATAAATATAAGAAAGGAGGGCTGGAGAGATGGCTTAGCGGTTAAGCGCTTGCCTGTGAAGCCTAAGGACCCCGGTTCGAGGCTCAATTCCCCAGGACCCACGTTAGCCAGATGCACAAGGGGGCGCACGCATCTGGAGTTCGTTTGCAGAGGCTGGAAGCTCTGGCGCGCCCATTCTCTCTCTCTCTCTCTCTCTCTCTCTGCCTCCTTCTCTCTGTCGCTCTCAAATAAATAAATAAACAAAAAAAATTTAAAAAAAAAAAAAGAAAGGAATCTCTCAAGTATATAACACACATGCACACACGTGCACTCAATACAGACACACACACACACACACACACACACACACACACACACACACGGAGGTATTTATATAAAAACATGCAGTTTCAGGGACGTCCTAGGTTATCTATTTCTATGGAGGTGGTTTCTTCCTCCTCCCTGCTGTTTTATCCAATCCTAATCCAGTTTTTCTCCTCCGCTATTGTGAATCTCTCCTGTGTCCTGTGGCTTGTTCCTAAAATGTCAAAGGACAGTGATGTCTCAGGGGAAGAGGATGTCCTCTATTTGGTAGAACACGTCTTCCTCGTCCCTCAGCAAATGCTCCCAAAGCCCAGCAGGGAAACACCCCAGTCTGCATGCTAAACACAATTCAGGTGCTCTTCAGCAAAGAGTTAGCTTGGCTTCCTTCCCTTAGCTATTAAGCTCTATTTCCACAGAATTACTACATGTCTGAGGCTTCTAAAACCCTTTGTGTGGATCTCAAAGAGTTATTGTGCAGGATCCAAGTTCTGACCTTGGCAAAGCAAGCTTCAAGTGCTTCCAACCCTGCCCCTGGCAGTGAGGCTCCAAGGTCACACAACGACAGGAAGAGGCAAGCGTGACCTCTGATTACTCACTGCAGTCCATTCACGGTGCAAACTGCGTGTGATGACTCATCTGATTCTCACCCTTCACTCAATGGGCTATAGACTAGACTTGACCATCTTGATGTTGACTAAGTGATGAGAAGCAATACCTTGAAAATAAGAAAGGTCCTCAAGTTGTACAATTAGTACATATTAAAACCAGATTTGAAACCATGCCAGTGAACTTCCAGATCTGAACTGTAACAAAAAAATACCGAAGTTCCAAAAGCCACTGGGCAGGAAGGTTCCCCAGGCATCCACTGGGCAAGGGAGTCAGGGGTGACAAAGCCATGTTGGAGCAAAGCCAGTTCTCATCTCAACGTAAGGGGCAAAGACCAAGGAAACCCCAGGACTCCCTCGGCTTCTCTCCTTAACCAGGGTGGACAAGCCTGTGACCTTCCAAGCACAGTCTACTAGTTTATTAAAAAACTGCAATTTCTGGTAATAAGCTTGCTTTGATTTTTTTTTTTTAAAAAGAAACCTAGATCAAGAGAAAGGGTACGCACAGTGATAAGAAATCTTGCATGTGGTTTTAATGTGTGCTACAAGGAATTTATAGACAAAAGTTCTGGCACAGATATTTCCTCAAAGCACAGAGAACAGAACTTGCATTGCAGACAGAAATTTTTCATGAAGAAAGGGAAGCAGCACGGGCTCCGTGGCCATTTATTGAGGAAGGCATCCTAGCCAAAAGGACCAAAATCAGTGTTGGGATGGACGGTGACGAGTCCACAAAGCCCCTGGCATACAGCGAATGGGCACTCTCATTCTTCCCCTTCACTCTGATAGCTTGGGCTCAATTGTTTTAACACAAAATTGCCACTGTCAGATGGTTTGTGTCATTCCCCTGAACAAAGCCACTGCTTTTTTTTTTTTTTTTTTTTTTCCGAGGTAGGGTCTCACTCTAGTCCAGGCTGACCTGGAATTCACTATGGAGTCTCAGGGTGGCCTTGAACTCACGGCGATCCTCCTACCTCTGCCTCCCGAGTGCTGGGATTAAAGGCATGCGCCATCACGCCCGGCTTCACTGGTTCTGTATTCTTGTACTGGTTCTTTAAGAAAGGGGTCAACTTGAGCATGGTGAGGTGAGGAACGGCTGCTGGGCTTCTCTCGGGCCAGGAGTCCCTCAGGACTTCGGCGTGGACCCCTGAGCCGGTGTCCCCTGGCCCTGCCAAGGCTTACCATGGTGCATTTACAGGCACCGAACTTACATGTAAGAACATGAGTCTATCTTTTTCCTGTTTCTGTTGTTAAAGCAATAGGATTTGCGCAGTACAAAAATACAGTGTCATTCAACTTTTTTTTTTTTTTTTTTTACTTTGACACTATTAATTTTACCAACCACCACAAAAAATTTGTATGGGGGAAGGGAAACAACTTGTAGACCAAATAGATCCAAAAGTGGCATGACACTCTCTGATCATGTTTCTGATCCCTGTGGCTAGTGGTTCTCACAAAATCCTTTTTTTTTTTTTTTTTTTTTTTTTTTTGAGGTAGGGTCTCACTCTAGCACAGGCTGACCTGGAATTCACTCTGTATTCTCAGACTGGCCTCTTACTCATGGTGATCTTCCTAC
This sequence comes from Dipus sagitta, assembly GCA_036346955.1. Taxonomy (NCBI): domain Eukaryota; kingdom Metazoa; phylum Chordata; class Mammalia; order Rodentia; family Dipodidae; genus Dipus; species Dipus sagitta. The sequence continues at coordinate 3,597,563 of CM070793.1, read as the reverse complement.
CTCTGCCTCCCAAGTGCTGGGATTAAAGGTGTGCGCCACCACACCTGGATGTCACAAAACACATTTTATATATATTGAAAGTGTGATACTATTTTATTTATTTGTTACCGGGAAGAAAGTAAAAAAAAAATAAATCTCTTGAATTAATTGGTAACATCAATACATTTTAACCATGTTTTGGTGAGTAAAGAAGTGATATAAACGGTACCTGACTGTTGTCCTTACATCCAACATATATATATATGCTGTTACAAACACTTTATTACAACAAATTTGGAAACACTTAGAATAAATTTCTTTTATTTTTTTTTGAGGTAGGGTCTCACTTTAGCTCAGGCTGACCTGGAATTCTCTATGTAGGCTCAGGTTGGCCTCAAACTCACGGTGATCCTCCTACCTCTGCTTCCTGAGTGCTGGGATTAAAGGTGTGCGCCACCACGCCCGACTAGAATAAATTTCTTTAAAATTACCTACGTGAAGCAATATTATAATTTACTATGTAGCATAGCTTGATATTCCAAACTGACAGGGCATATCTGCACTAGAGAACACATGCTTGCATTTACTTAGTTCTGCATTTGGTGTTTGATATTGAGGTTGACCAGGGCACATGATAATATGTGTTTAAAAGAACTGAAACTTCATTTGTCCATGCATTGTTGCAAGAAATATACATCTCGGAATTATTTGGCAACCTTTAACATCTGTAGGTATAAGTACAGCTGAGTGTTTAAAAAGCACTGTTTTCCAACTGTAAAATATGTAATAAAGGGCCTCAGATGATTTTGTAATTGTGTCAGCAATGGCTACGCTAAAGCAGAGCAAAGCTTTCCACAGAGTCTACAGAGAGCGGCTGAAGGATTGACTTTTCTCAAGTTTCACCAGAGTCCTAAGACTGGGTTTGATGTCACCTGGTCATTGGAGAAGCAGGTATGTTTCTGTGTCATGCTTGATTTCATTCAGTCTGCATGCTTTTTGAGTCTTGTAAAGAGACTCGTAGTGACATGCTCTTTCTCTTCTTCTGTCCATCTTTTACCACAGCTTCCTCATCTATCTCCTTCCTTCCACCTCATCACATTGGGGAAGCTTCCCTGCACCTTAGGGCCAACCCCTCTTCAGTGCTCAGATCACTGAGTTATTCAGTGGTCTTGTTTTGTGTCTACGTCCCAGACATTTCCTAGTACTGAGAAGTATCCTATGGTGAGTTAGAGCTGACCTCTGTTAAAGATGCCAACAAAACACTAACCTGTGTTTGTGTTTACCTGCACATCTGGATTAGAAACTTACCCCATGGTAGCAGAGGCTAAGCATTGGGTGAACATTTTAGTGAGGACCAGGTGAACACCTGAGACAAAATGATAACCTCTTTGGTTTTGGAAATAAAGGGTAAGACGCCTATGTCTGCACTGAGTAAAGTAAAATGAACTGAGCCAAGGCGAAGGAAATCTTTCTAAGATTATAACTTGATTTGACAGAACATACATCTGAGTTTTAGAGAATGAAAGGAGTTTTGTCCAGAATTACTTGCATTTATTATTAAATTTATTTTAGATGAAATGCTCTTAGAGTTAATCAGTTATCTTCTGAGCCATTATGTTTGTTATAGAGCATGAAGTAAATTTAGCCTTTCCCGACTGTAACTGTAAAATAAGAAATCCCCCCCGCAAGCCATCTTGCCTCAGCTCCAAGCTTTACCTCAACTCCTGTTGCAGTGAAGGGAGCTTTAAGGATAAGGATTAGGGGAGCATTAATAACAGCTGCTGAGGGGCTCAGGGTCACCATTTGCAGTTAAGAGTGTGAATACAGCTCAAAGAAAAACTTCCAGAAGGTAGGAATGTCAGCCTCAGAACACACAGTATGTGGAATTCTATCATATGAGAGGGACACATCCCAACTGACTATCTGCATGAGTCTTAATATCAAAGATGAGTTTAATTTCTACTTTTGGTACTGCCCCTGTTCCTTAATAGTTTTCCACCAATCTACTATGGCAAGTATTAGTGAGAATCAAAATGTTAAAATAATATAAATAAATAATTAATAAATGCTACAAAATTAGAGCTATAGAAGATCTTAACCTTTTATTGAGTTAATCCAGCTTTCTGAATAACTTCCTAAAACTTTCCTGGTGAATTCCTGTGTGGAAATTAACTTTTCTAAAGCACATTTATTTCTAGCCTGGTTAGAATGGCTTCTGCATTTGTATTTACTTCACAGTTAGCATCAGGAGTTTGAAACTTCCCCTTGGCACTGGAGTTCTACTAGCAATAGTCCATCTTTCTCCCTCTTAAGATTTTTTTAAATAAATTAAATTATGTCTTCTATCTCTCTCCTTAACCTCTTATTATCTGGGTTCTTGGTACAATTTCCCTTTCTGGGGTACTTACTGCACCTTTGCTCACATTCATGCCCCTCCTCACATCTTTTTCCCCTTTTATGCTTGCCTGTCTATGGCATTTGTGATACATGTCACATTATTAAAAGTTACTGCTCTTTGAAGTATCCATTTGATGTTGACTTGTTGATGTGTCAAAATATTGCTGTGTTTCCCTCGTTCCATTGCACAGAAAATGAACGTGAGAGCATCCAGCATTGGAATATAAACCCACCTAGCTGCACCCTCACTCTAGATAATGATCTGCAAAGATAACAACCACTCCACTGCCACCCCAAGAAGACAGAGATCACCAGAAAGAGGATACAGACAAAAAGGCTTGTCACCTCTCAGAACAGATGGTGAACTTTGACAGTTCTTGCTGGGAAAAGGGATCCATCTGCTCAGCTGGCTGGACTGATAGCCTGCAGGAGACCCACCTGGGAGGACCCTGCAGTAGGGGTTTCCCTAGTCTGCCCAGAAAAGGAACCATGGATTGTTTCTTGGGTTTTGAATGGGGTATATATTGGGGAATGTAGGATTCCTAACATATGCTTCTAAATGAACAAGGTCATATGGAAAGACTTTCAATGAGGAAGTGCCTGGCTGGGACTTGGGCTTTTTCTGTGTTTCTGTCATGGCTGCCTAAGAGGAGACGAACCCTCTAGTCCTGTGATAATCTCCCAGACCTTCCACTGACAACCCTTACGTGTTTCGGCTGCATAAAAATTGTCCTTACTCATTTATGTGCATCTGGATTACATGGGACCTGGAGAATCGAACCTGGGTCCTTAGGCTTCACGGGCACAGCACCTTAACCACTAAGGCATCTCTCCAGGCCTTTACTCATTTATGTGAAGACATAGGCCCTGTTTTAAGCTGCCCCTCTGACATGTCATTCCAACACTGCCATCTATTTATGCATAGCCCTACTTTCTGACCTGCCTGCGAGTGCTTCTCAGTGTCCCACCACTGTGTACTTCTGGTACCTCTCTCTGTTAATGTTCTTTCCCAGGACCTGTGGCTCCTCACTCTCGCAGGCCCTCTTCTCTACAATTCAGCAGCATAGGACTTGTCTTTTTGCAAGTGTTTAAGAAGGTGAAAATATGTCACTATTTTTCCTGTTCAACATTCACGTTCACTCAGAATGCTGTTTAATGTTGGATAAATATTTGTTGAATAAACATATAAACAGGCTTAAGAAATGAGTCTTTGCCTATCTCACCATATTGTCTTTCCAAAGAACATGTCTATTCTAAAGCCTGGTTGCCTCCTTGGTGGAAATTTTTGGAATAAATAAATGAATGACTCTAAATAAAGCAAAGCTCAGTTTTGACACCTCTACCCAGAGCTCTTCTGGCCAATGCCCTGCCATCAAACCACAGAGGAGGGAATCAGACTGTCCAATCACAATGAATATGTTTATCTTTAGCCAGCCTCTTAATGGGATGTACCTTTCAACAAGCACTTTAGTTTATGTGAAGCCTCTCCATAATTTAATAATAATAACCATAATAAGTAGATTACATTTAAAAATAAAAGGGAAAATTAGTATGAATGTTTACATAATGTATGGAATGCCTCAGCAAGAGTAAATAAATGTGTGTGTGCATATATCTATATCTATATTTCTATCATCTATCTATCTATCATATATCCATCTGTACCAGCTCTCAGGTTTAACTCTTCTATCTCCTCTAAAGGTACACTGAAAACCTCATTTCACTCTAACATGAATGGTGGGGGTACACATTTTTACATCTCTGTACTACACAGGAAGAATCAGAAGTACTCAGAGTATGACTTGCTTGTCCCAGAAAAAGAATTCTCGGCAGTGGCATTTCAGGGTCCATGTGGTGGGCAGTGTTATCCCAGAGCATGTGACAATTCACCCACAGCCTTTCAAGGCAAGTCTCTAAAAAGACCTTAAACTTCACACCCTATAATATTTCATAATCCACATGACTCCAAATGAACTTTTAGAGGATGTGAGTTACTGAAAGAATAGGCAGGTAGGTTTACCTATTCAAATAAGACATCCCAGAACAATGCTAAGCTATTTCATTAGGAAGTTTATATCTCAAATTATGCACAGTGCAATATACCCAATAAATGCATTCATTTATTATCTCCATCAAAGTTCCATTTTAAACTTTCCAGAATGAGTGGCACCTAGCCTCTCTGCTCCGAGGCCCTCTCCTCTAAGATTTACCAGCACAGAAGCCATCATCCTGTAGGTATTTCAGGACCTGCAAATATGCAATCTTGTTAACTTAATTATCGTGGTGCTGGGGGATCAAACTCAGGTCCTCTTGCATAAGACATATACTCTCTACCATTGAGCTATAGCTGTAGGCCCTTCATATTCTTGACTTCAAGATAATATAATAAACATACTTTGAAATACATTTTCAAAGGCATGGCAGGCATTGCATAAAGAAGAATTTTAAGATAAGAAAAAATTAGAAGCACAAGCAATTCAAAGGAAGCCTGCTTCAGGGAAACTGTATGAGTCAATATCCCAGAAACCAAGTAATTACGTCTTCATTAGAATAGGAAGCACATGATTGAGAAACTTGCCCTGCTAATTGAAGTTGAAGAGGTTGCAAATGATGAAAAGAGAATCATAAAAAGAACTGGATCTTTTCTATAAGAAGTGAGGAAGGCACATTATGATGCCTGTTGTGGATAGGAACTCAATGCATTTTAAACAGTGAATAAAGGGTGAATAATTGTTTTGTCAGATGGTGGAGTAGATTTTAGTCATCTCAATAATTATAAAATTAACTGAAAAAAGGGGGAATGGCATACTAGGTAATGGTAGATAGAAAAGCAAAGTGAGAAAAGAACTTGATAGCTTTTATAAAAATTAATATCATAAATTACCTAGGCAGAGCTTTAATAGGAGATAAGGTACAGAAATAACATTTTAGAAGAGATATGCTTGCTTCTAAAAGCAAGACTAATTGTTCAAATGCAAAACATTGTTGAAAAGTTTTAAAAAACTGGGTGAGCTATTTTTTCTGAAATGATTGGAATATGCACAACATGATTGCTTAGAGTTCTATTATCTTATGATAGTTACGTGTATTTAGTGATAGATATAGCATCATAGAGTCATTTAGTCATGGTTAGATAATAAAAATTGAGGGTAACTGTAAGTAAATTGCGACAACTTACAAGTCATAATAATAATGCCAAATAATCCCATATTATGAATGCTAAATATCTCTTAACTTGGAAGAAAATGTTTCTAGAGAAATGAATAATTTATTTCTACAGCAATACATGACTTTCTAATACCATGTAGTGATCTTTGATGATTACAGACAAGAAGTCAAGGTTAGTTCAAGATACACACAATGTACAATTATGTGATCCTAAAGTTCTTCTAAGAATTAAGGAAAGCCAATTTATAATAGCCAAGAACTGGAATCAACCCAGGTGCCCATCATTGGACGAATGGATAATGAGATTGCGGTACATTTACACAATGGAAATCTACTCACCAGTAAGAAAAAAATGATGCAATGAAATTTGTAGGAAAATGGATGGACTTAAAACAAGGCATACTCAGCCAACACACAATCACAGAATGCAAACACCACATGTTCTTACTCATCTGTGGTTCCTAACCTGGCTCAGCTTAAATTGATGGCATACCTGATAGGTAGCTTGAGGCACAGACAATAGGGATGGAAGGTTTAGGGGACTAGGGAAGAGGAAGTTTGAGGAAAATAAACACAAATTTAAACCTAAAATGAACTGGTACCATAGAAACCTTTCTCCTTGAATGTAGACTAAAAGATTTAACCCTCAAGAGGAATATAGGGCAAATGGTCCTGGAGAGGGTGAGATGAAGCCTAACCTTAAAAAAAAAAAAAAAATTGACTCTGACCTTAACTCCCAGTACCAGAAATCACATGCTACCCACATTAAGCTCTTGATTGGAGAGACCTATGAGGGCTCCAAAACAAAATAGGGTTCCGTCAAAGCGCTTAATGACGCACCTGAAGTAGAAAGGTAAGACTCTATTTCTGAAGACATCACATGCTGCCAATGCAGAATATCGAGAGAACTGGCTGGAATCTAGAAGAGAGTGCACCCCAGATCGGTTAAGCCTATCTAGTGCTGGAAAGCACTACGTGAGCTCCTGGGGGAAAGTGGCCCACAATGGTGTGAGCAAGCAGGGGCCTAAGCTACTCAGAAGCAGCCAGCCTGACAAGAAGTATACACCAGTGCAATGGTGGCACAAAGCTTTGGTGGGTAACCAATGGCTTTCTAATTAGCTAAGAGATCCGCTCAGTGGAAAGGAACCCAGAGCTGGAACTGAGAACCAGGTGAGTCCTACGGAGTCAAAGATTATGTTCTCTAATATCAAGCTTCACTAGTCTTTGACCAAAAGACTCCCAAATTAATAATGCTTATCCTGTTTAACTAGGCTGAGTTCACTCTCCATTGGAGAATCTGTTCTTTTTCAGAAGGTAATGAGATCCGAGGAGATAAACGACCCCTCACATTTCAGCCAGGGCACAAGGGGAACTGCAGAGGAACTGGGGAGATAAGCAAGAGCGCTGCTTCCCTGATGAGCCTGACAATCAGCACCAGGGTGAAGGAGACAGACCCTGAGGATACTCAACACATACAAAAACAGAGATCCAGAGGCGCCTAAGAGCTCATCACTGAAGTAGACTTAAAACACACCTACCAAGCCTCCTCCCAATAACTGACTGCTGATCCCACAACACATAACCCACAAACCCATGGGGAATACCAGAAACCCCACTGAGGAGGGCCCCCAAAAGGATGGGGGCAGGGAGGAGGGAAAAGAGGACACTGATACCGACACATGGTGTATTCATACAAAGTATGTTCTTCATAAAAAAGTTAAAAGAATTAAGAAATGGGAAAATGACACAAATTTGTATTTGTCTGATAATTATATAACTGGCAAAGTGAAAATGTCTTTTCATGCTATAAGTTTATCTGTGAATAAAAATGTTAGAAAAAAGTATTAGGGAATGGTATGAATCCTTCTACCAAGGTAACTTTTTTGTGTACATTCAATATTTTACTGAATATATCAAAGAAACCTATGAAAGAAAAAAATATACGCATATGTACAGAAAACAATAATTTGAAGGAAATTACTTAATTTTTCAATTCCTTTCTTTCTACATTTGTATAACCATAGTTTATTTTCTATTACTATAATGTATACTTACTACGGATTTTTTGCCTGCTAACATTCTAGTTTTGCAGGGTGTGGTGGCACATGCCTTTAATCCTAGCACTGAGAGGCAGAGGTAGGAGGAGGATCGCCATGAGTTCAAGGCCAGCCTGAGACTACATAGTGAATTACAGGTCAGCCTGAGCTAGAGTGAGACCCTACCTCAAAAAACTGAAACAAACAAACAAACAAAAACATTAGTTTTAAGGCATAACATGGAATGTTAAGAATTTCTATTTAAGAAGTTCTAGGTAGAGACAAAATGTTGCAAAGATTCCAAATGTTTAGAAATTTATCTGGCTGTTACCAACCTGGGAAATATGCAAGCAGGTCTTTTGAAAATTTAACTATTGCATCTTATGTTAGTCAATGGTTAATCAGTTTTTTTTTTTTTTTCCAAAATATCTGAGCAAACAAGTTAAGAGAGGAAGCGTTAGGGGGCTGGAGAGATGGCTTAGCGGTTAAGGCATTTGCCTGCAAAGCCAAAGGATCTCGGTTCGACTCTCCAGGACCCACATAAACCAGATGCACAAGGGGGCGCATGCATCTGGAGTTTGTCTACAGTGGCCTGGAGGCCCTGGTGCGCCATTTCGAGCTAAGAGGAAATTCTCCTTCCTTTTTTTTTTTTGGTTCTCACTCTGGTCCAGGCTGACCTGGAATTAACTCTGTAGTCTCTGGGGTGGCCTTGAACTCACGGTGATCCTCCTACCTCTGCCTCCCAAGTGTGGGATTAAAGGAGTGCGCCCTTCCTTTTTTTTTTTTTTCCCTTTAAGATTTAATGCACTTGTGCCCTGCATGGTGGTGCACGAAAAAAACAAAAATAAAAATAAAATAAAAAAAAAGATTTAATGGACTTATAAAAAGAAGGCTAGAAGCCTACAAAGCTGATATTTAAGGGAGTCTACCAGATTTTAACCAGTATTTGGGAAATTCACCATAAATTACAGATGATCATTCATGACCTGTACTGGGTAAGGAATCTCAAGACAAAAAAAAAAAAAGAATGACACTATAGGTTACAGGGAAAGAAAGTGTGAACATGTTTTACTGCACTGGGAAGGGGCTGGGGGGCAAGCCTGTTTTCATATCGGTGAAATGCAACTAAAAGTTAAATGGTCTCCAAGTTGTTTTTTTTTTTTCCTTTCAAACCCCAAAAGAAATTCCTTGTATTTAAATTTCAGTTTTGTTTAGCTTATTTTTAAAAATCGCCTCTTCAGGATATCTGTCCTTGAATCATCATTCACTTTCTTACAGATGCTCCTAATATTGAACTTTGTACTTTGCTATTTCTGCCAAGGAAGTAGATCATTAAAGGTTTTTCCCTTTCTACTTTTCTCCTTCCTTCTCTTCTCTCTGTTTCTGTCTCTCTTTTACTCTCTCTTTCTCTCTCTCTCTCTCTTCCTCTCTCTCTCTCTCTCATTTCCTTCTCTCCTCCTTGGCTTTTATTTCTTCAAGATTAAGCAGGGCTCAGGCTCAGAAAGACATACCTTCTCTTCTCAATAGATAACACACATTCTGGCAGAGATAAACTTTAACAACAGTGCAAATGAAAACAGGGTCTGAATCTCTTTCATGTAGCTCATGATTTAAGGGAGGACTGGCATCGTTAAAGGGAATGCCACTGATCCTGGTGCCAGAGAGGCAGACGCTCCATCCTAACAACAGCCATTACTCTATCAGGTGCCACAGAGACTTCTAGAAAGACCTACAACAGGATCAGCAATTCCTAGTAGGGAGGAATACTAGAACAGGTCAAGTGGGGACACAACCCAGAAACATGTCAAAGGTCGGTTCCCAGAACTGAGTTTTATAGAACGAAGAATAAAAAAGAAAAAAAAATAACAAAATCAAAATTTTCCTATTTCTACCAAGCCAAAATAATCAAACCAAGTGTAGTTAATCTTTAGTGTAGAGTTAGAACTGGTTTTATGAAGAAAGGAATGTGACTTCTGGAATGGAATTCTAAATCATTGAGATTGCTCAATTCTAAAAGTGAAAATTACAGCTGAAGTCTAACCTATTGCAGTTGACAGACTGAGCTCTGGACTTTTGTTTGACTGTTTGTTTTTCTTATTAAGAAAAGGGATTAAACTTTGTATACTTTATAGTCCCTTTCTACAAGAAGATTTAAATGTTGAATAAGAAATACCTTACTGTGTTAGTAGCTGCAAACACAGAAAAAAAAATAATTTAAAATAATGCTATCTTCAATTCCTTCACCAAAAGTCAAAGAGTCCTAACTCATTATGGAGGGTGACTTTAATTATCCTGAATAGATAAGGAAGGTAGGAATTTTCCACAGCCACTCTGGGACCAAAATCAAAACAAAACAACAAGCAAAAAAAAAAAAAAAAAAAATTACAGCACTCTTAAAATCTAAAACTATGCTGAAAGAGACTTCTATCTATTTCCCTGCCTTATTTCTTTCTTTGCAAGCCCCTGTCCGGCCCTCGGGAAATTTGGGCGGGGCACCAGGACTAGAGGTGAAAGGTGGCCTCGGCGTGTGCCTGGCACTGGGCTTTGAGAGGAAGAGACCTGCTGTGATGTCAGTAGACGGCTTCTCATTAAGTTTTACAGATTTCCATCAAACAGCTGTACTCCTTTAACCCTGTGGCGGGGCCCAGGATACAAGCCTCGGACAGATGATCAAAACACGAAGGGTCTTTTAAAATTCAGAGAACTAGAAATGTTCTTCCCTTCTGCACATTTCTCTGTATCGCAGCAACTCCACAGACTGTAACATAACCTCTATTGTGGAATTGTTGTTTTTTATTTTAATGTGATGGTGATGAACAAGCCACTATGCCCAACGTTCCAGCACTACAAATGGACAGGTCCCAATCCTTGCTCTCAAAACAACCTTCACTTGGCTTTTCTCAGAGTCCTCATCTGAATTTCAGAAAACAGACTGTGATTTTCCTAGTCCTTCCAAGGACGTTGTAAGTAGCTTGTTACAAAGAAGGGATGTATGGGAACATTACGGTTTCATCTTAGAAACCCCCAAGTCCCCCAGTTGACTAGATGCTGGTTGATTATATGATAGAATAGGTGTTGTGGCACTGCTAAGTCTAATGGACGAGAAAGAGCTGATGAAAGACTTTTTCTTAGTTGTCTGTGGACTTTTCTCTCTTGTACATTGTCTTCACTCTATTCTTGTCTTGTGGTAGCATATAGATCAGTGCTCATACAGGTCACTTAATACATTCCTATTGTTGAATTAAAGACACTAAAATTCATATTTAATGGTTGTGGATACTTGGAATGTCGCTAAACACCAAAAATTGCAAATCAAAATTATCATGAGCTAACACTTCATACTAGATAGGGTGGTTATTTTTTTAAAGCACTGAGTATGTGGCTCAGAGGGACAGTACTTTCTTATCATGACTAAGGCTCTGGTTTTCACCCCCAGCACCATAATAATGCCAATCATAGTTATACATTATTATTATTACTAATATTTACAATAAGAATAATAAACTGGAAGGCGAGTGTTGGCAGAATGTGGGAATCCAATTTTACTGCAGGGATGCAAAATAGTGTAAATGTTATAGAAAAATCACACCATTTAACTAAAAATAAAAAGTAAAATGACAACTTATGATGGTTTGAATGTAATGTCCCTATAGTCTCAGGTATTTTTGATTAAAACTGCTTCCTATTGAAGTCCCTAGTAAGTGGATCACTTATGGAAGAAGTGTGTCACCAAGCGTGAACCTTGGAGTGGAGTCCACACCTAAGGTGTGAACCAAGCCATCCTGAACACTGGCTTCTCTCTTTGTCTCTCTGCTGTGGACGTGTCATGAAGTGCGCCAGCTCCCTCCACCATGATGAATTTCCCCTGGAATCCGTAAGCCTGAAGTAAACCCTTCCTTCCATGAGTTTCCTTTAGTCGGGTGCTTATCCCAGCCACAAGAAGATAACTTAATCACACATAATCCAGATAGTTGACTTCTGGGTGTTTCTTTAAAAAGTGAAATAAGGGGCTAGATATGGCTTAGCAGCTAAGGTGCTTGCCTGCAAAGCCTAAAGACCCAGGTTTGATTCCCTAGTACCCATGTATGCCAGATGCACTAAGTGGTGCATGTGTCTAGACTTTGTTTTCAGTGGCTGGAGGTCCTGGAACACCTATTCTCTCTCTCTCTATCCCTGCCTCTTACTTTCTTTGCTCTTACTCTCTCAAACAAATAAATGAAATATTTAAAAAATCTGAAATAAGGATGTTGAAGAAATGTTTGGTCTCATATTTATGATAACCTTATTCACAAAAGGCAAGATTATGGAAACAAGCAAATGTATCCTGATTGATGATTGAAAAACATCATATAAACAGTGGAATACTATTTGCCCTCCCCCTCTAAAATAATTTATGTAGTAGTTAGCCTCAGTGCTGCTGGGATGAACTTCCAAACCAGGCACAATTTATAAGAGGAATGGAGTATCTTTGAAGCTTACAGATGCAGGTGACCTTCTATAACGGTGGAAGGAGTTGGCCCCCTTTCACAGGGCCACAAAGAGAGAAAAGCAGACACCACCAACACGAGCGAGCACACTCCAGGAACCCCAGGCAGAGCTTGAGCATGCTGCATGTCTTTAGACTGGAATTCAAATCCACCCCCCGACACACCCTAGGATCCACCCACAGTGGCACCAAGTTACAAGCTTGAGTAAAACTCCCGAGTCTATTGGGGACAGTCATTCAAAGTACCACAAAATATATCCTGCGTTATGTGACAAGGATGAAGGACATCATGTTCAATGAAATAAACCAGTCACATAATGTACTGTGTGGTTTCACTTATGTGAGGTGTGCAAAATAGTGTGATCCATAGAAGCCAAAAATGGAAGTGGTGGCCAGGATTTGGGGGGGGGATGGGAACGTTCTTAATCAACAGATATACATTCTGCACTATGCAAGATAAATAGTTTTTAGAGATCTACTATACAACATTGGGACTGGTTTGTCACAGTCCTATATCAGACACTTAAAAAATATGCTAAGGCAGTAGATCTTATGCTATTTTTCCTAACCACAGCAAGGTTTTGAAAAAAATAATAATTAAAAGAAAAAAATATCTTCTTTCCTACAATATTAATCTGCTAGACGACATTTTACCTTATCTCAAGATACCCAAGCTACTGTCTCATTTTTCTGTCAGACTGAAATGTATACAAGAATCTTTTAAAAGTGGGGGAAAAAAGAAGTGTTAAAATTCAAACAATATAAAGATTACTTAAAAGAAAATTTACACTTAAAAACATCCCCTGTTGTTTAAAAAGTCTCTTGTGTTATGTACATTTCAAAACAAGAGTAAAAGTCTGCTTGCACTGCAAACAAAATATTGTAAAATGAAAAACAACCCAGAATTTTTTTTTTTTTTTAAGAAAAAAGCGCTTTCCTTGTTGGGTGGAGGACTTTCTCGAGTCATGTAACCTGATCCATCAAAGAAGGTGTGTCTAGGAGCTCAAGAACAAAGAGCCTCTTGCTGCCAGGGTTTTATAGTGAGATGGGGGAAAATATAAAGTGTCATAAAATTCTTGTTTTCTGAAGAAATTTTGAGGAAGTCTGTGATGCTTTTTCTACTGAAAAGTTGTCTGTCACTTTATGTTCTGCTAGAAAAGGGAAGTAAGGCCATATTCACACTTTATCTGGGAATAATGCTATTAACAATTATGTTAGCAAATTCCAGTCTCCTATGCTGGTTTAGAGAGATGCCACACTTTACAATGGACTCTAGGGGGCGGGGGGGGGGGTTGGAAAAATTAGTTGCAGAAGGATCCTTCCCCTAAATGATTCCTTAAATTAGCTTAAAAGCCGTCATTGTCTAATTTATACCCAAGGAAGACTTCCTTTAGGGAACAATGCTCTGGAGTCATTAAAATGGAATGAAATACATAGAAATCTGCTTAAATTAGCAAATTGTGGTAAGGTAAAATAATCCTTCCTAAATGATTGCTACCAAAAAAAAAGGGGGGGGGGATTTGACTTGAGGCCTGCTCCATGGGAGGAAATATATTCCTGATACTGAAAACCTACAACAGGGGTGGTCATGAGCCCTTAGGGGTGTAACGTCTGCTGCTGTCTGGCTAAATGTACATATACTATGCTCATCAGACTACCCAGTAAACACTTCTCTTAATGTTCATACCTACATGTTAATGCTACTCTCACTATTGCATTAGAGAACTTCTCAGATGACAGTGACCTTGGGATGACTCAGAAGGCATCACGGTGCTGAGAAGAAGTGACAGAGGAGTGCTCAGGACTGCAATATCTTTATCACACCTTCCAAGGCTCAGAGTCCATTGCGGAAGAGGTGGCAGAAAGAATGTAAGAGCGAAAGGAAGGGTAGGACTCCTTACAACGTGCTCCTTCAGACACAAAACGGCCTGGATATCCATGACCTCACAGTGCCTATGTACACAAGACCATCATAATAGGAGGAAAAGGTGATGACATCAAAATAAATGAGAGACTGATTGAGAGGGGGAAGGAATATGATGGAGAGTGGAATTTCAAAAGGGAAAGTGGGGGGAGGGAGGGAATTACCATGGGATATTGTTTACAATCATGGAAGTTGATAATTATAAAAGATGAAAAAAAGAAAGAATGTAAGAGCCAAAGAAAAGAAAGGGAGGGCAGCTTACAGCACTGACTTCCAGACACAAAGTTGTCTTGCTATTCATGACGTCACAGTGACTGACATAATATAGGGGGAAATGATGACATCAAAATAGAAGAGAGGCTAGTTGAAAAGAAGGAATTCAGTAAAGAGGGCATTTGAGAAGGTGAAAGGGAAGGTGCTATGAGATTATTATCATGGTATATTGTCATTATGTATAGGTTGTCAATAAAGAATTTAAAAAAAGAATTCAGCATTATATTATTAGCATGCAAATGATAATTCATTGAAGGAAATCTACATACACTGTTTGCAGCACGTTGAAAAGGGAAAGAATTATGCTATGAAAGAAGTACATGAGGAGTCAAATGAGAAACCAAGTTTAACTTGTTATTAAAACACATGCTCAGGCATGAGAGATAGATGCCTTAGCAGTTAAGGCATTTGCCTGCAAAGCCAAAGGACCCAGATTTGATTCCTCAGGACCCACATAAGCCAGATGCACAAGGTGGTACATGTTTCTGGAGTTTGTTTGCAGCAGCTAGAGGCCCTGGTGCACCCATTCTCTCTCTCTGTGAAATAAATATTTAAAAAAAATTTTAAATGCTCATTTTATTTCAGTGGTCATGGTCTCAGTTCCAACTATTTAAGAATGGAAAGTGGCCGGGCATGGTGTTGCATGCCTTTAATCCCAGCACTCAGGAGGCAGAGGTAGGAGGATCACCCTGAGACTACATAGTGAATTCCAGAGCAGCCTACACTAGAGTGAGACCCTACCTTGAACAACACCCCCCCCCAAAAAATGAATGAAAAGTGTAATACTTTGAGAGAAAATACACTTCATCCTGGAACTGAAGTTCCAGCACGATACAGATGGATTGGTGGCGGAATAGCTTGGTGATCTGTTCTCAATCCAACCAGACAGAACAGCCTGACTACAACCTCTGTAAGAAAACCAAGCCCTCGCAAAGGTTGACAGGGTGGAGAGCTTCTGTGACATCTGACGTTCTGAGTCTCAGTGAAACCCTCAGAGTGTACAGTGAGGTCCTGAGTTTTACAGCAGCACCTCTCCAAAATCCAGGTCTGCACAGGCTGGAGGCCTGTCCTCTTCTACGTTGAAACCCGAGAACACGTGCACATCCATGGATACCAGGAGCTCCCCTGCTCAGAGACTCTCAGACTTCACTCCCAATCTGAAATCCCCTGGGGGGTCTTATTGACAATCCTTTAAACAACCGACTGACCTGACCAGTGTGGCATTTACTTACATGTTCTTATTCAGAAAGTTTTATGATTTCATACAGTGCTGCTTGCTAGTAAGTGAAATACAAAATAATGCCTAAAAGATTGCCAAAAGCAATGTCTACTTCAAGCCTTGATGACAGAACCCCATGCTGGCTGGCCATACATTTTAGCCTAATGACTTTGGGAAAGAAAATGTTATAAAGCAGTCATATTTGGTCTTTTACACATACAAGTTTTATCTGTATGACTCATCTACAGGTGGTGAGTATAGAAGGGGCAACAATGGCTATTTCCAAAACAGTCATTTTAATTGAGCTCTGCTGACAGCCACGGCAGCATTCTTAAAAATTGAAAGACGTTTGTATTTGAACTGTAACAATAAAGTGACTGTTTCAAATTCAGGTTCTTCACAAAGTCCTTGTATTTTTGAAAAATTTTCTGCTTTTGTCAATTGTCAATTAACTTTTCTAATTTCTGATACCTGAGAAGATGAATGCTCCAATTTAGGGTAACCAAAGAGGAAACAATACTGGGCATTGTGTCAATGAATGAGGAGTCCTTTCTAACTGCTTTTGTATACTACTATTGTGGCCATGATAATGTTATAAAAAATTTGAATTTCTCATTTAGTTCAATTCAATTTTCTAACAAACAGAACTGTGAGGAAAGCTCTGCTAGGGATTGAATTAAATGAAAAAGAATTAAAATTAAATGATGTGTGCAAAACCTCTGAAATTCATCAGCATCAAGGATAATCTTCATATTGTTGGGATCAATTAATAATGAAAATGAGGATCCCTGGACTGGAGAGCTGCTTAACCCAGGTTCAATTCCCTAGAACCCATGTAAGCCAGATGCGCAAGGTGGCACAAATATAGAGAGTTTGTTTGCAGTGGCTAGAAGCCCTGGCATATTCATTTTCCTCTCTCTGTATCTGCCTCTCTCTCTCTCTCTCAAATAAATAAATGATAAAATAAAGAAAATGTGGATCCCCTTACTCGAAGTTATTAAGGGATGTGGAGTATCCCAGTAAAAAATTAAATATATAAATAATAAAAAGTTTAAAGGCTGAAGAGATGGCTTAGCAATTAACATGCTTGCTTGCAGAGTCCATGGTCCTCAGTCTGATTCCCCAGAACCCAAGTAAAGCCAGATGCACAAGATGGCACATGTGTCTAGAGTTTGTTTGCAGTGGCTAGAGGCCCTGGTGATCCCATTTTCTATTTGCCTTGCTGTCTCTCTCTCTCTCACAATAAATAAATAATAATTTTTTTTTAGAAAAAGCTAAAAATTTCAAGATGGTGATAGGGAGATACTAAATCATGAGTGGGTTACTGCTTTTGTGGGGTTCTATGTAACTACTTAAAGTCACAAAGCCCTACATGCAGTGCAGTTCCTAGCTAACAGACACAAAATTGAGACATATTCATATAGCTAAACTGTACTGAAATGCTGCTGTATGCCAGATGTTAGTGTTTCAGTGGCATAATCCTGTTCAATCCTTTAGATATTGGAAAAAAAATGAAGCAAGGGGATGTAACTGTTTTTCTCCAGTCATACAGGTACCAATTCCATGAAACCAGGATTTGAACCTAGATCTGTCTGGTTCTAAAGCCATTCTCTTTAACTACTTTAATGCAATAAGTTATCTACAGCAGGTTATGTTTGATGAGCTTTTTGATCAAATTTAGAAAACTGGACACAAATATCATTGAGGTACTTAAAAGAACAGCTCAGGTATTATAACCAAGATCAGATAACCTGTGTCACCCCAGTCATCCAGGATCTTTGGATCTTCACAGAAGTCCCTGGTGCCAATGGACACCTAAGATGAAAAGCCCAGTGTAGCCCACGTCCCTACACAGAGAACACTTAATCAACAAAGATGACAGGATCATTTTTGGACTGCAGACATGACTCACTGGTTAAGGTGCTTGCCTGCGAAGCTTGGGGACCCATGTTTGACTCTCCAGATCCCACATAAACCAGATGCCCAAAGGTGAGGCAAGCACAAGGTTGCACATGCCCATTAGGTGGTGCGAGGGTCTGGAGTTCGACTGTAGTGGCTGAGGCCCTGCCAATTCTGTCTCTATCTCTGTCTTTCTCTCTCTAAAATAAAAATAAATAAAAATAATATCATTTTCCTATTATTTAAAATCACATACTTCACACAGTTTTGAATCACTGAGTAATTTCCATTTTAAAGTAACCTGTTTGTTTTAAATCTGTTTCAATAATGATGATGTCCCCAGGGGAAGGGGGAAGAAACACCAATTATGGTACAGAGAGGTAATTTTCTTCTAAACATATGCACTTGGACAAGAGGAAAAAAAATTGGGGGGTGTATCGTTTCATAATAGAAATTAAGAAGAAATTCAAAAAACTCACTTTTTTTGGGATAAATTTCACATTTCTCCCATTCATGTGACTCAAACAAAGTGGGGAACTTGCATTTCCATATGGCCTTTTGTTCTTGTGTTTGCATTGTATTTTATAACCGATCACTCATGTGATTTTCATCTTTCCTATTAGTTTCCAAGTCTGGTAGTGAAACTGAGTTAGTGCTGTTTTATTATTACATTCCATAAAATAACATTTCCAAATAGGGAGTTTAGAAAATGTCTCCTTTTCCTTGAAACTCTTACGTTTCCTTCTGCAGTGCTGACCGTGGTTCCTCCTCTACCTCTAGTGTAATTTTCATACTTCTCCCGTAGAGACACCCACTGCACTTTTGAGCTTCTTTGGCTGCAGGCGCAGTGTTCTGACTGTGTTGTTATTTACTGCTGTGCTCTCGGCCTCCAGCACAGACGCCGGCACATAGTAGGTATTGATGGAGTTTGACTAACTGCATCAAGATGTGCAAGCATTACTGCATGATCTAAAGGGCCCATTTGCACGGGACACTCTCTCCATTTAGAACGGAAATTAAGAGGTGATATTCAGTCTCAGACACTGGGCATTACTGCTCTCTGCTGGGTTGAAAAATGTCATATTCTATAAAATACAACAAGCCCTCAGAAGTATGTCATTGAGCCCCCTAGCAAACACGTTAGGCTAGCTTGATATTTGAAAGCACTACAATTCATTATGCCAACTGCTGATACATTTCCAGGCTCGGGGGCATCTGCTGAAAATGATGGAAAATAAAAATCTGTGGGTACTCTGGATTGGAGGCTGCTATGTCTGGAAAGCTAAATTCCAGGCATGAATTTACCAGATGCTTTGTGGACTAAAGTGCCGAGTTCCAGTTCCTTGGGGATCTGAGCAGATGGGACTCCCTGAACGCAATCTCAAAGAGGAGTGGCCATGGCAGGATGCCCAGTTTCTGCCCCAATTGCTTATTTCCCTTGTCCCCAAGGCTACGATGAACAGAAATGAACTGACTCTTAGCAACTTATGAAGCCAATGCTTTAGGGAAGTCTACAAAGTACTTCCCAATGCGTTTTCTGTTCGCAGAGTTGGTTAGACTGCACAGGGAGGTAAGACAAGCATTACCATCTCAGTACACCACGAGAAGCAGAAAGGAATGCCCTGTGCAGCAGAGCTGGCTCGCAGAGGCAGCAGCCGGGCATCAGTCAGGATGGAGGGGAGAGCTCCATCATGTGCCCTTGCATAACCTGGCATCTCAGAAATGGCTTCAGCTCCTCACCCTGGCATCCCCTCCTCCAACTTTCTTGGAATTCAGGTTGCGCTTTTGCTTTTTCTCCTCTAACACTTCTCAGGAAATTCATGTTGCCTTATTTCATCTTTATAAAAATACTGAGAATGAAGGAAAGGGAGTGAGATAATCCTATAGCATGGTAATCATATAGAGAAGCAATAAAGGACAAGGATTTCTCAAGTTTGACTTTTGGCTACTAAGTGATTGCTTTCCCTGAGGCCAGTTACCTAACTTCTCCAGTCTCTATGCCTTCATTTCCCAAACAGGGAGAGTATTTGCTATATAAGAACCATCAGCGTCAGGCCAGGCATGGCGGCGCACGCCTTTAATCCCAGCACTTGGGAGGCAGAGGTAGGAGGATCGCCTTGAGTTCGAGGCCACCCTGAGATTACATAGTGAATTTCAGGTCAGCCTGAGCTAGAGTGAGACCCTAACTCGAAAAAAAAAAAAAAAAAAAAAAAAAGAATCATCATCGTGAGAGAACTACCTTCCACAATATGAAGCACAGAAAAGGGTTCATGCATATTTTTTTTGAGGGGAAGCAAACCAGAATAAAAGAAAAATACCAGAACCACACTATGCTTGTTCTTCTCTCACAAGTCGTCGCTGTGTTAACTATTGCCAGGCATGGTGGCACACACTTTTAATCCCAGCACTCCAGAGGCAGAGGTAAGAGGATCACTATGAGTTTGAGGCCAGCATGGGACTACAGAGTGAGTTCCAGGTTGGCCTGGGCTAGAGTGAGACCCTACCTTGAAAAAAAACTAACAGAAAAATTGCTAAGTATCAAAGTATTTCATATAAATTCTTTAAAAGTTTATAATATTTATATGTTCCTGGTATCTCAAAGCACCTGCCTATTAGGTCACTCACTAGATATTATGTACATTATATAAAAATTTCAAGCACTTGTTATAACATTGGTGTTACTCTGGGAGTAAAAACAATTCTCCAGGAATAACCTGATTGCACATGCACAAGGTGGAGCATGCGTCTGGAGTTCATTTGCAGTGGCTAGAGGCCCTGGTACAACCATTCTCTATCACTATCTGCCCCCCTCAAATAAATAAATAAAATATTAAACAATCCTTTATAGTGATTCAAACAAGGACATACTGCCAAAACCAATTCAGTATCATCTCTTGTTCCATAACAATATGTTAAGCAAAAACATGTGGATGTACATGAGAAATGGTTAAGAAAAAGTGGAGTAGAGAAGCAAAAAGAAGAAGAAAAAGGAAAAGAAAAAAGAAACCTCTTCCCTAAAGACTAAAGACTCAATAAAACATATGGTAAGGTCAGTATATATGAATTATAAAATGCTGCCAACCGAGCTGGAGGGATGGCTTTGCAGTTAGGGCATTTGCCTGCAAAGCCATAGAACCCAGGTTCTATTCCCCAGGAGCCGGATGCACAAGGTGGTGCATGCATTTGGAGTTCGTTTGCAGTGGCTGGAGGTCCTGCCACAGCCATTCTCTCTCTCCCTCTTTCTCTGTCAAATAAATAAAAATAAAATATTTTTTTAAAAATGCTCCCAACCAATGGTCAGCCATGCCAACCACATAGAGGAAGAACTAAATGCCAAAAGGCAGAAACACATACAACATGAATAACAGATATCACTGAATATCTCCTCGTTATCCAGGATTCTGCCATCTCAATTTTTCCAAAGAAATCATAGTTTAGGATAGGAACCCCTAAATGCAAGCCTAGCCGAAAATGCAGCCTTCCATTACTGTTTTTTTGCTTATACATAAATATTATTTCTGTACAAAGAGCGGGATGAGCACAGAAGGATTTTTGAAGACCTGAGTTTGATGACCACAAAGACTGATGGACAGAGAACACTTCACAATCATGAGAAGTCCTCTGTTGTCCAAGAGAAGGAAGATAAGGGACTAAATGGCGTTTGCCTAAAGAGAATCTTTCACTTTTCCCCAGTGTCAATGTCAGTAGGGCGTGGTATTTAGTGTGACCATCGCATGAGACAGAATGGAGCATGCTGACACCACTAGGTAATTGGCCATTTTCTTTTCATACTGAGGGGAAATGCTTCTCTGAGACTGGTTATTTTCTGACCCTTACCCACCTCATAGCATCGTACAGATTTTTAGTGCAAAAAGACTTTAAGTGTAATTAAAACCAGAGTTGACCTAATTACGTTGATGAAATTTTCAGCAGGGATTTAATTCCCTCTACCATTTCACTCATTTTTTTTTTCTCTCTCTCTAAAGTTCTCCCATGGGCTCCTTCTGAGCACGCCTTAGTGGCAGCATCTTATAGTGGCCTCACACAGGCAGAGGCTCAACCAACACAACTGATTATAAAACCTCCAGCAGGTCCACATGATTGAAACAAACATGCAGAGAAAGTGTTTTATTCAATATATACCATCCATCCTTTCCTTCTACTTCTTTCGTTCCGTTTCATTTCCTAACGAGCAAGGTAGCATAAGAAATGTTCACCACCGCAAGGAGGGGTTTTATCGTATTTGCTGGTACAAAGAGTTGAAGAAGCGTGTGGATGTGAGGAGTGAATGAAACGGGAGATTAAGAAGACAGAGGCATCACGCTTCTGGACAGAGCACTTTCCACAGAAGCCCTCATAATCAAAATATTGGGATACAAATTCACACTAGTAAGATTTCATCTCCTGTCTGCAGATTTAAAAGCAATGCCCAGTGGACATATCAGGAGTTAGCGCTGATATTTATATAAAGGAAAGCGCTTTACAAGTTGTCTGAGGTGACGGCAGGGCTGTAGAGGTCCTCAAATAAACTTTAAGCATCTCATCCACTAACCATAACTTTTCCTTATGAGTTTCTCAGATTTCCTCTCCTATTGGAACAGTTAGTCAAGAGCACTTTATTGAAAAAAATAAATTAAACGTTCAAAGAATCTTAATGAACCTATCTCAGCTTTTAATCAATGGCTTCAAAAATACAAAAAAAACCATAAACAGATGTTTCTGTCAAAGAAACATGTGCTCTTTTCATTAAAATGAAAATTAATAGAACATTTTTCAATGGCTTGCTATCCTGTAGGAATTTCATAATGACGGGCTGGATATAATGCTGACGTGTTTTTCACAACTTTTCCTTACCTTTTATGAAATTGATACCTGTGAAGATTATATTCAGTGACCTCAAACATTTCTCAAAAGACTTTTTGATTTATTAGTGATAATATTATAAACATTTATAAAAATATTTTGGGGCTGGAGGGATGGCTTTGTGGTTAAGGCATTTGTCTGCAAAGCCAAAGGACCCAGGTTCGATTCCCCAGGACCAGATGCCCAAGGGGGCGTACATGTCTGAAGTTGGTTTGCACTGGCTGGAGGCCCTGGCACACTCATTCTCTCTTTCCCTCTCTCTCTGTCTCTCTCTCTCTCTCCCCTCTTTCTCTGTCAAATAAGTAAAAATTAATTTAAAATATATTTAAAATATTTTGACCCTTCTATTTGAAATTTCTGGGCACTCCAGATTTCCTCTCATTTTAAACATTTTAAACTATTTGAAATTCAGATTAGGTTTTACCAAATTGTTGGGGGGTTTTGTTTATTTATTTATTTATTTTGAAATTATGAGGATGGCTTTAACAAGGTAACTTTCTTAGTAAGGTTCAGTGCAAATTCCACAGCAAATGTGGTGCAAGAGAACTAGGTTGTCTCTAATAAAAATTAGATCACAGGGATTTTCTCAATATATTAAGAAATTTCCTTAGGTTTTACTTTAATTTTTGTCAAATAAAGATGTAACTCTGGAAGACTAGCAGACCATTTCCAGTTTTGTAAAGACTGTTCCCAGGGTTCTGTGCTCTGATTCTGTTCATTACTTCCGTTTCTCTACATTTAAAAGAAGGATATTGAATTTGGAGAGTCCTTTCCAGGATTGTTCCAGCTCTAAAATATCTTCTAGGACTTTAGACAAAGTGCTTAGAATCGGGCTGGAGAGATGGCTTAGTGGTTAAGTGCTTGCCTGTGAAGCTTAAGGACCCCGGTTCGAGGCTCGATTCCCCAGAATCCACACAAGCCAGATGCACAAGGATATGCATACATCTGGAGTTGGTTTGCAGTGGCTGGAGGCCCTGGCGCACACATTTCTCTCTCTCTCTCTCTCTCTCTCTCTCTGTCACTCTCAAATAAATAAATAAATAAAAAGTGCTTAGAATCTCCCCCAGGAGGTCTCCAGGAGGAGATCCTCGGGGTCTTACAAACTAGATTGAAAATAAAAATACACTGAAGTTGTAATTAAGGCATTATGTATGCAACACGCTAGAGGCTAGAAAGTGTAAGCTAGGAATTAGGGAAACAAACATAATTTGACTGCTAAGAGAGGTTCACTAACTCTACAAAGTTGACTTATTTAAAATAAATTGATTTAACTAATAATCCATGGTACTTTGCCACTATTTCATTTCATAAGCAGGCAGGCAGCAGCATTATAAATGATATTTCAGACAAAGATGGAAATTATAAGCTATCGAAACAACCTCCAGTGGAGGTATACTTGGATTTCTAGCTTGCTGTCTGTATGTCCTTGAACGCTCTACTGTGCCAGAAGAAAATCAGGTGAGAGACATTATACACATCAGCAAAAGCTGACAGCACACACTTCAGATATATTCCCCAGGCATGGAGGGGAGAAGACTGGGGAGTGACCACTCAAGAAAAAGTCATGATTTTGTTGTCCAAAATCTCCAGAAAATACAGCATGAATGAATCTTCTTTTGTCCACCTTACTAGTTTCAACTAAAAGGCACTTGGAAGACAACCTACCATTTTTTTCCTTTTTTTCTTTTTTTTTTTTTTGCATTATACACATCAGCAAAAGCTGACAGCACACACTTCAGATATATTCCCCAGGCATGGAGGGGAGAAGACTGGGGAGTGACCACTCAAGAAAAAGTCATGATTTTTGTCCAAAATCTCCAGAAAATACAGCATGAATGAATCTTCTTTTGTCCACTTACTAGTTTCCAACTAAAAGGCACTTGGAAGACCACCTAACTTTTTGTCCTTTTTTTTCTTTTTTTTTTTTTTTTGCTATTTTGTTTTTTTAAGATTGACTTATAAATAAAAAAAAAAGATGAATAAGGAATATCATCTCATAAACATTTAAACAGTAAATATGTTAATCTGAAACACAGCTTAATTCAAAACCGTTGTATCAGACTATGACAACTGATTGCAGTTTCCTAAACCCAAAACTTATTTTTTCCATGAAGAACTGGAATCAAACATGTGTTTCAACAGAACCCAGGGACCACAGAAATCCTCATTCTCACAGCGTGTCTAAGATGTTCCTTAACTAGATTTCCATTTCTGCTAAGGATCCACCAGTTTCTAGTCTTTTCTCAGTCTACAACAGGCTTCACCATTTATAAATAAAGCAGGGTCAATGGTTAAACAATGGAAAGGAGGAACAGAGTATGCTTGGTTTGCAATCTGGCTCCGACACCACTTTCCACAGCCATGAAAGGGCTGCAGGAGTCTACTTAGAAGTCAAAGAATCACTGGCCAATTCCTCACTCACCTGAACTAATTTCTCCCCCTGCAGCCAGTACAAATCATCTTCATTCTAGACTCACACGTTCTCTTTACGTGGTTTCCTTGCCCATTGGAACTCACTCTCCTCTCTCCTTTTTTAAACTCACATAAGCATAACTTCCATAAGGTTTAATATCCCGTTAATCATTTATAAAAGCTGCTTTGCTTATAAGACTTTGAGGGTTTGCACAATGTACTATGGCAATGGCATAGCAAATTCTCCCATGGAGACTTGGTATATCACGGCACTATGAGCACAGAGACTCTGAATTCAGATACTGAACCCAAGATTTTAATACTTAATAACTGTGAGTCTTCCCTCAAGAAAGTATCTGTTGTGAACCTCAGTTTCTATTAGTTTTCTAGCTTGCAGAGTTCACCACTGACTTAACTCATGTTCCACATGTATATAGAGTCAGATTCACTCTCTACTCAGTCACCTGTAACACACAGTGTGAGTCACTGATACTTGTCTCATCAAGTTTATATGGTTCAGGTGTTTTCTTTAGAATAAACCAAACTATGCCACTGTGTATCAGTAATGCCTATGGCTAAGTCCAAAATTATTAAGCATTATATTTAGTAGTATACATCACTAACTTGCAGCCCTACTTTGTAGAAAAGAAAAGAAAAAAAAAAAAAACCTTCTGGTTCTGGTTGCCAGAAGAAATTTGTTGGTGCTTGAATAGAAAAGAAAATATCAGCTTTGATGAAAATAATTTTCCAAGTTGAAATTCAAGGGCTTTCTGGTCTTTCAGCGCAAATTGAAAGGCTATAACAACTGTTCAGTAGATGATGCCAGCTGCAAATATGGGATGAGATTCAGTCTTTTTCCCTCTTATTTCTCAGACTCATATCAAGTAAACTTACCAGACCACAAATGGCACAAATATTCCCTTTAGGATATTTTCAAAATATATGGACAGAATTTTCTATTACACATACAGTCTTACTCATTTGGCTTTGCTTCATATAGTGCAGTTTTCTATTGCAGCCTTTTTTTTTTTTTCTTCCTTTCCCTTTAACTCTCAAACAATCACCACTCTACACACAGTGCCTTAGACAGCGAGAAATGATCAATTAGTGTGCCGGTTTAACATCTCTTTTTTTTTGTTTGATTTCCTCGTTTAGCTGATACACGGACCTCTGTGCAGTTTCCCACTGCGAATTATTTACAGACCAGTAAAAAAAAGAAGCAGAACTTAATTCCTTCCCAACAGCCTCTGAGCTACCCTGACACTACATAAACCGCAGCACAGAGCTGAATTTCAGGTGGAGCCCTTTGACTCTGCAGACATCAGGTCTTCAGCAAATGCACTCTCCGTTCGGATCTGAAATGATGAGATCGTGAGTGGGGAATGGTCCCACGGCCGGGATATTTACCTCTTTCAGACAGCCCATAAAGTTGTTACTGACTGGTGACCCCGGAAGGTCTGCTGTGCTGGGACTGCCTCCAACATAGAAAAAGTCATCGGAGCCCAGCATGGTGTAATCTTCTTGCGTGTAGCCCGTGGTGGTAAGAATGCCGTCCACTGATATAGTGACCTAGATAACAAAGCACAGGGAAAGGACACGCTATACTCAGACCTAGATACTGGGATCCTGGGATATGCCTGTTTTGTGTTTTGTTTGGTTTTATTTATTTAGTTTTGTTTTGCTTTCTTTTTTTGTTTTGTTTTGTTTTCTGTTTGGTTTTCAGTTTTAGACCTGTGGCGGAACCCATTTTCATGTCTGTTTGAGGTTGATTCTTGGATTCTATTGCGCTAGCCCTGAGACAGCTAAGCTAGTTAGAGAGGTTAACTGATTATTGAACTCGTGTTAGCATCCTCCCTGCTGCAACTCAAAAGTCATTGAGCAGACACAAAAATGGTGTTAGTAAAATGCCTCCTGGGTTAGTTTGGCTGGTGTACACATTAGTAGAAGTTTAGTCGTCTGTTATTCACTAACAACAACGTGCACCTTGTCAACATAAAAGGCGCAAGCTTGCGTCCAGCAGCGCCACTGTTTGCACTGGTGAGCAGCGAGTGCCCAGCATGCAAGCGCCTAGGTCATGCCAGGGGAGACGAGGCAACACAACCAGTGAAGTGGGCACTCGCGGTGCGCATGCGGGAGGGGACAGCACGGTTCAGAAAGGAAAGGACAGAGGACAGAGGGCAGAACCAAGGTGAAGGTAACTGCTCGGTGACAACGGGGAGATGAGTGGATGTGGCACCCCCAGCATTACCAAAGCAAGACCCCCCCCCCATGCCATGCATCATGAATGGTTGGAGCCTGGCTGGGCCTGCGGTCACGCCGGCCAGCCACCATTTTCTGATCCCGTGTTAACCACAGCTGGATGCAAAAACGTTCGAAACGTTTAACGATGCCCCTACAGTGAGTTGGAAAACAGAAGTTGACAGGAACAGGTAAAAACATAAGAAAGTCCACAACAGATGGAAAGAAGGAGGTCAAAGGAAGCAGAAAAGTACCAACCGCAGTTCCTCTTTTGTTAATGATGTCTACAGTTAAAAGAAAGAAAGAAAACACACGGCAAACCCAAAATAAGAAACAATTAGAATGATATCTACCGAACAATGTAGTTTGTTTACCATAGCGTGTCCAATGCCTGAGTGCTTTGTGGAGAAGGGGGGAGAAAGGAAATTAAAAACTGTGAACAGAATAACGATCGTTACTTAAAAAATATGATGGTCTCTACCATGTTAGTACATTTTTTGATTCAGGTAACGGTTAGTAGAATGAGACATTCCATGGATGACATGTTAGTTATTAAGCATGTTAGTAACATAGAAAAAGGGCAAAAAAATTTTACAAGAAAAAAGCAGACTAACAAATAGGCCTCCCACAGAGGTAATACTTTTTTTTTTTTCTTTTCCCTGCCATTAACGTTCATATCTTGCCACTACACATAAACAGACACATGGCAACGCTCCCTTTGTTTTCCTGAGGCACATCTGAGAGACGTTGTCAACGTCTGAAAGGGATTCGAAGGCCTGAAGCTCCTCAGCTGACCACTGCCACCCTATGCCCGCCATTGTCCTCCCGCCACCCCACCGACCCCAGGCCCCAGCGAATTAGTAGGAATCGGTTGGCATTGCCCTGCTACTCAATTTTACAGCATACAAGGACTCCTCCTCAATCCAAAACTTCCTTCGGTCATATTGATGGACTTTAGGGTCACAGTTTACTGCAATGAAACAAAGCAAAGATCCTGACACACAGAATGAGTAGAATGGACTTGTTTTAATCTGTCCTGCCACACATGCAACCCGGCTACAGAAAGACTGTGTCCTTGGAGCTACCAATTCGCAGTTGGCTTTGTAACCTGGGCAAAGGCACATCTAGAAAGCAGGCTCCTGAAGACCCACCCTTCCTTCCGGCTCCTCCCAGTGACCTCCAGTCTCTTGGTGAGTGTCTGAGAGGAAAAATGGAAAACCAAAGAGACAGACTTACAGGGCCCCTGAGTCTACAGCTACACTGCATGTGGACTAGCCTCTTCCAGGCACGTAAGAAGCGTGCAGTCCTTCCCACGGCCATCTGGAAGTTCTTTCGGGCTCTGAAGGATCTGGTGGTATTTTTCATCTGCCTGAACTACACTGGATCTACATTCTAAAGCTCCCCTTTACCCCTCTCCCCAGATAGCTTAAGCCTACCAGAAGGGGAAGGGGAAGGAAAAGGTTAGTTAACAGCTCAGAAAGAAAGGGCTGTTTTCGTAATGGTAAACCAGAGAAAATCGGTCATTCTGCAACTGTTCAGAGAAACAACAAATATGTTAAGGATATTAGTTTGAGATTAGCATTTACTGTAAAATAATTAATTGTGTCGACACTTAACAAAATGATACATTGTAATATCATAAACTTTCTAATAACCAAAATTTAGGATGATCAAAATATAAGAACAATCTATTTTGGTTCTGCACATACACTGCAATATATCTCAGTTACAAACATACAGTATATGGAGATCCACAGATCTAGTGGATATACAGATATACAGAGCCTCATTTGAGATTTTTTTTTTTTTTTTTTGGCTTTTCGAGGTAGGGTCTCATTCTGGTCCAGGCTGACCTGGAATTAACTATGTAGTCTCAGGTGGCCTCGAACTCATGGCAATCCTCCTACCTCTGCCTCCCGAGTGCTGGGATTAAAGGCGTGCGCCACCACACCCGGCTCATTTGAGATTTTTATAAAACATGCAATCAAATAGAAATGGGGACCTAGAAGATGAAGTGGTCTTCCAGAGTCATTTGGAAGTGAACTTAAAATGTCTGTGCTAGAAATGAAAATATCTTCATAAGCAGAGTGTTCAGATGGTAGTAAATGCCTAAAATTGATTAATCCCCATCAGGGATTTATACTCCTTTTGCAGGGGTGGGGGTGGAGAGGGAGTAGGGATTGATACAATCCCAGACCTCACTTTTTTATTTTTAAACTACAAAAAAGGAACTGTGATTTTAATGACCCCAATGTGCATGCTTCCAAATGATCACTATGGAAACTATAATTTAAAATCAAACAAAAACCAAAAAAAAAGAAAAAAGAAAAAAAAAAACCACAACAAAATCACACGTAGCACAGGAAGGGCAGGTCACAAAGATATTGTAGCAGCCCTCTGGGAAATTGCCATATGTCACTGCATCAAAAGAGCCTTTGGGTCCCCAGAACTTTCTAGATATGCCCCTGCTCAAGTATGGCAGGAAGATTCCTCTCAGGAGAAAAAGCTCATCTGTAAGTGACTCTGAGGAGCCCTGAATCATGTCCCTGGGGTCTCATGTATCACACACACAGCTGTAGCGAGAAACAAAGCCAGTTACTCTCTTATCCATTGCGCTGTTACCTGACGCAAATTCCTGGTGACTTTCACATCATGCCAGGCATTATCATTAAACTTTCCATTCACGGGCTCCACTAGCGCTTCAAAGGCCCCTGATCCCAAATTAATGACCAGAGAGACAGCTCCATTTTTCAAGGCAAGGTTGACATAATCGGCTGATTTCCCCGTGTGAAGCATCAGTCCGTTCCTCTGAAGAGTTTTAAAGGACAGCGTGATTTCATCGCTGCTGCTTTGAATGGGGTTTTGAGACAAGTCATAGCAGAAGTACTCAGATCCTTTGAACGTGGCAATATATTCTTCTTTTCCTAGGGGAAAACAGATATATATACAAGCATGAATAAACAAAATGCACAATCTTAACAAAACATAGACTTACCAGCCCCCCCCCCCCAAAAAAACCCTTGCTTACTTAATATTTATGACAAATGCCTTGTCAAAAGACTCAGACGGAGCTGTAGGTGGCAGTATATTTTAAATAAATCTCCTCAGCTATTGGGACGTCAACTATAGCAGCTAAAAGTGACATCCTTGAAAATTCAATTAATTTCTAAGTATCCCTGCAAGAGCTCTGAGCAGACAAAGCAATGGTGTGCTATCTCCAGGGCATGAGTCAGGTACCATTAATGCATACTGGATGGTTCTACTCTGCTGGGAACAATGGATCCAACATCTTTGCAACGTTCTCTCTATCCAACTGGGGAGTTATTTTAATTTTCAGTGAGACATTTATATTCAAAGATCTTTCACAATGAGGAGCCAAATATTTTCATCACTGAGAGACCATAACAAATTACATGGTGAGGAGGAAAGAAAAGATTTGGAAAAAAAAAGAGAGAATTTGATCTGGGAATAAATAGATCTCCTACTGAGCATGTGCACCCCCTCCCCAGATGGAGGGAGTAGTTATAAAACGTCTAATGGAGTCAGCTGGGTTGTTAATTCATTCCCTAGTCTCGCCAAGCAGATGGTAGTGCTGGCTTTTATGAGACTGGTATGAATTCCAGAACATCGTCTTGGGAATAGCATGTAAATGAAGTCTCAATATCCCGCGCATATCTCAGACTTTAGGATATTTAGGAGTAACAATGTGGATGTTACAAGATGCTAGACGGATCAAGCTATTTGACTTTTGGAAAGAGCAATCTTCCTCGCTGATGATGTAAGTCTGAAGAATGCAAGCCACACGCCCCTTTGACTTTCCATACGATGAAGACGGTGTGACCAGAAAAAAAGTGACAGTCTACTTGAGGATCCATTTATGACATGGCACAGTATGGTTGGGAGTCAGCTTGTGAGGAAGTATAAAAAGAATTGTGTGTGTAATGCTGCTGGAGCAACTGAATGGTTCCACTGACAAATGGCATCCTTGTTTTAATTAATTAGAAAATCATCTACCACAATGCATTCGCTCCCCTTGTAATTGCCTCAAGAGGTTTCATTTTTCTTTTCGCTGTTTTGTTCTCTGCTCTCCTCTGCTTTGCTCTGTTCTGTTCTGATCTCTTGTTTTGTTTGAGTCACAGCATCAATATGTAGGCCATTCTATAATCCCACTTTAAAATCATCCTGCCTCAGCATCCTGAGCCGCAGGATTATAGGAATGTGTCATCATGTCTATGTTGGCCACGGGATTGTGTTTCAGGACTATTTGCATTTGGTAGTTTAACTCATGGCCTGCAGATAGAGCTCAGATGAAGGTTTCAGCGCCCCCTCACTGAATTACCTGACTTTCTTGATGAAGACTCTGCCCCCTAGTGGCCACTCTTGGTAGGTGAGCCAGGGCACTCAGTAATACCTAGCAACTTCCACAAGGGATGGAGCCCGGATAGGATTCTCAGTGACTACTTGCAATTAGTGAAGACTGCCACAAAAACAAAACCCACCACATTCTGAGTGAGTCATAGGAAGGAGGGAGCCCCTCACTTCATGCATTCTGAGTTGACTGAGCGCCTCCCAAGAGTTGGGTGCCATACTGAGTGATCTGGAGTGGACATCGCAGAGCTAACGCCTGAGTGGGAATGTTCACAGTACAGGTGTGGGCTTCCCTCGTCACATCAGCGTCATGGGTGGTTTAACACTGGGAGTCACCAAAATGTAAGCTTAGACTTCAACTTCACCACTGATAACTGTCACTGGCACAAATTATACACTTCTTAAAATCTTGGTTTCTGAAAATGGCTAAGTGACACTGATCTTTTTTGGACTGGTGTGAGGACCAAAAGAGCCACATCAGAGCCACCTGGCCTCATTGGTGAACGGTTGCCATCTTTCTCCCTGCCCACCTAATGTGATAATGATCAATGTGGTAATGCTCAAAGCACATGCTGTCCTTAATTGTGAAATCTAGAATCTTCTCCTTAGGATCACAAACGGAACAAGGATTCCTACTTAACATATTTTAATTTGATAGCATACTTTAAAACACACCTAATACAAAAAAAAATCAGATAAAATGTGACCATTGTAAATATTATAATTGAGGAAAATACTGCCACATTAACTAACATGGTTGTACAAACTGAAAGACCAAAGTTACTTGTGAAAATGATTTGGCTTAGGAATACATTGCAGAAAGACAGCAGGGTTCTGTAGCTGCTGGGGACGTTCAGCATTTTAACATATATGAATAGCTTAATAGGATCAGCAAAATATTAATGAATTCGAATGAAAACTTTGAAATTATTGTGTCAATTTGATTTTAAAGTTCTATTTAAAAAAAACCAAAAGTGCCAAAATAATTAAAATATGCTATAAAAACAAGAGGAAGTGACTTGATATGTAAATACAGACATTTGTTTGAAATTTGTGATAATTACATGAGGGAATAAAATAAACTAAAATATTCCCAAGGATATGTGAAAATCATTTATACTAACTTAGTTATTTTATATAAATGAGAAAAGGACAATTTAGCCAACAAATGGTACTGGGACACATAGTTATCTGCAAGGAAAAGGTAAAAAAGATTTTTTAACATCATGTTATTGACAAAAATCAAATCTAGTTGGCTAAAGATAACATTTGGAAAACAAATCTAAAATTTTTGCAAGGGAGAGAATTATGATGCAGAAATATGGAAGAATTTATGCCACAGCAATAAAAATTGATAAACTTACTCAAATTAAAGTGAACAAAATTTGTTTCCCAGTACTCTCATAAAATTATATGAAGTTAAATAAAAATCTGAGAGAAAATATTTTCATTTCACATCAGTCACAAAGTACCACAATCTAGAGTCTGACAAGCACTCCTGTTAATCACTATTAAAAAGACAAACGATGAAGAAAAGAAAGATAAATGAATAGCAGTTTCATGGAAGGATATACATGGCAAACATCAACTTTTAAGAAAATATGAAATTGAGAATAAACTAAAAGTAAGAACAAGTCTAAATCTTGGAAAATCTGTTAATATATTTAGTATTCTCCACTGCTAATAAGAATAATCATAAGATAAAAATTGAGCAAAAGAAATAAACTCTGTTTGACTTTACTGAATCCCATGGGAATTTCACACATTAGAACAAACCTGAGGTCTTAGGATTTAGGAAATAGTTAACATGTTCTATAAAAATAGTTTCCTTGGGCTAGAGAGATTCACCCATGGCTAAAGACCCTTGCTTGTGAAGGCTGATATCTGGTGTTCAGTTGCCTAGTACCTACGTAAGGCCAGATGAACAAAGTGGTGCAGTAATCTAGAGTTTGTTTGCAGGGGCAAGAGGCCCTGGGGCACCCACTCATTTCTCTTTCTGTCTCCCTCCTTTCAAGTAAAATAAAAATAATTTTAAAAATAGCTTTCTCCAAGAGTTTTAATTATATATATATATATTTTTTTAATTTTATTTATTTATTAGAGAGAGAGAGAGAAAAGAGAGAGAGAGAGAGAGAGGATGGGTGTGCCAGGGCTTCCAGCCACTGCAAACAAACTCCAGATGTGTGCACCTCCTTGTGCATCTGGCTAACATGGGTCCTAGAGAACTGAACCTGGGTCCTTTGACTTTTGCAGGCAAGTGCCTTAACTGCTAAGCCATCCCTCCAGCCCTTTTTATGTTTTTGAATGTTCATTGAATTCATATAGATAAAGATAGATCTGCATATATAAAATGTGTGTGTGTGTTCACACACATCCTATCATCTCTGGTGATATAGATGTGTGAGACCCATTTCTCTGGTGAGATGTGATGACATCCACTTCTCTGAAGATATTCATAACAATTTACAGTCCTATTGATTACTCAGAATAGATCTCTGAGCAAAAGGGAGTTTTGGAGACTATCTTCTGATTCAATCCTTCATTTTCATTACTGAAAATGATGAAGCTTGCACGGTTATCAAGTTCAAAATATTCACCAGGAGACAGGCCAGAATAGAGTCTCCTGCCTACTAATAAGTTCCTCTGATAGGCCATGTTGCCTATAGAAAGGAATGGTGTTTAACACACTGAGAACAAAGGAAAGTACAAAACTTTTTGTGAATATATTTTAGTGATAAAAGTTTAAATATAGTAGTCTACTGTTTAAGCAGGCAGAGAACCATGTTTAGAAATACTCTACTTAAATAACTTTTTAGGGCTTAAAGAGATGGGTTTTATTTAAGATACCTCATATATTATGAGATATTAAACAGCAGAAATATTATATAACCTCATGCAGATAATATGTTAATATTAGTACTAATTTGAAGTTCACAAAAACTAACAGACATGAGGGTAATAATATGTGTGTTGAATAGGAAAATATAAACAAGATATTGCTCATATTGTTACAATTATTAGTAAAAACAAAACATAACATTGTTAAACGTCTTACTTAAATACTTTTCAAAACATATTAATATTCCTTAATAAAATTTATTTCATTGCAGCTTCATGAGACTTAGGAAGCAATATGCAGACTCCATGGAAATAATGATAATGTGTGAATTCATGGTTTGCTGTCAAGGCACAAGGAGAATGCTAGTAGCTGTAGGCATGGGACAGATAGAAGCACAAAAAAACATTAAAAGCAATCTGGTTATGAGTTGGAGTACTTATTTAAATATTACATATTGCCTTGTTTTTGTTTTGTAGCAGAACTGAATAAAAAGACCTAAGCTGATGCCATTGGATTTTCTACAGTTTCTAGCTATCAGATCTTAGAGGAAAATTCACTTCTCTTGGCAATTTTCTAAGGGAAAATTCAGTGAAAGAACTAGAATACTGTATGTTGGTGATATTCCAACTTTATCAAGGTTAAATTTGAAGGGACTAAACCTGACCTTCCTTCCCAGATTTCTCACTACCCAAACAAATCAGTAATAGTAACAGGAAAAGAGGAGTTCTCAGCAAACTCACAGGAATACTCCTAATGTGAATTAACAATGTGAAGACAAGATAGCCCTGTCCAAGCACAAAGTGCACTACCGAAGATACTAAGAAGGATAGCATGATTATGAACTTCAGTGCTGGCCAGCTTATGCCTGTATTCCTAGTCTCTTTACACAAGCTGAAATGCTTAAGCATCTTCTGAAATTACGGAAGACTTCTAGCCGGGCATGGTGGCACATGCCTTTAATCCCAGCACTCGGGAGGCAGAGGTAGGAGGATTGCCATGAGTTCAAGGCCACCCTGAGACTACATAGTTAATTCCAGGTCAGCCTGGGCTAGAGTGAGACCCTACCTCAAAAAACCAAAAAAAGAAAATAAAATAAAAAAGAAAATATTCTAATAAATTCCTTACTTCTTTATTTTTTAGAGAATTAAAAGAATTATCAGCAGATTTAATTTAGAAGTTTATTTTTTTATTTTTTAATTTTTTTTTTGGTTTTTCGAGGTAGGGTCTCACTCTAGCCCAGGCTGACCTGCAATTCACTATGGAGTCTCGGGGTGGCCTCGAACTCATGGCAGTCCTCCTACCTCTGCCTTCTGAGTTCTGGGATTAAAGGTGTGCACCACCACACCCAGCTTTATTAGAATATTTTCACATATCAGGACTCATGTCCCTTTTAGAAGAATAATGCTACTCTGTATCACATGAGGGGTATAAATAAAATTCAAGGATTAAAACATAATCCGTTAGAATGAAATTTTTCTTATAGTTATTATGAAGCTGAAATGCCATCTGATATAACGAAACTAATTTTTCAGAAAGAACTTAAAGGTAAGTCATCCACTTAATTGAATGCCATTAAAGGTATTCAATGCTTGGATGGGAAGGTTGAACAAACGGATTACTTTCAACACCAAGAATCATTGATTTCTACTTTATACAAAGGAATAGTAGACAAAGAGGTTGAATGACTTTCCACATTCACACAGAAATTGATTCTTAGGACCATGTTCTTTTCTTTTCTTTTTCTTTTTCCTATTCATGACGTAAAGACTCCTTAATTTGACATTCTATTTTCACAGCTTCCAAGCTCACTAAACTTCACCAAGTAAATAATCTCTAAGCAAATTATCCTATATTGTATGTACACGAATGGACAGATAAGTCCCACTGTGCCCACTGACAGAAGGAATTGTCAGACTGTTCCCCTATGCTGAGAAACTTCCTGCATGACTGTTCTTGAACTCTGCTTTTCATGAGAAATCCCAGATCACACCAGTGCACTAAGGCTGCACGATAGTCATGTGATGCCAAGTCTGTAGTCAACAGAAACCAGAAACTAAAACCAATAAATGGAAAAAGCAACTGCACAAAAGAGAGCATTTGAGTGAAAGACCTGCTTCATTTGTTTTTCTACATCAAAACCAAGTACACAGAATATTGTGACAAAAACATCCTTGACTAAACAAAGGTACGCTCTAGAACTTTACATTATTACCTTAAATAATAAGCTTAGCTGTCTCAGTATATAGAGATAAAATAACTTAAAAAAAACACACAAAACTTTGCCTGTTGAGATTCATGTCTAGTTAGATCCATACCAGGAAATGAAATTATTTTGTTTGCCACATCTGTATAATGTAGGAATTTAAAAAGTCATTATTATAAAGAAAATAGCATTACTTCAAAGGAAGAGTGGGACAGTTTCTGAATTTTCAACCTGACATAAGTTTGTAAAACATCCTAGACTTCTTGCTGGGTGTGGTGGCACATGCTTTTAATCCCAGTACTCAGGAGGCAAAGGTAGGAGGATCGCCGTGAGTTTGAGGCCACCCTGAGACGACATAGTAAATTCCAGGTCTGCCTGGGCTAGAGTGAGACCCTCACTCGTAAACAAAAACCAAAAAACAAAAATTCCTAGAATTCTTAAGTATAATTGAACCTATATGAATTCTAAGGCTAACTTCCATTATTTTGTAGCAGGGAATTTTGCTTTGTAAAAATAGTCATTCAGGTTTTCATTTCATCTTAGGTAAACCTCAAAGCAACAAACTCAAAAATAAAATACCAAGCTTAATTTAAATAACCCAAAGGAAGAGACAAGTTATGAAAAATATACTTGAGATCATTAAATATGAAAGATAAACAAGACTTGAATATTATTTAGATCCATACTGTCAAATAACAGGGTGGCGACTCAATAGAAAATATTATGGGCGCTGACTGACCAAAAAGCAGAACATAATCCTTCCTCTCTTGATTCTAGTTTCAGACTCTTCGTTAATTTCCAGATATTGCTTCAGCTAAGCCTCTATGTAGAGACTCAAAAATTAAATGCAGCTGAAAAGGGAGCAATTTTTTTTTCCAGAAAAAAAGACATGGAATAAAACTCTACTGCAATGACTTCCCAAACCTCTTGTGTAACTAATTTGCATGTTTAAATAACAACAGGCTGTGGAAACCAAGCAGGTTATTATATGTCCTCTGGCCTCAGAGCCCGTCAGTTTCCTGTGGATCTACAGGGAAGGCCATGGGCAAAGGCCTTCACTCACTTTGTGTCCAGCATCACAATGTCGGGGACTGTCGGGTGCAAGTCCCAACAACCAGACATGACATCTTTTAACCTGGAGTAAATAAGAATACATACTACAAGACTTTAAAATGATTCTGTGGAAGAACTTAGGAAACCTCTGGGTGCCAATTAATGATGAATTGTGAAGTAAAGTATGTGAATACAATTATATTCCTATCAGGTATTCTGGGTTTATAGACAATCCTCATTCATGAAGTGACTATACACACAATTTCAAGTAGGAAATCACACTACTACACACTTGGTTAGGGTGACATATAGTGGGAAATTAATGCTTCAAAGAGTAGCCAGAGGATATTTCTCTTTTCCCCAGAGTCAGAGTGCTGTTGCCTTTAACTCTAAAAAATCTATAATTTGAATTATCAAAGTAATTTCTTCACGTAATAAAACAGCCCAAGCTACAGAATATGATTTTAAAAATTGACACAAATAATGGCGTTTTGAAAAGTCAAAGCAGAGTGGAGAACTTCACAGGAAAGCTTTGGTTAAAAGAAATTATTTATAAAATGTTCTCAACTCCTGCTTTTCAGACTGATCTAGAAACCATGTCATTAGTGTGCCATGGAGCATATAAGAAATGGAGATCTCTGTATTCTCCCCAGCCGAATTATACAGCATCTACACTATTATGTGAGCCTCCTGTTGACTCTAATAGGAACTTCGAAAACTCACCCTATTGTGAAATAGAGAGCTACACTGCTGCAGTGCAGGACGTCTCTCAGAATGGTGGAGGGTGTTTCTGTGTCTATTACAACTGAGTTAAGTAATAAAGATTAAAGGATATTGACGTCATGGCACTGTTCTTAATGGATAAGCATACAACTCAATTATTTTGCATCTTTTGTTTGTAGAAAGGAAGCCTAGAAGACAAAATGTACAGTATAGATCTGATCAGTGTGTAGATGTGTGAAATAAGTGTTTGATATGCTCTCCGGCAGAGAGCTCAGCCTGTACATCATTGAAAATAATGGCTTATTATTGTTATTATTCTCAATGTGTTTCATCGTTAGGCACACTTACAATAGAATTTTCAGTGCATTGGGAAACTTAGTGGTTCTCTACTACATAAATCAAAAGTACATCATCTCCTGGTATAGTCTAACAAGTGGTCATTATTTGTGAATGAATGTAATAAGGCTCATGCCACTGCATATATAGTTCTTTCTCATAATATCTGCATCCACTATTGTAATTGGAAACAATCATGCATCCTACATGTGACGAGGCTCAGTGAAAATAAATGGATTTGGGCTGTCATATATTCACTCACTGTCTAAGTGAACTTGAAACATTTTTTAAACATGCTATTTTTATTTATTTATTTGACAGAGAGAAAGAGACAGAGAGAGAGACAGAGAGAGAGAGAGATTGAGAGAATGGGTGCACCAGGGCTTTCAACCACTGCAAACGAACTCCAAATGCTTGCGCCCCCCTTGTGCATGTGGCTAACGTGGGTCCTGGGGAATCGAACCTAGGTCCTTTGGCTTTGGAGGCAAATGCTGTAACTGCTAAGCCATCCCTCCAACCCAGTTTGAAACATTTTTAACATTAAAAACACCTGGGAACAAAGGGCATGTACACTGTTAAGTCTAAGTTTACTATGCTTAAAACAAGAATGACAATTCCATAAATGTGGAAGTTTGTTTTTCATGTTACCAAATGTCTCAGGTAAAGGAGAAAGTAAACATATGTGTGATAAATGCAATGATTCCTTATGCTGAGATCAGAAAAGATGTATTTGTACAATACCATTCAACCCCTTGCTTCTGCTTAGAAGTTTTAGCTGAGATGTTAGGTTTTTGTTTCTGACAGTATGATACGAACTACTAAAATAATGCCAATGGTAAGTTGGAATATAATAAAATCTATTTAAACAGGGAGCATCTGGATTATAGAATATCATTCTTATTAGTGGAAAAAGCAGAAAAGAAATGATGGAAAATCATAGTCTTGTCTTATTTCATAGCGAAATAAATATTGAATCCCAAAGTAACAAGTGCAAAACACCTAGTAGTGAGTTTTCTGTTGAGAAGATGAATCTTCACTAAGGTCAGTCTACAGTTGCGTATGAAGTGCCAACAGTCAGGAGGCAATATGCAGGTTAGGAAACAAGGCCTTCAGAATCTCCCCTCCAATGAAACTAATGTGTAAACAGTCACTGTGACAGTGAACAAACAAAAGTGCCTATGACCAGGAAAGCGACATGAAAATGCTTCTAAAAGTTGTCATTTAAACTGAGTCCTGAGTGCTGAAGAAAGGCTTATAAGATGATCTAGGCAAAGGCAATGCCCAAGAACTGAGGGCTCAGTGTGTAAACATGGATCTATCTTCTTCATTACACAAAGAGAAAAATAAGCCGGCGAGCGCAGAGCATAAAGTGGGACAAAGTGGAATGAGATCTGAGTTGAGAGGCAGGGATAGCACATGCATGGCCTTCTAAGTCTTGTCTAATTTTTGGATTTTATTCCTCATACAATGGGAAGCTGTTAAATTGTTGTAGTCTGGGGAGTGACAGTTGATTTACATTCCAAAGACAGGTCTGGCGGCTGCATGAAGAATGAGCTCTGGGTGAATTGGGGAGTGACAGCAGTGAGACCAACATTTATGAAGTCACAGACCATAGGGGCTTGAGCTACGCTCATATTAATGAATGCTTGGGCAGGTAATCAATCACTTCAGAGTCTCTATGTTTGTACCAGTAAGTGGAGACCACCATTCTGGGATCTATCTCCCAGAGTTGTTGTGAAGGTTAAATAATATAATGTACATATAATAACACAATTATAAAAGATCATTAATACATGGGATATATTCAGGGGCTATATATGTAAAAGGTTTATTATGTATATGTATGTGCTATATTACCTTAGCCACTGCTTTGAAACATGCACACACATTTCTTCTTCCTCTCTGATAACAACATCTTGAAAAAAATTCCTCAAGTATTGGCCCTCTGGGTTATGTAAAACTTCACCTAATTTTTAGATTTAAGATGAGATTTGCTATGAATTTCAGTCCTCTTCTTCACATAGTTTTAAAATGAGATAGAGGGGTATACACAGTATATTATTAGTTATCATAACTTCTACACACCTATCTCCACAACGAGACAGTCTTCTTCTTCTTTTCTTTTTAAGTATTTTTGTTTATTTTTATTTATTTATTTGAGAGTGACAGGCAGAGAGAGAAAGAGGGAGAGAGAAAGAGAGAGAGAGAGAGAGAGAATGGGTGCACCAGGGCCTCCAGCCACTGCAAACGAACTCCAGATGCATACGCCCCCTTGTGCATCTGGCTAATGTGGGTCCTGGGGAATGGAGCCTCGAACCGGGGTCCTTAGGCATGGCAAGTGCTTAACTGTTAAGCCATCTCTCCAGCCCAAGACAGGGCTTCTTCTGTCAAAGCATTTGATTATTCACCTGATGTAAAAGGTAAGACCCTATTGCTGAAGACACTACATGCTGCCCGCACAGAACATGGAGAGGTCCAGATCAAATCTGGAAGGAAGCCAGTCCCCAGAATGCCTGTCCCTATACTGCTGGATAGTGCTACATGACCTGCTGAGGGCAAATGGCCAATAACCTTGTGTGCCAGTAGGGGACACTGCCATATGAAAGCAACCAGCCTGACAAAATGGACATGCCTGTGCATTAGTGACACCCAGCCTAGGTGGTGAACTAACAGCTCTCTGATTGGCGAAGAGAGCCACTCAGTGGAAAGGAACTGAATCAGACTCCTGTGGAAACCAAAATTATGGACTCCAACAAGAAGCCCCCATTAATCTTTAGCCAAAAGGGAGCCTATGCCCTCCTAAATCTTTCTTATTTAATAATTCTTGGGCTGGAGAGATGGCTTAGAAGTTAAGGAACTTGCCTCCTACCCCTAAGGACCCAAGTTCGATTCCCCATTGCCCACATAAGCCAGAAGCACAAGGTGGCACAAGCATCTGGAGTTCATTTGCAGTAGCTAGAGGTGCTGGTGCGCCCACTCTCTTTCTCTCTCAAATAAATAAACTATTAAAAAAATAATTCTTATCTTATTGAACCTATTCTGAACTCAGTCTCCTTTGGAGAGCCTGTTTATCTTCTTCAGAAAGCAGCTAGAATAAGGAGATAAACCACCCCTCACACGTCAGCCAGGGCGACGTGAAGCCACAGAGGAACTGGCCAGAAGAAGAAGAGTGCTGCTTCAAAAGCCAGTCTGTCAACCAGCACCAGGGTCGTGGAGACAGACACTGAGGATACTCAAAATGCCCCAAAGCCGAAATCCAGAACCTGCTGAGAGCACAACACTAAAATGACTTAAAACACGCCCACCAATGGCTCAGGGAATTTTGTGGAAGACGGGGGTGGAAAGAATGTAAGAGCCACAGAATAGAAGGGAAGGAATGTCCAAGTCACCCTCCCCCCCCACCTACAAGGAACTTGCCTGCAAAACCAAAGGACCTGAAGCTCTCACATCTCATAACTGAAAACCCTACAGGGAATAGC
Source organism: Dipus sagitta (assembly GCA_036346955.1). Classification (NCBI taxonomy): domain Eukaryota; kingdom Metazoa; phylum Chordata; class Mammalia; order Rodentia; family Dipodidae; genus Dipus; species Dipus sagitta. The sequence continues at coordinate 3,555,668 of CM070793.1, read as the reverse complement.
AGTAACTCACTGAGGAGGGCCCTCAGCCGAATGAGGGCAGGAGGGAGGGAAAGGATGGAACCAACATAGGACGTGTTCATACAACCGTCCACTTAAGGAAAAGAAAGGAACAAGCCCAGTTGGGGTTCCTGTATGTCCCACGGGGTCTTAAAACGGATCCTGAGAAGATACAGAGAGCACAGGCTGTATTGCTGTTGCTGTCATCTGTCCACCCTGGAAGTCCTCCTTGCCACTGTGCCTCACGTCACCTGGGAAGTCCTTATGGCGTCAACAAGCTCAGTGCATCAAGAGTACACAACATGGGTTTTTCCTTTGTGCCAACACGCGCAAACCCCGCACATGATCCCATAGCGGTCTCTCCTTTCATTATCTGCCTGTGAACGGAAGACTTTCACAAGTCCTGTGACTTTGTTACTCATGTCTCTCTACTTTCCCATCTCTCCTGCTTAAGTGGGAAGTGTGGAAGTGGACAGTACACCCGAGGCAGCTTGACAGTCACATTTATCGCCGTCCAGTAATTTCAGAGAGGACTGACTAAAATGAGGGAGGTTCTCTTTAAAATGCAGTCTGCCTAGGTTCTCATTTCAGGAAGCTCTTCTCTGCAAAGAATTTCCATTGAATACACTATGCCACGTGTAACATCACACCTGGACATTTGGCAGGGAATTAATATTAGATATTATTATGTGTACTAAAGCAACTAAAACTTCTACAGTATAAAGGACTGCCTAACAATAAAAAGAAAACAATTATTGCCAAATGTTATGCTACTGTGAATATCACTATGCCTAATACCCTGAGTTATCCTTCTTAACCTTTCCATCTGTATGAGTTGTAAAATCATTTTGACATGTTTGCTTTAGGTTGATTTATTTATTTTCCACTTTCTATGGGGAAAACATTAAGCTAAAAGTCATGAGTATTGAATAGTGGTTTCTTCTCAGCCACTTTTCAGTGCTCTGCCTTTGGCAACACTACATAGGATCACTGGGTCACATTTTCCTTCCTGGCGAACCATATGGCTGGACTAAGGGATCTCCAGTGTTTCCTTCTGTTCAAGCCTCTATGGTTCTACAGCATTCTTGATTTATGGAAACACCCCTTTATCAATCCACTCAATAATCATTTACTGAAACCTGGCTGTGTGTGTCAAACTCTTGTGTGCTTTCCTGCTGATTATCTCAGGCAACATGATAGACTTAAAATGCCTTTTTGAGGGCTGGAGAGATGGCTGAGTGGTTAATGAACTTGCCTGCAAAACCAAAGGACCTCGGTTCGATTCCCCAGGACCCACGTAAGCCAGATGCACAAGGGGGTACATGCATCTGGAGTTCGTTTGCAGTGACTAGAGGCCCTGGTGCGCTTATTCTCTCTCTCTCCCTCTCAAATAAATAAATTTTAAAAGATCAATATTTCTTTTTGAAAAAGCCTTTTTGAGGGATCTTACTTTTACAAGGGATCTTCCATACCAACCTTGAACTTATTGGACTCTCTCATGTTGAGGAAAATGCAAATTTCAGAAAGGAACTGTTCTCAATGGTAAATTTTCTATTTCAAGCATGTGTGTGTTCCACAGCTTAGGAAAGAACCCCTTCAATAGATTTTTGTACTGTCAGAAAAATACATTTGATGGTTAAAACATGCCTGCTACTTAATGTATTTCTTCATTTAAGTGAGGTTTCATTAAAAATGAAATGTTTAAAGGGAAAGCTAATATTACTTGCTCTCCGTTTATGTGAATACATTTGATTATAATTATTTCTCCAATAAAATTATGGAAATATCAATCAACAGGGACTAGTATTTTCTTAAGGAGAGATCTCTTCACTTGCTATTAGGAACATTAGGTTCTGTTCTCCACTTTATATTTGGTGTTACGTGACCATGGGAGAGGAAATGCTGAGGAGTATGACTTGATTTCACTGCAATGGATATAGTCATTGAGTTAAGAAGCACTCAGGTTTATAAGAATCCAAATCTGAAATGCAATGTCATTATTATACTAATTAATTATATACAAACCTTCCATTACTTCACCTCACCATCGATTATATAGTGACATTCATAGATCAACATTCTCTAAGTCAGTATTGCCTGGCCTGGGTTCTGTATCCCACTTAAATGACGTTTTCTTAATTCTCCCAAGAACAGTACGAAACTACACCTCTTTAGATGCACAAGACTGAAGGCAGTTCATTAAATGCAATGGATTCCTTAATGCTCCATTCCTTCCCCAATTCTAGTTTAAGTTCAGTGACTCTGAATGCATCAGGGATTTCACAGGTATCTCGCTAAAGAAGGAATTGTTAAATCCCATGAAATCTTAAAAAGGAATATATTCTATTAAAAAAGCTCCCCAGAGAAGAATTTCTGGTATCTTTGGGATTATATTCACTTGATCCAGGTCCAGGTCCACTGAATCCCACTCTTGAACTAATTTGCTTCAAGTGCTCAATTCCCCCAAAGGACAGAGGTGACTTATTCAAACTGCAGTAAGTGTCTACTCCAGGATCACACTTCTGCTGTAAGAGTAAGGAACTAGGGAAGGACTAGAAAATACACTCTGGTGGGAAACTTGTGTAAGACATTTTGGTCATCCATTAGTACCTGTAGTGTCCACAAATTAGCATGGTAATAAAATATTAAAAGAACACATGTCTTTGGATGTACACAGGGTTGCCCATCTGCTTTCTACTTTTACATATACATTTAAATCTTATGATCCAATGTAAATAATAGACATCAGCTAATTTGCAGCTAAATTTATTTGAACTGTAAAACTTTATCAGAGCTCTCAACCAGAGAGCTGTAAATGTTATCATTTCAAAAGAGAATCCCATAAACTTGAGGAAATTTTCTCTGGTGTCTATATATAGGCACTGCTGAAACTGAAGTAAAAAGCTGGGTCTCTAGAGAAGTTGCTCTCAAACAAAGATGATGGTCAGAATAATCTAGAAAACTTCCTGAAAACTGGATTATTGGCATCTCCTCCCTCACATCCTAGCATATTAATACTGAGGTGGATCTTTTGATATCTTACTGTTATATATTTAATTTATAGTTAATGCAAATGACTATTTGAGCTTTAAATTTAATGTAATTTTGTTTGCTTGCTTTTTACTTTCCTTTTTTTTTTTTTTTTTTTTTGTAAATTACTAGAACTTCCTTCACTTTTCTCTTCATTAAAAGACCTGGATTCCCAGTGAGAATAACATGTACAATAAAATGGAGGTAATATAAACAATGTAATAAAAAAATACAGCACATTTCTACCTTTTAGTTTGGAAGCAAGTGGAATTCAGTAATGCCACTGCTTGAGTCAGTCACAGTTCACCACACATTCGTTAGCGTCTCATAGTGAGATACAGTATCAAGGAGAGGACATATTTCACATTCATGGACATTAATACATCTTTGTTTTCTATTTGTTTTGAATAATCCATATACCATATTTAAACAAGTTGTTTTCTGAAAAAAATACAATAAAAACAGCAACACTGTTTGCCTTGATAATATGTGGCAAGAATGTTTGATATAGTTGATATCCCATTCTTGAGATATGTTCCCATGCTATAGGCCTTCTTTACAAAAATTCATAAAATCTAAAAGTTAAATAGATCTTCTAATTCAAGAACTTGCAATAGTTTCTTTTCATTTGTCTATAACTATATACATCACATAAGCCTTTTCCTATGATGCTTTTTTATTTTTATAAAAGTAGACATTATTCCAAGTTGATTTCATATCCACTCACTATGGACTCAAGCGGTGACATTGCTATTCAATTTCTAATGATGAAAATATTGATTTTGAAGAATAATGATTGGCTGATTTTCATATCATGACTTTTCGTCATAATATAATCTCTTTTTTAGATACTCATTTTTGTAGCTCCTATAGAAAATGCATAATGTGATAATTTTATATCTTTCGTATCACCAAAATTCTCATTTTTCTTATCTACAATCTCAAAGTGAAGTAATTATACAACCTAGTTAACCATATTTAAACTAATCGGGTCAAGTTTCTCAACCTCAAATTTGAATTTTTGTAAATATATATGTATATATTTACAAAAATTATATATATATGGTGATAAAATTTCTCTATAAAGGGTTTAGAGATACATGTCTTACACATATAATGTGTAATAGCTTAGCTCCATAAGTAAATTGATGTAGTTATGGTAAATTAATAGATTTTGTACTTTTCCGGGCTTTTGTGGGCCTTGTTTGTGTCTAATGTTATCATATGCTTGTCTACTGCATGGTTAACTAACTAGTAAACATTCTTTCCTTTCATTAAGTGAGAGCGCTTGAGTTTTCACTTTCCCCTTCCCAGTACATTTTTGTGGCATTCTCAGACCAACCTTAGCATACATCTGATTTTAAGTCATAGGTTTCTTTTTAAAGGCCAATCTTTTATGTAAAACCACAGGAATCAATACACAGCTCCTTCAGAGGAGCTAAAAGCTTCTCAAAGGAAATATCATCTGGGTAGCAACAGAGGGCTGTCCCGCTTTCCAAACATAGACAATCACAATCATCTAAACACACAGAAGTGCTCAACTAGGTGCCTCTGTTTTCTTTTTAAAATTACAGTCATTCACTAAAGTTCATTAAACAAATATATAAAGTTTAGTTATTTATGGCCAACACTCATGCAAATATTAATGGAAGACATAGGTTCCCAGTCCTTAAAAGCCCACATTAACTTCTATAGCCTTTAGTTGCTGCGCAGAATGAATCCTGACACTGTGGAAAAGTATCAGGGAGCTAAGTATCTCACTATGAACATTGAGAACAAGATATTACATTCACTAAGGAGAAGGTCATTGAAGGAAGTCCTGGATCCAATAAATAGATAAAGACACAGGACAAGAGCTAGTCCAGAAACAGTTTATGAGAAGATATAGCATCCTATCCATCACTAACTTCTCCCTGACAGGCTCATCTTTCCTGAACACATTGCCACGTCTGAAATTTTGAGTGGCTAAGCTTCTCTCTGTGCTTCTAATAGACAAATACACTGAGAACGGATTTCTGCTTTCCTTGCTTCTGTACCTGTAAATAATGGGCTCAGGATCATAACGCAGTCAAATGCTGACTAAAAGCCTCTTCACAAAAGAAGAATCTTGCAATAAAATTCTGCTTGTATATTTTATTTCAGTTTGGAGACAAAGAGTTTCTCCTCCAGTTTCTTCATCTAAGACTGTATGTTTGGCTAATTACAAACCAGGCACTTTGGATGCTGGAAGGATAGAATGGGCAAGAGTCGGTCAACACTGAACACCCGTCAGCTCTGTGAGCCTTACTAATCTCTTCATTGAAACACATCTTTCTTGATCTACCTAGGATTCGAGCAAACCACAGAAGCAGTCCTTCAGCCTTTCCTACCTCAGATCAAGTCCTTTTTATACTTGGCATGGAAGATGGAAATGGAAGCAGATTTCTGTGCAAAATGGAAGGTTTGATGCTTCTAAGCAATTCAGCTGCATTCTGTGGTCTCCTTCCTGTGGGCTGCTTGAGCAGATTTGAGGCATCTCTTAGGGCAAAGTGGTTTGAAAGCTTTGAGGTTTTCTTGGCGACTGAGAAGAATAATTTGACTTCTCTTGGGATAAGATCACATTCAGCAGAAAAGAGATAGTGTGTTCAAGGTCATGGATCGTGGCTCCACAGATGTTCCGTTATTCAGCACAATAGCCAATCTAAGCCTTCAAAGCTCTTCTGGCTGTTGCTGCAGGTGGTGTGGGCAGAGACATCCCCAAGGGGCCCAGAATCCTCGTGTGGACATCTTCCCTTCTTCGTGCAGCCCACTGCCCTCTCCGAAAACCACCTTCCTCTAAATCTATGTACATCTTTTCATACTAAAAGTTGTCAGTGAAATGTGACCAAGATTTGTGCACACACAATGCACATGCAAATGAATAAATAAGAGGGGAAATTCAAGGAGAGGAGAAATCATAACTGGTGCATTTCAATGCTTTAAGTGGCTTAATCATTCAGCATGCAAAATAAGCCAAGGGAACCCTGAGAAAATAACATATTCATTAAAGGAGAAACAAGTAAGGGCCTACTAGCCTGCTACTTGTAAGGCTCTGTACATTTTTGCAGATGTTCACAATGCAGAGGGAATAAAGGTATATAAAAAGCCAATGGTGGGGCTGAGTTTGGATCTCCAGTGCCTGTGGAAAAATGCCAGGCATGGTGGTGGTCTGCCTGTAATTCTACTGCCTGAGAGTCAAACCCAAGCAGATTTCCAGAGCAAATGGACTAGGTAGATTAGTCAAATCGATGAGCCGTCAGTTTTTCTTCAATGAAGAAATGTGAACAATGATAGAGGGAGACATCCTATGTTGACCTCTGGTCTCCACATGCATGCCCACACCAAGAAACACATGTATGCCCATGCACACCTGTAAACACATAAACCCATGCATACCACACATGGAAAAAGAAAACCAATGTCAAGGGTATTAAAATGTAAGAAAGAGGGCTGGAGAAATGACTTAGCAGTTAAGCGCTTGCCTGTGAAGCCTAAGGACCCCGGTTCGAGGCTCGATGCCCCAGGACCCACGTTAGCCAGATGTACAAGGGGGCACATGCATCTGGAGTTTGTTTGCAGTGGCTGGAAGCCCTGGCTCACCCATTCTCTCTCTCTCTCTCTCTCTCTCTCTCTCTGCCTCTTTCTCTCTCTCTCTCTGTCACTCTCAAATAAATAAATAAAATTGAACAAAAAAATTAAAATGTAAGAAAGACAATTTCTAGTTAAAACATGTTTTCATAACACTAGTATAACTCACACAACATCTGACAGACAAAACGTGTAAAAATTCAGAGATTTGAGGAAAAGACTAGCAAGGGGTAGAATAATAAGATGAATGAAATTCTGAGTTTCTTAAACAAGTAATACATCTTCACTAGAATCAAGATATCAGGATGAAGACAGTTCAGTGAGTAAGTGTGTTCTGGGCCAGATTGGGAGAAGTTTGACTGTAAAACAAACAAATAAACAACAGCAACAACAAAACCCTCTCATAAAGACATCAGGAACGCCCCTCAGGAGAGTGATGACTGATGGACATATATTTATGGGCTATTGCACTTCACGTATTTTGTTTTGAACAATGTGACTTACCAAAGGTAAAGATGATGAAATATGGAGAGTTAAAGAAAGCACTTTTCAGGTTTAGTGAAGAGAGAAGGAAGATAACTATGGAATGGGTATCATAAAACATTTTTATTTTTATTCCCAATCATATAGTCCACCTTGTGTTAGGGAATAGCCATTATGGATCAATGCTTTTTTTAGGGGGGGTTAAGGTAGGGTCTCACTCTAGCCCAGGCTGACCTGGAATTCACTATGTAGTCTCAGGCTGGCCTCGAACTCACAGTGATCCTCCTACCTCTGCCTCCCAAGTGGTGGGATTAAAGGTGTGCGACACCATGCCAGGCTGATAAATGCTTTCTTTAACTCTGTTTTTCCAGAATGGTGTTGGCTTATTCATATAAATAACCTATTCCTACAAATAAAACAAAGTTATATTCTATGCACCCATAAGGTGTATTCTAGTAGATTACAATAAAGGTGATTAAATACATTTAGAAAGAGACTTTATGGTCATTAAAAGTACTATGTTATTGGATCTGTAGCCACCTGGCTGGAGGTGGTGTCAGTGGCTGGATTTTTGGGTCCAGCCCTAAAGTATGATCGTGGATTTAAATCTTCGATCTAAAAATGTGCGAAGTGTCTAGTTCTGCCTGGAGTTCTTGAAGTGTGTTGTGTGGTTTTTGGCTTGGCTTATGGCTTCTTTCTCTCTGTTTCAGCCTGTGAAAGCAGGCCAGTTTTTCTTTTGTTGTTGTTTGTTTTTGTCATCATAAAACATCTCTGGGACTATAAGCTTTAACAAATATCTTTCTCTTAAAAAAAGTACTATGTTAATATTGGTAGTATTCGCATACATCTAGAATCTCAGCTTTTAAGAGGAAGAGGAAGGAAAATCCTGAGATCAAGACCTCCCTGAGCTACATAGCAAGTTCAAGGTTATCCTGAGGTATAGGAAGAGATCTGAGCAATTTAAGGCTGAGGATGTCTAGTACTCATCCAGCCCATGTAAGACCCTGGGGTTTATCCTGGGGGGGGGTATAATATCATTTAAGGTAATTTTTAATTAGCCTGTGTGCATGCCAATTTTTTTTTCTTTAGAGAAAGAATTTAACTGCAATTACAGTGTGTCTGCACACACATCACTGTGCTCCTAGTGTTGTGCATCAGAATCCAGGCTCTAGAATAGCAGGAGACAAAAACCAGCTTCACATCCATGACTAGCTGTGGTTAGGGTTAAGGTCATTAAACAAATGAATCTTACATTTCCTCCTCAGCAAAACAGAAAACCTGATGTTTATGCAGAGGTTAAGAATACCATCTTTATAAAATGTTTACCATAAGCCCCAGCCACAGAGGACATCAACCCTCCTGTAAACATCTTGTATTTGCTTTTTTCATCTAACATATCAGATTCCTCATAATTACTTCATGACAAACTGTTTTCTCTTCTTGGTCAGTTAGCATCTCCACTCTGAAAATCATAAATGTGTCTTCCTTTTCTTCTAGCATTTCTATAATTTGCAATTGCTTATTCTTTATGTTTATATGTTATTTGAGTGAAAGGTAATTTTACCTTACCTTTCCACTTGCATATCCGGTTTCTCCAACAGTATTAGATATCACAGATTTTTTTTTCACATTATTTATATACCACGTTTATTGGTGACTAAAATTTACATGTGCTTTAGACTCACATCTGTACTCCATTTTCACTATGCACTTTTAATTGTTTTCTGTGCCTAACCACAATGCTTCAACTAGTCCTGTCAAGTAAACCCTCTGTATAATTTTGGTACCTTATCCAAATTATTTTTTTCAGAAATGAAATTATAGCCTGTTATTGAAATCTATACCTACACATTGGTTTTATAATCTCTCAAGTCTTCCAATGTGAGATAATGAGTTCTACAACCCGGAGTACAAAACTTAACATAAAGCTTGAGTCCTCCTATATGGAGCAAGAGCATTTTTTCCACTCGATGGGTACTGTGTAATATCTGCCTATAAAATTTTCATCAGTTTGAATAAATCTTACATAAGCCACATTTTATATTTTCAAGACTTTCTTTTAAAACATCTACATTAATTTGAGATATACAACAATATGAAATAAAATTCAGATTGTGACTTTGCTTCCCTCCTCTAATTTCCTGTCTTGATTAAGTTTCATAGCTGAATTTGAGAGTTGAAGAATTATTTTACATTAATTTATTATTATGCATTCATTATTTATTTATTTATCAATATTGTTTCCAGATTCTTATTCCTAGTGCCTCAGCATTCACAGCACTGACTTTTCAGTCATGCACCACCATGCCCATGATTTTCTTTATATTATTCTTTCTGATCTGATAGGCTTTCCCATTATATTTGTATATGCATACTGGTAAACCATAGGATATGTTATTTTAAAATGATATTTATGTCAAATGATAAATTCTACCAATATCTGAGGTTATCAAAAACAAAAACAATAATGAGAGAAAAATAATTAATTCCCATGTCTTAATGATGCAATATAAGGGTTAATCTACTATGGAACCTGAATTCTCTTCAACCAACTCACTGGAGATTAAACTTTCCTCTAAATTCTATTTTTGTATTTAGTCTATCTTCCAGGCAGAAAGAAAGCAGTTCCTCACTGTTCCTGACCAAGAACAAGCCTGACAGATATAAAATTTCATTGAGAGTACACACAGCCACCTCCTTCCTGAACATTATGACTGACTCCTGCACTTATATTAAGTGCTAGCTCACATAAATAAATAAAACCACAATAAATTAAAAAGTTGCCCTTTAAAACAATTCAAGATGCTCAGGGATATGGTTTGTTTTGTTAAACACATATACACTTAAACATATATATATTTCTTGAGTTTGATATTGAGAGTAATGTCAAACTTCAGATAAAGGAAACAAATGTGACCAAAACAGACATTCAAAGAATCATTTCATAAATCAGTATTCTTTCTGTAAGATATGTTGAAAATGCCTCCATGTCTTTATTTCCAAAAGCAATTAATAATAGAGGAATAAATAACTAAGTTCCTCCTCTGGAATTAACGAGACTGGCAGCCTCTTTATACCTGAACTACGAGACACATGTTGACTCACATCTACCACTAACAGATGCGCTCCTCACAAGGGCAGGGGTTCTTGCTGTGCCAATTTCCAGAGCACATTCCAGGGACTGGGGAGTTCCTGGCAGATACATAGAAATATACATAGAAAAAAAATGAACAATTTGAACATGAGCCTCATAGCCTGTTTTAAAATATAAATTTCTTGTCCTTATTAGCCTCTATTCTTTTTTAAAATATTTTATTTGAGAGAGAGAAAGAAAGGCAGATATGCATAGAAAGAGAGAATGGGGCATGCCAGGGCCTCCAGCCATTGTAGATGAACTCAAGATGCATGTGTCATCTTGTGCATCTGGCTTGTGTGGGTACTGGCGAATCGAATCTAGGTCCTTAGGCTTTTCAGGCAATCGCCTTAAGCACTAAGCCATTTCCCCAGTCCTAGCTTCTATTATTTGAAACACACTATACTTTTTTAAAATTATCAATTTAAAATGGGTAGTGACAGGACGTATGATCAGGAGGCTTTTAACTTGCATACTTGGTAAAGATGGGAAAGCAGGTACTGGTTGCACATTAAATGACTGCTCAACTCTATTTATTGAAAGTTCCACCTAGGCCACCTAGGAAAAATGCTAAGCTTTCATATGGTTCCTCCAATACCACACTGCTCCTGCCTCCACACTTTGATTCCTTTCTTCTTTCTCTTGCCTGTTCCACTAGTCCAAGTTCCTAGCAGGAGCACAAGCCTGGCCACAAGATGCTACCCTGCTTAACTCTCTTTCTCAGAATTTCTCTAAATTTTTATTATACATATCCCACAATTTTATCTTGTTTTCATATGATTCCCTTGGGAAGATGGAGAGAAAAAGTCAGGTGACAGGTAGGAATGGAGAAAGACTACACATGTACAGTTATAGTATCTTTCTCAAGAACATCTCTAAGGAGGACCTGGAAGATGAAGTGACATATTGGGCATTGTGATTTAATGGTTTTCTGTTAAATACTGATGCATTAGGAGGTCCTCTTCAATGTTTAGTTTCTAAATAGGCCATATCTATCAAACAGTTCTGTCAAATGTGTTCATGTAGGTCATTCTCTGGAGACTGTCATGAAGAAGAACAAAAGGAGAACCATGGAGCTTGGCACACATCATTTTGCTTATTAGCCTGCGTGTGGGTGTGGGTGGGTGCACGTGTGAGCATGTGGTGTATGGCATCTGCACTGTGCATGTTCATGTGTGAGCAGATGCCCATGCCCACGTGCACACGTGTGCAGGACAGAGGAGAATGTTGGGACACAGAGACTCTCACTGAACCTAGACCTGTTGCTTTTTGGTCGCACCGGCAGATCAGTGAGGCCCAGCAGTTCTCCTGTCCCCACCCCACTCAGCTCTGGAGTTAGTTACAGATGTCCAATGGCCATGCCTGCTTTTTATGTGGATGTTAGGATCTAACTCAAGTCCTCATGCTTATACAGAAAGTGTTCTTACCCAGTGAGACATCTCCTAGGCTCTCTACCCACCTCCCACAGATACACACACACACACACACACACACACACACACCTCTTTTGAGACAGGGGACTTGCTGTAAAGCCCAGGCTGTCCTTAACTGTGCTTTCTCCTGCCACATTGTCCTATGTGTGGAGATTACCAATGTGTGTCATCATGTCTAGCTTGGTTAGTCCCTTTTAGGGGCATCTTATTTCCTTGTTCTCAAGACAAAATGATACATAAATAAGGTATGCATTATTAGCATTATTTAAAATAGTTCAAAAACATTGACTCTGAAGTACAGTGGGCATAAGTCCACATGTCTGTAACTCCAGGACTAAGGATACTGATGGAGGAGGGATCAAGTTGGCAGCCAATTTGGACTTTGGAGTGAGTTCCAAGTCCAGTGTGGTTACAGAATGACACGGTATCAAAAATAAATAAATAAATAAATAAATAAATAAATAAATAATGAGGAAGGGAGAGAAACTAGGTAAAGAAGATAAAAAAATTGAAAATCAGTGATCAGTAACTCTAAGAGAATCATAAAATTTTGAATACATCTGCACATTTAAAAAATACAGGAAATGTAAAGACATTTCTGTTTTGTCTGTAGCTGATAGTAGTCATCCCTGGTATAATAATAATAAAAGTACTTCATATGCTTGCTATCTTGCTGAAAAAAATCAGTGATACAAACTATGGGAAACAGAAGCTGTGAATTTATAGCGTCAAATAAAATATCTATCCTTTTCTCAAGAACTTCTCTTCCCAATAAGACTTATTAAGGAAAAAATGGAGCACTAGATACAAATACATTTACTGGCAGGTCCATTACAGACTTACAAATCAGAAAAAAAAATGCAACAATTAAAACAGACACCTAATGTGGATATACTTAAATAAACAATGGCGCACCATTGATAGAGGGGTTCTTCCCTTGTGCTGTAGTTTGAAGCCAGGTCTTAGTGAATGTCAAGCAAACACTCAACCACTGAGCTATACCCTCAGCCTAGAAGATGTCATATTTTGGAGTCAGTAACAATCACTACTGACATTCTGCTGGAGATGAGAAATATCTCCAACAGTAAGTTAAGCCAGATAACTATGGGATATATAAGCTGTATTATATGTTATTATTGTACTTATGTATGTATAACTGTATGCTTTATACAAACATATTTAAATATAAACATATTTCTAGAATGAAACAGAACAGAATGTTACCAATTCTGTGTCATATTAATTTATTTACTTCAGATCTTAAAATTTTTCTACAGTGAACAGTTTTTATAACCTGGAAAAGCTAATAAGATTAAATGATTAACTTAGACTGGCTTAGACATGTACATAAATTATCCAACAAAAAATAGTTACTTTTTACAAGTCAAGCCAATGACATATCAAACCACATCGAGCTCTGCTGAGACACAATTGCCAACAATGACATAATGTAGAACCTCCCACAGAGACCATCCTCGCTTTCACACAACACCGTGGGTTTTTTTTTTTTTAGCAATGTTTAACAGTTGGCAATGCTGAGAAGCTATAGATGAGATCATTAGTAGACAGTATTTTCCTTCACACTTGTGTCAGGGAAAATCCCTTAGCAGATCTATTTCTGAGTTATATTTTTCCCCGTGCTGACAAAGCTCCAGGCAGATTGTATAAAGCATGTATTTGCAAGAATCTTGCTCTACCAAATGGAATTCAAGTTAGTTATCACAGGATAAAGGTCATTTGTCACGGGCTTGCCCTCTGCATGGCCCTGTGTTTGGAGTATGGGAGAGATCACATGACGGCGACATGACAAGGCCTCAGACAGCAGGCCCTGAGCAACCACTTCTCTTCACATTTTACCAAAACCCAAGAAAAACATTACATCATCATCGTCGTTGCAAAGTTCACAAAAATTCAAAATGCTTTTGGGTCCAGTAACTTTCTCTCTACCACAATCTGCCAGGCTGGACACAATGGAACGATTTATTTTCCAACCAGAACCTCAGGCCTTTTCTTCAGTATTTCTTTTTTTTTTTTAATTTTATTTATTTATTTTTATTTATTTATTTGAGAGCAACAGACAGGCACAGAGAAAGAGGCAAGAGAAGAGAGAGAGAGAGAGGGAGAGAATGGGTGCGCCAGGGCCTCCAGCCACTGCAAACGAAGTCCATTCGCGGGCGCCCCCTTGTGCATCTGGTTAATGTGGGTCCTGGGGAATGTAGCCTCAAACCCGGGTCCTTAGGCTTCACAGGCAAACGCTTAACCACTGAGCCATCTCTCCAGCCCCTTTCTTCAGTATTTCTAACTTTTCACTTTTTTTCTCATTTTATTATTTATTTGCACATGGCTGTATGTGTTTGGTGTGTGTGTGCGTGTTTGTGTGTGTGTGTACCCAGCACACACGTCGAGGTCAGAGGACAACCTCACGGTATTCCTCCTCCCCTTCCACCTTCTTGCCACAGGGTCTATCTTGCTGCTACGACTGCCTGCTGTGAGCTTCCCTGGCGTCCCGGCTCTGCCCTATTGTCATAGTCACCACAGACACGTAAGAACTACCAGAGCCTTAGGTCGGGCCTTAAATGAGTGCTCAGGAATTGAACTGAGGCTGGCAAGCTTGCAAGCAGGAGCCTTTAACTGCTGAGCCGTCTCCCTGCACCCCCCCCCCCAAGTCCATCGTTGCATTTGGTTGCTGAACCACATTCGTGAGTACTGCTCTGTGTGTATGCACATATTCATGCCAATTTTCAAAACCAATAGACTCTGTGCTCTTTCTTGCAGTCGGCCTGGAGGGCCGCCCCTCCAATAGCAATACCTCACTGTGAATCCTGCTTTCCCGGCAACCCCAGCAATAAATGCAGCCTTACTTAATATCCCTTTGAGTCTCCGATTGCCCGTTATCAATTCAGTTCTAATACAATGACAGAAGTGTGGTAAATTTAGATAAAATTAACTATTCGTTGTTCGGGGGGGGGGTTCTGGCAAGGAAAGATTATATAATTTACACATAAACATCTAATGACTGGATTTGTCCCGTCCCTTCCTTCTGAGTTTACCTTAGAAAGCTTTTTACTTACATTATTTTGAAAACACTTCCACATTATGGTATAACTTCCTGGCCTTGCAAACATGCGGCATCTCCCCAGACTGCCCAGGATCTTGATTTAAGGTGAGAGAATCAATCTTCAAACATATATATATATATATATATATATATATGTTCATTCAGTTACTGAAATTACTGTGTTTTAAGGATTGGGCTTCTGTTTTAGTCAACTATTTTGTGATTTGGGATAAATCATTTCAATGCTTCAGGAGTATGCCAAGTGGGACCTTTTATTTTTCTTTATTTATTTGAGAGAAAGTGGCAGGTACACACACACAGAGAGAGAGAGAGAGAGAGATGGGCACACCAGGTTCTCCATTCACTGCAAATGATTTCCAGACGCATGTGCCACCTTGTGCATCTGGCTTACGTGGGTCCTGGGGAACCAAACCTGGGTCCTTGGGCTTTGCAGGCAAGTGCCTTAACCACTAAGCCATCTCTCCAGCCCCTCAAATGGGACTTTTTAGTGCATATTTAATTGTTTGATTCCTAACAAAATCAAGTGCGGTCAGAGTAGAATGAATGTATACATTATTGTCTGAAAATTCCCACCCTAGAAAGGAACTCTTTCAGGGTAAGGAAACTGTGCGGATCGCTTCCCCTGCTCCCGACACCACACAGAGCTCCCTGATTAGACACAGACGTACGTGATGGGTGTGAGAAGAAGACGACCGCCCTGGCTCACGGCTCCTAAAGTGTAGAACAACAAAGCAGCCGTGGCCATCCACAATCACATGAGGAGCTACAAGTAGTAAAGACTCAGAATAAAGCAGAAAGGACAGTAGGTGTGTTTCGGTCTCTCCACTTTACGAACAACAATAAACTATGCTCCCAGCTCTGAAGGATTAGAAGTCCTCAGTCAATGGTGTGCTGTGCTCTGAGTCTACAGGTGCAACATATAAATGAACATGGTGAGGAAATGTGTGGAGGGCCCATTTTAAAAATATTTATTTTAGAGAAGCAGACAGACAGAAAGGTAGAGAGAGAGAGACAGAGAGAGAGAGAGAGAGAGGCTGGGTGCACCAGGCCTCCTCCCCCTGCAAAGGAGCTCCAGATGCATCCACCACTTTGTGCATCTGCCTTTGCACAGGTACCGGAGAATCGAACCCAGGCTGTCAGGCTTTGCAAGCAAGCACCTTTAACATCTGAGTCATCTCTCTAGCCCCACCATTTCTGTGTAAGCCATTATGAGGTAGCTATGAAAGTAATTCCGAATCAAGGAATGAACCTGAGTAGGAATCTCAGGCTTATGAAGCCAGGCCTCTTGTGCGTACCTCTACGTACACAGGATCTAGGAGCTCAGCCAGAGAAAGTGGGGTCGGGACGGTGCCTGGTGTCCCGTGGTACTACCATGAAGATTCTGTAGAGACCACAACACAATTTCTGAAGGATGACTCCATATCTCTACCTTCCCTTACCTTGAATTTTCATAAGAACCCGTTCTGAAGTATAAACACTGAATAAAAATGCTTCCAAACAATGACTGTGACAGCAAACACGTGAATAAACCTATCTGCAGCAGCCCAGTATTTTACTCTGGTCTTTAATGTCGGGTTGCCTGCCTATTCTAGAGGTCAGGAAAACAAACGCTCTGTGAGATCATTATGTGTATTCCCAAACAAGCAGAAAAATAGGCGCCTTTCCAAATGCCAGACAATGAAACCTAGGGTTTTTCTTTGTACCTCACTGTAATTCGGGTGATAAAATGCTTGCTAATGCACACTATTAAAATAAACCAACCAATAAAACCAGTCTCTCATAGTGTAGTGCAAAGCCCCTTGCTGTGCTCTTAATTAACTGCTGACTTGGACGCCAAAGACACCAGTTGAGAACTACAAAGTTCTATTAGCTGTTTTACTTAAAGCTCGAAAGATCTTGGGTATTTGCCGATGAGAAAAATTATCACAGGAAACAATAGATAATACATTTTAGCCAACACTTTGGGATTTAAAATTTTAAGTGGTAAAACACTACACAATACAAACCCACTTTTCAATGGTAGGTAATGAATTGGATCCAACACGGAGTATTTCTTTTAACCAAAGTGGGTTTTTTGTTTGTTTGTTTGTTTCAATAACGGATAAGATTGGTTGATATGCATAACAGTGACTCAAAGACATTGTAAGCATTCTAGGAAATGAATGATGGGAGAATAAGAAATTCTAAGTGGTTTTCTTTTTAGGGTTATTTCATTTTCCTGTCTTCAAGAAATGAGTGATCTATAATTTGCGTGCGCATATGGTAATTATTTTTCTGTGTGTGTGAGTTGGAAAATAAAATTTGACTTGTTACCCATGAGAGCTTTTCTAAAGAAAAAAAAATAATTTCTGTAATGACTGTGGGCATGCTGAAAAGGTATGCTCCCTTCCACTCTTCCTCTTCCCCCACCCCACCCCCTCGCTCCCCCTCATTCACAATAATGGGATTAGCACAGTGTGTACTTGGGCTTCAGCGCTGTAATGCACACGGAACAATGTTGCAATCCTCATTAACTCTATTAAATAAGCACTG
Source organism: Dipus sagitta (assembly GCA_036346955.1). Lineage (NCBI taxonomy): Eukaryota > Metazoa > Chordata > Mammalia > Rodentia > Dipodidae > Dipus > Dipus sagitta. Next base: position 3,538,375 of record CM070793.1, on the reverse strand, counting down.
CACATCCACCCGGAGTTGCCCTGAATAAAAGCAACAAAACCCCTACTATTCTATGCATAATGGACTCTATTCAAATGAGGAGATTATAGCGTGGTTTTAATAAGCTACCTTGTGACCACAGGGCAGGTATTTCCACCCAGACAAACTGGGAGTTCCCCTGCAGATGCCTGCATGTTGGACTGCAGCAGAATGGAGTCCCTGATAAACTTAGAGTTGACACCAAAGGCTTGCTAAGTTTCCATTTTATTTTTCATACATGCTTTTGTGTGACACCCCCAGTCATCCCGCCTGTCTTTAAAACATTGTCTTCTTTGACAAGGTTTATATTTTTGAATTTATCTTATTTGTGTCTTTATTATTTTTCACTTACATTTTTTTCACATCCTCCCCCTTCCCACTAACAGCCTTCTTCTTCCCCATTAAGCAACCCCTATCTGACTACTGTGCTTTTTTGTTGTTTACCCATTGACTTAAATGAGGGTTGCTTGCCCCATTGTGGGTAGAGTGCTATATACTGAGGAATGGCCAACTTACCAGGGCTACACCCCTGATGAAACTTGGTTATCCCTCTCTGAGAAACCATTTGTTGGCCATTCGCTACTATGGGAGGTGAGGGGACTCTTGAGCCCTTCCCCAGTCATGGCCAAACGTTGACAGGCCCAGTCATGTGCTGAAAACCCTCAGCTGCTGCAAACTCTTAAGTGTAATGACATTTCACAACCTTCTTCCCCATCCTCCGGCTCTTACATTCTTTCAACCACTCTTGCACAAGGCTCCCCGAGCCGTGGAGGAGTGGTTTAGAGGTCCTGCTTGAAGCTAAGCACACAGCAGTCACTTATTCTTGACTACACTGCCAGCTACAGATCTTTGCATTGACTTTTGTCCACTGTACTAAGAAGCTACTCTGTGATTGAGGCTGTAGGTAACTAACTAACTTATAGAAACAAATATTGATATTTAGTAGGCATTTTTGAAATGCTGTCTGTTCAGCATAACTACAGGATTAGGTTATCTCCCAGGGTCTATGTCCCTAGTTCTAGGCTTTTGGCTATGAATTCCCTCCTCTTGACAGGCCTCAAATCCAATGAGAGTGGTTGGTTTCCACCATAACATTCAGGCCTCTATCGCAACAGTGGACATATGCTACCTGGCAGGTCAGCTGTGGAGCACACAGAGTCCCCAGCTGGGTAGAACTGCTAATGGCGTTTCTCCCCAGCAACTTGGATAGCAGTACCTTCTGGTAGGAAGAAAGCTGATTATCAGGGAGGAAAATTCCACCTTAGTTTTAAGTCCTACAAATGAAGCTTGTGGTGTCCTCAGCATTGGGGACTTAGCATCTAGTTTTGGTGAGCAAACAAGAGCAATGACAATCAACAGCCTACGTCGTTGTAGCAGCTGCCGTGGCCTCCTTCACCCACAACTCATTGGCAGGGAATCTCACCTTTGGCACTGGAATTTATATAATTAATAACCTATGGCTTCTGGGAGAAGCTTTTTCCACTCCTACAGGGAACCTAAGTTCAAAAACTTTTAAATTATATATATATATATGTATATATATATATATGTATATATATATATGTATGTATATATTTGACAAGTGGACCCAATAAAATTTCCTTGTATGGACATATACTGAATTTTGAATCTATATTTACTAGTTGATAGACATTTGACTTTTCTATTTCTTGCTGTCATTACTAATTTTGCTATACTATATTTAATTTTCCTTAGAAGCATGTTTTTAAAAAAAATTTGTTTATTTTTATTTATTTGAAAGTGACAGACAGAGAAAGAGGCAGACAGAGAGAGAGAGAGAGAAAGAGAGAGAGAGAATGGGCACGCCAGGGCCTCCAGCCACTGTAAACGAACACCAGACGTGTGCGCCCCCTTGTGCATCTGGCTAACGTGGGTCCTGGGGAATCAAGCCTCAAACTGGGGTCCTTAGGCTTCACAGGCAAGCGCTTAACCGCTAAGCCATCTCTCTAGCCCTAGAAGCATGTTTTAATTTCTCTTGTGTGGGTATTTAGGAATGGAAGTACTGACTCAAATGATAAACCTATATTTAATATTTTAAGAAACTGCCAAACTTTTGTGCTGGCCACTTACAATGTGTTAGCTTTCTTTATTTTCATGAATACTTGATGTCTGTCTGTCTGTCTTTATGATAGCCATCCCTATGACTGGGAAATGTTATCAGCGTGGTTTTTCTTTTCTTTTTTTTGGAGGGGGGGGTTTCGAGGTAGGGTCTCACTCTAGCTCAGGCTGACCTGGAATTCACTAGGTAGTCTCAGGGTGGCCTCAAACTCACAGCGATCCTCCTACCTCTGCCTCCCGAGTGCTGGAATTAAAGGCTTGCGCCACCACACCCAGGCGTGCTTTTTATTTTCATTTTCATTATGATAATGACATTCAGCATGGCTTATTTGTGTCTATTATTTCTATGGTTTAGCTTTCTTTCATTTTACTATCCATTAAATTTTCTGATGTCCCCTTTTTTCTTAAACCCATTTCTTGATCCATATGGACCATGTTGACTCCAATTTATGTGCAACTAACTGTTATATCTACCTGCTGCATGTTGATAATGGCTATTCTCAATCTACTCATCTCTATGAGGTTATTAATACTGCATTTTTACTTAGAGGAGAAACAAAGAAGTTGAAGCTTCAATGTACAAATGAATAATGAAAAGAAGTTCGAGTTTATCTTGATTTTACATATGCCATAATTAATAGTATTAATATACTACAATTACTTAAATCATTGGTAACAGTTTTGACACATGATTAGATTTGCTTGTTCTCCTATTGGCTCAAGGACAATATATTTAGCAGTGAGTACTTTAAATTCAGAGCCTGACAGTAACTATTATTTCGTTGGCTGCCTCACTGATTTTTCTTCTTTACTTTTCTCTTGAAATATAATGGCTATAACCAAGGCACACAAATACAGCACATGATCCCTCCCTCTCTTTCTTCCACTCTTGATTTTTCATCTTCTTGCCAAGTCATTAGCTAATACAGTGACTCCACATAAAGGTTCAAATGATGCTTAAACAAAAATTCACTTCACATTTTGGAGCCAAGTGAAGCCTGGGAAACAGGAGAAAAAAAAAAAAAAAAGACAAAATAGCAAGAAAAGTCAAAGTAATCTGCAATCTTGGAACAACAAGGCAGACCTTGATGGAAAATAGAAAAACATGGAAACCATGGATTGTTCAATGTGTAGTGGTGTGGCCAGTACAAGAGAAAGATCAAACTCAGAGATTACATAGTAAATTCAACTGATGAGCTTAGCTTAGCCTAGCTCTACTTTGGTTTGTTTTTATTTTAGAGAGAGCAAAAGAGAAAGAGACAGAGGGAGAAAGAACTGGCATGCCAGGGCCTCAGATACTGCAATCGAACCCCTGACACTTGTGCCACCTAGTGGGCATGTGCGACTTTGCACTTGCCTCACCTTTGTGTGTCTGGCTTATGTGGGTCCTGGAGAGTCCTTAGGCTTCTTCACAGGCAAGCGCCTTAAGCGCTGAGCCCTAGCTCTGCTTTCTAATAAAAAGTAGAAAGCATTGGCCAAACATAAATTTCGCCTTTTTCCCCTTTACTTTTTTTTTAATTCCATTTTTTTTTTTTAGGAAAGAAAAGCACACTTTTCCAGATATTATAAAGAATCAAGATGGACTTCAGGTGATGTATTCTTACTTCAGTGAACATTTCCCATGTTCCGAGGGCATTGTTTCTGCAACTCAGATTTGTTCAATCTTACTGGCTGGGGAGGAGAGTATTTGATTTTCTACTAAGATTAGGTCTGAGAAATTTTGGTGACGACACTCTTAGTCAGGCTAGCCTAAGGGTATTGTGATGCTTATTCCAATGTAAAACATTTAAAGTGAGATGAAAAGCATTTGGTAATTGTGAACACTCTTTTTTGATATGACTCAGTTTAAGAGCTCCATCTTGGCATCTTGGTAGGAAGAAAGCATATGTTAAGAGTAAATAGTTGTAGGATTATTTATCTCTGTGTGGTTTAAATAAAAGAGAATAGACCCAAATAGGACTTCAGTACTGTGGAAGCTGAGAGTTCATTACTCTCGTACCAATCACATCAATATAGTTAATGTATTCTGAAAGAGTGTGAATAAAATACATTCTTTTCAAAAGATAACAAATAACATAATTTTGGGAGAAAAGTGAACTGGTTGATCACTGATGGTCTAGCAGGTGTGTCCAACCTTTGACCATTGCTGCACAATGTTATCATCTACAAAGTTCACACTCCAGAACCGTACATGCAAGACACAGAAAAAAATCACAAAAAAATCTTAGAATGTTTTAAGTAAATTTAGTATTTTTGTTTGGGGCTGCATTCATAGTTATCCTGGGCTGTGAGGTTGGACACACCTGAAAGGGATATGGACGTGAAAATGAGATGAAAATAAACTAAAACCACATTTAACTGTTGTGACCAATTAAAAGAATCAGGAGTGTGTTTATCTCTCAGTTTCAGGAAGCTTACAAGGGCATGAGTTCTAGGAGCAGAATAATCACTTTTCCTCACTTCAGTCACTGCCACTATGATGTGGCTCATAGGTATTTCTAGGAGTTCTAAAATAACCCACAAATTTGCACCCACTATTTTCTCTTCATTCCACAAGGAAGCTAAGGAATCTTTATATAACCCAGTCATGGCACTCCTTGGCTCAAAGCTCTTCCAGAAGAAAGTAAGAAGCAGTTTAGAGTTAGAAGAGGTGCCAAGAGAAAAAGAGTAAGTAACTCTTAATTTTGAATTTCAAAGAAAGCTGACTACGCTAGCAGAGCTCCTATCAGAACCAAGAAGATGGTCTAACGCTTTTACAAGATGAAGTTCATATAAATACATAAGTATTTATAAAAATGGAAGCTTATAAAATCTGGGAGCATCAACTTTCCAGATGGCATATAGTTCTTGCTCTATTTAAACATGTTTTCCTCGTCTGCTGGCAGAAGGTGAAGTTGATTCATCATCTAAGTTAATACTTACTTGTGTACAAAACGTAGGCAAGTATATTTACTAGCCTGACTTGCTTCCTCTGGCCCGTCCTTCCCAATATAACAGGGGTGTGTGATACCCTGACGATCACTGTCAGTTACCCAGTGGACGAGCTGGTGACAGCCTCCATGATCCCACCATGCCACCCAAACTGGAGGGCTACTGACATTCTGAAGCAGTTTACAAAGCACACGCACACATGGTGTTAAGTGGTGTCACCACTGAGCATACCTCAGTGTTGCATGTTTTAGAAATCGCAATTAAATGAAAGAAGAAATGAGCAATAGCCACCCTCTTATTGTGTCAGGTATGTTTCCTCTCCTGTATCATCCAATTAAAATAATACTTTCATTTTATTGTCTCATTAAAAATTCTAAGAGGACTTGTATCTCAGTGCTAGAGGGCTTTGCCCTGGGTTGTAGAGGTAGCAGCAAATAAACTAGGCCTGGTGGTGCATGTCCACAGTCTCAGTACTTGGCAAGTGGCGGCAGGAGGTTCAGGAATTCAAGGTCAAACTTGACTATTTATTGAGTTTGCATGAGATCCTGTCTCAAAACAACAACAATAATGGGGCTGGGGAGATGGTTTAGCTGTTAAGCGCTTGCCTGCTGAAGCCTAAGGACCCTGGTTCGAGACTCAATTCCCAAGGACTCACGTAAGCCAGATGCACAAGGTGGCACATGCATCTTGTTTGCAGTGGCTGGAGGCCCTGGTGCACCCATTCTCTATCTATCTGCCTCTTTCTCTCTCTGTCTGTTGCTCTCACATAAATAAAAGTTAAACAAAAAAATTTAAAAAAAACAACAATAAAGTAAATAAAATAAAAATTTAAAACACTCTTCAGAGATTTAAGAAAGAATGATATGCTGTTCGGTGCCTTACCACTCTCTTAGAGATGCCCAGATGGCAAACAACTTCACACACTCTGACTGCCCCTTACATCGGTGCTCTGATCTTCCTCCAGCCATGCCCACTCTCCTCGTCTTCAGCCGGCTGCGTCATGGGCATGCAGTGGCTCTGGCCTTCCCTGGCTGTAGCCTGCAGATGTCTGCCTGGCTGGTTCTTCACCTACTTCAAGTCTTTATCCGGCTGTCATACATAATTTGTTGCGTCTTTGATCTTTTTCCTCCATAGATCTTATGTGTGTCTCAACATCGTAGTCAGCTACTTATAGCTCAGTACTTGTGGTCTGCTTCCCACCATGGCTGTGTGGGGCAGAGGATGGGGTTTTGTCTGCTCGGTGTCCGCAAGGCCCTGGCTGCTGCTCTACTGTGACAGGCAACTCTTAAAAGACTGTTGTCCCTGCGTATCTGAGGGCAGGTGTGAAATGGGAAAGTCTTTTCTCCTTTTTCCTGGAGAGAAGCTCTGCATCTACGGACTAAGGTCCAGCCTGAACTAGAGGGTTCATGTGAGATAACAATTCTGTCCTCTGCCCTCAAAAAAGAGAAGAAAAAAAAATGCATGTCCTTTTAACTCTTTTACACTTGAAATTCTCATCCTCCTTTAAATCACATGGATAATCTGTTGACCCCGACAATAGCCAAGAGCTATTATTATCCCCAGTTGAGAGAGAAAGCAGGAGGCTGTACGGTTTATTGAGGCTTTAAGTGGCAGAACCCGGACCGGTAAACCATGTCGTTGGCTTCCTCTTTCTCTACAGTCACAATGAACTGCAGCTCCAGCGCTGACCAAGGCGAATTCCAAGTCCATCAGAATCTTGTACTCCACTGCAGACAGGAGGTGAGCCTGGGCAATTAGCTTCTGAATAAAGACTTGGGGACAACTATTTCATTGAGGGGCTTTGGGTTAAGTCCTAGCCTTCATTTTCTTTCTATGATTTAGTTATGGGGTTTGGTTTAATATAGAGGTGCATTGGGGTCTGAATTTTTATTTTACTTAGTTGTATTTTATGATAAAATTCTTTCAACCATGCCAGTATCCAGAAAGCATACACATGAACAGAGAATTTGCTGGAACAAATCCAGGTGTTCTTAGCTTTCTGGGAATGCATTTAAATTTTTGAGGACTTTTTGTTTTTGTTGTTGCGAGACTTTTCTTTTTGTTTTATTGTGGTGGGGATGACATAATGAGAAGTATATCAGAATTGTTTTTACTAAAATGTCTTCTAGAAATATACTCATCACAATTGCATACTGCTGCCACTTCCTGCTGCTATAATTTAAAACACTGGATTTGGAAGTTCCTTTCCATTTCTTTCACCACCACCTGTGGTTGGACTTCCCTCCTTCTGCAACATTGTTTCTTCTTCGTCTTCTCTGCCATCCCTAGGGAGTCTGTGCCAGATTCCATGTCCAGACTTAACCCCCTCATCTTTGTTCTTTGCCGGGGTCCAGCCCTGGCTTGCAGGAGGGTCCCCGAAGAGAGGTGTGAAAGGGAGGGGTGCAATAAGGACTCGAAGTCAAGTTCTGGTGCAAGCTGACAGGCTAATGCTGAAGACAGCTGAGTTTCTCCATCTCTCTCTCTCTCTGCTTCTCTGTTTCTCTCTTTTTGTTCTTTTTTCTTTTTCTATTTTTTTTCCTGTTTTTCTCTGTTCTCTGTTTTTCCCTGCTTCTATGCTGCCACAGCTCTTAGCCTCAGTCTCTTATTTCCTGATTGTGTCAATGCAAGAGCATACTTCAAGAAAGGTACAGTTTCACAGAATTCATAGAAACTTTTTGTTATTCCTTTTCATCAAACAATCCCATAATTATTCACCTCAAGTAAAGTCGTCAGGCCCCTATAATGATTAACTGTTTTCACACTTTCCCCATGTATGTGCGGTCAAGCACTTGTGATTTCCTGAACTTCTACTTTCAATTAAAGGTGACAGACAAAACAACCACAAAATGGGGGTTCCCACCATTAATCACTGATCCAATAAACCCATTTATCCCTCAATCATTTATTTTGAACTTTCCTTTTCATGTCTCTCCAATACTTCGACTTTGGTCTCCCCAATTGAACTCTTTCTGACTTTGGTTGTTTTTCTGTAAGGATTCTTGGTAAAGAGTATAGTTTGCTGCAATTGCCACCATTCAGAAAAATTAGTCATAGAACAAATTTTCCATTGTTCCAGGAGGTTCATTGTTTCCTCCTAAGTGTACTGTACTCCATGACTGACTTTCTTTAAGGCCTTTAAGGAAGACAATTATCTCTGACCCATCTTCTTGTTTTTCCAATTCTATGCCAGAGCCTCTTTCAGATACACTGATCAACACTTCACGAACACCAATTTTTGCTGGAAAAGTAAATTTAGAGATTGGAACACCAAGTGAAAGACAGAGAAAGACAAACATTATACAGAAAACCACAGATATCTGTAGCATAGAGAGCCAAAGATTTGTCTATAGAGGGGCCACACTGGACTTCAAGGAAGAGACAGCTGGGCTGGAACTGTGTCATGCAGCTCTTCAGCGCTCGATTCCTCATGATCCTGAAATGGCATGCTTGCCGTCTCCGGCAGTTCTTGATTGTAAAGCTGTGTCCTTTACCAGCTGTGTCTGTACGCGCAGCAGATCCGAGGGCCATCCTGTTTAGACCTATGCAAATGGCCCGAGAGCAGAGCAGGCTGCGTCATCGTCAACCCTTATGCACACATCTCAGTGGAACCGCAAGAATAGCACTGTTTTTTTTTTTTTTTTAACATGGTGGACACACAGATGTGTAAGGAATGAATTAAAAACTGTACTGAGATATTTAAAGAATGATCTAAGGAAACAGCACTGTGTGAGGGATGGGACTCCATAGTAGATGTCTGTTTGTCATGCACAAGGTCACAGGATTCATGAGAACCCACCACAGTGTGGCTTCCAGGAAATCGTGAGAGGGGGTGGCTCTGGGAAGTGCCTGCTGGCTCCTCGTCAAGTCCCCCAGCACTCCTCACCCTTCCTCAGTTCCCTCCTCCACTCCCAACTAGCAATCAAGATGGCTTTGAACCATGACAGGCTATTCCTGTCAAGTATGGTTAAGTATGTTAGATGTGGAGTACATCTGTAACATGCTGGGTCGGGATCTCATTGTACTTTAATTATATAAGTAATCCTTCTCTGATGAATAAACGCATTTTCTGTAGTAAACTATTTTTTCCCTTTTTTCTAGACATGCTTTTATAAAATTTGCCCATTACTAAACACTATGGTGTTTAGAATGCATAATTTGGCCTGCACTGATAATATGTTTATTTGTTAGGTCTGCATCTTAATTTCTTTTATTTGCACAAGTTGAGTATTAAATGCCCCCCTTTTTAAAAAAAATAATAAGAGGTGTTTTTTTTCAATTTTTTTTGTTTATTTATTTATTTGAGAGCAACAGAGAGAAGGAGGCAGAGAGAGAGAGAGAGAGAATGGGCGTGCCAGAGCTTCCAGCCTCTGTAAATGAACTCCAGATGCGTGTGCCCCCTTGTGCATCTGGCTAACGTGGGTCCTGGGGAATTGAGCCTTGAACTGGGGTCCTTAGGCTTCACAGGCAAGCGCTTAACTGCTAAGCCATCTCTCCAACCCTAATAAGAGGTTTTTGACCCAAGTTTTTTGTTAAGTACTTTTTGTGGGATAAGTAACAGACCGATATATTGACTTAGGGTAAGTTTGATTAGCAAAATTAATCTTGTTTGAAAATAACTTGATGACATAAGTTATTGAGTATTTCAAAACATTTAAAAATTACAAATCCTTAAATTGGGGAGCCAAATACTTAATGCCATATAAACTAAGTATATTTTGATATATGTTTTACAGGAATTATATATTAAGTTATGTTTTCCTAAAGAAAAATTAGGTGTTTATTCTTCAGTTAATATGAATTATAGTTCTCTATTTTGTTCTGAATCTACAACTTTAGAAATCTTCCACAAGACTTTCTCCATGGAAAGTTAATGCCTTAGTTAACATTTCATGGTTAAACTAATCATTTACACTTGATTTTACTTTGATTTCAGCTTAATTAAGTTTCTATTATGATTAGAGGTTTTGGAGACAATGGAATCTCTGAAGTATACTTTTCCTTCATATTAAAAAATGTAATTCTCACTCTAATTGTCTTGTGAGTCCTGGGCTTTTCTCTGTCTGTTTCACTGTTTTCTCTCAGAAATTAGAACAATTCCAGGCATGAGGGGCCACTCCACTGGCCCACTGAATGGACGGGGCAGACTGTCTTTTACCTTGGGTAATGAGGGGTCAGAAGAAACTCTCAAGCTGCTAAGCAACGTGTCCACCCCTATCACAGTTTGGGTTGCAAATATTTTTTTATCACTATTCTAAATGAGAGAACAGAAACATCCAGGAATAGAGGTGTTTGTTCATGATGACAGAGCTAATAAATTGAAGCGTTAGGATCAAAGAATTAATTCTGTCTGTTCATAATTTATGGCTTCTAAGCTTCAACTACTCTGTTACCACACGCTGCATAAGATTGTTGAGACCAACCGACATAAAATGACTTGAAGAAAGTTTTTAAAAATGATTAAAAAAATGTTCCCAAGCTAATACCATTAACTTGCTTTTTTTTAAATATCACACCCCCCCCAAAAAAATGTGTAAAGGATAAGCACGAGGATCAGGAGGAACAGGCAAGAAGGTTGGCTATATGAGCGTGACTTCTGGGTGCAGGTTGGAGTGTAGGCAGAAGCCAGGGCCAGGTATCTGCCTTTCTGCCTTTGGTTTCCATTTAAGATCTCCAGGATACTTGAACAGAACTTCACAGAACTTCAGCATGTCTACTTGTCCATACATGCAGCAAAAATGCATGGCTACTCAAATATGTGCTAGCCACTGAATTCGGGGTTCGATAAATAGTTCTGAGTTCAGAAAGCTGACAAACGTGTGTGTGTGTGTGTGTGTGTGTGTGTGAGAGAGAGAGAGGTTGTTTATGTAGTTAGAAACTGAGAGAAAAATAATCTTTATCTCTTGGATTTATGGCTGATGTTTTAGTTCAAGTACAAAGTATCTGGCTAGCATGTTTCTAGTGCTTATTTCTATCCTTATTTTACAGGTAAAAAAAAAATTGGTGTTTTACAGACATCAGAGGACAAGACTCAAAACAAATGCAGACATATTCAGGATAGGAAGTTCTTCAGTACTATTCAATATCAAAGAAAACTAATTCCTTAGGGAAGAAGAAATTCAGGAAAAGGACACAGAATTAAGTGACAAGGAGGTATGCCTTTGGTCTTATTTTGGATTTTTGTTCTTTTCTCTTTTTATTTTCTCTCTCTCTCCCTCCCTCTCTCTTTCTTGTTTGTTGTTGTGGCTGTTGAGACAAGGTCTCATGTTGTAACTTTGGTTATTTAATATGTAACCCATCCAGGTTGGCCTTGAACTTGCAGCAATCCCATCCCACTGCCTCAGCCCTAGCCTCCGATGCAATTAGAGGTCCGTGAGCCTCCATATCCACTTTGGATTTCTATTTTTTACCACACTGCTTCCTCACCCATACCTCAGTTTATTAAAGAAATTCTAAGTCTAAAACCAAATTCTGTGTGTAAGTATCTCTGCTTCTAGAAACCATTAGTTTCATTGAGCAATCATAAATAGTGTTTATCTCTGTCATGCTGTTCAAACACAACTTAGTAAGAGGCTCTGCTTTTCCTTGCTTGTGATTTCAAAATCCCTAGTAACTACCCAATGGCTACTTAGACACCTAGCTGTGGAGGCAGGTCTGGTGTTCAATGAGTGACAGCAGGGGTGTGCATTCATAAAATGTTGATATGTTATACTGCAGGAATTTCCCTTTCCTTCCAAAATAATCCCATTTTTCTCATGTTACAACCCAAAGGAACATATCTTTTCTCCTAATGAATCCTCTGGAGACCATCTATGATGGTTTGATTTAAGTGTCCCCCATAAACTTATGTGTTCGATGCTAGGCCCGCAGCTGGTGGCAATTTGGGAATTGAAGCCTTCTGGAGGTGATGTATTATTGGGCTTATGGGTGTTATGACCAGCTTCCCCTTACCAGTGTTTGGCACACTCTCCTATTGCTGTTGTCTGCCTGATGTTGGCCAGTGGGTGATGTCCACCTTCTAGTCATGCCATCGTTTTCCCCTGCCATCATGGAGCTTCCCTTCTAGTCTGTAAGCCAAAATAAACCCTCTTCTCCCACAAGCTTCTCTTGATTGGGTGAATTCTGCCAGTATCACAAAGCTGACTGCAACACCATCCCAGGTACTTTTATATTGATTAGCAACTGAACACATGACATGCAAAACTATGCATGTATGCACCACCTTGTGCATCTGGCTTACTTCACAGGCAAGCACCTTAACTACTAAGCAATCTCTCCAGCCCCATGGTTTTTTGTTTTGTTTTTATTTTTTTCAAGGTAGGATCTCACTCTAGTCCAGGCTGACCTGGAATACACTATGTAGTCTCAGGTTGGCCTCAAAGTCATGGTGATCCTCCTACCTATAACTCCCTAGTGCTCGGATAAAAGGCGTGCGCCACCACGCCCGGCTACCTCTTCAGTTTTTCAAAGGCTAAGTATACAGCAGATTCTGATACAGAACATTAGGATATGTGACTCCATCCTGAGGAATGATGCTCAGGGGTATAATGAAACCAGACAGAGGTGGCAGAGGCGAGAGAGACAGAGAGCGAGCAGACAGACTGAAGAATTTTCACATACTGGACCAGTTCGATTATCACACCCTTTAAACATTTCATCCAGTGTTTTCTATTTCTTTTTTTTTAACTGAAGAAAACTAAACAGCAACAACAACAACAAACTGGGTCTAGAGCAAAGCCTCAGCAGTTAAAGGCACACACTTGCAAAGCCTGAATGCCTGGGTTCCATCCCCCAGCACCCGTGAAGAGCCCGAAGCACAAAGCGGTTCATTGATCCGGTGTTTCCTTGCAGTGGCAAGAGGCTCTGGATGTCCCATACCCTCTCTTGCATGCTCTCTCTCTCAAATATATATATATGTGTATATATATATATTTTTTAAATTTTTTTGTTATTTTTATTTATTTAGTTGAGAGTGACAGACAGAGAGAGAAAGAGGCAGAGAGAATGGGCGCGCCAGGGCCTCCAGCCACTGCAAACGAACTCCAGACGCGTGCGCCCCCTTGTGCATCTGGCTAATGTGGGTCCTGGGGAGTCGAGCCTCAAACTGGGGTCCTGAGGCTTCACAAGCAAGCTCTTAACTGCTAAGCCATCTCTCCAGCCCTATATATATTTTTTAAATCCAGAAAACAGTGTGAGAAAGCACACCACCCATTGGCCCAGGCAGTAAGAGTCACTACCACAGTGGCCATGGACGGCATCGAGTTCGATTCTGCAGCTGCTGGCGCGTCGCCAAGCCTGTGTGGTCAACTCCACACCTGCCTTTCTGACTGTAACCTCCTCGGTTTCTTTTTCTTCTGCTGCTGAGCCTTCTGCTTTCTTGACTTCCCCTCCCTCATCTCCAGTGATGGACGTAGCTGTGTCCAGTCTGGAACTCTGGATGTCCGTTGATCTTGGCACAGGGGGTCAGCTGCTCCAGCTCAGCTGGGCTACTTGCCATGCTTTGGTGGCTTTTCCCGGAGGCCACTGGTCTGGGTCTCCAGTTCCACCTCTGTGTTCCCCGCTGTACCATTTCCACCCCACCGCATGGGTCCCTTCATTTTTGCTCATTGAAACACCAATCATATGCCATACATTTCTGCCTCCACAAAAGTCCCCTTTTCTTTCCTTTACAGCTTTGATGTTTGTACTCACATTTCTCTGTCTTTTAAGTTCCTGGATTTTAAAAGGATTTATGGTTCTTTTTGGAAAGTGAATACCCAGCTATTTTTTTTTTGTGCTTCTTAGACGTTATTTTTCCCTTCAGATTTTATCTCTGCTTCCTTCACTGTTTGGGGCATATTGACTTCTTATTAACGATGTCTAATAAAAATTGGCCACTCCAAGTCTGAACAAATGGCGCTTTTACAGTGCAGGGTGACCAAATTTAACATACATTCTAGGTTATCTGCTCAGATGAGTAAAAAATTAGAGAACACCAAGAACTGAATGTGACTGGCACTGTCTCAGCCAAGAATTGCCTTTCTAATTCTATTTGGGGTTGGCTAATTTGATAATTATTTGCATCTTTTAGGATATATCTCCACTTATTCTAGACTCCATGATAAATTTCAGCTGGGATTTTCTTTTTTTTTTTTTTTTTGGTTTTTCGAGGTAGGGTCTCACTCTAGCCCAGGCTGACCTGGAATTCACTATGGAGTCTCAGGGTGGCCTCGAACTCACGGCGATCCTCCTACCTCTGCCTCCCGAGTGCTGGGATTAAAGGCGTGCGCCACCACGCCCGGCTTCAGCTGGGATTTTCAAATGCATATTAAAATTACCATATTATATATGTACTCTATCTCCTATGTTATTAATATAATGTAATTCTCTGAATATACATGCTTTATTTTTTCTATGTGTGAGTATAAGTGTAATCATGCTCATGTATGTGCAAATAGATTTGTGTGTTGGATATATGTACACATGTGTTCTTGTGGAGGCCAGAGGACAACCTGCAGTGTCAGCCTTAGGGACACCAACCGTCTCCTTTGAGGCAATGCCAAAGAAGCTAGACAGGCTGTCCAGCAAGCCCCATGATCCTCTTGTCCCTACCTTCCAGTCATGACATTAGAGACATGTGCCACCGTGTCTGGTATTTTTTTCCTGGGAATCAAACATGGGTCCTCCTGTCTGTGAGACAAGCATGTTAATGACTAAGCTATTTTTGAGCCCCCATTCCTGAGTTTAAATGCAAACACACTTGTATTATTTTAATATTTCTTGTTTTAGTTTACTTAAAGAAGCTAGGGCCAGTTTCCCCAAAGGTGAAATCTTACTTTTTAATTCTATGCATCTGAAAGTCTCAATGACATTCATCTCTAGCAATACCAATCTTTAAATGCTAAATATATTTTGTTATCAATTTCACTAACACATTCTTCAGTACACATTTACTTAGGGATCTTCTGTTAGGACTTAGGCACTGTGGTTAGGGACTAGAGCACAATGGTGAGACAATAGACCTACAGAAGGCTTCCACTCTATTGTGGCATGTAGAGTTCAAACATGCAGAACACAAGCCTATTATTTAAATAAACCGTAAATCCTCAAAATACTGTTAACATTCATGGAAAAATATTATCTCCATTTTACAGTTAGAATGCATGGCTCCTTTTTTCTCCGTTGAAAAATATGGTAATATCATACAATCAAGAAGAGTATGCTTCCTCCTCCAAAAGAAACTTATTATATAAACCATGCACCAGAATATATTATTCCATTACATATAGCTTTTAGATGAATTGTTTAGAATTCAAAGCTCAAGAGATTCTATAAAAAGGTGTCTGTAGAAAGGACAGGTGTACAGAGACTGGGGACTTTTCTTTGCTCTGGTGATTAAAAAAGCATCCTTCTTGAATTTTGGCTACAGAATTACCATGAGAAATCCAAGACAATTCCCTGGATTCTTTGGGAAGATTCAATGGGAAAATGTATGAGCTTAATTTTGGCTTATTCAACATCATTTATTGACTGGGTATCAGCAAGCTAGTCCCCACGCTAACCGGAAACTTTGTTATAAGAATAGAAACCAAATCACAGACTCTGATATTCACTCTGAAGCAGGAATGAAGCTTTAGTTTGACGTCATAGGAAACGGAGTTATTCTACATAAAAGGCTGAAGTTGGAGAGTACATTTTAGTCTTGTTTTGCGCTAAAATAGCCTGCTATCTATCACCCTTTGTGCAAAACAATAATGCTCAAAAAAGGGGCAAAGAGCTGCTGTTCCTTCAAACTGAAATTGTCTGTATTTTTTTGCTTCTTTCACATCCGTACTTCCTGAAGACAAAAATCATGCCAACTTCAGTGGCATCAAAATATGAATAAATGACTGCCAGCATAGCTAAGTGTGGTCTCTGTGCGTGACGTGGCTGTGACAGATTCCGCTTCAGTGATGCGTCCGCAGGCCACTTTCTTTGTCCTTTTGCACAGACGAATAAGAGATTAAACAGTTTCCATGACCTACAGAAAGGACACCATTTAATTATCATGCTAATTTCATGCACTGGATTTACTACTTTCTTATTAGTTAATGAAACAGATTCCAAAATATTATGTGTGATGAAAAGAAGATGCCCTCTGGTGACAGAAGTTCATCTGTTCAAACAGCTGTGAGGTCCAGCAGACAGTCTTGGCCAGCTTATTGTTTTGTGACTATTTTTTCTTCAGAAAATGTACTACTATGTAGCTCACACTGGGTTGGAACTTACAGTGTACGTTGAGCTTGCTTAGAAGAACTTGAAATCATCCTGTCTCGGCTTCCTCAGTGCTGGGGTTAGCAGTATGAATAGTACACCTGGAAGCTTTCCCACCGTTCCTTGAAAGCTGATAAATATCAATTACAATTAAATTGTTGGATACAACTACATTCTGTCTATATTTTATTTTTTAAAAAAGATTTAATTATTCGTTTATTTATTTGACAGAAAGAGAAAGAGAGAGAGAGAGAGAGAAAGAGGCAGAGAGATAGTGTGTGTGGGCATGCCAGGGCCTCCAGCCACTGCAAACAAACTCCAGTCACATGTGCCACCTGGTTTACACGAGTACTGGGGAATCACACCTGGGTCCTTAGACTTCACAGGAAAGTACCTTAACTGCTAACCTATCTCTGCAAACCCTTAACTATATTTTATTGATGAATCCATTTTTATAAAAATTTTCAGAGTATGGGCTGGAAAGATGACTGAGCGGTAAGGCATTTGCCTGCGAAGCCTAAGGACTCAGGTTCGATTCTCCAGAACCCATCAAAGCCAGAGAGACATAAAGGTGGCCCATGTGTCTGGAGATCATTTGCAGTGGCTAGAGGCCCTGGTGCAACCATTTTCCTCATTATCTCTCTTTCCCTCTAATAAATAAATAAATAGATAGATAGATAGATATCTTTAAAAAATTGACAAAAAGATTTCCAGAGTAGATACTCTCTCAAGTCAAGTAACTAATGTACTAACAATCTACTAACCTTTCAAATAGGCCCAAATGAATTAACTAAACAAAATTCTAACCTCCTGGGGTCAGAAATACAGATTGTGTGCTTTTTGAACAAGTTCTATAATGGTTTTGGTGAGCTCAGGCTAGAGAGATGGTTTACCAGTAAGGTGCTTGCCTGCAAAACCTAAGGATCGGTTCCCAGAACCTATGTGAACCAGATGCACGGACTGGTGCATGTGTCTGGAGTTCGTTTGCAGTGGCTAGAGGATCTGGCAAGCCCATTCTCTCTCTCTCTCTCTCATAAATAAATAAAAATTTTAAAAAAGTTTGAGCTCAATACTGGCACAGTAATAATCTAGAACAATCACGCATATGGAAAGGAGATAGATTTGGCTGTGTTTTTGGGAGGTCTTTACAAACTCCTTTCTAATATATAAGAACTTAATCAACTGAAACCCCATCTTTGACTGGGTGATTTAATTTAAAATTTGAGCTTGCAGCACCAAATAGTGCAGAAAATGATCTGATCTGACTTCTTTCCTTTCTTTCATTAATAAACCACATCTCTCACTCCTTACAAAATAGCTTCTTGAGATGCTATAAATACTGTGTAATGTGCATATTTAAGCTATTAACTATGTTAAGCATATGCACAGATCCATGATACTGGCAGCACAGTAAAGCTAATGAACACAACCATTACAAGTGTGTTATGCCTTCTAACACCTTACACCCTCACCCACCCCTCCTCCCGGCGCCAGATAACAACTGGTCACCATGGACTTGTTTGAATTTTCTAGAATCTAATTTAATACTTCATAATTATTTTGGGTTCCATCCATGTGATCATATGTGACAATGGTTCATTCATTTCTAGTAGAACTCAAAGCATTCCATCATATGAAAAAAACCACTTTTGTTTGTTCATCCTGCTAGGGATAAAATTTTGGGTTGTTTTCAGCCTTTTCATTTATAGTAATCCTCATAATTGGGAATACAGTGATATAATAATCCTTATAATTGTTACAATATCTAAACCACCTATCCAGACTGGGTCAGAAAAGGTAGCGCCTATACATGCATTCTGAGTTTACAGAGGATAATACAATGATTTTTGAATGAGTTGTGAAGATCATCCACCAAACTTTATAAGTTCCAGGAATGTAGGGCACAGCATTGATATGGGTAAGTATAAAAGATAAGAAAGAAATGACCTCTTTTGTTTCTAAATAGCTAAGGGAAACCTTTCATGTTTTAATTACTTTAATACAGTTTGAGTAGTGCCCTATATTCCTCCATTCTTCCGCAGTGATTGGAATGTTTAAATCACTTATCAATTTGTACTTTTATTCAAAATACAAAATTTGTAAAGGTGAAAGGTAAAGGACTTCAGAAAGAATTAGGACAAGTTTTACCTTTCTTTTTAGAGATTTCACTCAGTCAATAAACAGCACTTTTCTTTTTTCTGATGATGCATCTTAATTGCATAGTATCAGCATGGTTTGCTGTTCATTAGAAACAATTATAGAATTGCTGTCTTCCCACAAGTAAAATGACAGAGGACTTCTATTAACATTTAATAAAGTGTTACAAATGACACGGAGTGAATTAGGGCTTTCAGTTATTAAGAAAATATAATATTAGTTACACATGCTCATAAAATAACAAAGGTATTTTAATTCAATTCGATATATCAATTTTTATGAAACAAATAGCCTTCCACAAGCAGCATTACATTAAAGGGGCTTATACCCCTTTGCTGTTTTGTAGGAATCTGAGTAGAATTCCATAAAAACGGACCAAGCAAAGGAAGCTCACTGAGACTCCACAACTTCCAATCTAAGCTTCCAAATTTCCCCTCCTATTCATCCTTTAATTCTCAGGACAAAATTTAAGTTCAGCTGGGCATGGGGTGCATGCCTTTAATCCCAGTACTCAGGAGGCTCGCTGTGAGTTCAAGGTCACCCTGAGACTACATAGTGAATTCCAGGTCAGCCTGGGATAGGGTGAGACACTACCTTGAAAAAAAAAAATTAACCTCTCTTCAAATTTCATTATTGTCTGCACTTATGAATGCCTTCCTTCTGTAAAATACTGCGCTCCTCTCCTCTCCTCTTTCTTTCATATTGCTAGAGATTTGAACTACGTTCTTAGGGGGGAATGTGGTAACTGAGGAGAGGAGACTCTAAGCAGGAAGACTGCGTGGCTGGAATTGTGGTCATAGGGAGTTGAGGCTGGCAGTTGAGAAACTTCAAGGAAGAAGTAGGGAGTTGTAAGCTGTGAACATCTAGAAGATAGGACCCATTCATACTCCCTCTGTGCTCAGTGACACACGTGTGTACTGGAAAATGACGGAGTTTGGATTTTACTCAATAAGGAAAGAAAAGAATATTTGCAAAGTGACAGTCAAATTAGAAAAAATTGAGGTTTATCTTGTTTAAGGTCATTAAAAAGAAGAGCCAGATTTTCTAGATATGTTTCTGAAATATTTTATTATATAAAAAGTAGAAATAGTAAAGATACAAACAAAATTAAAGTTTTTGTACATTTTAAACTTTGTAGCAGATTTTCATAATTACATTTATTGCCATCACTTGGCAATATAATAAGCATTGCCTACCCTCAATTAGCTTTTATTTTAACTTCAAGCAACACCCCTGGAATGATAATTTTTCATAAGAAACTTGTACCATACACCTGAGCAGGTGTTTTCTCATTCTGCCCAGCTCCTGATGACTAGCTCAAGCTGGGAAATAGCAAGCATGCACCGGAGTTTCTCTTGGATTGAAAAAAAGCTGTTCACATTTGCCTATTACCAGTGTCATATTAGTTCATCATATAGTTCATCAGTGGTATGGACTTTTTAAAAATGTAAACAGTATATATAAAACAGACATTGTTTCTTTAGTAACTTTAGACTTACAGAGGAACTGCAAAGATACTACAGAAATTTATAACACATGCTCTACATGTAGAGTCTCCTGCTAGTATATTTAATCATTATCTTAAGAAAGTAACATTGTTTCAATAATCTCAATCAAACTGCAGACTACGTGGATGTTTCCCACTCACAGACTCATTCAGGATGCCATCCATACTAGTTGCCATGCCTACCAGGTTTCTTGGGCGGGGGATGACGATCAGACATTTTGTAAAACGTCCTTCAATTTGGACATGACTGATGTTTTCTTACGATAAGACTGAAGTTACATGGGCTTATATGTGTACTGCACAAGGGGTATGACCTCCCCAGTGCATTATGCTGGTAAATGTATTTCTGTGCATTATTACTGGTGATTAGTTGATATTCTGCTCTGTTTTTCTAAAGTAAAAGTAAATTTCCATTTCGTAGTGAATAAAAATCTTGGGTTGGGCACTGAGACTGAAAAATAATCCTTTTTTTTTCCTTTAAGATCTAGCCACTAGTTTCAGCATTCATCGGTGTGCTTTGATTTTTTTTTCTGTAATTCGAAATATGTAACTGGAACATATCTTTGAAATCTTGTTATCTAAAAAGCTTAAGATGTATTTTTCCCTATCTATGGCAATGAAAACAAATGTTGGGAATTTCTCTTGAGCATAAGATCTTTCAGGTTGCTATAGAAACTGAGTAATGATGGAGAAGATTAATAACACTTTACATTCTGCACATTGTAGAAAGGAATTCAATAGATTCTTTTCCTTTTTAATATATTTGACTATTTGATGGGAAACCATGCATCATTTTCCCTCATGTTGATAGCTAAAATTCAGAATTTCCAGCATCTGCCTACAGTGGAACAGTATAATGTTAGCTTACAGCCTCTTGATTTATTTCATATTTTCAAGCTTATTATTTTCCATTCACTCTCCTAATGATAAATATTCATTATATAAAATTTATTAAATATTCACTATGTTTCAAGCCACATAAATAAAATTTTGCTTATTGCCTGCACATCTTGTAACTAAACATATGTTATCAAAAGGAAGAAGAGTGCAATTTATTGTATAAGGAAGCTAGCTTACATTGTGGAAAAAAGATTTTGTGTTTAAACGTGATGCAACACTTAAGTAGATGAAAATTAATGGTTGGAACAGACTTTAAGTTACTTGGCAGTTTATTTTTAACCAACAATATTTTTATATTTTGTTAAACTAACAAGTGATGCTTCCAGAAAGTAGCTACAAATGCAATAAAACTTTGATAAACAGGGGCTGGAGAGATGGCTTAGCAGTTAAGGTACTTGCCTGCAAAGCCAATGGACCTAGGTTCAATTCCCCAGGACCCACATAAGCCAGATGCACAAGATGGTGCATGCGTCTGGAGTTCATTTGCAGTGGCTGGATGCCTTGGTGTGCCCATTCTCTCTCTCCTTCTCTCTCCCTCTGTCTGACTCTGTCTCTCTCAAATAAACTTTTTAAAAAAATCTTTGATAAACAATGACAACTTTTTTAATCAGGTTTCATGACAGGAATAAACCCAAAATTATAAGAGCATGTGCACAGTAAGATTTAAAATCTTTGCATTTCTTCTACGACCATTACATTTCTTCTGACCCTTTCTAATTGCAATTACTCACTTAGAGTGCTAAATATTTGACCTAATGCCTACCCTCATGTAAAAATATATGTAGGCATCAATGAGAACAAGTCTGTTTATGAAGACCCATCATACTGAATGACTACAAAATTAACTTTGAAAACATATGCACTCATAATGTGCTATTATAGAATCATTAATCTCCATTGACTTTTTCTAGCATGTCAGGAGAAATTAAATAACTTGATTTTTTAAATAGCAATTTAAAATTTTGTTTTGTTCCTTCAGCATACTACACTAGCTATCAGCTATATTTACAAATTTCCCTTCCCTTCCTTTGCTGTTTTCATCCCTTCCTTCTTGACTCCCATTCTCCCCTTCCCTCCCTCTGTGCCTCCCTCATTTCCTTCCATCCTTCTTCTCATTTTTCTTTCTTCCTTTCTTCTTTCTTTTTCTTATTCCTCTCCTTCCTATTCTTCTTCCTTCTTTTACCTCTTTCCTTCCCTCTTCTCCCTTTCTCACTCTCCTTGCCTTTCCACTTTCTTTCTTTCTTTCTTTTTTTTTTTTTTGAAACAGAATTTCTTCTAGCTCATGCTAGCCTGGAATTCACTATGTACCTTAGGCTTACTTTGAACTCATAGGAATCCTCCTGCCTCAGTCTCTCATGTTCTGGTATTAAAGGAACGGGTCACCACAACTTGCTTACCTGCAATTCAATGTTAAAATATGCAACATCTCAAAGTTATTATAGAGAGGATGGGGGTGGGCAGTGGGGCAAGGGAAAGAAAAAGAGCAAAATACAATGACATATGTATGAAAATGACACAAACTCGTCATAATGCATAGTATATTTAAAAAGGTAATAAAAAACTTCCCACTACCTAAAAGTTATTCCATTACAAACTTCTTGTGGATTGTTTGTTGTTTAAAGGGAGCTTTAATTGCTGAAGTTAACTTACAACTGAGAATTCATTCAAAGATGGCCAGACTTCTGTTTTATAGAGAACATCTGTCTTAGTCACATAATTTCAGAGTTTGAGGAGTCACATGCTTGTTGAATTGATTTGCAATAACATCAGTGAATTTCAACCCCAAGAGCGTGAACACGGAATTCTTCTCAAACGTCTCAGGATAACATGAGTTACTCTGAGATATCATCATCATCTAGCTTGGTATTTCCTTAGTCTATTTCAGAAATTTTTGAATAAAATGAACTTATGAAATCATTTGCCTAATAAAAGTTTGAAGAAAAGATGAAAAATGAGGAAAAAGTCTGTCATATTGAATTTAACATCTCTGTTTCTGATAAAATGTTATGTAATTTTCATGACTGACAACCAAGCTTATTATTATCACATTTAAATTAAATATATTTTAGATGGCTATAACAGTGAAACTTTTACATGATATACTCTGAATGGAAGAATTGTTGTAAGACATTAGCTATTAAATCAAACATGCTTTTGTAAGAATTATACATTTATAATTCAAACATATTTTTAGATTTTCAAAACACCTGATTTAGATCAATCTAATGCAATACAACCATCATTTGGTTCTAGTTTGCTAAACTGGAAAATGGACTATTTAATCTGGTGTTATTTAATCTGTACTTATCTGCATATATTAAAAAGCAGAGAGCTATGGCAGACAATGCGAATTTTGGAAGAAGTTAATTAAATGTAGAGAATGACTTTAATTAAAACTGAGAGTATACTAGAAAGCATTCCATTCTCATATTTGTTTCCTCATCTCTCAACATAGATGTGTAAAGACAATGCTACTCTGGCACAGAAAGTGATCCAAATTCTTAATATAACTTAATATAATATATAAACCATCCTGTTTATTAGTGAAAAATTATGATGTTTTTGAAGGCTTTTAATAAATAAAATGTGAAGCCGGGCGTGGTGGCGCACGCCTTTAATCCCAGCACTCGGGAGGCAGAGGTAGGAGGATCGCCGTGAGTTCGAGGCCACCCTGAGACTCCATAGTGAATTCCAGGTCAGCCTGGGGTAGAGTGAGACCCTACCTCGAAAAACCAAAAATAAATAAATAAATAAATAAATAAATAAATAAAATGTGAGATGGAATAAACTACAGTCAAAGTGCATTCTGAGGGCTGGAGTTAGGATCTCTGGGACCTATGAAAAATGTCAGCATGATGTGTGCCCCTGTTATCCCAGTACTGGAGAAACAGAGATGATTCTTAGTGTTAACTGGCTAGCTAGTCCAGCGAACTTTCGTTCATTGAGAGACTTTGCCTCAAAAAATAAGATGGTGAATAGCTGAGGGGTACATTGTCAAACTCTGGCCTCCACACGACACACGCACACAGACATGTCAATCACATACACTTAATAAAAAAGAAATACTTAAACCTAATTAGCTTTTCTGCCCATACTAAATAAAATTCAGTTATTGTTCCAAATTATATACGTATTTGATCGAGAATAATATGGAGTCATTGCACCTCAAATAAACCTATAGAACAATCTTAAATTGCTTATTTTTTCTATTCAAAGTGAAGTGAACATAAAGACAAAATCAGCTTCCATCTCTGTAGGATATTTAAACAATGACAATCTTCATGGCCGCCTCGAAGAGTCTTTACCTTCAGCAGTGCAGGGATCATGGCTGGCATGTTCCAGAACTAAGGTGATTCAGGGAGGTTGGTTTTATTTAGCCTTACTTTGGAGTAAAAATACATAGTCAGAAAAGTTACGTTAAGTAAAACTGATTAGTGGGAAAATACTAGAGTCGGAATAAAAAGTGGAGCTATCCATTCTTCAATCAGTTGATGCATCCGTTTGACATTAAGTATCTAATTTATTTAGAGGACAAATTATGATAAAATAAGTTATGGTCCACCATGTTTAAGGATGACCAGTGCCCCCTGGTGACACTGACCGGAAGGCAAAGGTGGAGGAGGGAGGAGAGAACACACTGTGAACCTCGGTGTAAGAGGCACGTGAGGGAGCATTAATCAGGCAGAGCCAGCCCTACAGGAGCGTGAGTAGAAGGGAAAGTAGAGAATGAAAACACAGGCGTTAACGCCAGGAGACAGAGGACAGTTCAACTCAGTCTGCCTTCTGTGCTCCCATGTCTGCCATGTACCTGTTCTTAACCTACATGGGGGAAAAAAAAAGCTATGAAAGAAAGAAGTAAGGCTGGAGAGATGGCTCCGCAGTTATGGTGCTTGCCTACGAAACTTAAGGACCTCGCTTCAATTTCCCAGTACCTATGTAAGCCATGAACGAGGCGGCGCATGTGTCTGGAGTTGGTTTGAAGTGGCTGGAGGCCCTGGTATGCCCATTTTTTCTCTCTCACTCCTTCTCTCTCTCTCTCTCTCTTTCTCAAATAAATAAATAAAACATTTTTATTATTTATTTATTTATTACAGAGAGAAAGAGAGAATGGGCGTATCAGGGCCTCTAGCCAATGCAAAAGAACTCCACATGCATGTGCCATCTTGTGCATCTGGCTTACGTGGGATCTAGAGAATCAAATCTGGATCCTTAGGCTTCCCAGGCAAGCACCTTAACTGCAAAGCCATCCCTCCAGCCCAAATAAAATATTTTTAAAATAATGAAGTAAAATAGAGCAGTAATCCGATGAAACACAAAGATTATTTTGAAAATCAACAATTCATTTTAATTGATTGACAATACTATTTGATTCTAACATGCTGTTCAAGTGTTTTGGACAACTTGCCAATAATTGATAACACAGGCAGGTTTCAAGAATGATTTAATTTTCTCTACAAGATGACCACTGCATGGAGAACACTATAAATTCATGCTGGATCAGCCTATCTAAATATGATCTGGTCTATGTAAATATGATCTGCCTATGTAAATAAATAGCACAATTAGGGGAAAATCAAGCATTTGCATCTTTCCAGAGGAGTGATGAAAAATAGTATATCCTTTAGGTTCAAGATGAGAAGATGTTATTTAATTCTATTAATATGCAATAAAGACAAGTGATATTTATATATCCCTTGAAAGCATCTACAAATTAAGGAATCTAACCTCATGCTTTAGTGATATAGCACACAGTTGACATACACTTGGCTCTGGGCTCTATGCACAGCAGCAATAATAACAGAAACGAACTCACCAAATAAACAATGAATCATCACTGTCCGGCTTCATGTTAGTACATCACAAATGATAATCTTAGTAATTGAACACAGGCATAGTATTCTTTAATAAATTTGAATTTTAGTAACTATCAGAAGAGCAAAGGTTAAACTGAAGAGTGTCAAGACTATTCATACTTGAGCTGGAGAGATGGATTTGTGGTTAACGGTGCTTGCAAAGCTCCAAGTTCA
Organism: Dipus sagitta; assembly: GCA_036346955.1. Classification (NCBI taxonomy): domain Eukaryota; kingdom Metazoa; phylum Chordata; class Mammalia; order Rodentia; family Dipodidae; genus Dipus; species Dipus sagitta. The sequence continues at coordinate 3,512,527 of CM070793.1, read as the reverse complement.
ATTGCCCAGTACCCATGTAATGCCAGATTGAAAAGTGGCACATGCAGCTGAAGTTTGTTTAAAGTTGCAGAAGGCCCTGGTGTGCCCATTCTCTCTCTTTCTTTCTCTCAGATAAATAAATACATATTTCAAAAAAAAATTAAACTTAAAAAATTAAAAAATATATAAATAATGAATGAATTTTATGCTAGCAACCTGCACTCTAGTTAGATCTACAAAAGACACAGTACACATAGTAAACCAAGCTTAGCTCTAAGCAGGAAGATAAAGCAGACTTTGATGCAAAACAATGAGAGGAATATCTCTAAATAGCAGACAATATCACTTAATGGCTAAGAGAAATTGTCTTCATCTATATTCTACTGGTTGATTTTCAGTGTTGCTCTTTAAGTAGCTCTATGATGTTGGGCAAGCTACTTACCTTCTGAAACTTTCTCATTTTTAAAATGTGATACTAGGGATGGAGAGATGGCTTAGTGGTTGAGGCGCTTGCCTGCAAAGCCAAAGGACCCAGGTTTGATTCTCCGAAACCCATGGAAGCACAGATGGACATGGTGGCACATGTGTCTGGAGTTCACTTGCAGTGGATGGAGGCCCTAACACACCCATTCTCTCTACCTGCCTCTGTCTCTCTCTTTCAGATAAATAAATAAAATATACAAAAATCAATAAAATAAAATATGATGCATTTACATTTATTTTATTAGTTGCTGTAAGAATTAAAGAAGATAATAATTGCAGACAATACCCTGAATATAGTAACCATTTAGTAAGCATCCCCTATAGCATTCATATTTAATGTTGTTGTTACATATATTAGGCGCCAAATGGTGAAGATGGACATGACAAAATAAATGGCAAGGAGGAAGGACAAGGACAGCTGGGCATATTTGCCTCGGTGCTGATGCTTTAAAACATCACATCAGCTTTAAGAGGTACAGAGGAAAATAAGCCACTTCAAGTTTCTGCTACGATCCATTCATTGAATATCTATTACTTTATGTTAACATTGCATGTAAGAATATTGAATTACCTGATACCAGGTGTTAAGGCCCATGAAGTCCTAAGTGCAAGTAAAATAAATGTTTGTTCCTAAGAATAGAGAGATATGAATACGTAGCTGCTCATGGGTGACAGAAGAGGGAAGAGTCTGTATGTTTCTCATTCCTGAGTCCTTCGCTCCCAAATAAGCATGAACTGTACAATGAGCCAAGAAGGGATGAGATAACCTGCCTTTCTCTTTCTGTCCTTCCTTTTGGAAATGCTCATGCTAAAAGTCCATGTCAATGAGGAAAGCACATTTCTGGTGGGGAGAGTCATGGAGAAAGGCCAGAGGGGAACCCTAACCCTATTCTTTGTTCTGGCTTTGTAAAGAGCTTGTGGTCAAGTGGCAGGTTTTCCATAGCTGACTCAATTGACCTTCTTCCACAGTATTCAACTTGAGTACACGGTGGCAGCCACAGAACAACTCTGCAGTAAGTCAGTGGTGTTATAACTTGAAGACACAAATGTCTTAAGTTGGTCTTCCTATTTCCTTGCAAAGAAATTCTACTGTATTTCAATCTTTTAGGCTACCTAGAAGTTTCTGTGTTAAAAAGTCTACCATCTGGCTAGATTTACTGGCCTAATTCAGTCATACAGACAATCAATTCAGCTAATTCAATTGTCTTGGAGAACTTTCACTGAATTAATTGATTTTTCTTTCTTTTTTTTTCTTTAACCTTAACTGGCTGAGAGACTGGACTTCTGGAAATGCATTCTCTGAGCACATGTAAAATCAATTCTTTCTTCTTGAATCCTGTTATTTGGGCTATGAAAAAAATGCATGGAAAAGATCCCAGTCATAAGATAAGATTGTAAGTGGATGTTCCCTTTCTCTGGTAGATACATGATAAAATAAGTTTTATTCTCTGATCCTTCCATATCCAAGTTCCTCCTGCCTTTCGCATTTAACAATCGGTGAACCATAAGAAGTTTATAACTAGTGTCGCCTCTGATATTTGTACAAAACAGCATCTTACTTCTAAGTGACAACTTAGGAATAATTTTGAATTGTGTCAAAGAGGAAGATGTATTCTAAAAACAAAACTTATGAATATTTAAAAAATCCTTCATATTTTTATTCTAACATTCAATTTAGCACACAAAATAAAATATCAACTGAATCAGGGTTTGAAATATTGTCAGGCCAATTTGCTTCCATCCTCTCCAAATGCTAATGACATTTATTTAGAGCATTCTATTTTCTTTTCTATCCAATGGGTCTAATTTTAACAAGTCACCATTCTAAGAATTACATCTGGTGTTTTGTTTTCTGGAACAGATTTGTTGGTTAAGTTCACCAACACATTGTGATAAAGCATTGTTCAGATTAATACAAAATGAATACACAGGGCTGCATTACAATCTAAGTTTTATTTTGCATTCAGAAAGTTCTCCTTCATTGGATTTAGATGAAGTTCATGGTTTGTTAATGAATATCTTCACAATGCATCCTATTATTCTAAGAGGTGCCCTTGTAAAATGCAGCACAGTTATAACAGCAAATGCACAAGTCATTTTGAGGTAATTTTCTTTCTGGGGGAGAATATTTTTATTTTAGGTATTTCAGTTAGAATAATTTATCAGTCTGCCTTTATCCATCTACAGCACTAAGTAAAACTGTCATATCTTGTTTTCAAGTTCTTATTGTTACTTGATGCATACAGCTCCTCTCTTCAGAGGATCTTTTTTTAAAACTTTTTTAAATATAATTTATTAATTTATTTGAGGGAAAGAGAGAGAGAGAGAGAGGAGGGAGAGAGAGAGAGAATAGCTGTACCAGGGCGTCAGCCACTGCAAACGAACTCCGAATGCATATGGCCCCTTGTGCATCTGGCTTATGTGAGTCCTGGAGAATCGAAGCGGGGCCCTTTGGCTTTGTAGGCAAATGCCTTAACTGCCAAGCCATCTCTCTAGCCCACTTCAGAGGATCTTTTATATCAGAAATTATCATGTCCCCAAATTGGATCTTCTTTGCCTATTGCTAGTATAGTTTTCCATTCTCCAAACTCAAAGCAGGTTCTTAAAGCATGGCAAAAGTTGGTCTCTGGGAGAAGAGAAACTCAAAGAAGAGCGGAATAGGGAAGAAAAATAAAAAACACTGAACACTGAATTAGAACCTAGGACTAGTATTACATGGCTTAGTGCCAATGAGATAGAGCTCAGAGTATTTCAAGACTGTGAGGCTGTGAGGCTGTGAGGCTGTGAGGCTGTAAGGGTATCCCCCCACCCCTCTCTCTCTCACACACACACACAAACACTCAAGAAAGCAATATGGTAATTACAGAGTTGTATCAAGAAGCTCTGTCTACTTGTTATAAGATGTGCCATCACTCTGGAAGCCAGAGGTTGGCGGCTCTTGCAGTTGTGTGCCACATACTTCATGCCCATTTGGGTAGTGGCTGCATTTACATTTTCTTCTCTAAAATGCTTTGTTTGCAGAGGAAGTTAGGCAAAGAGCCATGTCCAAGGAGGAGAGAAATAATGGGGTACATATGAAGCAGAGATTGCGGATGATGAAGAAAATTTGAAGCTTGGGGAAGCCTTTCCTGAGCAAGGTCTTACGGCAATAGGCCTGAAATTTCCCCTTATTGGGATGGGAGTTATACACCCAAACTCTGCACAATGACACGGTCTGTCGTGACCAAGGGAGAATAAAGAGGTCAACCCTAAGGCAGGGAGAGAAGACTAAATACGCTGTAGTCCTTCTAGAGGAAGGTCTCACGGTGCTGCTTTCCTTCAATAGACTGCAAACTGCCTGTAGCAGACAGCTTCAGGTTCACTGAGATGAACTTTCAGAAGAGACACAGTTATGGAGGAAGGGATATTGATTGAAGCTCACAGATCCAGGGGAAGTTCCATAATGGCAGAAGAAGCTGGCCTGCCTTCACAGGTCCAAGCAGAGAGAGAGAGGTACAAGCCTAAAGGTCAAAAGCCATAGCACACTTTAGGAACTCCAGCTAGGCACACTTTGCATATCTTTAGATTGAAATCTGAAACCCACCACCACACCTTAAGATCCACCCAGTGGCATTGCCTCCAGCCAGGTGGCTGCAGATGCAAACTACCAACAAATAAACAACTGAACATATTGGGGGCCATCTATTCTATTCAAACCACCACACTGCCCAAACATACTGACACACGACGCACATGACACGTGTCAGCATCAGTGAAAGATGACTTTAGGGTGTCTTACTATTGACAATTGAGAATTGATGGCAGTAAGACACTTTAAATTCCTTCACTAACTTACATGAGGAGCACAGAGGTCAAAAAAGTAAATAAAATTATCTTCATTTTATTTCAGGGGAATTCATGTGAAGGAAGTGTATCTTACAATGTTTAAATAATTTCCCCTGAGTGACATGGTTGCCAAATGTTAAAATCATGTCTTACTTTTCTCTTTAATATCCTATCCTGTACGTTTAGCGCCTCTAAATCAATCCTTATGAATTCAGTAAGTACTACAACATATTTTATTTAATTTATGAAATTAATATGACATGCATTGCCTTACATATGACAGTGAATCCATAATTACAATGTCTCTTATACATAGAGAAATTAACCTCAGTAAAAAAAAGTTACAAAAATTTCTAGAATTACTTTTGTCTTTTATCAAGTTTATTACTCTAGAACTCTCAAGCATCGTGTTCAGGCTTACTGGAGCTTTACCTCTGATGTGATTTTTCTTTAAAATTTGAAAGAAAGCGAAAACAGAGCATGTGAGAAATTTTGTTCTTGAAGAATCAAGAAATAGGCATGGACAAGATGAACTTCAGGAGAAACACAATCATAATGTTGCCATAAAGCCGAGCGCACAAATAAGAATGCAAATTTCCAGTAACTGGACTCTTGCCACCTGCTTCTCTAATGTCCTTTTGTCAGCAAAACTACTTACTTTTGTTCATGTGTGTGTAGCACGTGGGTGTCATGTGATACATGCGTGGAGTATGAATGTGTGTGCATGCCAAGGCCAAAGAATGTCAAGGGTTTTCATCTACAGTTCATCGGCGTATTTTCTTGAGGTGGAGTCTGTCTCTGACCATGGCATTGCTATTTCTTTTTTTTTTTTCTTTTGGTTTTTCAAGGTAGGGTTTCACTCTAGCTCAGGCTAGAATTCCTGGAATTTACTCTGTAGTCTCAGGGTGGCCTCGAACTCACGGCGATCCTCCTACCTCTACCTCCCGAGTGCTGGGATTAAAGGCGTGCGCCACCACGCCCGGCCTATTGCTGTTTCTTAAGAGCTCCAGTGATTCTCTGATACTCACAGGACTGGGGCTAGAGTGCAGCATGGTCATGTCCTGCTGCTTACAGGAGAACTAGGGAAGTGAAGTCAGTGTGAATCGGGCCCTCTCATGCCTTCATGTTTGTGCAGCAAAGACTCTTATCTGTCGATTTCTCTAGCCCAAATTACTCACTGTTAAATGTCGTCACCGATAGAATGTTATCAACATCATACTAGTGCATGGAAAGCATTATCAGACATATACAGAGTTTACTAGAAGGAATGGAGCTGAGTTAAAATTAAAAAATAAAATAAAATAAAACATTGTATGGAAAAATTATAATGTCTGTGGATTCAAAGTTATGCTACCCAATTCTCAAACTACCACTCAGCATGCATAGCAAAATGTCACTTGGCTATCTTTTTCTTTTTTTTTTAAACACTTTTTAAATTTTTTGTTTATTTTTATTTGTTTGAGAGCAACAAACAGAAAGAGAAAGAGGCAGAGAAAGAGAGAGAGAGAATGGGCGCGTGCCAGGGCCTCGAGCCACTGCAAAAGAACACCAGACGCGTGCGCCCCCTTGTGCATCTGGCTAACGTGGGTCCTGGGGAATCGAGCCACGAATGGGGGTCCTCAGGCTTCACAGGCAAGCACTGAATGGCTAAGCCATCTCTCCAGCCCTCGGCTATCTTTTTCTATCAGACCGTTGAAATTTGAGTTAAGATGCAGGACAGTACTTAACTCCACTGAAGTTTATTTTTTCCTAATAGTACAATACTAATAGATAACTTTAAAAAAAGCCATGTCCTAACTTCACCTAATATGAGTTCAATTTTTTTCTTTGTTTCTTTATCATTGCCTTTTTGTTGTTGTTCATTTTTATTTATTTGAGAGTGGCACAGAGAGAGAGAGAGAGAGAGAGAGAGAGAGAGAATGGGCGCGCCAGGGCTTCCAGCCACTGCAAACAAACTCCAGACGCATGTGTCCCCTTGTGCATCTGATCTGGCTAATGTGGGTCCTGGGGAATTGAGCCTTGAACCGGGGTCCTTAGGCTTCATAGGCAAGCGTTTAACCGCTAAGCCATCTCTCCAGCCCTATCATTGCCTATTTTAACTCCAAGGACTTATTCTACCAGCCAATCAAAAGTAAGATTGTATCTGGTCCAGCCATTGTGGAAATCAGTGTGGAGGTTCCTAAAACAGCTAAAGATTGATCTACCATATGACCCAGCTATAGCTCTCCTAGGCATATATCCTAAGGACTCATCTCATTACCTTAGAGATACTTGCTCAACCATGTTTATTGCTGCTCAATTTATAATAGCTGGGAAATGGAAACAGCCTAGATGTCCCTCAACTGATGAGTGGATAATGAAGATGTGGCACATTTATACAATGGAGTTTTACTCAGCAGTAAAGAGGAATGAAGTTATGAAATTTGCAGAAAAGTGGATGGATCTGGAAAGAATTATACTAAGTGAGGTAACCCAGGCCCAGAAAGCCAAGCGCCACATGTTCTCCCTCATATGTGGATCTTAGCTAGAGATGATTGGGCTTCTGTGTGAGAAGGAAAAAACTCAGTAGCAGAGGCCAGTAAGTTAAAAAAGGAGATAGAAAGGGAAGAGAAAGAAAGGGAGGAGGGCTTTTATTATGTTGGTATTGTATATATGTAAGTAGAAAGATTGAGATGGGGAGGGGATATGATGGAGAATGGAATTTCAAAGGGGAAAGGGGGGAGGGTAATACCATGGGATTTTTTTTGTTATCATGGAAAATATTAATAAAAATGGAGAAAAAAAAAACAATAAAAAAAAAAATAAAATAAAAAGGCACAGAATTTCCAGATTAAAAAAAAAAAAAAAAAAAAAAAAAGAAGATAAGGGCTGGAGAGATGGTTTAGTGGTTAAGGCATTTGCCTGTGAAGCCAAAGGACCCAGGTTCAATTCCCCAGCACCCATGTAAGCCAGATGCACAAGGGGCACATGCATCTGGAGTTTGTTTGCAGTGGCTATAGGCTCTGGAGTGCCCATTCTCTCTCTGTGTCTGTCTCCCTTCTCTCTATCTCTCTCGCTCTCTGTTTGCAAATAAATAAATAAAAATTAAAAAAAAAAAAAAGTAAGATTGTATTATCAATTACTTTTTTAGAAAAGGATTTTATTTTTTATTTTTATTTATTTATTTGACAGAGAGAGAGAGAAAGAGAGAGAGAGAGAATGGGCATACCAGGGGCCCCAGCCACTGCAAACGAACTCCAGACGCATACACCACCTGTGCATCTGGCTAACGTGGGTCCTAGGGAATTGAAACTGAGTCCTTTGGCTTTGCAGGCAAACACCTTAACTGCTAAGCGATCTCTCCAGTCCGTCAATTACCTCTGACCCTTGTCAACTATCAAATGAAAGCACATGAAGAAATAAGATCTTGGTAATACTGAACTATTTAATGGCAACAATAGCACTTGGCAATTAGGACATTTTATGACTAAAGGAGATTTTATAACTAAAGGAGATTTTTTTTTTATTAATTAGTTTTGTATTCAGCAAATACAGTCAGTTTGGTACCATTATTAGGCTCATTCATGACCTACCCCCTCCCCTTGGCCCCTCCTTGTTGAGGTATATGGGTCATGAATTGTGGAGTTAACCCACAGTTATGGGTAAGATAAATGTCTCTGCATATCATGACCCAACATGTGGCTCTGACATTCTTTCCGCCCCCTCTTCCGCAAAATTTCCCTGAGCCATGTTGAACTAAAGGAGATTTGTTAAAGTCAGTGGACTTAATACACATTTGAGGTTTTGGATGTGAAATCAGCATGGAAATTAAAATTGTTCTGATACTGATTATCCAAGTGTTCTTGGACAAGGCACACACATTATTTTTCTAAGCCTTGAGCTGTTTCATTTTTCAGAGACTCGTCACAATATCCCATCCACAGCTTGTGTGAGGTTCTCCTGAGGCATGAGGAGAACATAAAACCCAGTACCTGAAACAGGGGGTAAGAGACAGAATGGCAGAAGTGGCCACGTGAGACAAAGCCCACCAACTCATAGATTAGTGCCTCCTGCCTAGAAAACAGGTATTAATTCACAACTGGACTAATGATTCTCATCTTCCATTTACTAAAACTACTTAATACAGCATTCCTACCTAGGAGCCAGGTAAAATCATGCAGCTGCTCTAGCAAGCTATCCAGATGGAAGATGATCCCTAAGTAGGACTTTTTGTTTTGCCCATAGAGAATCATGTATGTATACACAGTGAAGCCATTTCTCACCATCCTTGTTCTCACAGACTTCCAATATCTTCTTACTTTTTTTTTAAAGAAGCTAAGGATAAATTTTTAACACAGGGATTCATTTAAATATCAAAACTATGAAGCTAAACTTCCTTGGCTTGAGATTAAATAGGGCAAAGAAACATAGTAGCTTACCTGCCTGGTCGGTGCATGTAAGGGCACCAGCGGTAAAGTGAAAGTATTTTGTAGCATTTAATAACACTATAATTTGGTATTCTATTCCAAAATAGAAAGGTTCAAACAGTGAGTCATGGTGACATGTCGCGTTTCTCTCATTAGCAGGGGATACACCATCATATTCTAACAAGCTGGCACAGACTGGGTTTTAGTAGCTGAGGCTTCCAAGGGTCCAGTAAGTCACCACACAAGAGTATGTGCCATGTTCTAAGGTCTATGAGAATCATAAATAAATCTCCATAATGCCAGCATAATTTAACAAGATATAGCTCATATTTACATTTTAATGACTGCATTCTCTTCATAAATCATGAGAATTATGAGGGCTGAGATCTTGGTATTGTAATCAGCCTCACATATTTACACACTTTTATACTTTCACATACATGTACATATATGACTACATACTAACATGAGTGTAAAAATAAGTACTTACTCATCATTCAACCACTGACAGTGTGCTAAGCGTAGGGTGCTGTGTTATATGCTCTTAAAAGAGGCAACACTGAGCTGTCCTTGGGTACTGATCACATTGGTCTTGGAGGGGTCATCTTGCAAAACTAACTTTCAGGAGCCCAGAGAGGAAAATAGAGAAGGAAATGAAGAATCTACATTCTGAAATAAGGATGACAAAATGCCGTAAGCATTTGTTCACTTTAGCCCTGGAAGCACTTTTCAGAACCTGCTTCATACTACATTAGTTTGGTCACTGACAGAATTCTAAGCTGTTACTTGGCCATCCAGGCTCAGAAGCAAACAGCTGCTCTAACCAAGAAGTGGTTTTGAGAAGGAGCACTGGCGATAACACCAAGCACTTGTTTTCTTCATAAGAGAGAAAGGTTTCTCAAACGATGTTCAGAAGAAAGCTCCTGGAACTTAGAAAACACGGCTGCTTAGCATGTGGGCAAGCAGCTTTGAGTACCTCAGCAGCCCCAAAGGATTTATGCATCACCACACCACACAGTGCAGGGAGAAATGCTTCTCAGGATGACCTTGAGTTATCAGAAAAAGGTTGATGTATGTTAGCAGATCCACATTAACAAGGTAGGAAGGGTATATTACTTCCAAAATGGTAAGAGGATAAAGAAGTTTAATTGCATTAAACAGAGAGTATCACCTACGTGAATGTTTCCTTGTGTAAAATCTTACTTAATGGTGTCGTATGGTACATAAACCCACTGATCTTTCTACACATTTTATTTACTAGAATTTTCTCCATCCTCTTAGTTGAGGTAGATCATCCTTCCTGCTATCACCATAAACCTAAGCAAACTAAAATAAAATATACTAATTAGGGAAATAATTCGTGTGGATAGGCATCTATTTGTAATTTTATTTTTAGACTGTCTTAAGTTAAAAAATTATGTCAAGGTACATTTGTGAAAGCTGAAAACTTGCTGCAGAAAAATAAGACGTATGGTTACTACATCTTTGCACCATTTTTTTTTTCATTTAGAAAATCACATCAGATTTGTTTTGACATCTATGTGTTGGATATCATCAGGGGCTACATATCTGTTTCCTGCTTTTGTCAAACACTCAAATTTATCCAAGACAAAAATGCAGATCCTGATTCTGATGACAGATCTGAAAAGCAGAAAAGCTTTTGCTAAAGCATGATTTCAGTGCCTTAGAGCTACTTACTTCCTCTCCCTCCCAGGCTGAGTATTTTTATGCTGCTTCACGGAGCCCAAACTAGAAATACACGCCTGTAAATTTAAAGCGAGATTCCCATACCCTTCCACATCATCTCCTTCTAGCAAAAATTACCTGATGAGAAAATATTTCCTATTTGAGTTGGCTGGTTAGTGTTTTAAAAAACAAGAGCTGCGTGGTTGCTTATATTTATAAATGATAGATTTGTTTAAAAAAAATAACAAGATAAAAACAAACAAAAACCCCAGACAATTCCAGGGGCAGAGAACGGAGCTGGCTTTCCATGGAAACTTCCCTGAAGCAGATATTCCCTGAATTAACAGTCTGCTCTTGCTTCTCATTTTGTATCAAAGCTCATTTACTTCTCTATGTTATTTGTTGGGCATATGATTCTTCGACACCTGCTTTAATTTACTGGTCACTTATGCCTTATAAAAAAAAGTATTTGGGCTAGAGAGATAGCTTAGTGGCTAAGGTGCTTGTCTACAAAGCCAAAGGACCCAGGTTTGATTCCCCAGGACCTACGTAAGCCACATGCGCAAGGGGACACATACATTTGGAGTTTATATGCAGTGGCTAAAGGCCCTGGTATGCCCATTCTCCCTCTCTCTCTCTCTCTCTCTCTCTCTCCCTCTTTCTTTCTATGTCTCTCTCAAATAAGTCAAATCAAATAAAACTAAAGTTAAAAAAAATATTAAAAACAGTATTTTGGCAGGAGACATAGCTTAGTGGTTACAGTGCTTGTCTGCAAAGCCAAAGGTCTCAGGTGCAACTCCCTAGGACCCACATAAGCTAGATACACAAGGTGGAGCATGTATGGAGTTCATTTGCTAGGGCTGGCGGACCTGGGGCACCCATCCCCGCCCTCTCTCTCCCAAACAAAAATACTTTTAAAATTGTATTTATTTACTTGTTTTTTGAGAGAGTGAGAGAAAGAGGGAGAGAGACAGAGAGAGAAAGAGAGACAGAGAGAGAGAGAGAATGGGTGTGCCGGGGCCTCCAGCCACTGCAAATAAACTCCAGATGCATGCGCCACCTTGTGCATCTGGCTTATGTGGGTCCTGGGGAATTGATCTGAGGTCCTTTGTCTTTGCAGGGCAAACGTCTTAACCTCTAAGCCATCTCTCCAGACCCCAAAATAAGTTATTGAGCTGGCTCCTTCGGGGTTGGCCTTAGCGCAATCACATGGATTACAGGGACACTGACATTTATGAGAAAGGGAAGGAGAAGAAGGTTGAGAGTAAATGTTTAGAAGAAATGGCTTTGAGACGGCAAAGGGGAGGATTGACCCACCTCGGCTCCTGTTAGCCCTTGCCTCTCTCTATTCCAAGAGCCCCACCCACTCTGGTACCCCCTGAGAATCCTGCGTGGAAGTTTCATCGGGAAAGAACTGAGTAGCGAGAGAGCAGCAGACAACCAAGAGTAACCAAAGGGGCACTGGAAGGAAACAGACCCTCGCTACACCAGCCAGTGCTATTCCAGCTCAGGGTTTTAACACAAACTGAAGTCATAAATCCGCACCCAGACAGAGATTCCCTGGGGAGAACATGTTGCTGTGGCGGCCAGGTTCCATTGCTACTGTCTCATGGTATGCTACAGGCTGAAGCTGCAATAGGAAGGCTCTCGCTCCAGAGTGGGGTCTGCATGAGCAGTGGCAGGCTGACTAGTTCAGCGCATGCTCTGTATTATGCACGTAAGTGAGAAGTGATGCTTCTAGAGTGCCAGCCGCCACTTTGTGGAGGTGAGTCAAAATGAAAGCCCAGAGGCTGGGAAATCGGTCGGGTGGGAAACGTACTTGCCACGCAAGCACAGGGCCACGATTTGGTGGTCTGTGTGGAGCTTACCAATTGCCTCAGCTGAGAAACTCCACATGTTCTTAGCACTGAATAAAAAGAGCAAGCATCTTTCACTGGAAATGCATTTGGTTTGTTTCCTCTTCTATCGAGTTAGCACTAAAAACCTATTTATGGCCAGGCTATAGGAAAAAGTCAGTTGGATGTTTAAAGATGGAATTGGTCACACCTCATTTACTGGGTATCTCTTAGACTGGAAAAGTGAATTTTTCATGTTGCTGAAGCGTATGATCATTTAAGGCTTACATATTAAATATCAGATAGAAATCTTTATAAAATTCCTAAGTTCTTGACTTCCGCCTTCCTATGTAGATGTCTCTAAACATATTTAAATGTCTTCCCTTGATGCTTCAAGGGTCACCTTTCTGAGCATTCATTAACGTTTGTATGGATATATGGTTCTGTGCCTGCCTTTTTTTTTCTTTCTTTTCTTTTCTTTTCTGTAATTTCAGGCTTCCTGCTGTCACTTCGGCTGTCACCGTGCCTCTTAGCATTTCCTTTAGTATTTCTAATCTGTTGTGGTCTGTGAAACCAGATAACAAAGCTCATTAAGACCAACATACTGAATCAAAGTCAGTGAGGCTCAGAGTGGGTACTGAGAAGTGTGTGTGTGTGTGTGTGTGTGTGTGTGTGTGTGTGTTCGTTCAGTGGGCAGTTTTAGTGTGAGTTATTCTAGATAGGAAGAAAAAAATTCACTTAAAATTATATTTCAGGGGGCTGGAGAGATGGCTTAGTGGTTAAGCACTTGACTGTGAAGCCTAACGACCCCAGTTCAAGGCTCAATTACCCAGGACCCACGTAAGCCAGATGCACAAGTTGGTGCATGCATCTGGGTTCGCTTGCAGTGGCTGGAGGCCCTGGCGTGCCTATTCTCTCTCTCTCTCTCTCTCTGTTGCTCTCAAATAAATAAATACGAATAAAAAAATTATAGGTCAGGAAACTTCTTTAAGGTTGAAGTCACTGAGTGAGTAGAATATTTCTACTTTTAATGTAATTTCTCTATATTAGACATAGTATTGGTATGATATATGTAAGAGAAGCTATGCAGCCCATTTGGAAGGAAAGGAATTAGGTGGGACCACACTCACAGCTATATACAGTAAGCTGTATAGAGATCACACTATTCCCTTGGGCTACCAGGAATTCTCTTTAAAGAGTGGGAGGTCAGCAGGGCTTGGTGATGCATGCCTTTAATCCCAGCACACGGGAGGCAGAGGTAGGAGGATCACCGTGAGTTCGAGGCCACCCTGAGACTACAGAATGAATTCCAGGTCAGCCTGAGCTAGAGTGAGAACCTATCTTGAAAAACCAAAAAATAAAAATAAAAATAAAGAGCGGGAGGTCAGGGGCTAGAGAGATGGCTTAGCAGTTAAGCGCTTGCCTGTGAAGCCCAAGAACCCTGGTTCGAGGCTCAATTCCCCAGGACCCATGTAAGCTAGATGCACCGGGTGGCGCATGCAACTTGAGTTTGTTTGTAGTGGCTGGAGGCCCTGGTGCGCCCATTCTCTCTATCTCTCTGCCTCTCTCTCTCTATCAGTCTGTCACTATCAAATAAATAAAAAACAAACAAACAAACAAAGAGTGGGAGGTCAACGCCTGGCAGAGTAAAATTCAACTAGTCAGTAACACTGGATTCTGCTGGGGTCTCTCAGAAGCCCATCTCCACTGTGTACAAGGATGTTAGCCATGTGAGGTTACACTAATCGTAGAAGAAACTCAGGGAAGTGGTGTTTTTCCCTCCTGTTATCCTATCTCCTGCAATCCTGTCTTTTTCCATATAAACCCCCAACTACATTCTCTTGACCCTGAGTCCCTCTTTCCCTCAGGCTATCTGTGAAAGTAGTTCTGGAGTTTTGGATACCTAACTTGTGTTAAACAGGGATTCCCCACATCCCACATCACTACAGCCTGGTGCTAAACAGTTTCACTATTTTTGTTTGTTTGTTTGCATTTGAATGGCTTCTTGACTTGGCTGCAAGTCCTATCTTCACCACATCTTATCTTCACCACACCTATTTGGCCTTGGTGCTTGTCCCCATACTCATCTGAGCAGGGTTTCATGTGTTAAACCAGATCTTGAGATAGGCTGGGTGCAAAGGACAAATATTTATTTTGGCTGTCCTTGTTTTTATAGGATGTATTTATAGCCTGGTTTTCAGTGTGATCAGTAAGAACTGTTCATACTCTAGCAGAGATGAAAGCAATAGGAAATAGTATCCCATGTCTTATTAGGACATTTTTTTTTCCCAGTGTTAAATGGACTTTGTTTGACTGTTAATGCCAAGTTACAAGCTAGACAGCAAATCCCTCCATGTTCCAAACACTGTTAAGTGTAAAATTATTGGGGGACTGTTGATATAGCCTTGTGACAGATTATTTGTCTAACATGTATAAGGCCCTAAATTCAAACCCCAGGAGACCCTGACTCAAAAAACAAAATAAATAAATAAATAAATAAAACAAATTATTTTGGTAAACCAGAAGAACAATACATGTAAAGGCTGAAAGGCCACCAGGAGGTACAACATGGCCGCCTGCTGCCCACCACAGTCAGGTGCTGTCTGAGTCCATGTGGCATCTTAGGGTTGCTGCCCCATATTAAGCTGTGCTTGTTTTCTTCCTACACATTGCAGGGAGCTTGTTTTCCAATCTGCAGACATAAGAACAAATAGAAATTCCCCACAACTATTAATAGCTGCGTTTTCTGCGACTGGGCCTCAGTTAGTTAGGACCATCAATTTAGTTTGTTTTAGAACAACATTCTGAAATCCACCTCAAAGCTGTTGAAGGTAACATTCAACTAACTTTAATATATGCAGACCTGCTCCAGTAAAAAGCAAACAGAAACAAAATTATCATTGTCGACCCACATTATAACTACATAATCTCTATACCTATCAATTTATCCTTTCTCACAGAAATTTTAAATAATAGGCTGTAAAGCAAAACTCCTGTAATAGTTCCATTAGTGTCAATGATTTCAATCAGCAAACCAAGTCCTGGGTGGGCAGTCACTTCCACATGCTGAGACAAATCTGCTCTGAGTACCATGGCCACGTAGATGACTGGATCCTACTTTCGTATTCTCGATACTACAAAGGTGATCTCAAAATCACGTCTTTAGGAAGTTAATTCCCTATCCAGGTGTCTTTCATTTATATTTTGCCTCTATGTTTAGCACAATTCTTCAGTCTTGTACTCTGTACTCAATGTGGTATTGTTTCATTGTTGCTGACTATTTGCTTGTGTTTTGTTTGCTTTTTAAAATATTTTATTTCATGTATATATTGAACAAGTGACAGTCTTTCTTCCCCACGTCCCAGCTCCCTTTACCCTGGAGACCCTCCTCAGTGGGGTTACTTTCCCCGCTGTGGGGTCATGAAGGCCTCAGTCAGCTCCTGTGAGGTAGTAGGAGAGGGGGGACCATGCCTTACTGTGTGGCTCCTACAGTCTTTCTACTCCTCTTCCCTGAGACATGGCAGGCCTGCCTGTTCGCAGTCTGATTTAGTGTCTGATTTAGTGTCAAGTTCTCTGTAGACTCTGGATTCTGCTTTGACAGTTTTTCTTTCGTTTTGTTTTTTGAGGCAAGCCCAACAGGACTGGCCTTTTTTTTTTTTTTTTTTTGGTTTTTTGAGGTAGGGTCTCACTCTAGCCCAGGCTGACCTCTAATTCACTATCGAATCTCAGGGTGGCCTCAAACTCATGGCAATCCTCCTACCTCTGCCTCCCGAGTGCTGGGATTAAAGGCGTGCGCCACCATGCCCAGCTCTTTTTTTTTTTTTTTTTTTTTTTTTTTTTAATGCAGTAGAGAGAGGCCAAGAGAATTGGAGCACCAGGGTCTCCAGCCACTGGAGACTTGAACTCCAGACACACGGGCCACTTGTGTGCCTGTGCGACCTTGCGCATTTGTCACCAGGTATGTCTGGCTTTTGTACGATCTGAAGAGTGAATCTTGAGTCCTTAGGCTTTGCAGGCAAGTGCCCTAACCAGTAGGCCATCTCTCCAGCCCTCTGTTAGGTTTTGAGTGAATATCGTGTACGTCACCTCACCCTGGAGCTGGTGTTCAGACTAGCAAGTGTCATGTTGCTGCTTCCTCTGCAATTTCTCCTGGGCCCTGGCAGATGTGACAGTTGTCTCACGGTGGGCAGAAAGCTATCTTGTCTTACTGATGGATCTTGGTTCTTCTCCATTTTCTGTGCTATCTCTCATTGACACAGACCTATTCTTATTTGCTTCTAAATCACAAAATCTCTTCTGGGGTAAATAAAAACTACTGGATGGAAGAGAAGAGGTTCTTTCCCTCTCTGAGTTCTCCTGAAGTGCCCTGTGGACAGGCTAATGTAGGAAACCTACTGCATTCAAGACTAATATCCATCAGTTTGTCTACAAAACAACTATTCTGAAATGAGGAAAGAAAAGCTAAGAGTTTTCTACACTCAGCTAAGGATTCTCACCAGCTCACATTTTGAATAACAACTGCAAACAAAATTCAATGATGTTAACATTTCATCTTTACATCAAATTTTAAATCAAACACAACTTTTCAAAAAAGACAACTTGCTAGACATTAATTGTATATAACAATAACCTGAAATGCTGAATATGATGGAGAGTATGGTACTATAAAACAAAGCATTGCAGACATGCATTAATATGCATTTTATGGCCTATTCTATGGACAATTCTGCTCATAGGCCTATGAAAGTCTGATGATATTCTTTATGTATCAAATAAAAAACATTCAGATGAAAGAAAATGGATGAACTTCCTAATGCATTTCACCATGAAGCCAAGATATGGTAGAAATAGGAAGACATTTGCATATCTCTGACATTCTTGGGTTCTTTATGCAGCAATGTCCTACAGAACTGTCTTCCTACTATCTGAATGATTGTGTAGGAAGTATGTGTCTTGTAAAAGTGACTTGGGACTGGAGAGATGGCTTAGCAGTTAAGGCACTTGCCCACGAAGCCTAAGGAACCAGGTTCAATTCCCCAGATCACACATAAGCCAGATGTACATGGTGGCACATGCATCTGGAGTTCGTGTGCAGTGGCTGGAGGCCCTGGGATGCCCATATTCCTACTCTCTCTTTTTCTAATAAGTAAATAAAAATAAAATATAAAACATGGCTTGGAGGACGACTATTTGAGTAAGGGTGTAATATGTACAGGCACCAAAACTCTCTTACTTCATGTCATGTCAAGATACAGACCTGATCAAGCTTTGGGGTTGAAAACTATAATTTCGTTATCTGGTGTGGCATGAATCAGCAGGTCACTGCAGTGTGTGAAAGCTAATTGGGATATAGAGACAGGAGGATCATGAATCCGCTTCTAGCCTAGGCAACTCAGAGAGACCCTGTCTCAAAATAAAATCAGTGGAATAAGAAAAAAAAAAGTCTAGGGACATAGCTCATGGCTAAAGCATTTGCCTAGTGTGCATGTGAGACCCTGAATTCAATCCTCAGTAGCAAGAAAAATGTGGCAAAATCCAAACATGACAAAATATCCAATTCTTTGTTTGGTTCTCTTGTTTACAGATGTGCATTTTAATTTCACCACTTTCTTCTCTTTTTTTCCTCTAAGCATAAGGATTACTGAACTACTGTGCTGCCAGCATTACAAATGTGAAACTCTTGTCCCCTCATCAGTCCAACAAGGTTAAATGATGTTTAAGCTGAGTGTAAAACCAGAATGCTATTTCAATACCTTCATTGCCCTGGGATGACATTTTTTCCAAACATATTTCCCTTTAATACATCAAAAGTCAGTGACTACATTTTCAGTAGAGGCAGGACAGGAATCCTTAATGACCACTTTCTTTCTTTCCTTCCCCCCTCCCTCCCTCCCTCTGTCCCTCCTTCTCTCTCTCTCTCTCTCTCTCTCTCTCTCTCTCTCTTTCTTGTTAATAGAGA
This sequence comes from Dipus sagitta, assembly GCA_036346955.1. Classification (NCBI taxonomy): domain Eukaryota; kingdom Metazoa; phylum Chordata; class Mammalia; order Rodentia; family Dipodidae; genus Dipus; species Dipus sagitta. The sequence goes on along the minus strand of CM070793.1, from coordinate 3,494,354 downwards.
AAAAGGCAGGAGAGAGAGAGAAAGAGAGACAGATGATGGTATGATAGGGCCTTAAGCCACTGCAAACAGACTCGAGATGCATGCTGCCACCTTGTGCATCTGTCTGTACATGGGTACTGAGGAATTGAACCTGAGTCCTTTGGCTTTGCCGGCAAATACCTTAACCACTAAGCCATCTCTCCAGCCTCACACTCTCTTTTTAGGCAAATACATGGAGTGATATTTATAAATATAAAGACATGAGGAAAATGCACAGTGGGATTCACACTAAGAGCTATTTAGAAATGAAATATCTCAGCTTGACAGTAAACAGAAAATGAGTGAGAGGCCTGTTGTGAGGAGAGTGTCTCAGGAACCAGGTTTGACAGACTGAAAAGTATTTGAGCAGGACATGCAACCTTAAATGCTTTATCTCAAAATACTGTTTATAGTGTTAACTTTCTTTAAAAAATGTGTCAGACTGACCTTTTTTTTTTTTTTTAAGGTAGGGTCTCACTCTAGCTCAGGCTGACCTGGAATTCACTATGTAGTCTTCTCAGGGGGGCCTTGAGCTCACAGCAATCCTCCTACCTCTGCCTCCCAAGTGCTGGGATTAAAGGCATGTGCTACCATGCCCGGCTTCAGACTGACCTTTCTATGACATAAAATATTTTGGTATCAATTCAAGCAAATTCAATAACTGAGTTTCAAAAAATATTGAAGTAGAAACTTCTAAAACTCTTCAAATGTTTATTTCATTAGTTAGGAAGAATAAAATGACTTATTTTTTTTAAATAAAACTATTTATTTGCAAGTAGAGACAAAGAGAGAGAAAGAGAATATGAGCATGCCAGGGCCTCCAACCTCTACAAACAGAACTCCAGATGAATGCACCACTTTGGACATCTGTCTTTACATGGGTACTGGGGAACTGAACCCAGGTTGTAGGGTATTGCAGACAAGTGCCTTAACCACTGAGCCATCTCTTCAGCTCCTAAAATGCTGGAACACATTATTATTTTTTTTTCATGTGGAATGTGCTTATTTGCTTACTCTTTTTCTGTGGTGATCAGGGTTGCTAAGTTTTCACTAAAGGATAATATCACACTGTACAGAGCTCACACACTGGACATAGAAAATAACCCTGGGCACCAAGTGACCGCGTGGTTCCACTGAGGACACTTGCCCTCAGTGGCCTCTGCAGTCACAGTCACACTCCTCATGGCCACGAAGACAGAGAGGGCAGACGTGAGACCTCTTCCGTGGAATCCCTTCCTCCCCTTCCTGCCTCTGCTCTGAACAGCTCCCTTCTCCGTGAAGAAGACAAGGAAGGCTATGTTGGGTGCAGAGTCCTCTGAAGCATGCTTGGGTTTTCTTGTATGCCACCTGAAGCAGTGTACACGGAAGGCACATGTACTCAAATGAAAAGCTTTCCATTTCTATCCTGTGCGGATCTGCCTGGCTTTGGGAGACATGTCTGTGGGTGAAAACAAGGATACTACCAAATGAACTGGTTTGAAATCATAAATAAACAAACAAACAAAAAAAAAAGCAGAGAAACTAGTTGATCCTAACTACCCTGTCTTTGTTTAACTTTCCACATAAGTATGGCCAGTAAAAATGCAGAAACACTGTCTTAGAACACATTGCCTCAATGTTCCTCCTTAAGAAACAGGCTTTGCTTCATAAATGGAATAAAGATCTCTTTGAATATTATTAAAGATTACATCATTATATCATCGCTTTGAACATAATTTTGTTTCATCTTCTGGTTGTTTCTTTGTTATTGTTGTTATTCTATGGCACACAATCGTGTGCTATGAGTATGTTAACGTATATAAGGTGCTGATCTTAGCTTGCTCTGGATTTATCTTTTCAAGGTCAAAGCACTGCAGTCTGCCTACGAGCTACTCTGCAAAGATCTTATTTTTCATAAGTTCTACTTCATCTTAATTCCCAGACATGCTTAAAATTCTAACCAGAATGTTAAAAGCCACACTTGAATCCAGTAAAACACAGAAAATTAAAATAAGTCATTTACCACTTCTTGTCCCTGCTTATTTCATGACCCATGAACACAAAGCTATTTTTGAAATCTCAGGATATTTGCCAGCTATAGTGACCTAAAAATAAAAATTGAGGAGTGATTTGTGGTTTTTATTCCTTTTCCTCTGTCTCCTACGGGTCCCTGTGGGTGGTGAGTCACCCTGTGGGGACTGCGCTCAATGGCTCACATCCCTTCTAATCTGTCCTCATCAGCCTTTTCATGCTAGCACAACAGGAAAGGGCCGTGATCAATCACAGTTCCCTCATCTGCCAGTCAAAGTGTTCATTTTGTGAATATTGGCCAAGCATCCCAATCTGTGACAATCCATGACTTTCATATTTTATGTACAAAGATCAATCTGAGAAAGACAAAAACCCATCAGTGGGGTTTGCACATTGGAAATGTTAAACCACGAGGGGCCTTGTGGGCAGTATTGATGGGTGGAGTACGAGAATACCTGCCCGTTCACATCAGGGAACTGAGTGGCAGATGGCTGCCAACCCCTCAACTCACACTGCTGACAATCACATGCTGATACTCACGGGGCAATATTTCTCACATCACAAGGAGAATGCTGGTTTAAAAGGATAATATCCAAAAGAAAAAAAGTACAAACATATCTAAAGGGAATATGTTAATCTTGTGAGAAGTTTTGAAAGAAGGGAAGAGAAAAAGAGAATCTCACTGAGTGCCAAAATTGCAGATAGTAAATAACAGGAAACAAAATTCCTATGCAAACTAATTCTACCACAACAGTTCTATAGGAGGGTGGCCAGGCTACGAAGATGACAGGCTAGCCAGGCAAAGGACAGCTACACATGGCAGTGAGACACAGACACTGAACAACCATCCTACCTACTGCCTGGTTTCTCCCAGGTCCTTTAAAATAAAGCTGAGCTCCTGCCTTCCATTTCTCTGTAGACTGCAGTGCATCTTCCTGCCTTCTCTCAATACCAATATCCAGACAAAGAATAAAATGTATGGCCACAACAACGAAATTAGTAACTGTTTATGCTGTTGAAATAAACACTTTGAGTAAGTGAATTCTTCTATTCTTGCAATAAAACATGAGCGTTGCTACCATTAACTATGAAGGGTGGAAAAGATGGTAACTAGGCTGCAATGTCTGCACTGTCAACGCAACACCAGGCAGTGGGTATATTTTCACAAGTGTGGATATGTCTGCAAGTCAAGCAGGCTTCACAGCATTTGATGTTGAAGCTTGGGAACTAAAGAATGTGTGATTTAATAGATAAAGATGAAAGGAACTTTTAAACAATTGATAAAGATGCATGAGCTGTTGTGTGAATGCAATAAATTTATAAATTAGTATGTTAGACTGGAGGGGGAAATCAGAGGAAAGTGAGGGGGAAAGGCAGGCTTTTCTAGTGTCCGCTGCATTTATATATCATGTCCACCTGGGCAAATTACCTGAACCCCATTGAGCCTATGTTCTATTAAAGGGTGGGTGGACATACAGCAATGGACACTTAAACCCAAAGAATGTTAAATAGACAATTGATATAAATAACAAAAATCTGTGAATTCTGCCTAGCTTTTTTTTTTTTTCTTTAGGTAGGGTCTCCCTCTAGTCTAGTCTAGTCTCAGGGTGGCCTCGAGCTCATGGCGATCCTCCTACCTCCGCCTCCCCAATGCTGGGATTAAAGGTGTGTACCACCAAGCCTGGCTTTGGCCAGCTTTTTGTTGTGATGTAAGCATTAGCACGTGTTGACTGAAGTAATTCATTCTGAGTGTTGTCTGTGTGGCAGGCGTGTCTCTTGTCCTTCAGAGTCTACAAAGCATGAGTCCAGGAAGGAACAAGAAGGAAGTCTTCCAAAGGGCAAATCAACTGACTTCATAACAAGAAGGTGACGAGTACAGCCTTTGTCCTACTATCTTTTGTTTCGTTTTGTTTTTGTTTCTGTTTTTCCAGTAGGGTCTCCCTCAAGCTCAGGCTGACCTGGAATTCATTCGCTCTGTAGTCTCAGGGTGGCCTTGAACTCACAGCGATCCTCCTACCTCTGCCTCCCCAGTGCTGGGATTAAAGGCGAGCGCCACCATGCCAGGCTGTTGTCCTACTAACTTTGAGGTGAGATCAAGTATTCATTTTATCTCCAATCTTCACATATAATCTCAGATATTTTCTACAAAACAAAAACAATCCCTAAAAAAAAAAAAATCCTTTTATTTCTCATGTTAGTGATGCAATTGTCCCCTGGCTTTAAAAAAAATAAAAAATAAACTGCTAATGGAACACTTCAAATCTTGGTGTCTGCCCCTACTGAGCAGACTGAAGGACAATTCCCTCATCTCATGCCGCATCACCCCCATGCAAATTGATCAGAGTGTCTTTAGAGTAAAAAACAGCTGGATTCTCTATGGCTATTTATGAGTCTAGTTTCCTAGGCTTAATTTTGATTTATAACTACTGAAATTAAATGAGGCATTTTCACTATTTAAAAGGGAGGCTTTGGTTTAACTGGTGCACTTGAAACACTGCAGCATATTGTGTCAGTAACGTTTCAACTTGGCAAGGGCAAAGGAAAAAAAAATGACTTCCATGTTTCTACTTGAGATTCTTTCAAAATGTATAATACCTGAGCTGAAGCATTTTATAGCCATCAAATGGTAGAGCCTATGTGGAATACCCAAGCAGCATTTCCTCAGAGATCCTTCAATCTCTTCACTATAGGTAACTGTTAGTCAGGAAAATCTTATTAAGCATAGAAACGAGGTCTCTTGACTTGTAGCAAATGTCATCAGTTTATTTATCTCGAAGGAAGTTCAGTTGACAAAGAGATTGGCTTAAGTCTTTTCTCTTAAAGGGGAGAGTACAGAGGCCAGTGGACAATCTGTTCTATGGAGTACTGGCTTGCATTACATAATTTCTGCTACAATGCACTTAAGGAAAATAACTACGCAAAGAGAGAAGAAGATTGTGGAATAAACAACATATGTTAATTATTTCAGCAGCCAAAGGAGAGTGTCATCTAGGACATAATGATACCGTGATTGTGGCTAACATACAGTGAGAAGAGATGAAGACAATGATCAGTGAGGACATTTCAGACCAATGACAATATGTACTCATTTCCTGAGAATCAGCTTTATTGGTATTAAAGAGGCACTGTGGGACCGGAGGATGGCTTAGTGGTTAAGGTGCTTGCCTGCAAAGCCAAAAGACCCAGGTTCGATTCCCCAGGACCCACGTTAGCCAGATGCATAAGGGGGAGCATGCATCTTGAGTTCATTTACAGTGACTGGAAGCCCTGGTGTGCTCATTCTCTCTCTCTCTCTCTCTCCTTCCCTCCCTCCCTCTTTTTCTGTCAAAGAAATAAATAAAAATAAAATATTTTTTAAAAAGGTATTGTGTTGATAAGCCAAGTTGGTATGACTCTGGAGATTTTGAAAGATTTTATATTAGGTAAAGCTTTGAAATGCATAAAATATTCTCTCTGTATGAGATGATAATTAAAATTAAAATGTAGTCAAGTCTTCACTGGATCCAGGTGGCTGATAGTATTAAATCTCCTTGGTTACAGATGTGGGAAAGGCATTTCAGAACTAAGCAACAAGCTAATGGAGAGGTAAAAATGTAATCCTGAGTTTTAGAGCTCGGTGCAAATGCCTCTTTTCAGAGAGTTATAGTTCTGTAAGGAGGTAATATGGGTGAAGAGAGGACAGGGATCCTGAGATATGCATATAAACTAGGCACAGAGAAGTGCTTCCACATTTGCTTCCAGGGTCTTCACTTTCTTCTTAGATAAAGCTGCTACCCTGGACTGTCAACATAGCTCTCAGGAATGGGTACACCCATTACAATCAAACCACAAATTTGGGGAGAGTATCTGTGGGGCTCTTATAAAATGATACGATTTTAACATGGAACAAACTTTTAATTTCACTAACACTGAAGCAATGTAATTATGAACCTTCATAAGTTTGCCAGAGTTACAGAGGAAGTATTTTAGACTTTTCCTAGACCACAAAATGACACCATTTAGACAGTTGCTTACTGACATAATTCACACAGAACATTCAATAGAAACCAGTATCATTCTTAGTATCAACTTCTGTGTCCTAAATTCCACTTTTGTCTCCCTGTGGCCCTACTCTCTAAGCCCCTTGACATGCAAAACTATCTGTGGTGGTCTGATTCAGGTGCCCCCTACCCCATAAACCTCAGTGTTCTGAATACTAGGTTCCCAGCTGAAGGAGATTTAGGAATTAAAGCCTCCTTCAGGGACTGTATTTTTGGGGGTGGGATTATGGGTGTTATAGCCAGCTCCCCCTTGCCAGTGTTTGGCACATTCTCCTGTTGCTATTGTCCACCTGATGTTGGCCAAGGGAAGATGTCCACCCTCTGCTCATGCCATCATTTTCTTGGCCATCATGGAGCTTCCCCTGGAGCCTGTAAGCCAAAATAAACCTTCTCCCCAGAAGCTGCTCTTGGTTGGGTGATTTCTGCCAGCAGTGCAAACCTGACTACAACACTGTCTCACAGACACACTTGTCATTATAGCCACAAAGTGATAAAACTAACAAACATTATATCACTTCCTAACACCAACAGTCAAAGATATATTTGGAGGACACGGTTTGGGAAGTAGAAAGAGAAAGAGTAAATATGCTTTAAATGGAACAGTTTTAAGTATAGGTACCATGTTTTAGGTTGTATATAGGTAAGCTTTATTGATTTTGTTTCTGAATATACAAGAGAAGTTATTCTAGAAAAGCTTCCCAACTATAAGCCACTATGGTAAGTTATGACATATTACTATTCTATAATGATGTCTGAGAGAGATGACACTCATTAAAGTTGTGTGTGACAAAGCTTGGAAAGAGCGTTAAGACATTGAAAGATTGTAACATATTTCAAAGTGAGTTTGACAAGTTAGAGAAGTGGTCAGGCAAAGAGATGGATTTTAATAAGACTGAAGGGGCAATTGATATGAGTTCCACCTATATCCTGAACCTGGTGACTGCTCACCATTACCTCTGCCCTAGTGTGGCACTCCAGTGAATGATAGACCATTCTTCACTTCACAGCTAGAGGGATTTCTGAAGACAGAATTATATATGCCATTCCCTTTAAATCCTCAAAGAAGCTTCTTCTGGTTAAGATGGCAGTGTAGGAACCACTCCAAAGCACCCTAGGGGAGAAGAAGAATGAAAGAAAAAAAGAAAGAAAAATCCCAGCAAAATACACTTTTCTACTAAAACGTGAGGAATATAAGAAATTATCAACAGCAGCAGAGAAGTAGGACAGACTCAGAGCGTCTAGAGCCCACAGAAGCAGGCAGAAGCAGCTCCAGCAGTGGGGGCACCAGGTCAGTGGGGCCACAGCCACCAGGCTGGGCCTGAGCCGCAGGAAAAGCCAGGTGAGTGGAGCTCCTCGCAAGCTCAAGAAACGTGGAGAACCGCAGTGAACAACGGAGGAGCAGATCACAAGGTAGAGGATCACATGGACCAGCAGGAGAACTACAGCCACCATCCACAGCCTCCCCTCCCCCACCGCCAGTGCAAGCGCCAGCAAGCACCAGAGACCAGGGGAAGGGAGATCACAGCACCCAGCACAGGTGACCAGAGCAGCCATCCAACGACCCATCCAGCCTACCTGAACCCACAATGCACCAAAGAGGGACCCAAGCAGGAGTGCACCATAATTGAGACCAAAATCATCCCAAAAGGTAACTGGAATTACACCAGGTCAGTACCCGCCAAATCCTCAAAGAATGACTCTCTCAACCCCTTGGAAATAAATAAATGAATAAAAATATTTTTAAAATGTTCCACACGATTTCAGCTGCAGTCTCTAAGTCTACTAATGACATTTTCCTTCCCGCCTCATTCTCTCTAGCTCATTTTCTCCAGGTTGGGCCTTTTTGTTTCACTGACTGCTCCGTTTACCTCAGAACCTTTGCATGAGCTGCTTCCTTGATGTGCGGTGATCTCCTCAGCTCTTCAGAAGGCTGCATGTTCTGCAGTTCTCAAAGCCACTGCTTTATGCAGGCTTCCTTGTCTCCAAATATCTTTGTGTGTGTGTGTGTGTGTGTGTGTGTGTGTGTGTGTGATCTTACATAACAAATAAAAGTCCTGTTGTATTCTCAGTAAATTGTACAAGCACAAAGTATCCAACCATTTAAAATATAATAGGATATCACCAAATTTATTCCTTTGAGAGTATCCAATATGTATCATTTTTAGGAATCGCCAAATTTATTCCTTTGAGAATATCCAATATATATAGTTTTTAGGATATCACCAAATTTATTCCTTTGAGAGTATCCAATATATATAACTTTTGTTAAATGACCTCTTATCTTTGTTATTAACTATTTAATTATATCTCTTCTGAGAATGCCTTAAGGCTATACTAACCTTTCTCCCATAGTCCTAGCACCAAAAGTTCTCTCGCTCTCTTTCTCTAGATTCCTTGAAAATATTAATTGCCTCTAATACCTAGTGACAACCGACAACTTGAATTCTTACTTATCTTCCCTCATTGCATGTAAGCCTCTTTCAGGGCAGGAACTAAGAATTTTTATCAAACAATAATAGTACAGCTTGGGTGCACCATATGAATGCAATACAAAATGGGCACAGGGGCTGAAGAAATGGCTTAGTGGCTAAGGCGCTTGCTTGTGAAGCCTAAGGACCCATGTTTGATTCTCCAGGTATGAAGCAAGCGCAAGGTCACACATGCCCACTAGGTGGTGCAAGCATCTGGAGTTCAATTTCAGTGGCTGAGGCCCTGGTGTGCCAATTTTCTCTCTCTCTCTCTCTCTCTCTCTCTCTCTCTCTCTGTAAAAAAACAAAAAGTAAAACTAAAAAAAAAAAATGGGCACAGGATCTCATCAATAAATTTATCTTCTAATGTTAAGGATTGGGTTATAACAAGTAATTTAGAACAATAACACTAAATTATTTCTTCACCTTAGTATTTTTATTGGTTTATTTATTTATTTGAAAGAGGGAGAGAATGGGCATGCCAAGGTCTCCAGCCACTACAAACAAACTCGAGACACATGCACCACTTTGTGCAACTGGCTTACATGGGTACTGGGAAATCAAACTGGGTCCTAAGGCTTTGCCAGCTAGCACATTAACCACTAAACCATCTCTTCAGCCCTCTTCACCTTAAAATTAATCAATTGTCTCTACTTGGATTCATCTCCTGGAGGAAACTTAGTCCTCATCAATGCCATCAGACATCATCATTACTTAATGGCAAAAGACAGTTTTATTTGTACCAGATGTTGTGGATCTGAACATCGGGAGATTATTTTTGTGAGATCAGGACTGACAAGGTGATGGAGCAATGAGAGAGATGTTCAGCCTGGAGGGACTCAAGTTCCTTGGGCTGAAAGCATGGGACAGGGCACTTGGGAAGCATGGAGGGCGTAAGGCACCTGCCAAGCAAAATTGCCTTTACTGACCCAGAGAAGGGAAACTGAATGTCAGACTTGCAGCCAGCAAGGAACTATGTTTACGTTAAACCTGAATGGCTGGCATCAGACACATGCTCAGCATGTCTAGAAAGCAACACAACCCTGTCTTCACCTTGACGTAGGTTTAAGCAGAGGAGTCAGGCCTGGAAACACTACACTCACACTTCTGATAGTAAGACAATAAATTTATATTCCTTTAAAACATTTTTTTGGTAAAATTTGTAGCAAAAACAGGAAATTAATACATCATCCATGATATGCTAAATCCCAAAACCTTTACATCAGGGACAAGGAAAACCATCAACACACTGTACTCTTTCTGATCATTTTGCTGTTTTCCTGAACACACAAAATATCCATACAGTAGTCATGCTTGCATATTTGAAGATTAAATACAAACAATAATAAAGTGCTTTTTAAAAAAAATATATACGAGTTCTTTTTTCTCCCTCTAGCTTGTTCCAAATATGTCATTTTCCAGCCATAAAGACCCATTAATAAGATTGTATGAAAGATTACACGTAAGTATCTAGATCAGGGAAGTTGAAAGTGGATCAGAAGACATGATCAGATCTGAAGTCATCTGTGTCATCGACAGTGTCAGGTGAGGTGGCACCAAAGTCACTGGCCCTGATCTCTAGCTGAGTTTCATGTAATTTACTTGTCAAAGTGATGGAGAACAACTCTTCCATTTAATTTATATGAAGCTGTTATCAACTTGATGGTGCTCTTTGCCAAGCTAATATTAATTTTCCTGGAAACAGTATACTGTAAATGGTGTGTCCATAAGAAAGAATCAAAGAAAACATCAAAAAAAAAAATAAGAAGTCAAATAAAATGTTCCTTAATGGTCCTAAATTTAAACCCCATCTTCATGCTAGTAAAGCTCAAAATGTCTATAAATTTGTTATACCTGTAAGAATAACAGTAAGCTAAGAAGTCCTTGGAACCTTTCTATAGCAGGTACCATTGACTAAGTAATAATAAAATATCAGATTTTTATTCCTATTATATTATTTTATAGGACAGAACTTAGAATTAAGAAACAAGCCAGATGAGATGGTGCACACCTTTAATCCAAGCACCTAGAAATCAGAATTAGGAGAATCTCTGTGAGTTCAAGGCCACACAGAAGACTACATGGTGAATTCTAGGTAGCTTGGAATTGAGTGAGACCCTACCTCAGGGAAGAAAAAAGAAATAAGGGTTGGCCATATTCATTGATTGCTTAATATCTTTAGAGAATGTGAAGATGAGTTTATATTTTTTATTCCTACAATAAAGGATATCTTTAGTGCAGGCATTAGGTTAAAAAAATTAGATTGTTGCAGTAGACCACGACACATCACTGGGATGAACTTCCAGACCAGGCACAGTTATGGGAGGAAGGGATTTATTGAAGCAGGGAAAGTTCCCTAATGGCAGAAGAAGCTGACCTGCTTTCACAGGTGCAGGCAGAAAGAAATAGCCACAAGCCACACCAGCATCATAAGCAAGCACATTTAGGAACTCCAGGCAAAGCTCAGGCACTTTGCACATCTTTATAATTCCAGATCCACTGCCACACCTTAGGGCGGACCCTAGGATCCACCCACAGTGACACCTCCCCCAGCCAGGTGGCTGCAGATCTAAATTACAAACTTTAATAAAATCCTGAATATATTAGGAGACATCCATTCAAACTACTCCAAGTGTCCAAAAGATAATCCTTACAGCACATCACAGAGAAAAGCAAAATCCACTCCCAACTAAACACTGCTCACTTTGAAGTTTAAAAAGAAAGAAATACATTTGCACTAGGCCTCCTTATATTATTACATTTTCCAAAGTTATCTGTCACACTATATCTGTAACTTTTTTCTTCTTTAAATAGGTAATGCTTACACTATTTTTAAAATTTATTTTCAGAGAGACAGAGAGAAAGAAAGAGGAAGAGAGAGAAAGAGAGAGAGAATGGGTGCACCAAGGCCTTCAGCTGCCGTGAGTGAACTTGATGTGTGCACTCCCTTGTGTGCATGTGTGACATTGTGTGTTTGTGTCACTGTGCATCTGGGTTATGTGGGACCTAGAGATTCGAACACGAGTTCTTACCCCTCACAGGCAAGTGCCTTAACTGCTAAGCCATCTCTCCAGCCCACCTCTGTCTATTTTTTAAAAGGCATTAAAATACACATAGAGAAGTTCCTTTCTCATTTCTTTCTTGTATTTATTTAATTTCTTTTGTTCAACTGCCTATGATGCTGGTAGCTATTCCTATTTATTATATTATTATTATCATCATTACTTTAATGTTTTATTTCTTTGAGAGAGAGAAAGGGGCGGAGACAGAGACTGAGTATGGGTGCCCCAGGGCATCGTGCTCTGGACACATGTGCCACTTTGTGCAACTGGCTTTACATGGGTACTGGGGAATCCAAATTGTGCTTTTAGGCTTTACAAGTAAACACCTTTAACCACTAAGAGATCTCTCCATCCTTATTATCATTAATTTTATTATTATATCATCATAATTTTTTATTTTTATTTTTTTATTTTAGAGAGAGCAAGAGAATGGGAGAGAGAGAGAGAGAAATTGAACTCCAAACACTTGTGCCACCTAATTGGCATGTGCGACCTTGTGTTTGCCTCACCTTTGTATGCCTGGCTTACGTGGGATCTGGAGAGTTGAACATGGGTCCTTAGACTTCACAGGTAAGGGCCTTAACTGCTAAGCCATCTCTCCAGCCCCATCATCATAACTTTAACAGGTATAGGCCTCAAGAATATACAAACAAAAATGAGTATATTAATATGATCTTCTTTCCAAATATATGGCAAAAACCTTTATAGACAATTCTTTACTGTGAACGCTATCAGTTCCTAGGACGATTTTATAGACTGGAATGCTGACTATCCCAGTAAAGTTAAAACATCCGCCTAGCTCTGTTCAGACTGTGTGATGTGTGCTTTTCCCAAGTTTTATCATATTTATTTTTTATCTTCTTACCTATCTTATCTCTGATACCTACAGTCATGCCATTCTTCACTATAAGTACCATACATAAAAATCCTGGTCCTCAAGACAAAGGAAGACCTACAGGTTCATCTGATCCATCAATTCCTTTTTGGTTTCTATCACATGGTAACATCCATGATGTTTTAGTGTTTGTCTACCTCCAGTAAAGCTTGAGCCCCTTAGCATTGGAGACATGCTTCCTGTGGCTCCGTTTCTCCTCACTCATCCAGTTATGGTTGATATTCTGGCTTCCCAATCAGGATTAGCACACTGAATGTAGAATCATTCATATTGTGCCCTTTATAAGATGTCACTGTTAACTTATGCTTGCGTTTAGATACAGTGGATAAATAATACACAATGACCATTCATTACTGATGTCCTCATTGAGAATAAGACATCAGAAAAGGAAAATGTTAGGCATGCTACCAGAATTCTTTAACTTGGTTCCCAAAATGATTGCTTCATAGATATTATAACTAAATGATAGTTTGAGGAAAAAGCATGACATGGTCACAGGAGTTCTGGAAATTTTACCTGTTCCTGGAAGTTAACAACAGCCATCCTTATGCACAAAGATCTAAGAAATGAGAACTTTTCAAGTGATACTCCTTAAACATATCGGCTCATGGAACTTTGCTTCTAAATGACATAGATGAGCATCCTATAAACCATTTTCATTACCATACTAAAAATCTACTATTAAAGATGACCGTCTTGAAGGTTATTACAGTTTAAAAGTAACCAGTGCTTCCAGTATGCCTTAGCACACAGGAGATAGGGCAAAAAATGTCATAGTTCATTCTACAAGCCTTACCAAACTGGATATATTATCTCTTCAGTATAACTCAGAGAAAAACCTGCATTTTTTTCCTCTGTACAAGTAAATTTATTCTTAGCCTCACAGAGTTTATTATGTTTTAGCCTCTACAGCTCAAATTGGAGATCAAAACAGCAGTATTTCATTATATTTTCATGATTTTTTTTAAAAAAATTCCCTAAGGCCTGGAGAGATTGTTAAATGGTTAAGGTGCTTGCCTATAAAGCCTAATGACCTGGATTCAATTCCCTAGTGTCAAAGTAAAGCCAGATGCACAAAGTGGTACATACATCTGGAGTTTGTTGGCAATAACTGGAGGCCCAGGTATGCCCATTCTTTCAGTCTGTCTTCTATCTCTCTCTGCTTGCAAATAACTAACTAAATAAATAAACAAAATACTATTTGCTAGTTGTGGTAGTGCAGGCCTTTAATCCCAGCACTTGGGAGGCACAGGTAGAAGCATCACCAAAAGTTCAAGGCCATCCTGAGACTACATAGTGAGTTGCAGGTCAGCCTGGGATAGGGCAAGACCCTAACTCAATAAACAAACAAATAAACAAACAATAAAAAATGCCCTTAGAAGCTATGAAATAGTATATTGCTGTTTTGATATTGTGTAATTATCCTGTTATCTAACTACTTGGAGAAATGTCCTGGAATAAGGAATTGTTGCTAATTTTATATTTTGATTTTTTAATTGGATAGCCTTTTAATAGCAACATATAAGAAAAACTGATATTTATTCATTATCCTTTTATAATTATTTCCCTCATCTTCAAAGCAATCACACAATTTTTTTTGAGGATTTCTCTCTTTGATTGAATGCCTCATCAAAACACAGGATTTTGTTTACTCCGTCCCCCCCTTCATAACAAGGTATAAATAAAAGATAACAGTTAAGTCTCCATTGAGACGAAAAATAAGCCTACAAAATAAAGAGCCCGTGATTGTCCCAACATTCTCAATGTTTTACTAAAGTACTCAATTACTGTTAGGATTGCTCGTTTCATTTAATTGTAAATAAGGTGGGTTTTTGCTGCAAGGCGCACTAATGACAGCTCCAAATCTTCACAAGGACAAACAGTTACGAGAATATCTGTTCCTCAGGGAAGCTACTATGAAAAAAGTCAGTGCGAGTCCCCAGAGTAAGGCCGAAGCAGGCCAAGGGGAGCAGCTGGAGTGTGCTTGAGCAGCGGGTGACAGTGGAAGCAGCCCTTACTGTCCAGATGCAGGTACAGGAAAGCACAAGGCCCAGTTTCCGGAGAGGAGGGAAAGGGAAAGGAGAGAAGCCGTGTCACCACCATGGGTCCTGAGGCTGGTTCACAGCTCAGCTTACTTGGATTGGTTCGCTTGGGATCCATGGTAGCTCAAACACCCCTGTCTCAGAGAAGAGACCCACAGAGGACCAACAAGGGAACAAAGAAGATATCTACAAGCATCTGCCCTAATAGAACACTTAAGTTACATGGGATTTGTATTCTATATTTATTTAGTAATCTCTGGATTTAAATCAGGGCTTACCTGGTCCTCCTGCCTCAGCCCTCTGAGTAGATGGGACTGTACCTGATTGCACCATGCCCGTTATTTAAACCAGCAAGTGAATACATCGGTTTTGCTTTCAGTAGAATAAACTGACTCAGACTGACAATGTCAGTGAAACATTATGAATACATTGGGGGCTTTGTGCTGAGGATTACATGTGATTGTGCACGAAAACACTTAGAAAATATGAGAGTAATGATGTATTTTTTGCCGCTATCCACAGGTAATAATTTGATGTTGGAAATAAATATACAGGTGAGGATCTGTCTACTTTAAGTAACTTGAAAGTCTCCTTACCTATGCAGTTAAGTTGCTTTTTACCTACATGTATATAATAGTTACCTTGAATCATTCACAGAAAATAATAAAAGATAAGCTGTACCTCAGAATCTCAGCTACCCTTTCAACTCTGTTAATAACATTTCCTTCTTAGGTCTTCACTTCCATCCACATGAGATTGCTAGTGGTAACCAACCGTATGGCTCCAGATGATTGGTCCTAGGCTCACCACCTGCTAGCAAGTGCCTGTCAGTAGGCTGTCCTGTAGCTCCTAGTGTATCCACATGTAACAGATCTGCACACAAAGAGTGGTCAATACGTTGAGCTTATTGGAGTCTCTCCTACAAGTTCGAACCTGAAGTAAAAGTAGAATAAAGTATCCGAAAATTATGTGTAGAACGCTGAAAGGTAAAGGGAGTTGTCAAGTCTACTAGAGGCCGAGCACTAGAACACAGGCTCCAGGCTCTGCTATGGGTCCCAGTCAGCCTGCCAGGTGCCAGGCTCCACCTGTTTCTCCCACGACTGTCATAAAGTACTCCGTCTCCCCTGAGGCCTGCTCAAGCCTGATCACTGTCTTTTTTTTTTTTTTTTTAATTCTGTGGGTAATCTTCAAAATGCATTCCCCTCATGGAACAATATGTAAGATCTCTCTTTCCCAACTAACAAACTGGTTTACCAAATTCATTGGACTTTTGTTGTGACTGCCTTCTGGGCTATCTAGTTGTCACCTATTATGAGCTTATGCATGGGACATATTCTAGCAATTTTTATCCAATGGGTGAACAGATGTCTTCTGTTAATGACAAGGACACTTTGGTCTTAACTATGATCTTGGCTAATTGATAGGCAATCTTCAGAGTAATTGGAAAATTGGAGATTCCCTGCTAATAAACAACTCCGACAACTGTACTCACTGTGACGATGAACTGTAAAATAATTTTTGATAAAAAGTATGTTTTATGCTAGTTGTGGTAGAAGACACAGAAAGCACTACTAAATAGTCTACTTTGAGACTCATATTTAAGGCTACTTAGTCAAAGGTGTGAATTTTGCTTGAAATCTTTAAAATATTACAATAGAATGACTAATGCATCTTTAATCCCAATATTATAGCAAAAGTAAATGGCAGTATTATCAGGATTTAAAAGCTTAATGGAGTTAATTCGGATTTACTTATTCTTCACCAAGAAGGAAAGGGATACCTGAAATATTTCCATCTCAGAATCAACCTATTTTTCTTCGTTGTTTACTATACAGCCTCTTACGTTTTGTTGTTCCATGAAACATAAAGAACCACGGGGTGGCATTAGCTACTTATTTATGAAAAGAACATAAATGACATCATGGATAGGGCTTATTTGGAGAGGTTTACAATGGGAAAGCTGCAATATGTGTTGGGCATGTTCAACTGCCCTTAATGTTCCTGGTCATAAATCTTTCACTTCATTGTCGAATATATTCTGGGGCAGCAAGAAAGGAAAACAGGGGTGCATGTATCAGTGTGGCTGAACTCCGATCTGGCTTGCTGGCTCTCATCACCTTTGGAAGAAACTGCATTTCACACCTAAGCTGTTCGTCGTGGGCTGAAAAGTGATGACTGTCCTGCGGTTGTCATGGCGATGCCAGAGACACCCAGGTGCTCCTGTCCTTTGAATCGGAGCCCAGTTAGCAGCCCCCCTCACATCTGCAAAATCACTTTTGGGAGAGTCGAACCTGGATGACTTCCAGGCTGGTTAAAAATAATTCTGCAAGAAAAGTGCAGGGTAGGTTCTTGGTGGTGGAGGCATGAGTAATGTTCAACTACGGGAGATTCCTTTCACATCGTCCTGACACCCGTTTCAACTTCCAAATTTCTTGCAGAAGTTATCTTGTGCTTTCAGCTTTCTTCTGATAAACATATTGAAAATGCAGTCAAGCAGCTTTTTATCATTTCAAAACTTGAGCTCAAATTTAATCCTGCTGTCCTGACGGGGCCCCGGAAGCTGCACGTCCAGACCTGATGGCACAGCTCCTCGCCATTCCTCACTGCTCTGACAGCATCTTTCCATCTAGAACAATGTGACGGATCCAGTGGAAGCCGGTGGCAATGAACTCTAGGTCCTCATACTGAAGAGAATATTCTATCTACTTGAAATATGTTTCCCCTATCATTCTTTGTCTCGTGATTTGCATTTCAAATCCTTCAAAATCCTTCATGGAGTTATTAAACATCGCTTTCACATAAACTCAGTAATCAGTATAGTCGCACAATCTCTAGTTAACAATATAAGAATCGTCTGTCATTAATCACATCCTCTTCCTGAAAAGGAAAATAACTATATGCACATTTTATTTCTCCTAAGATTTTCAGAAATATTTTGAGCAGCCTATGAATCTTTGATCTACATATGAAATGGATACATGGTGTCTTAGAACTATTTAATAGAAATAACAAGGACAATTCTCCCTAGGCTGGCCATTGCTCTTCAGATTAAATAATATAAAATGAATTTGAGAGACAAATAACTATCGAGTTAGGAGTAACTATTTAGATTATCTCTTGTCATGATTCCTAATCCAGATTCCTCAGGAAATCTTGTGATAGACAAGTAGGAAATGTTCATTCATAAACTGTTTATCAAGTCAGAAAATGACATGTACATAAAACATCATAGAAAATGTAAATAGTGTACATGTATTAGCATAAATGTCCATTTCAGCAATATTTGGTTGGACTTTATCAGTTCTGTATAGCACAGCTTTGAATTTATTCTTTTTTTATGTTTTATTTCCTCTATGATAACTGCACTTGATTATAGTTAGTATGCAAAGAACTTGAGATCTCCCCAGTAGATCTTTGCTACTAGGATGAAGCATACACACACATTAAAGACAAGCTTCATAGGATGGAGAGGCTGCTTAGTGGTTAGGGCCCTGGCTTGCAAAGCCAAAGGACCCCCGTTCAACTCCCCAGGACTCTCATAAGCCAGATACACAAGGTGGCATGCATCTGGAGTTTGTTTACAGTGGCTGAAGGCCACTCTCCCCCTCTCTCAACCTCTATCAAACTCTCTTTATTAAACAATAAACAAAATTTAAAGAAGGACATGCTTCACAATTTAAAGTAAGATTCCTGACCTTAACAAGTGGCCCTCCGTAAAGAGAGGGTGCCCATTACACAGAGAAATTATAAATTTCCCCACAGGACATACCTAAACTTCTACAGACAGTTCCATTATGTTGGTAAGAGGTTTGAGGTTACCAGGGAGGGTAGAGAAAACATACAGTAAAAGTGGGGGTCTAGTCTGACTCACTATTCACTACTTTAGTCCCTTATTCGTGGTTTTACTTCAAGCGACCAGGAGAGGGATCCCTGGTGAACATGGAATAAGCACAAGACTCCACAACCTAGTCAAACACTGCTAAGCACAGCAAAAACAGTTACCTTCCACACTTGCATACGCACAAGCTTCCAGAATTGACGTAAGAGCAAGATTCCCCAATGCAAGAAAGCACTATCTTACGCAGTCTACCTAAAACCAAGAGGCCCCAACCTAAGACACTATCTTAAGCATTCTACATAAATGGAACCTTCCCCAACCTAAGAAAACCATAGCTTCCACAACCTATGTAAATGCGAGCTTCCCCAACCTAAGAAAACAGTAGCTTCGGCAATCCACGTAAGCACTAGCTTCCGCAATATACGTAACATTAGGCTTCCCTAACCTAAGTAAACACTACCTTCTGCGATCTACGTAGCCACAAGCTTCCAGGAACTGCGTAAGCGCAGGACTCCCCAACCTGCATAAGCACGAGCTTGCAGAACCTGTGTAAAGGCGGCTCAGTAAGCGTCCGGTGTGCTGTAAACCCAGCCAGCGTCCACTCCTACATGAGCACAAGCTTCCAGAAACCACTAGAGCACAACCTAGGTAAAGACCTAAGTAAAGAGCGCTAAGTACCTTTCCAGAAACTACGTAAGCAAAAGATTACTCACCTACATGAGCACAAGCGTCCAGAATCTACATGAGCACAAGATTCTACAGCCTATGCATGGAGGCTTAGTGAGCCAGCCGCTGTGCACAAGCTATCTAAGCACGCGATGCCCCAACCTAAGGCACTATCGTACTCAGTCTACGTAAAGGCAAACGTCCCCAACCTGAGAAGACAGTAGCTTCCACTATCTACGTAAGCACAAGCTTCCGCAGTCGACATAAGCGTAAACTTCCCCAACCTAAGGAAGCTCTAGTTTACGCAACCTACGTAAGCACTGCCTTCTGCAATCTACGTAGCCGTAAGCTTCCCCAATCCAAGGAAATGCCATCATCCGCAGTCTCCGTAAGCACCAGCTTTCTAACCTATTTAAGTACAATCTGCCAGAACCTACTTTAGCACAATCTCTGAGAACCTACGAAAGGACAAGATTCCCCAAACTATGTAAGGAGAAGCTTCCAGAATCTACCTAAAGAACAAGCTTCTACAACCTATGTAAACATCTCTATGTAAGTCTCCAGCGTAGCACCAAGCCGGGGAGTGTCCACAGCTTACCTCAGCAAAGCTCCCCCAACCTACATAAGCCTCTGGGCCGACAACCTAAATACAGACCGCTAAGTGAGCATCCAGCTTGGCGCAGAGCCAGCAGGATTCTGCACCTACATAAGCACAAGCTTCCAGAACCTACGTAAGTACAAGTTTCCACAAACTAAGAAAGCACAGTCTTATGCAATTTACCTGAGACCAAGATTCCATAACCTAAGTAAACACTACCTTCCACAGCCTACTCAAGTACAAGCTTCCAGAAACTATGTAAACACAAGATTCCCAAAGCTAAGTAACCATTAGCTTCCGCAACAGATTTAAGCACTAGCTTCCAGAACCTGCTAGAGCACAAGCTTCCAGAACCTAAGTAAGCACAAGACTCCCAAGTAAGTAAGCACTACATTACACAATCTCTGTCAGCACAAGCTTCCCCAACCTAAGTGAACAGAAGCTTCTGCAGTCTATGTAAGCTCCAGGGTTGGCAACCCATGTAAGCTCAAGCTCCCACAACCTACATAAAGACTGCTGAATGAGAATCCAGCACAAAGCCAGCCACCTTCTTGCAGTTATGAACAGGCCTCTGCTACAGAGACGGACTTTTGTTAAGATGAAAAAGACCCCCCTTACATATATTTAATTTCTGAGATGGAATGTTCTCTCCTCTTGCCTTCTCAAGAGTCTGCGAAGAATTTTGCACAATTTAGCTTCTCCCCCGCCCCCATGACACCTGTAGATGCCTTCAGCTTCTCCAACAAGTGACAATAAAGTCACAGCTGAGGATCAGGACTGGTGTGCACTGCCTAGCCATGCATGCAATTGTTCAACAAATAGTCATTACACATTATTCACTGACTTTCAGGACATCAATGTGCCACTTTTTACTACATATTGTCTCTATCCTGTGGGATTTATCTTTAACATGAAAAGAATGCATAAAATATACAGCTACCAAAAATTACCTATACCTTGTAATTACAGTGAAGTAGAAATAAATAATACAATGAAAAATTACAAGAGGAGAACCTAATCTGTTCCAAAGCATCGGAGGAAAACTTTCCAAAACCACAGATATATGATGGGTATCATGGGGGGGGGGGTGGACTATATAAATTATCAGCCTACATGGAACACTTTAGACAATTACTCACAGAATACCAGGCACAGATAAGGGTGGTCTGGTCACCTGAACTATGGCCTGAAACAATACATCAAGAAGACTGAGAGGAATATGAATACTTCTCTTGCCTGGGACCATTGTTTTGAATTTATTCTGGCAAATTTTGAGCCTATTGGGCAATTCTTATAAGTGGCCAACACTTGCCAGAAGATAGTCCCTTAAGTTTACAAAATTTTCTAAAACTTGCCTAGGACTGGAGAGATGGCTCCGCAGTTAAGGCACTTGCCTGCAAATTCAAAGCACACAGGCTCGATTTCCCAGGACTCACATAAGCCAGAAGTATAAGGTGTCACATGTGTCTGGAGTTTGTTTGCAGTGGCTGAAGGCCCTGGCATGCCCATTTTCTTTTTTTTTTTTAATTTTTTTTTGTTCATTTTTATTTATTTATTTGAGAGTGACAGAGAGAGGAAGAGGCAGATAGAGAGAAAGAGAGAGAACGGGAGCGCCAGGGCTTCCAGCCACTGCAAACGAACTCCAGACGCTTGCGCCCCCTTATGCATCTGGCTAATGTGGGTCCTGGGGAATCAAGCCTCGAACCGGGGTCCTTAGGCTTCACAGGCAAGCGCTTAACCGCTAAGCCATCTCTCCAGCCCCCCATTTTCTCTCTATATATCTATCTATGTATCTGTCTATCTATCTATCTATCTCTATCTCGCTTGCTCACTCGCTCACTCTCAAACAAATAAAATAAAATAAATGTTTAACAACCTAACTAATTAATGGATTCCCCCTGGACCATTTCTCCATAGAGTTGGTCTATCTGATAACATATATTTGTTGGCTGAAGGGTGGGAAGAGTTCCAAGGAAATGCAAATTATTAAGTAGAAAATACCCAGAAGACCATGTGTAAAGATGTGACAAGCCTCTCCTATAAAGAAAAGCTAGGGAATGTGGAAGAGTGGGTGACATTGGCTGGTCCCAACTTGACATTATGGTAAATGGAGATTTTCAATGAACCTGCAGAGTAGTGTTATCACTGAAGAGATTCACCTGCCAACCACACACCAGGAGAAAAAAAAAATACTGAACACAGATAATGGCCAAAGAGCTTTTGTATTTCAATAGTCCACAAAAGAGAAAAAAGTTAGAAACTCTAATCTTGTCTATGAAATGCATTCATTCTGGTTGAATAAAGAGAGCATCTGAATTTCTTCTGTTATAAACTTATACACTAGTTTTTCTTTCATGAAACACCCATCCCACTCCACACAGACACACACACACACACACACACACACACACACACAGGTTTTGTACAGCATGAAGTTATGAACACTGTTCTTGCTCTGTAGGTTTCTTGAATTTGACATTTGTAATTTTTAGCACTCCATTAGATATTATTAATACTCTGTACAATTTCAATAGATTATTCTTTGGGTAAGTTTCAGACACTGAAATTAATGTCAAATTGACATTTTTTAGTCAAAATCTTTGGGAAAAGTTATGCATGTGCATTAAAAAGTGTCAAAAGTAAATTAACTCAACATTTAGATTGCAGGTACTAAACGTACATATGAAATCGTTTGCTGCTGAGGGAGCACATAGGGCTCAGCTGACAAGTATCTGTCCTGAATTCTTCTACTTTCTTCTCTGCCGAGAGGATAGAGCAAATCTTTTATTTTAAACTTTTAAATTTTTTGATATATTCAATTCCATATGTCCTTATAGAAAAAAAAAACATATTAAATAGCACACTGATCTCCTTTATGTTTGGCACCGTATCCCAAGTGGCAAATTACAACTAGGTGCAGTAAAACTTTGAAAACCTTGTCTCTTCAAGGACTCTCGCTGAATAAAATTATGATCATTCAGGATGCTGGGGTAATGAAGCAAATGACTGTGAAAGTAAACAAAATTAATACAAGTCAGAAGCTCTCATGGACATGACATGATAGTTCAGTTTAATACCAGGTTCCAGCAAATTCTAACTGTGAAGCTGAGCAGGTACAGGTGAGCTTCTAGTTTCAAAGGTTTCTACACAGGCTGCATGTTTACTGAAAGCACATTTCTAAACCTCACCTACAGAAAGTCTGTTCTAGTCCTCAAGAATCTGCACTATGATTTGTCTGGACGAATGATTCCAAACCAATTCTGCAAGTACTACACTTTGAGTATCACTAATGCACTGAATATATTCCCCCAAACTCACATGTGGGACACAATCCTGAAATCCACAGTGTCAGGCATAGTGTATATTGGAGGTGTTGAAGTAATGGAGGATTTACTTGTGATTGGTTTCATGGCTCTACAGACAAAGCTAGAAGGAATGGGTTTTCTCTCTTCTGCATTGTTGACACACGAGAAACGATGCTCCCCTTAGCTTCTCTTTCTGTCTCCCACATCATGAGAATGCAGCCAGCAAGCCTTTGCTGGATCCCAGTGCTGGGCCAAGATGCTGGTCTACTCATTCTGCAAAACTCTGAGAAAGCACAGCTCTCTTTCCTGCATCTAGGCTGTGGATCACTTTGTAGCACCACAACATAGAGTAGGAGACTGTCCAGTCTTACTAAATAAGGAGAATCTCTCCACACTTATTTCTAGACACTTCTAAATACTCTATGTTATGTAGAATAATTTCACCTTCAAGAGTATGTCATGAGTCTGACATTATTTATTCTTTTTATGTGTTCAGAAAGTTGAATGAACACACTGAGATCACGGAGTGAATACATCAGGCTTCAAACAAGAGGTGCCAATCAGATTCCAAAGTGTCCTCTTTATTTTCCAAGGTCCTCACCCTAATCCAAAGCAAAACCATTAAGTACTACTGTTCAAAACACTTAGTCTTTACTTTGTTTTTGTCTTTTGTCACATCCATTAATTTCAATGGACCTCAAGAGAAGTTCACTCCATGAAAAATAGCCAATATAAGTTATTATGAATCTAGTCATTTTGGGGATAACAAGAATATAGAGATTAAACATAGATGAGTGGAAGCCAGGGGCAGAGTGCTGCTGGAAGAGCATGAGTGACCCCATGATGATGGAATGATGTGCACCTTTATTTTAGCTGGTTGCGTGACAGCTACGTAGAACCGCACACACACATAGGCACACATAGACACAGTGAAGTCTGAATAGGGTTTGTGGGTGGCACTGAGGACTTTCCCAGATTTTGATATAGGACTAAATATTTAGGAAAGATGCTACCATTGTGGAAAGGCAGATGACAGGCATCTGTGGTGGTTCGATTCTGGTGTCCCCCATAAACTTAGGTTTTCTGAATGTTAGGTTCCCAGCTGATGAAAATTTGAGAATTAATGCCTCCTGAAGGCAGTGTATTGTTGGGGGCGGGCTTATAGGTGTTACAGCCAGTTTCCCTTTGCCAGTGTTTGGCACACTCTCCTGTTGCTATTGTCTACTGTTGTTGGTAAGGAGGTGATGTCCACCCTCTGCTCATGCCATCATTTTCCCTGTCATTGTGGAGCTGTAAGCCAAAATAAACTTTTTATTCGCACAGCTGCTCTTGGTTGGGTGATTTCTGCCAGCAATGCGAACCTCACTGCAACAGTAAAGTTGGTAACAGAGCAGTGGTGTCATTTGCTGCTAGACACCTGACTGTGTGGCTTTGGCCTTTTGGAGCTGATTTTCAAGAGGAATGTGGAAGGATTTGAAACCTCAGCCTAAGAGACACCTTGCAGTGCTGTAAGTACAGCCTGATGGACTATTCTGATCAGAGTTGAAAGACCTGACTGCAGTAACAACCTTGGACTATGAGGTTTGGCTTATGAGGGTGAGAAAGAGCTTTGCCTAGACTGGGCTAGAGCCAGTTTATGTGAGAGGCTCGCTGTTATGCCTATGTCCTGAGACACTGTGCAGTGTTGCACTGTGTAGAAATAGACTGGTTTGAGCAGAGGGATATGGCACAGAAACAATGTAATCTTTGGGTGAAACTGATGCCTGTTCAGCTGCAATTGAGAGATTACAACCACTGAAATTGGACCAGCTGACCTGCATTGGAACCACAGAAAGTATGCAGTCTTTGGAAGGGGCCAGAATACTGGAGGAGTGCTCTGTTCTTCAAAGTCTGCTTTATTCCCTCCTGGATTAACAAATTGTCACTCCACCTGGTATTAAGAGGGAATCATTGAATTTGCAACACAGTCTTGTGTTTTGGAAATGGCCATGGGCAGTGTGAAGGAGATTAGCTGGATGTCTGCATGGAGACCCGATGGAGCCATGCGGATGAACCGTGGGTTGCAATGGAGACCCAGTGGAGATGTCAGGACCACAAGATGGCTGCTAAGGAGAGTTGCTGGCCCCAGATGAAGTTTTCCATGGTTGTGAGTAGCCTAGCTGGAGGGGTGGAATTGGAACTCCAGAGACTTGTTACTGGTTAGAATTATTAGACTTGGAGATTTGTCACTGACTAGAGTTGTTGGAGTTGGGGCTAAAGAGTTTGATGTTTGCCCTGTTTAAATCCTACTTTGGTTGAATATTTCTTTGCTATGCCCAATGCCATCTTTTGAAGTACAAATGTGTATTCTGTGCCATTATGGATTTTTTGAGGTTGTTATGGTATTATGACTAAGTTAAAAGAGCTCAGAATATGGGAATGTTTGAACATTGATTAAAAACTATGAGGACTTTTAAGGTTGGGTGAATGCATTGTATTCTAGCATTCTATATCATGGATGGTTATCAGTTCATGGGGGCCAGGGCAGAATGTGGTGGTTGGATTCAGGTGTCCCCCTATAAACTTATGTGTTAACAATGCTAGGTTCCCAGATGATGGAGATTTGGGAATTAACATCTCCTTGATGCAGTGTATTGTTGGGGGTGGGCTTATGGATATTACAGCCAGTTTCCTCTTTCCAGTGTTTAGCACACTCTCGTATTGCAACTGTCCACCTTATGTTGCCCAGGGGGTGATGTCCACCCTCTGCTCATGCCATCATTTTCCACTGCCATTATGGAGCTTCCTCTAGAGTCTATAAGCCAAAATCAACCATTTTTTCTTCCTGCAAGCTGCTCTTGGTTTGGTGATTTCTGCCAGCAATGTAACCTGACTGCAACAGTGTCTTTCCATAAGATTTATAATGTAAAACAAGAAGAATATTTAAAGGTACAAATCGTTGCATATGTTTAGTTCTACCTGCTCAGGAGGCTGAGGTAGGAGGGCCAACTGATGTCAGGAGTTCAACATTAGTCTGGGCATATGGCAAGATGAAATCTCAAAAACTGGTTAAAAAGAAAAGCAGTAGAACAAAGTGCACAATATGATTCTAGTTAAAAGACTCATTATGTACTTTGATATGCAATTTTTATATTCATAGAACATATCTAGACACCAGATTATGGCTACTGCCCTATGAAAAAGAGGAGGAGAAACTGAACTCAGGACATAATATGCCTTTCTTCACACCATTTTATGCTATTTATTTATTTATTTTGTTTGTTTATTATTTATTATTTATTTATTTATTTGAGAGTGACAGGGAGAGAGAGAGAGAGAGAGAGAATGGGCGAGCCAGGGCCTCCAGCCACTGCAAACGAACTCCAGATGCGTGCGCCCCCTTGTGCATCTGGCTAACATGGGCCCTGGGGAATCGAGCCTCGAACTGGGGTCCTTAGGCTTCACAGGGAAGCGCTTAACCGCTAAGCCATCTCTCCAGCCCCATTTTATGCTATTTATATGTGACTTGTAAATGCACATAAACTATGTTTCATTATTTTGAATCATATAAACAGGTCAAGTGGCTGTAACAATGTCAATGAAGTTATCACATCCCTTTGTAAATAATGCAATCTCATTTTCACAGCAATGAAATTGCTAAAAATCTATGTGATTAAAATAAAAGTCAAGGCAACATGTGTTTATAAAGACTGACAGATTGAGCAAAGGAATCCCTTCCTGCAAAGTGTGAAAACTCCGCTCTATCAGAGTTCAGCCTGGACCTGTGAGGTGTCTGAAATTGAAACCAGTGCCTCTGCTTCATGCACACTGGGTGAGCTCTCTACCAAGAAGTCACGGCCCCGCTCCTGCCCTCAGACCTTCAAGATTTGCAATCACTGCAATGGCAAAGGGACATTATGATGCTGACTAGGCATCATTTGTTGGTTATAGCATAAAGCATGGGTCAGTGGGAAGCATTTTGTATGGAGGTCTCAATTCTGCTGCTCATGGAGTGCTGTGGTAGTTTGAATAGAATAGATGGCCCCCAATATATTCAGTTGTTTATTTGTTTGTAGTTTGCATCTTCAGCCACCTGGCTCAAGGCAGTGTCACTGGGTGGTTCTTAAGGTGTGGTGGTGGGTTTCAGATTTCAATCTGAAGATATACAAAGTGTACCTAGCTGGAGTTCCTGAAGTGTGCTGTGTGCTATGTGGCTTTTGGCTTTTTGGCTGGTGCTTCCCTCTCTGTGTTTGGTCCTGGGAAAGCAGGCCAGCTTCTTCTGCCATTATGGAACTTCCCTGGGTCTGTAAGCTTCAATAAATATCCCTTCCTCCATAACTGTGCCTGGTCTGGGAGTTCATATCAGTGAACCTGAAGCTGTCTGCTACAAGTACTCTATATGCAAACCCTGCTTTCATATACTCAAAAAACTTCATCCACAAGTGTGAGTGCAAAAAATACCTTCCAAGTTCCATCAACCTCAAAACAAACAAACAAACAAACAAATCAGTCCTTCAATCAAGTTCTCCTTTATTGGAGCTTGATAGTGGTTCAGATTCTGAGTAACCCAGAAGTCAACATCTCTGCTGATCAAAGGCCATGGTTCACTGTCAGCCAATGCAGGCTTCAGGTGACTTCATACAGCCTGCCACATTTTCCAGGGAGCTTGTAGATACGTCATCTCACTTGATTCTTGTAACAATGTTGATAAATCACACAAGATGAGTGACATCAGAACAGGACTCTCACTTTTCTCCTTAATTTAGAGACATCATCACCTTGAAACTTTAACTCTCCTATGCAAATTTTAGCTGAGTTGTTCCCGTGTCTTGTGAGGTTGCTAGCTCTGCAGCCTTGCGTGACTTCTTGACTGCAGCATTCTTCCCAGGGGGCCGGGCTACCAGCAAAAGATGGTCTTAATCAGTATCTGGCTGAAATGCTTTGACATTGTTTTTCTCTAGGAAAATATGTAATTGCAGACAAACTAGCCTGAATTGTTCAAATTTAAACATTTCATTTGAGCTGATGTTTTGTATACATTTTGTGTTTCATTATAAAATTGTAACTTCATATTTGTGCTTGGATATTTCATAGTTACATTGGGATTAAAGTATTACCATCACAATGGCAAATTAAGCCTCTAGACCTCTTTGGAAAGAAGTTTATTCTAATGCAATGTTTTTATAAAAGGTAATGGAATTTTATCAGAAGCCTTAAACTGTAATATTGTTTGTACATCACGAAGTCTAGACCTGAGTAGGACCAGAAGCAACTACTGACTATCTGCTTTAGTGGTTTACTTGGCCGTGGATTAAAGTCAACACAGAGTGAAAACAATCCAATTATCCTTCTTTCTCTCAAAGCCATGTTGTAATGTTTCTACTGAAAAATGTGTAGTAATGTATATTGCTTAGATATATATGGTATATATGGACATGTCTGTGTTTGTGTGTTTACTTAAATGTATTTTACAAAAAAAGTAGTGAGACATTGTTATATCACTGATAGTATTTTTTTCCAAAACACTAACACCTCATGTATATTTAAGATATATTTGGTTAATCCAGGAGTATTTTGTAAAAAGATAAATTCATCATGTAGCCAAAATTAACATAATATTGCTGTGTTTCTTATAAAAATAAAATATAAATGCAACTTAGTCATTGTACCCACTTGATATGCCCATGTATGATTTCGATATTTTTATTGTAACTCAAATATAAAGAGTCGCTAAATTTCAACTATACCATCACATCTTAGAGAATGATTCTTTAATTATCAAAGGAATACACAGGTGAGCAAGAATTATAATAGCTAATAAGATCTTAGTTTAAAATTTAGGTTTCCCTTTAAAAGTTGGGAGCAAATTAATAAAACATTACAGAAAGTGGCAAGGTATTTGATCAAGAACAGTGTGAATTGGCATCTGTCTTGCAGACACCTGCCTGACATCATCTCCAATGGCTAAATTAACTTTAGTCAAGGTTAGCTAACTCTGTCCAATTGCCATGGATGAGTCCCTCGGCTGTACACTGTTTACTTTAATCCTCCTGGAAATTGCAGGAGGCCAAGTGAAAGCTTTCACATATGACCAGAAGGAAGAGAGAAAAAAAAAGTCATTAACTCAGACCTCACTGCAATATATTACAGTGAAAGTTGTCTCTTTTCAGTGTCATTGCCCAGAATAGGAGCCCTCTCTGACTCAGCTTGGAAGCTAAGCTGGTGCCGGTAGACTGTCAGGGCCACAGCCATTTTTCTTTTATACTGTTTATCTTTGTAGGGAAGAGGACTTTTCTCCCTCCATCAATCCTTAGTCTCAAGGTAAGAGGCATAGTATACTGCTGCCTGAGCTAAAACTAGATGAATATTAATGTGCGCATCCTGTAGACCAAGTGCAATGAGCAAAAGGCCTAGAATTAGTTCAGAACTACAAATTTCCAACAAAACACCAAATATACCAAATTATTAATAGATACTTTCTTAAGGTATGAGCTAAACTGTACTACCAAATGTCAGCTGCAACAGACATCCTGGAAAGCAGACTACTCGTGTGTACTGCTGAGAAATTTTAGAGTCAAGATATCTGGCCACTCCCGTCAGCATGAGCTACAGGCAGATTACTCTGCTCACTTTTGCACATATATTAAGTGGGAGTTACAATGTGTTATTCCCCTTATATTTATGCGAAAATGCCTGAAAGGCGCAGTCTAAGAGAAGAAGGATTTCTTTCGGTTCACAGCTTGAGAGTACAATGCATCAAGGATGTGGGTGTGACGACAAGAGTAGTTCACGTCTACAGAGATGACACTCTTTGCTGTTGTCAGGCAGGAAGGGGAGAGAGAACGCAAACAGCCTGAGTGTGGGCCAGGACGTTACAACCGAGTACCAGTCACTTGTGACCCACTCCTCCCCTTAGGCCCTACTTCCTGAAAGTTGTTTTTTGTTTTGATGCATTGTTTTGAGGCAAAGCCTAACAGACTGCCTTTTGTTTTTAAATGAGAGAGTAAGAGAGTGCATGTGTGTGTGTGTGTGCGTGTGTGTGTGTGAGAGAGAGAGAGAGAGAAAGAGTGAGAGAGAGAGGGTGGGTGTGTCAGGGCCTCCAGCCACTGCAATCGAGCTCCTGATGCATGCGCCCCCTTGTGAACATGCGTGACCTTGCACTCTTGCGTCACGGCGCCAGTGGTTTATGTGGGAACTGGAGAGTTGAATGTGAGTCCTTAGGCTTCACAGGCAAGTGCCTTAGCCACTGAGCAGTCTCTCTAGTCCTTCCTGAAGGTTTCACAGCCTCCCAAACACCACCAGCAGCTGGGGACCAGTGGTGAAGCACAGGGGTTTCTGGGGGACATTTCACATGCTAGTCACAACTATAACATCTGGTCTTTTTGTGTTATTGGGATATTATAGTTCAGTGTAAGGAAAAAAATGTAACATCATCAACTTGAAAAAATTAAAGGTGCTGTATGATTTTGGTGTTGCAATGATAAAGAAAGTAGCTTGTACACGTGGTGTGATGGGGCACACCTTTAATCCCAGCTCTTGTGAGACAGAAGTAGGAGGATGGCAGTGAGTTCAAGACCAGCTTGAGGCCACATAATGAATTTCAGATCAGCATGGGCTAGAGCAAGACCTATCTCAAAAAATCAAAACAAAAAGTAACTTGTAACGTTCTCAGAGAAATCTGAGTTAAAATCTGTACATGAACTATCCATTAGTAGAAGAGGAAAAATCACAAAGACACTGTGGTCCTATTGAAAACAATGCAAAGAATCTCTCCCGATTACAGGGATGAGCTCACATGTTCAGTGGTCAATCTTCAAATATCTTCTGACAGGCAAAGTGCAAAGGTAGAGTGAATATGTCATTTAGGGTCATATTTGCATTCACAACTGTATGCAGACACTTTGTACTTTTATGACAGTGGTCAAGCTTGGACTACCTGACCCTCGGTTTTTATTATGTTTGATTATAGTAAGAATGTTTCTCAGAGGATTGCTCTAAAAATTCAATACAAAATTAGACATAAAGGAGAAGCATCAGCTAGAAATTGTTTAAAAATTATTATTGCTATGTGGCTATTGAGGGTACAGAAATGTACAGTTGGTTTGTGGAAATGCAATATATCCTGAAAGCTTATCTAATCTAATTTTCCATAAATCTTTTAGTATTCTGCACAGTGAGCTTGTATTATAGCTAGATTCATTCTAAATGGCCTCATTGTCACCTGCCAGGTGCATCCTTGTCCTTTTGCTTACTGTGCATGTCGCACCCTTCTTATGTCTGTGAGAAACATGCTTTCTCCTTCTCACTGATCCCTCCTTCAAGGTTCAATTCAACTGTCATTTCTGGGAAGTTCTCCCTGATCATTAGGCTTCATATTTACAGATTTCTTTTCTAACCCTATCTGTGATTGAAATCTTAATATACTGCTTGCTGGTGCCACTCTTTTGACATTTTCAATACCCACCTCCTCTGTCATACTTATCTTTTCAAATAATGTGTATCTTATCTCTAGCATTAGGATACACAGTCCTTCAATTTAGATACCATGAATCAGATTTTGTATCCCAATACACCTAGGAAGGTGTCTTATAAATCACAGTCCCTGTGTATTCATGATGACTGATGTAAGTAAAATAAATGAAAGTGGGATGATCAGCATAAAATAAAGACAAATATCTATTCTGTTTCCCAGAGAAGTATTAGAAAAAATAGCATATTACAAAATGATTTTTGAGCTATAATTTGTACAGTATGTCATTTTCTCTGTGCTCATCTGTAACAGTACAGCCACAGGAGAAGCTTGTATGAAGCAAGCCATTTTAAAGTTAAAAAAAAAATTACAGATTAAAGCCAAGTCAATTTTTCTACAAGAGGCAGATGTGTATTGGAAGGTGCAATTCACCCTGCATTTGTAAGAAATCTCTGCAGTATTAACTTGGTTAAAATAAAAGTCAAAGATCGAAATGAACAGATTCAGGTAACTGTCTAGGCAATCATGAAAAATAATATTGTAAGAACATCAGAAAGATAATTACAGTCCACATTTCAAATGAGAAATTGTGAAACAAAAACAAAGGAAACACAATACACATTTACATTTTTTAATAACTAAAAATTTATTTTCCAATGGGCCATTTTTCTAATGCTTCAGTATTTCGGCTCAAACAGAAATACATTTTAGAACTGGATCACTTGGCCCTTTCTCTTCTTGTCTCCTCCCAGTTCAAAATGCTTGCATCTCTTAATGGCCAGCATCCTCTTGGATCTGCAGGTGGGCTCAACACACTCAAGCCTCAGCACAATCTTCTTGGTGGTTTTGGCCTTCTTTCCGAAAATTGGCTTTGTATGCCCACCATAGCCACTCTGCTTCAGATCATAGCCGCTTTCCTTCGGCATGTAGGGAATCCTTGCCCTTCTTATACTGGGTCACTTAGTGGGACTGATGCTTGCCACACCTCTAACAGAAAGTACAAGGGGTTTTAGGTACATTGACCATCTTTGTGTTATAGAGGCACCCACACAACAAAAACAGGAGACCGGGAGTCCATGCTCGTCACCACACATCACTCGCACCTCACAGGAAAAAGCCACATTTACATTTTTAAAACATTTTTTAATTTTATTTTTTAGAGAGAGTGAGAAAGAGAGAAAGAGAGAGAATTGGTGCACCAGGGCCTCAGCCACTGAAACCGAACTCCAGACACTTGCGCCACCTAGTGGGTAGGTGTGACCTTTCGCTTGCCTCACCTTTGTGCCACTGGCTTATGTGGGAACTGGAGAGATGAACATGGGTCCTCAGGCTTCGCAGGCAAGCGCCTTAACGGCTAAGCCATCTCTCCAGCCCAACATTTACATTTTAAAGCAGGGTGGACCCTATCTGCCAGCTCACTAGCTGTAATAATGAGGCTTGTTATGTTCTAGTTATCTAAATCTTTATATCCATCACTGCCTATTCATCACTATCATCATCAGTGAGGGGAAATGGCTTACCCAACACGATCAGATTTTAAGGACTAATAATTTTAGTTATTAGGATTTTGTAGGTACTATTCATCATGATGGAAACATTTATTTAATTTTCATTAATCCTCCCAATAGTCTTCTTTTGAATTTCTTAACTATCACTAATTTGAAAATGAAATACTGTTTTGCAATATCTCTTTCATTATTTGTTGAAGCTACTGTTTTTATTTTCTTTTAGTTTATATCATTGGAATCGTCACATTTTTTTTTTCAGGTTAAATATTCTTTCAGTGTTTAGATTGCCACTTTCTCTGTAATGTCTCTTGGGCCCTGGAAGACGTGATGGAGGTGCATAGACTCTTGTGTGCTGCTTTCCCTGCTGGCCAGACCATCTGCTCTAGGGAGAAGGTGACAGACACTGGAGATACTCAAAATGCTTCAAAGCAGAAATTCGGAGATAAAAGTAGTCTTGTAACACACCCGCCAGGGTTCACAGAACAATGTACAAGAAGGCACAGAACGATTCTAAGAGACACAGAGTGGGAAGGAGTATCCTGAAGCGTTGCCACCCCCATCTCCTAGGCACAGAGACTATCTGATGCCTTCATGACCCCACCGCGAACACTACCAACTTCACTGAAGAGAACCCTCAGAGGATTGACAGTAGGACATAGAAGACACAACACTGTAACCTGGATGGGCATATGCCCAACAACCAATATATTCATATGGTAAAATTCATAATCAATAAGACAAATAGTATGACACTACTAGGAGAGAGGAACAGGTGCTGTAGAAGGAGTATGGGGGAGAGGGAGACGGATAGAGCTGAGGAGACTAAGATCAAAATACATTTGTACATTATTAATACAATTTGTAAACTGTTGAGAAAAGTTTTGAAAATATTAGATGCAGAAATAAGAAAATCCCATGTACTGCTCAATGACAACAAGAGACCCTGCCTCTAACAAAGGTGAACGAACACATGGACACACTCAGTGTCATCCTCTGATCTCCAAACATGTGCTGTGGCAACACATATCCACATTTACCCCCATTCCACACACACACACACACACATGCACACCAAAAATGAGGGGGCAGAGGGAGAGAGATCATGGAAAGCTTACCTTAAAACTTTTCAGTGACCTGATAACACAATAACTATTGATCTATAAATATTTTACACATACTCGTGGGTTTGGGAGCCCAGAAAAGAGCTTAGCCATATTATCATGTAGAAAGTTGGCCATGAATTGACATAGACAACAGTGTGGCTTGGAGGAAGTAAAGGAAAAACATGCACAGAGGACTGCTGATACTCTGCTCCCCCAAAACAACAATAATTGGTCATGTGATTTTATTTCATCCACAAGTACACTATATGTAGTAATCTGTAATCTTTATGTTACACAGAAGAATTCAGACATAGAAACTTTAACTAAGGAATTTAACTCAGGACTTGAAGAAGATCTAGCCTTCACTAATATCTCCATGAGGAACACCAGGGACTTTCAGTGAAGGTTTCCAGCTCAGCAGCTTTTACGAGCCAAGAGCTGGGCAGAGTCATAAAGATATATACTTGCCTTGGGCTGCTATGTGTGCATTTCAAACAAATCAGATTTCAGGGAACCTTAGGAAACCGAAATCACACTAACAACCCAAAGCTAGTGACATTTATTCAGCCTTCTGTCCACCCCTTCCTAATCTCTCTCTTCTTTCTTTCATGACCACTAAGTTGATTACACAAAGCATGCCATTTTAACCCATAACTAAGAGTGTGTTACAAAGATGTTGTAAATATATAAATCCTACAGTTTCCACCATTGTGATTGCACTGGGAAAATACTCAGATTTGAGGAGATTTGATTTGCCAGTGTAATGTGAAAGGCGGGTAATCTTCATTCCTCAACACCGATGTGTTTGATCATAGTTGTCCCCATCCTTCCACTCTCACTAAAATTCACTAAAACTCTTAACTTCCCGAATCTTTGAATTTTAATAAATGTTGTGGAGGTGGGAAGAGAGGGGAGAATAGTGCTTGGTCAGTTATAATCAGCTTGCTCAAGCAAAGTATAAAAGTATATTAAAAATCTATATAAAATAAATTTCATCTGGGTCCTTCTAGTATGTAGGTTTCAGAGAAGTTATACACAATTGAAAATCCAAGGACTCAAAGTCTTTAATTTCCTTAACTTGGTCTACTTCAATGATTTCATATCTTAGCGGCCTGTTAATTCAGTGGCTTCCCTGAGATCTTCCCATCACTGTATGTGAAACACTTGAAAATGTAGAAGCAGACGACAGAAGCCACCAGAATATACAAAGTAGCCTCTGGGTTTATGAATGAACACAGATAGAGAACTGTTTCACAGGACAAAGTATTTGGTAAACCATAAATCACTTTAGAGCATTAATTTTCCAAACAAAACCATAATACCTAATTATTTGTTTTATGTCCCAGTGTGAGTTTTTGGCATATGATCTGAATTTTGGATCAGAAAATGCAGATTCCATGCATAACTTGTATGTTTACATACTGTCTCTGTTAACCTTATTTTGATTTTCTACTTAAGCTATACATTGAGTCTTAGAAAAACTATAAGGGGGAAATTTATTAAATTTAAAAAACTCCATACATTATGTATTGCAGAATTTATGCAAAAAGCTCTTTCAGTATAGCTCTTCCTTTTCATCCCCAGCTACATGTCAACCACATTTTAAAAACTTTGTGTTGTTTCGAACTCTTCCCCTTTGTAACCATGATTAGTTTATTTGAGAGCGAGGAAGAGTGAGAAAGAGGGGGAGGAAGAGCCAGATAGAATAGACACACTGGGCCTCCAGCCACTGCAAACGAGCTCCAGACACATGTGTCATCTTGGTGCATGTGGCTTACGTCAGTACTGGGGTGTCGAATCTGGTCCCTCAGACTTCATGAACAAGCATCTTAACTGCTAAGCCATCCCTCTGCTGTCAGCAGTGTCTCTCTTTTTTGGTTTTTGCTTTTGTTTATTTATTTGAGAATGACAGAGAGAGAAAGAGGGAGAGAGAGAGCGAGAAAGAGAGAAAGAAAGAATGGGCGCGCCAGAGCTTGCAGTCACTGCAAATGAACTCCAGACGTGTGCACCCCCTTGTGCATCTGGCTTATGTGGGCCCTGGGGAATCGAGCATCAAACCAGGGTCCTTAGGCTTCACAGGCAAGTGCTTAACCACTAAGCCATCTCTCCAGCCCAGCAGTGTCTCTTAGGCAGAGCCATTGACAGGACAGGCTGAGGAGGCAGCTAATGAGACAGGGATGCACCTTCTTGCTTGTGTGTTCATGAAGCAGACCCGTGCTTAGCCTCAGCATGCTATTTGTCGGGGGTCAGCCCCTTCCAGTCTCTCTGGAATCTCAGCATGCTTACCAAAGATGTCCCGTTCCCATGACTGAGGCTTTGAATATGTGGCAATAATGAAGGTTCAGAGCAATGCTAGACCAAGATTCACTTCCTCCCTCCCCTCTCTTCCTTCCTCCCTCCTTCCCTTCCTTCCTTTCTTCCCTCCCTTCCTCTCTCTCTTCCTTCTTCCTCCCTCAGCTCCTCACTGAAAGCTGAGCCAGCAGATTGGATTAGATGATTAGTCTTAGTCATTTTCAGATGCGGCACAATGCCTGCATCTTACTGCAGCTAATAATTCAATTCCATTCTGGAATCTGCTAGCAGTCTCTTGTGTGGTTCCTGGGGGTTTGAAGTCTTTTCTGGTCCATTTTTGTATTTCAATCCATTTATCTTGGAGTATTCACAAGGTCTAACATTATAAAAATAGATATGAGCATGCAAACTGTGACCCTAGCTTCGCTACTAGATGACTCAGTAGAATGGGCAGCTCCGATTCCAAGGGCAGCTCCTGTATCAGGCCCTCTCAGAACAGGACTTAAGAACCCCGTCACAGAGAAAGGTGCCCAAGGAAGCATTCAGTTTCCCTTGGGCTGTGAACTACATGTTCTTTCATATGCCTATCCTTTTTAAAACTGGCTCTGGTTTATTACAGGACGTGTGAGAGCTTGAGAACAAGATCCTGAAGCACGGATTTCAGAGATGCATGCCTGGCCCTACGGGACACCCCACACAGCATGGAGCTCCCCAGGCATGTAGTGACGATACACGGCTACTAAAAGAAAGAGAAACGAAAAAGCAGAGGCAGACTCAAGTTGCATTTCTTTTGCATAAATTGTGCCAAATAATGAGAACTAAAAGAAATACTAATCTTAAGGAAACTACCTTACTGTTCTTCTTCTTTTTTAATGTGGATGACTTCTGAGTGTCAATAGGACTTCAGTACAGGGGAAACACAAATTAAGAGTTATATTTACTGATTGACTTACGTTACTCCCTAAATGCATTTTGTTATACTTTATAACATTATATTTTTACTTAAAACTATTAATTAGTTTTTTCCTCATAAAATTTTAGGATGGACATCTCTGGTTTACATTTCATAGAGGAAAAACAAATACAGAGAACTGTTAAATAATTTGCCCAAAGCCACAAAGTTGCTCACGAGCAGAGGCGACAGTAAAGACCTACAATGCATTCACCAGGGTTCAGCTGTGATTACTGTGGCTGAGGTCTCAGGCGACAACGTCCCTTGACGACAAGGCAAACTGAAAAGACACAGCTGTCTGCAACCCTGTGTCTGCCATGGGCGTTCAGGCCTTTCTGTTGCTCTCGGAAAGAATGACGGCCATGATGTAAGGGACACATTTGCAAGTGAGCCCCACACTCCACAGGACACAATGACTCTTTAGTCTACTGTTTTTCTTACGTGTTAAAGATAAGTGTGCATCAAACCTGATTCTTTGGGCTATGTATATAATTTGAGTACATCCCTAACATTTACTGTGTTTTGTGCAGAACAAATAACTTCAACGATATAAAATACCAAAGCTGATTTTTTTTTATTAGTTTTGTACTCAGTGAATATAGTCAAGTTGGTACCATTGTTAGCCTCCTCCTGTCCTCCCCCTTCCGCCTGGCCCCTACTTGTTGGGGTATATGGGTCGTGCATTGTGGGGTTAGCCTTCAGTTATGGGTCTCTGTATCATGACCCAACGTTTGGATCTGACATTCTTTCTGCCCCTTCTATTGCAAATTTCCCTGAGCCATGTTGGGTTCATTTTAGGTCTGCTTCAATAATGAGGTCTTGGGAGCCTCTGTGTCTCTGGATATCTGATTTGGTAGGAGTTGATTGTTCTCTGTGTCGATCTCCTTCACCCTTGTGCTAGTACCAGGTTCACCAAGAAAACAGCACACTTGCTTGTTTCACCAGTTATTCTTAGTTTACTGTGTTTTGTGCAGACTAAGTAACTTGAATGATATAAAATCCCAAAGCTGAGTTTCTCAGCAAATAAAAAGGCAGCAAATATATACAACTAACCACAGAGTACTGAAATCTGATGTACTAGCAGAGTGCAAAGAGGTCATAATGGAGGGACAAGGGGCAATAAACTGAAGGAGCTAGAAGCTCTTGGTCTGGTTAAGTATGCAGATTGGCCTGATGGGTTAGTAGATGGCAGCTAAAACTTATCATGGCAGCAGAGGCTCTAATGACTTTGGGATATTTTTATTTTATATTAATGTTTAAGCCACTTAAAAATATGCAGAATGTGAATAGTGGTCATATAAAGGTAAGACTCATTATATTTTCTGTGTCTCACTTTTATGTTTGTATTTTTAAATATTTAAATACTTTATTACTTATTTACTTATTTATGAGAGACAGAGAATGGGGGAGGGGAGCATAGGTATAAAATGGGCTCCTGCCACTGAAAATGAAGTCTAGATACCTGCACAGTTTTAGCTACTAACTTGATAAAATTAAATGTTTGCTGGTGCTTATCAATATAAAGATGTATTAAGTCAATTTTTATTACAAAAAGAAAGTATCTGGCTATACTGATGCTCTATTTTAACCTTATTGTATATGTATAAATAATACACAAAAAGTAAATTATTTTGCTACTCGATAAGCAAGTAAAATGAAATCTATACTATTTTGAAATCCAAGCAAGAAAAGGGAGCATATATGTTTGTTTGTGGTGGAGAATTAATTACCCAATCATTCATTTATTCAAAGCACATAAGTGAGCATCAAGTACAGGCCAGTTACCATTCTAGACAGTAGGAATGCAACACGGAGCAAAAGGTCAAAGCATCACCCTGTTGAAGCATTCTTTTTTCGTTTTTAGGATTAGCTGTCATGACTCACATTAAGATTTACAACTCAAGATTCCCTTCACTGACAATACCAACCCGCTCTATATGAAAAGCACGGGGCTACGAGAAGAGACTGAGAGGGCCAGCTTGGAGAGTAATCTCCATATGACCTTGGCCTTGGATTTAATCTCTGTAAGACAAATATTCATCTGTCATTGTTGTTGTTATTAGGTGACCTCTAGTATCTATTGAAGATAGAAAATTCTGTAACTTTCTGTTCCTGCTTTAAAAAAAAGCATATGTTTGGCTCATGTTAGTTTGTAATGGTTATAAGTGGAAATTAATTAAGACAAGAAAAAAAAGACTAATTGCAACCCAGAGCAAAGTGAGAAACGAATGGCAGTACTTAACACCATGTAATGTGAAGCAGTGATGGGCAGGTCTGGGCACAGTGCATGAGAAAAAAAATCACCAGGCTGATTACAGCCATTGTGAAGGGTTGTCAGAAACAGCAAGCAAATTACAGAGGAAGAACCCACAGATCCTTTCCTGAAAATCACTACTATTATCACGGTGTTAACTGGGTAATTTTTTTTAGCACAAGGGGCAAATGCATTTTTAAAAACATAATCAGTAGGAGGTAACACATAGAAAAATGTACTTCTTAAAACAGCTAACCTGAGGATATTTATTCAGTAAGATAAGTAAAACCAAAAACACATGCTACATGTTAGTCACAGAGTCATAGAGTTTTATTTATAGGACAGGGATATGGAAAAGGAATCTAAGAAATCAGATTTCACGTGGTAAAACATAATCAATATTAAAGATGAGATTTATAAAAATTTCGAATTAATTATGTGTAGAGATGACTACAAACTGGAATTAATTTTTAAAGGCTTATAGTTTAAATAAGCTAAAGTCAGATTAAAGCAATTTTACCCTTGGATTCACAGAAGATTTGCCATAGGCTGTCCTGTGCACAGTATCAGTGAGGATCACGTCCCTATAGTTAAAGGTCATATCATGAAGCCACATTTCTCACTAATGTGATTACTTTGTGTTCTCTTTTGCTCAAGTAAATTCTTTACTTCATCCATTTTAACTGTGATTTATGGTTTCCAAAGCATTTGTATATTCACCTTGTTGTTGAAGTTTCAAACATTTCCTTGAAGTAGACAATGAAGCTTTCAAGTTCTCTAAGCTTTAGTTTCCTTGTATGTAAGAGCAGAATCATCATAACTACACCTAAGGTTCTTAGGTGAATGAATTGAGACAATAATCACAATGATGATAGTGACACATCTTAACAACGTACTATTATATATGGGCTCACACTAATTTAATTGTACTACGCATCTTAATGTGGTCCCTCCTCATGGTAACTCTTCAAAATAGGTTATATTATTATGCATATTTGATTGTATAAAACAATAAGTCACTGAAAGGTAAAAATGCCCAGAACTGTACACACACACACACACACACGCACACACACACACACACAAAACATGATCTATGAAGTCACGATCAACACCACCTAGAATTGTCCTAGGCATCAGTCCCCTCTGTCGACAAACACATTCTCACCTTGATAGCTTTAAGACTCTTATTTAGGGTTGGAAAGATGACTTAGCAGTTAAGGAGCTTGCCTGCGAAGCCAAAGGACCCAGGTTCGAGCCCCCAGTACCCATGTAAGCCAGATCTATGGCACATATGTCTGGAATTAGTTTGCAGAGGCTGAGGGCCCTGGTGTGCTCATTCTCTCTCTCTCTCTCTCTCTCTTTCAAATAAACAAATAAAAATAAGCTTAGAAAAAGAAAAAAAAAAGACTCTCATTTAATAGTTTCAAACCTCTTATTAAAATGAAAGCAATTGATATTGTCCAACACAAATTCCATGTCATGTAGTTGAAGAAAAATGAATGCATGAAATTGAATCTTATTCATTAATATCATGTGTCATCGTCATGAATATAATTTTCCCAATGTAAAAGAAATTAGTGTAAGGATAAATGAGTCAAAGAGGACTAAATGAATAATAAATAGTCTAAACATTTTAAAACACTCTTTGGAGCTTGTGGAATTGCACAGAGTTAGAAAACTGAGTTAATTTTTTAATGTTCAACATTTCACCAGAATAAAGTATTTTTAAACATTTTAAGAATTGTAACATGTATTTACCTATCCATATTTATCCCCGTAGATTACCACTGCTTGAAGCCTCCATCTAGAAGTTTCTTACTACAACGACCACAGTGTGCAGTGGTTAACACAGAGATGCATAACTGGCAGAGTTGCTGAGAAGTGACTACCGTGTTTGTAGTCTCACACAGGAAAACTAGCCTACCTCTTCCAAGGCCTAGGGAATATCATAGAAGAGGAGAAAGGAAGATACAACATGACCATCACAATCATGGATTTATGGTTTTCCACACAAGATTGTCAATGTATCACCTTCAATGAGGGAAGGATTCATGGGACATCAGACCTCCCAGAGTAGCTAATGGCAGCTAACAACTGCTGGGAGTTATCTGGGGTCACTGTTCTTGTAGTCATTGGCAAGTTAACTGTTCCATGGCAAATAACCTTCTACCCACGATCACGCAAGCAACCCTAACTTAATTCAATAGGTTAAAAAAATGAAAGTAAGATAGTGATTAATGGGGCAGAAAAAGGGTCTTATTGGGAAAGGGGATAAGAGAAGTTAACTGAAGGCAATAAGATCAAAATACATTATATACATGTATGAAACTGACAAAAATGGAAAAAAACAAAAATGGAAAAAAAACATAAAATTTTAAAAATTAAAAGTTGCTCTCTAAAAGATCATATGCTTGAAGAATCACGTTAGAAAATATGTTGCTACTCATAAAATCACAGGTCAAATAATTCAGGTTTTATTCTAAGCAAGGTGTTGATAACAACACATATACTTTTAATGATGGTTTTATGTAGTCTGAGACATAGCTGGTGTTCAGTTACTTGTGAAATTTGGAACTTAACTTCTGACATGTTTCTGCAGTTATATTATGTTTCATTAGGAATACACACATCCTCCTATATAGCTAAAGTTACATTTTATTTGCTCATATTTCTACCAGTAACTATTTATCAAAAATTGATAACAGTGATTCTCTGAAATCTATCGCTCTTTACTGAAAGAAAGAACAAAACTTCAACCTAGGTAGTGATTTTCAAATATAGGAGTAAAAAGTATTGATTAACATAGTGAGAAAATAAAAATATTCTTTGAAGAACCCTGAAAACTTCAATCTACTTACTTAGCAGATTTATATTTTTTAAAAGATGTTTATTTTTTTGAGACAGAGAGAGGGAGAGAAAGAGTGATAATGGGTGTATCAGGGCCTCTAACCACTGCAAACGCACTCTAGATGTATGAGCCACAACGTGCATCTGGCTCACATGGGGCCTGGAGAATAGAACCTGGGTCCTTAGGTTTTGCAGGCAAGTGCCTTAACCACTAAGCCATTTCTCCAACCCAAGATTTATGTTTTTAATTAAGTCCATTATCATGGTGATATAAGATAATATAATAGTTCTACTGTCAGAGTTAATAAAGCTAGCACGCCATGAATAAGGAGAGGAAAAATAAACATTAAAATGTTGGACAGGGTGAAAGTGTAAGGACACTAAATCATGTTGTAGTCTTTTTTTTTTTTCTTTTTTTCAAGGTAGGGTCTCACTGTAGCCCAGGCTGACCTGGAATTTACTATATAGTCTCAGGGTGGCCTAGAACTCATGGCAATCCTCCTAACTCTGCCTCCCAAGTGCTGGGTTTAAAGAC
The DNA here is from genome assembly GCA_036346955.1 of Dipus sagitta. Taxonomy (NCBI): domain Eukaryota; kingdom Metazoa; phylum Chordata; class Mammalia; order Rodentia; family Dipodidae; genus Dipus; species Dipus sagitta. Next base: position 3,451,469 of record CM070793.1, on the reverse strand, counting down.
ATGCACCACCACGCCCGGCTTTCAAGTTGTAATATTTATACCATTCAACTACTGACATATTTCTGAATTACTAAAAGGGTTACTAATCTATAAGACTTCTTTTAATGAATTAGTAATAGGTTACCTTGACTAAGGTCTTAATTTTCGTCTGTCTGTAAATTGTCAAAACATGTGTGAGCTCAACTTCCCAGAAAAACAGCCAAATCCATAAGGATTCTAAAATCCTGACTGATTGAATAGAATATGTGACAGTAGAGAATTTGAATGTTACAGGTCCCAAACAATACTAGACTTTCTCCTGTCCTTAATACCTATATATTGGCCCCCTTTGTGTCTGACCTATCATACTTTCAACCTCAGGCAATATTTATAATGTACTATAACTTATCAGACAATTCATTTTCACTAACCTAAGAGTTACCAATGCCACAGATAACATCTAAAACCTGTAGCTGAGACGCTTTGTTTGGATACAACCTGCTTACATGATGCTCCCACCAATGTGTTTAGAAAAGACCTTCATTTATGACTTTTTTGTTTGTTTGTTTGTTTGTTTTTCAAGGTAGGGTCTCACTCTGGCTCAGGCTGACCTGGAATTCACTATGGAGTCTCAGGGTGGCCTCGAACTCACAGCGATCCTCCTACCTCTGCTTCCCGAGTGCTGGGATTAAAGGTGTGCATGACCCACGCCCGGCTATTTATGACATTTTTATTATATCGCTGCAGACAGTTCAGGCAGCTGCTTGCATCTTAGATTGTGTTGTTTAGGACAAGCTGACTCCATGCTTTAAGGCAACCATCCCTCAGACTCAGCTCACAGTAAACAGCCTCTTACTCCCTTTCAGGTGAATTCTGCGTCTTGCAACAACGTATCTTGCCATACAGGTTTCTGTAGCATTGCTTATTGTAACACACTTGAGGGAAGCAGGCGTTCACGGTATCTTACTAAGTGTGACAGTGCTGGGCGTGGCACGGTCACCTGTTCCAGCCTGGTTACATGTCTGGGAGGCGGATTTCTCTCCTTTGCATCTGTACCCCACAGTGTTCTTTAATTACCAAGAAAGGGCCTGAACATGCTTTCTACAAATGGCTTTCCAAACTTCGCGTCCTAGAAGTAAGAGCACGCCCATCCACCTTAACGCGTCAACTACCAACACTATTAACCTGCCTCGCCCGTGGATAAGCGTTTCTTGAAAAATCACAAAATTTCAAAATTGTCTTTGTGAGTTTGACCTGCAAGCGCAGTGGCTGTTTTGATGAAGAAAGCCACCAACATCATGTCGTGGTTATATGCGTACATAAATAACCCAAGGCTGTTTCTTCATTCTGTATTTCCTTGGGATGATGTTTTGGTAACACTTTATATCTGAGTATATTTCCCTGTTACTGAATGGCCTTGTCATGTACAATCGTTCTTGGAATACTGGCTGTTGCCTAGTGTCTAAAGGTTAAGGCAGTGACTACCTTTCCAAACAAAGAGGAAAGTATCACTAGGCACTTGTAGTATTACTCTGGAGGACTGATCATCCATTGTATGTCTGAGTCACAAAATACAACTTACTCTTATCAACTGAAAAAATGGTACTTCATTAAAAGATAGGCTAATATTTTGTAGAAAAACAAGCTCAGGGCTAAATTCTCCCTAGCCATGACCCAAAGTGGTTTGAGTACAAGCTTTTATTTATACATATAGTTCTATTCACTGATGAGACAGAGAGAGAGAGAGAGAGAGAGAGAGAGAGAGAGAGAGAGAGAGTATATGCATATGGTGCACTCTTCAGCACGGCAGAGACTCCTGACACTGCAAATGAACTCTAGACACATGCGCCATTTTTGTGTCTGGCTTTACATGGGTACTGGGGAGTCAAACCTGGGCCATCAGGCTTTGCAATCAAGAGACTTTAACCTCTGAGCCATCTCTCCAGCCCTGAGTACAAGATTTACAGCAGTTTATTCAACACACTGTTGTAAGAAGAGAACATTGTCCAACATTTTTAGAAAAATCTACTATGCTACTGTGAAACTACATTTCTCTTATATCCATAGAATAAAATTTACTGTTAAACATCTAACATAGTTCCCAACTACTTAGATTATTAATTTGCTAAACTAATATTGACATCTAACTTATTTTACCTTTAAATATTTTCTTATGTTTACTATTTCTAAATTCCTAACAATTTTAATCCTAATTGGTATGATCTCTCTCTTTCCATTATCAATTTTCTGAGACCTGGAAGATGTATGTAATTGAATCCTTACTCTAGAAATTCAGCTAAATACCTAATGTTTCACTAGGGATTTTACTGAGGTCTTCAATATCTGCAAAGTTCTTCAAATTAGTCTTACTGGACACATATAACATTGAAATTTGGATAAAATTATTTATTCTCATTGCGTAGGGATGAAGAGCTAGGATACACAGAACCCTAATCTGTGCAGCCAAGATCTGAACTCAAGAAACCTAACTCCAGATCTGACGTCGTCACCACAATGCAGACTCTACTAGACTCCCTCTGCATGAGGGTCTTTTGTGAATGACTTCTGAGGGAAGTGATGTGGAGAATAATGAATGGATGTTCGCAGCAGTCCTCTGTCATTTGCTCCTCCTGTGCTCGGGGCACACTTTCACCATCAGAACTCCTCGCCCTCTCTCCCGCGGAAGGAGTCGCTTCCCCGGAGGACTGTGGAGGGTTGCTACCTGACACCACGGAGAGCCAGAGATTGCTTGGCATTCTTCCTGACAACTCTATTCATCAGCCTGTCTGTCTACTTCAGACTCACAGTTCTCTTCAGGTTTGGTTTTGAAAGCGAGCGAGGCTCACAATGTCTTTTCTGTGAAGTTTCCGACCCCTCAGGTTTAACAGCACTGCCTTGGCATGATGGTGGTGTCCACGTTCATTATGCGCAGCTGCAGCGGGGTGAGAACTCCTCTTCAAAGGCCATCTTCACTGAAGCCATTCTTCTCTTTACCTTGGTCATCCTGCAACCCTTCTCAGAGACAGATGAGGCACTCGGCGTGTTCCACTTCTATAACATTTACATATAATTAATGGGAACACAGGCCAGTATTCCAAGGATGACATGGAAGAAAAGCTTGCTCACATTTTACAACATAACTCTACAGGACGATCTTAACTATTCTCATAAACCAGGTTCCTTGTTTCTCCACAGTAAGAAGTGCCTTTAATGTACTGCTTCTGAAAAATTTTTGTTTTAACCAATTTTTTTAATAAAAAAAATTTTTTTGTCAGTCTGGCTGGTATTGTGAAACTGCATCACTGTTATCAGAACTAACCGAGAATCATCATAGCCTCAGTAAAATACCATGTGTCTAGAGACTATTCATTATACTATGAAAAGGTGTTCAGCAGAATTTTAATGAGATTTCTCAGACTATGTCTGTGCCTGCAAGACACATGGCTCTGTCTAGTACATCAGAGAAACAGAGCTTTCCATAGCCTCTGCTCATTATCTGCCCACTGACCAGTGTGGCCTTCCAAAGGAGCCAAAAATCTTCTACATTTCTCAGACGCAGACAATATGTTATTATGCACTGCACTGGTCTGTGACAGGTTCTTTAGTTTCTTTTTCTTTAGTTTCTTTTTCTACTCTGACTTCAGATTTTTTTTTTATATTTCTCTCGTGACTTTTACTCTGGATTTGAGCTTCGTCCTTGACTGTAACTCAGAAAAATGACTCATTATACATTCCTTTAGGCCTTTTGGCCTCCAGATTCCTGACGTTCTATACCCAGCTTGCTGTAACCATGGCAATGGTGAATTTAAATTCTACCACAGAGATACTTGCACATCCATGTTTATTGGTGCTTTATTTACAACAGCAAGGAAATAGAGACAGCCTAGATCCATCACAAGATGAATGGATGATGAAAATGTGGCATGTATACACAGTGGAATTTTATTAACCCAAAAACAAAAATGAAATTTGGAGGGAAACAGATAGATTTGAAAATTGTTATATTAATGGAGGTAAGCTTGACTCAAATATCACACGTTCCCTCATACGCCTATTCTAGCTTTCATTTCTTATGAGTATATAAGTAGGCATACGTGAAGGCATAGGTCATGAAAGGAGACTATGAGAGGTAGAAAAAAGAGGTTTAAGAAAGAGAGAGTATAATAGAATACATGAGACATCAAAGTAAAAACGGGTCAACTAAGAGTGAGAGGATTCAAGGAAAGGTAGGGAAGAAAATTGATACAAACAAATTTTTTATAAAAATGCCATGATGAAACTTATTATTTGTATGCTACATATAAAACAAATATTAATTTGAAGAAACAGCAATAAATTTAAACTTTGATTTCATTTATTTGTTTATTTGTTTGTTTGTATGTGCCACCGTATGCATCTGGCTTATGTGGGACCTGGAGAATTGAACCTGGGTCCTTAGGCTTCACAGGCATGTGCCTTAACTGCTAAGCTATTTCTCTTACCCTGATTTCAATTTTTTTATAATACCTATTTTGCTCTCCATGTAAAAACAAAGATAAAAAATATAACTCATCTCAAATAAAAATTATAATAAATTAAAAGGAAATATAATTTGCAAATTGGGATTTACACAGTGGGAAAAGTTTTTATTTTTACTTATTAAACCTTTTTTAACAATTTGGATACATGTATATATTTTGATCATAACCCCCTCTGGCTATCTTCTAATGTCTTCCTAACATCTCCCTTTGACTGAATGCACTCTTTACAACCAGTCCCTCTTACAGTTTGTTTTCTACTATCTTTCCTCCTTTCTTTTCTTCTCTTTCCATCTTTCCTTCCTTCCTGTCCCCTTCTCCACAACCCATGAAAGAATATTTTTGGGACCAATACTGCATATGTCTTGTACAGGTAATTCCATTAGCTTGAGATCAGAATGCAACAGTTACATATGTTTGAAAGTTAGCATCTTAAAGCACTCCCCTCCATATTTTTCCTCTTTTTCTTTCTATTCCTTCTTCCTCAGTGCCCACTGAGTCTTTGAGGGCAAGACAGAGATATTCCATGTAGCAGTGAGTATTCAACAGTCACTTATTCTTAGCATTTTGAGAAGTTTTGCATCTCCCCAGTGGTCATTGGACAAAAGTGTGAGCAGCTCAAATCTATGGACATAAGCAAGTGTTTAGAGGACAATTTGACAGGCACAACATATTCATTTAGCCAATCAACAGCAGAAGTTTCCCCAGTTGTGCCTAGGACCTTCCCAGCCATATGCTTTTCACTAGATTTTCAGTACCAGGATTGAATTTCACACACACCCTCCATCTGTGGTGCAGGCCTGAAATCCAATCAGATGTGATTTCACTATCCCTCTAACAGTCATGTCACTATTGCACCAGTGAGGACATCCTGCCTTGCTGGTCAGTTGTCTCCCTGCAGAGCCCATTGCTGGGCTGTTGCCTTTCCATCCCAGCAGCCTACCGAGCAATTTTCCAGCACATTGACACCTAGCCAGCAATGAGCAGGCTCGCGCTGAAGTTCCTACTTGATTTCTCAGTGTCCTGTGAACTGTGGTTTCTTGTCGGTAGGGTCCTGTCACCTGCTTTTGCTGGCAGGATGGTAAAGAACATTAGTATTTCCAAAGTGTTTATAGGAAGTGAACATTTCTGGAGCCCAACTCTGACCTATTTGTCTCTGACCTCAGGTATGAACACCCCCTGGAGCTCCATGTCAACATTTAAAGAAATTCTCCTGGTCACTCCACAACCAAGCTAGTTGTTCATATCTATCAACTAATATACAATCATTTATATGTGGAGAGAGATAAGTGATATATAGATGTGCAGATGTATATCTATCTAGATATATATTATATATATAGCTATATAAATAATAGGTATATAAATAATCAAGACCTTATGGAAAGTCATCTTAAATAATTGATTTGCAAACTAAAACTTTAACTTTTGTGCATGAAGAAATCTATTGAGTTTCTTGACTTATTATTAGTAGTCTTAGTGTCTGTTGGCTGCTAGGCAAATGGACCAGGTTCAATATTTTCAATCTGGTCTATCTGTTGTTCCTGTCAGAAGAAAAGGCTAATTTGAGTGCCCTTTGAGATATCTGCCTATTCCTAAGATATAAGTTAGGCATGACCTTTAAATTATTCGTATTTTCTTAAAAATATGTCAGTATCTCTCATGTATGTGTGTGACTGGTGGCTTTCTCTCTATCATCATTCAGGATGGACATATAATCTCATGTATATATTCCACCTAATGAAGCAGAAAATCAAATACTTAATGTATAATTCATTCCCATTAGTCTTACATGTAGGTGTTCATAGACATAAAAAATGGTTTATTTCTCCTAAGATATAAGGGAAATGAAAATAAAATAGTCAATTGAAGAAGAGAAAATAAATTGGTTGGAAGGTACCATCCTGAACCCAGTGTTCTCAGCGCCTAGTCAAGCATCATAATTTCTATTAGGCTGAGTGCACTGCAGGCTGGGCTTGAAGTCAGTGACCAGCTGTGAGAGGAGCAGTGACCATCGGTATCACCAGAACACGAGGACGGACTGAAGCACTGAGACCGACACATTTAAATGGAGTGAAACACAGCATATTGAGGTTATGCTTTCTTTTCAAACTTTCTACATGTCTTGAGTTATACATAAGTATGTACTTATCAGATTGCCTACATGATGTATGGAAGGGGAGCTGTTTAGGTTGGAATTCATCCTAGACATAATGTGGAATAGAATAAAACCAATTTCCCCTTTAGCTCTCAAAAACAGTATTTTAAAAACTCACATAAAAGAGTATCTACATAAATGCAACACATTATTTTTGTAGACCTGTTTCCTTTTGCTGCGTACCACTCCCATTCATTATAACTCTTCCCTGACCATTGGTTTTACAATTTTAGGATGCATCTCTTTTATGACCCATAATATATCCAAATTAAGAGAGCCATGGCAGAATCAAAGCTGAGGATACAAACAGGAAGGCTGAACTGTGCAGAGTTGTCTTACAACACTGCACTTTCTTTTCTGATTCACATTCAACGATTTGTGTACTGCCCCATCAATTAGCTCAGACTCCAGTGTGGCCGACACTTTCAAAACCAGACACTAATTTGCTCTGCCTAACTAGAAATATGGCAAGCTACCCCAAGAATAACACTATTACTATAACTATGTTGACATTCATTGAAAGAGTGTCTAATGAGGGAAAAGCCTATGCTAATTATACTATAAGTAAACACAACATTTCAGAACCTTGAATGATGCAAGGGGGAAACATTTCTGTAGATGGGAACTAGTTTTACTGCTGATTGGATCAGCAGTCTGTAGGGTTGCCAGGCAATGAATCAGTAAACTTATAGAAAACAACAAATTTCATTAGATTAATTCAATGACACACACACACACACACACACAGAAACACATACACATAAACAACAACAACAACAATGTAGCCAGGCATAGTGGTACAGGCCTTTAATCCCAGAACCCGGGAGGCAGAGGAGGATCACCATGAGTTCAAGGCCACCCTGAGACTACATAGTGAATTCCAGGTCAGCCTAGGCAAGAGTGAGACCCTACCTTGAAAACCAAAGAAAGTGTAAAAAAAAAAAAAAAACATTCACTTTTTAAATTATTCATGTCATAAGCTAAGTGAAAATTATTTAAATTATTTGTTTCTCTTGTGTTATGATAGATGAAAGAAAGTAAAAACATTTTCCAACATTTTTTCTCAATTGATACTGGAAATAAACCTTAAGTGATTAATGTCCACTAGTGAGAAATTAATATTTTAGTTATCTCTGCAGACACTTATGCTTCCATGTAGCATTTTGTTTCTTTATAGACACAATTTATTACGATTGAGACATGACTTACTATGTTTATCAGCATACAAGAAGAAACAAGCGTCTGTTGAGAAATGACATGTTCTTCCCAATTTGCTCATCTTGGAGATATCATTACATGATAACATGATTTTGATAATGAACAGCTATTGGAAGGCAAATTATACTAAACATAATCAATTTTCGCCAGGTTTACTCAATGGTTATGAAGACATTTTTTAAATATAAGGAATTGATTTAAGTAGCAAAGATGTTGCTCTCAACCTGTTTCAACACAGGTACAGTGTATGTTTTTAAAATATTCCAAATACATAAGAACTCTATTTTCCCAACTGTGTACATTTGCATCTATAAGTATGGTGGAGGTAATTCTGGGTGTTTGTATATCATAGATTTTGTTGTCTTAATTATGAGACTTTACGCTACAAAGCCAGTGGTTTTAAATTCAATGTGACTCTACCATGAATACAGAGGATATTCAGTAATACATAGAGAAAAAGTTTTCTTAGTCACCACTGAATGAGTGCCATTAGTATGCTGAGCTGCTGAACGCCTATGATACACAAGGCAGACCTTCATTAAAACGTTATTGCCGCCCAATATACCCATGGCAACTGCCCAACTCTGCCTTAAATCTTTATACTTCATCCTTAGCTCCTCTAACCCAGACTATGTATACAATCCTTGGAAATTTGGGGAACAGAGATTTGTTCTTCCTTTCATGCAATTTTAAAGGAGAAATATATATTATTTCCACATAAATGTAATTTTACAAATTTAAGAAGATTGTATTACAATAAGGTGGGTCAATGAATTGAACTCAGTTATCAAGATGAACTAAACATTCATTATCAAGAAAAATCTTGGACTGGAAAGATGGTTTAGAGGTCAAGGCACTTGACTGTGAAGCCTATGGGTCCAGGTTTGATTTCCCAGTATCCACATAAGTCAGATACACATGGTGGCGTGTATCTGGAGTTAGTTTGCAGTGGCTAGAGGCCCTGGCCCACCCTTTCTCTCTCTGTTTATCTGCATCTCTCTCTTAAATAAATAAAAATAAAATAAGTTTTAGAATCCCATACGCATAACAAGGTTCTCACATGGAAGACATTCTTTTTTCCCTAAAATCTTCTTTTAGAAAGCAAAGGCACACACATTTTGTAAATATATATATATATATATATATATATATATATATATATATATATATACATATATATAAATGTATATATGTATATATAAATGTATATATGTATATATATGAATATCAAGGGATCTGAGAGACACAGGCTGATTAAAAATTTCTAGAAGGCAAATATTGCCCCAACTTGCAGATTCTAAAATGTAAAACAAGGTAAGGATAAACCTTAATAGGAAAACATAACCATAAGTGACTTGAGAATTGTGGGCGCTAGAAAACTTTTAATTACTTCATGCCATTTTAGAACAAATACAACTTTTTGACACTGAAATACATCTTATTAATATAGAATGCTGAGATATGTTTTTGATGACCACTTCTCGCTACATTGATGGTCAGGCACTGCATCACTGAACTGTGTGGCATTGTGCTGATGCTAATCTATTCACCAGTGGCTTCCACAAGCAGGTTGAAGTAGAAGTGGTGTATGTATTTTTTTAAATGCTTTTCCATTTCAACGGATAACCTCTGTCTGCCTTTAAACAATAAAAAGTCACTGAGTTTCCAAACTATATAAAACTGGAAGAATGTCACAAAAACTCTACTCAACTTGTAGAAAGGTATGAACACTATAGCTTTTCTAGAAGTCAGAGGATATTTCAGTCTCTTAGAAAGCACAGCACACAGGGAGGCCTGAGTTCTTCAAGAAGGCTGGTGATCTTTATTACCAGAACTCAGGAGACCAGCCTGATACTAAATAGTGAATTCCAGGTCAGCCTAGCTAGGGCAAGACCCTACCTTGAAAAAAAAAAGTTTGAAATATTACACAATCTTTTTTCTATTGGTAATTCGATAATACTTTAATTTTGAGGCCAAAAGAAGGAAATGTTTCCGTCATCAAATATTAAATAGCTTGTTAAAGGAAGGTTAAGACCTTTGGGATTAACAGGCAGGCTTATGCTTGAAAAGAATAGTAAGACATAATCAATACATGAAAAATAGTCCTCACACCCATGATGGAGATAGCAAAGTGGGACCCTAGGATCTCTCCCTGACCTGCGCCTACAGTGCGCCAAGACCCAGCCCTGGGGAGGACATGTGTCTTGACTAGCCAAGGAATTCCTACTTTATTTTTCCTTCTAAAACCTATAATTGACTTAGAACTTGGCTAATGAGACTGGAAGAAATCTGTTGTGAAATTGGAAGTAAACATTCTCATTTGAAATATATACATAAAGTGCCTTGTATATCTTACAATGCAGTCATATGAGGTTATGATATAAAAAGTAAGAGTCAAGAAAAAGTCACCAGGCTGAAGACAGCAGGACAAAGAAGGCCACAGTCAAGAATTTGTTGTCTCTGCATTTTATTTGTGTGATTTTTTTAAAGTGTTCATTTTTTCCCTTAAAGAATAAAGTAACTCCATATTAAAAAACTAAGACTTAATTTTTTTCTCTAAATCGTACCTCTCAAGATTGTAGTAAACTGTGTCATACTAAAGAATAGACAATAAACATTGAGGAAATTATCACTGAGTATATGAATGGAAACAAAGTAAGTACTTTCAAAGGTCATCTAAACACAATGAAGCTGATGATTCATTGAGTCAGAGAAACTGATTGATCACAGGGCCAAACAGCGAGACCACAAAGATAGCAGGTATCTGATCTTGCATGAATGCATTTGAGTCTGTTTGCATCTACATATAATAGTCACTCAGATGGTTAATAATGATTTTTCTAAAACGGGTTTTCCACAGTATTTCTTTGTTGGGTAAATGAAAGGAGTTATAAATTTCCCCACTTTTCATGCATGGTCCAGTACTTAGTGTAGGGATCTTGAAAGGACGAAGAAGAAAGAGGAAGAGGAGAAAAGGATTTAAAGATCACATTGGGATCAAAAATTGATTATGAAGAAAAATGAGTTTAAGCAATTCAACCATCAGAATCAATAACTTCCCACAGCTTGGTTCATGAACCTTAATTTTAGTTGAGCTGGTAACAAAGGAAACAATTAGACACAATCACCAACCTTTTCATGCATTAATGCCAGTGCAAATTAACTCCTACTACTAAAATTACTCCTTCTGTCTGTCAAAATCTGTGAAGGGTATGACTTACTGCACTCAGGGCATAATTGTGCTGCCTTGCCTACATGAAACTGACACAGAAAAATCAATATTAATTAAAACAAGATCAAAACTGTCCTCATTATCCTATTTAGCTGTCTCTCCGAAATGGGGTTACCTTTTATGAAACAGGCTCAGAAGATTCTGGACGTAATCAGTTCCCCCTGCTAAACAATGAATGTTCCTTTGTTTGTTGGGTAAAAGTTGTTATTTTCCCAACACAGGCCTTCTGATACTCTTATGCCAAAAAGAAGTTAATGTGTAACTATAATTTTCCTGTACAGTATTTAAGTTTCTATACATCAATACATCTGAGTCCTCTCATCTATTCTCCCCAAAAGTGTCCTTAAAGGAGATGAGATGGCTCTATCAGGAATGTGCTTGCCCCACAAGCATAAGGTCCTACGTTCAGAACCCAGAATGCAAAGCCAGACACGGCAGCACATGTCTATAAACCTAGCACTGGGAGGTAGAGAAAAGAAGGTCCTGGGTTGAATGCATTGAATGGCTAGTCTCCGTGAGATCTGGTTCAGTGACAGTCCCTGTCTCGACACCACGGTGCTGAGAAGAAGTGACAGAGGAGTGCTAAGCACTGAAACATCTCCATCACACCTTCCAAGGCTCAGGGTCCATTGCAGAAGAGGTGGTAGAAAGAATGTAAGAGCCGAAGGAAGAGTAGGACTCCTTATAAGGCGCTCCTCCAGACACAAAATGGCCTGGATATGCATAACCTCACAGTGCCTGACACTACCTACACAAGACCATCATAATAGGAGGAAAAGATGATGACATCAAAATAAAAGAGAGACTGATTGAGAGGGGGAGGGCATATGATGGAGAGTGGAGTTTCAAAGGGGAAAGTCTGGGGGGGGGGTTACTATGATTTACTGTCTATAATTATGGCAGCTGACAATTAAAAAAAAAGATGGAGTGTGATTGAGAAAGATACCTGACATTTACCTATGGCCTCTCTAAATGTACATACATGTCCACCTGCACACTCATAAACACATACACACACACATCAACAACAAAAAGTCCTAATTAGGAAAATAGTAAAATTTTACTTCAGAAGTCTGGCTTCCTGTAGAATGTACAAAAATTGATCTACCTTATACTAAAATTCATACCTTTAAATTTCGTTCTACAGAAATTTCGTTATAAAAGCAATTGCTTGAAATATTAAAGAAAATAGATGATGCACATGTCATGCCTTAAGTTGACACTACACGGTGATCAGCCTGCGTCTCACGACACCTCTTCTTTACAGACTTCCTCCGTTTTCTTCACTCCACCTTCCCACGGGGCACTCATAAAGGAGACAGTGACAACTTGTGAGAATGTTACTATGGCTGAGACACTTTCTCTGGAGCCCTAACCCTTTCAAGTAAATCCATACACCACCAGAAATAGGAAAGGCAAGACTGGATCTCCTTCCCTTCTCTCCTGGCCGCACTAGGCTTTGAGACTCTCCGGCACCGGGAATCCAAGTGATCTGATACAGCTTGTTACTATGGTTACAGCTCATTCACGTTATACTAGCTTTATTATTTTTTTTAAGAGAGAGAGAGAGTGTGTGTGTGTGTGAGAGAGAGAGTTGGTATGCCAGGGCCTCTATCCACTGCAATCAAACCCCAGACATGCATGCCACCTTGTGAGCATGTATGACCTTGTGTACATGTGACACCATGTGTGTCTGGCCCTCGTGGGTTCTGGGGAGTTGAACCTGGGTGCTTAGTCTTCACAGGAAAACACTTTAACCACTAAGCCATCTTCCCAGCCCTGCAGTAGTTTTAATAATGCACTGTTTGCTTACCAACAGCTAACTTTACTAGGTATATACCATTCACAAATAAAAACATGAAAGAAAATGAGCAAGAAGAAATATAAATGTTCCACTGACGTAAATCACTCAATGGAAGGTAATTTTTATTTCTCATCCCATTTCACCATTCATGCAAAAACTTGAAGAAATGAATTAGAACTAAGACTTTTTCCTAAATGTTGCCTATTGAAATAGATGCACCTCCAAGTATGCCATGCATCTCCATACGTATGGAGTCCATGCTGGCCTTGGTGCTAATGAGGCACTTCGTGTATATATCCACTTTGTGGATATATACATGTATATGTATGTATGAGAGAGAGAGACACAGAGAGACAGACAGCCATTCCTGACCTGATACATATAGTACATGAATTTGAGAGTTAAGTGATTTGGTTTGTAGAAACTCCCTGACTACTTGAACACAGAAAAATTTCATAAGTTCCAGTTCTCACTGTTCCCATCTAAAACATGGCATAGTAATCATTTTGCCCCGGTAGATGACTGAGAGGGTCAAGGAAGCACTCAGTCCTATAAGCAGCAAGCAGTACTGTGGCATCTTCACCCCCGACCACACAGACAACGCTGGTAGGAAACAGTTCCCATAGCATCAGCTTTTTCTACTTTCTTATTCACAAGGTGATAAAAGAATTAAGATAAATGCATCATCCAAAAGTACTCCAGGTAGCTAAGTCACATAGCAAGGTCTTGATCAAGGTTCCTAGAATGTGGTATATCACATTTCAACATGTCATTAAAAAAATGCATAAGGAAGGATGGTGATTTCCTAAATAAAACTTATTTTTATTATAGAAGATATGAAAAAAAACCAGACTCAGAACATTACATACCCTTGAATAAGGTGTGGCTCATCTTCCATGAAAAAGCCTCACTCACTCTACTTTTGCGTTAGTGAGGGGATTTGTTATTTGAATGAAGGTTTAGGTGTTTCTTACCTCATACCATATTGTTATTAATGAAAACAGATTAAATCAATGTTCCCTGGTTTCCTTCTAGAAATTAATGAGCTATGTATTTAAAATCCCTGAAATTACAAAATGTGCATACTCTACTAACAAAATTAATAAAGAACTGCTAATGGAGGGTGGCAAATTAAATCTAGGGAACTGGTCAGCATTTTTTTTGTCAGAAAATATATCAAATAAGATTATTTCTTGGTTCAGTAGTTTATGTTATCTGAGAGACGGAGAAGGGAAATAGAAGGAATGTGTGGAAGGGGGGGGTACCTAACAAACATTAGAGAATCAAAATTAATGCTCATCACTTCCCATATCAATTATATGCCTAAGAAATCCAAGGACAACTTTTAGACAGAAAGGAGCAGAGTTTGTTACTTTCTTAAAAAGACAAAGACATTCTTAGAAATTGGAACCTTTGATGATTCAACCACCACATGTTGTTTTAAAAGCTGGCTGGTGGTTCCCCTTCTGCATCACACTACCATTTCTTTTGGTTCCTAAATGCTAATCTTACTTGGGTACGGTCAAAAATGACTATTTTATTCTGAATTTTATTCAGCAGGAAACAATTCAAGAGCAAGCTTTCAGAAAGTGTGTCTTTGAGAATGTAGATGAATGGAAGTGGCTCTTCCCTTACAATATTCCCACACTGAGTGGCTTCATATCTGACTGTGCCCTTAATTGAGGGCACAAAGCAAATGAACTCACAGATGCCAAATGTGAAGGGTTAGAATTCTCACCCTCAACGAGCCTTTTCTTCTGAGGGGTATGTCTAACTTGTCCATGTCTTGAAAACATTTCTAATACCATCTAGGTGTGAACTAAGCAAACAAAAGAGGTATTCCTTGGGAAATGTAAGCTGTGTCTATCAGAGTAAGAACTACATAGTAGCTCCGTATTACAGAAAATAATGACATAAACACTGTTCTAGATAGTTTCCATTACATGAGGGGTTAAAAAAAAAAGACCAATGAATCCAAGTAATATCTGTAACCACAGACATTTTCTTTCCACAATCCTAACAGTAATAGAACACACTTCTCACAGGTGCTTATCTCCCTAAATATAAATATCTGTTTTTTGTACGTTTCATAAGGACATATAGTCTTTTTCTAGAAATAATAGCAATGCTAGTTTACCATGAGACCACCACTAAATGCCACAGCCATATCTGTTGAGAACGTTAAACCTGACACACTCCATTCAGCACCTCATGTTCATGTCCACTGATCCTGACAAGATTGTTCTCCACTGTCTATTGGTGAGAAAATGAGATCCACACTATTTGCATGACGTGCTTGGCATCTGCAAAGCAAAATGCAAGCTGAGATCAATTCATTGCTCTGGTTTTTTTTCTTTTTTTCTTAAATCCCTCAAGTGATGGAGACCAAGAGATGTCACCTATGTGACGACTGTCTGCATTGGGTTTTAGATTATGACTAGAGGACAGACTTTGAGAATATGATTACAGCTCTATGCAGCTGCAAAAATGCTGTCCTTTCCTTTGAAAATACATAAAAAGCTGAACACAAAACATTAAAAGGAATACACAGTAGTACCGGGTAGGATTATTTTGCTATGCAACTTATAATAGAACCGACCACATACACGCAAAAGATGACTGAATCATGATGTTCTGCCAGACGTGGGTGACACTGTTCTAATCATAGCTTCTTGTGTCATACCCTGGCCTCTCAATGGAAAACAGCTATAGCCAGGTAGTGCCAATGTGATTGTTCCACTGGAAATGGCAGACACGCTTCCAAATCCAACAGGTATGGTGAAACAGTAGCGCCATCACCGACTGGCTACAACTGTAAGCACGGTGCTTAATCTCTCTAAACCTCCACTACTCATCCATAAAGTGAATTTGACAATACTTACATGAAACAGCTATTGCTAATATTAAAGGGAGAAGGTGAAAGTGAGGGGCTAGCATAGTATGTGGTCCACAGTAGGTATTCAGTAAATTGTGGACATTTTTATATTTATAGCTGCCTCCCCAGAGTTCAAAAAGAACCTGCCCTACCTTTTTTCCTTCACAGGGCCACTACTAATAATTACCGTGCATCCCTGTCGCTTTCTTCCCTACATTTTCCTCATTTCATTGCAAAACCCAACTCTTAACTTAAACTTGGCCTTCCTCTTTCTGTCCTGACTTGCCCTAGCATTGAGTTTTTCATCTCCACATCCTTTTTCTTTCTTTCAGTTTGTTTGAGTAGGGTCTCTCTCTAGCCCAGGATGACCTGGGATTCACTATGTAGTCTTAGCCTGGCTTCCAACTCATGGCAATCCTCCTACTTCTGCCTCCTAAGCACTGGGATTACAGGTATGTGCCACTAGGCCCGGCTCTTTTTCTTTCTTTACATTTTGTTTTATTTTGAGACAACATCTCATGTATCCCAGGTTGGCCTCAACATTTCTTTGTAGCTGAAGATGATCTTGAATTTTGATCCTCCTGTATCTACTTCCCAGGTGTTAGGATATCTGGCAGGCACTAGTATGCTGGCTTGCTGTGGTACTGGGGGTGGAATCCAGAGCTATGTGCATGCTAGATGAACACTTACCTACTGAACTTCATTCCTTGTCTCACAAGGTTAATGGCAATGGTAGGAAATACCATGGATTCAAAAGTATGTTGGGGCTGGGGGTAGTTACATGACACATTATGTGCTTAACAGGTATGGTGGGGCAGCTGGTCCCTCCCCCTTCCTGATCAAACTGAAGAAGCCTCCAAGGGTAGCATAATACTAGGGAAGCTTCATCATAGTTTATTAACTACAGGATATTTTTCTCGCACCAAATTTGTATTTCCAAATGAACTTTGCCCTGAAAAGTTGATCTGAATGGTGGCAAAAATTTTAGGATTGTTATATAATTCCACCTGACTGAGGGACATCTTTAAGAGCCACAGCCTCTCACTGCCATGACGGGTCTGGTCTGAGGAACTGGAGAGCAAGAGTATCAGAGTATCCGGGAAACACCGAGGTCTTGTTTCAAGCAGTCACTTCGCAGAGACATTTAGGAAACAATCCACTCACAGGCTGGTTTTGGCTTCCCTTGTGTCTCTGGCTGTACCTTACTGTCCACTGGAGGGCTGCTATGAATCGTTGCCTGTGTGAGAGGCTCTTAATAGTTCTGAAATTAGGAAACATTTCAAGGGCAGAGCCATATTTTCCTCTACTCCTTTATCATCTGCACAAAAGAATGTCTAGAAATGAGAAAGACTATTTCAGGAGCTGATCAATACCTTGTTGTGGGAGACAGATGAAGGCAGTTTGGTGGGAGCAGTATTTTAAAATTTATATAAAAGCAGCAAAAATGGGAACTGCTAAACATTCCAGTTAGCTTCTTTAAAGGAGTCAGTGTATCATGGACTGTTCACTTTGTGCAGATGAATCCAACTCATATGCTGTGTTTATATGGTCACAAGACTTGCGTGGTAAAGCAAGGCAGAGACTCCTATTAGACAGCGGGCCTCAAACAGCTCTACAAGACATGAGTCATTTAACTTGTACCGGAGCAGAAAATGATCATAGACCTCAGAAACAGTTTTTCATTTATGGGACTCTTGGCTCTACAGGACCACCCTCCCCCAGCTCTGTTGTTGTTTGACAGGGTCTCCTTTCAGCACTCGGGCTGGCTTTGAAGACACTAGGTTTTTGCTTCTTCCTTGTCTCTTGGGTGTGTCCTACCACAGCTAATGAATCTTTCCTGATAGTGCTCATATCGTGTCAGGAACTGGAATGGCAGTTGAGAATACTAGGCTGCGAAGGAGCAGAAGTTAATTGTACTTGGGATCAGGTTCCAGATAGATTCCTCAGTTCGTTCCTACACATTTCTTGTGAATGTGTGAGGTAGTACAGCTTAGATATTCCCCCAGAGTCCATGTATTAAAAAAGCCTGGCCCCCCAATGTAGTGATCTCTGGAGGTACAGAAACTCTTACGTGAAGGGGCCTGACAGGACCTCTGCCTGTCACCAAGGAGGAACCTGAAGTCAATCGACTCCCCTTGCTCTCTTGTTTCCTGGCCTTGAGGTGCGCAGGTCTGCTGAGTGACAAACCCCACCTTGATATGCTGCCTCGCTACACGCCCCAGAGTCATGGCTTCATAAATCATGGACTAGAACTGCCAAAACTGAATCAAAATGACATTTCTGTGTCTTGATTATTTCAAGTACATTGTTAAAGGAACAGAAAGATGACTAACATAGGAGAAACGCAGCTCTTTCTTTTTTTTTATTTATTTATTAGTCAGTTCTGTATTCAGCAAATACAGTCAGTTTGGTACCATTATTAGGCTCATCCGTGACCTACCCCCTCCCCTTGGCCCCTCCTTGTTGAGGTATACGGGTCATGCTCTTTCCATTGAATAAAACCATCTCCTTGTTCTGGGCACAGCATAAATAACCAAGCATGTGTGCTTAATATCTGAAGGTTCTTCCTCATTCATTCCTCCATTAACTAAATCTCTCCTTGTCAAGGATAAGATAGAATCACAAGGTTTTCTTTTTCTTCCAGATATCGCAACCAGGGACATCCTATATTCTTTCTAAAGTCTTTTAATAATTCTTCTTGATGCAGGTGAATTTATTTTCTTTGGGAATTCTTTTCCCCCACTTCATCATTCATGAATTGACTTTTCTACTTAGGTTAAAAGTAGCAATGTTAGTACTTCTCTGGAGTATCTTTTGTTTACTTACATTAATTAATTTGACCCTGTGCATAACTCAGAAAAGCTACTCACAGCATGTGTCAGAAGAACAAACTGGAACACAGTGTGGTTGCCAAAGTTACCCATGACTCACAGCGAGAAGGAGGTGTCTGTGGCACATGGTCCCAAAAGTCGAAATCTCCCTACCATGAGCCTGGTGCTGCTGACCACCGATGAGTGCCATGACCCAGCCATGCCCACCTCACACAGCGTCACCTGACAGTGCTCCCAGCAGGATTACTGGGCAGACAAGTACCCTTGGGTACCTGAAGAAACAGCTTTCTTCTCTTTCTGGTATACTGGTTGTTCCTAGTTAGATCACTCCTAGAGCTGGACTTTTAGCCTGCACACTATCCCGCTCCTCTGAAGGTCCTAGCTAACCATCACCGAGGACACTGTAGGTTTCTTGAAGTGCACTGTGCACCACTGATGAGGCTAACAGCAAGGGTGATTATGCATCAATGCATTGCTAATGTCTCTAGTAATAAAATGTCTACTTGATTTTCACCGAACCTCAAAAGAATCTGATTACCAAAGAACCACTGAAGTATTATTGGGAATTATGCTCTATAATTATGGCTCCTGTTAATGTCATTAGCGTGCAGCCTTTCATATTTAGTCCTATTAATTAATCCCCATAAGCATAGAGAGTTATAATCAATACAATAAAGACTCTATGGTAAATTACAAGTAATCCCCAAATTCTTCCAACAGTTTTCCGGGCTCCTTACATCTCTTAGGTTAGGAAACAGTTTGGAGAGTGAAGAGTCTGTAGTAATTGATAGCTCTTCACCTATCTTCACCCCGAATCACCTATCGCACTAATTTTCCTAATTAGGGAACTGATTAAAATTGGAATCCCAATTTCCACAACAACTATAAATTCCTTTAGGGCAATAAAAACAATTAGCTGCTTGGATCAGGAGACCCCCAAAATCAAAAATCAAAATACAACTTTTTAAGTCTCTGAGCCATATATTATTTCAAGTGAACATAGTCAATGAGTGTCTGATTTTCGTTTTGCAAAAGCTGAGTGACAAATATGCCTGATGTTGGATGCTCAACAAAGAAAGCTGCTTGACGGCTCAGTCTCACACATGAGTAGGCACCTGGCAGTGATACCAGGAGGCTGGGGCTGGGTGAGAACTGGTCTCTGGAATTGCATGTTGTTTGAACTCTCTCAAACTATCTCAGATTTTCCCCATATATTTTATTAGACCCTCTTACCAATCTATTCTGTTAAAAATTTTGTCTTTGTGAATTTTTTGAGAACTTTTTTTAAAAAATTTCATTTATTCATCATAATAGGAGGAAAAGACCATGACATCATAATAAAAGAGAGACTGATGGGGGGGATATGATGGAGAGTGGAGTTTCAAAGGGAAAAGTGAGGGGAGGGAATTATCATGGGATATTGTTTACAACTATGGACGTTGTCAATAAATAACTAAATATACATAATAAAATAAATCATTTAAATCATTTATTTATTCATTTGAGTATGGGGGGAAGAGGCAGATAGAGATGGATATGCCAGGGCCTCTTGCCACTTCCAAGGAACTCCAGTCACATATGCCACCTTGTGCATCTGGTTTACTTGGGTAGCGGGGAATCAAACATGGATCCTTAGGCTTCTCAGGCAAGCACCTTAACCAATAAGCCATCTCTCCAGACCATTTGTGATTTTTAAAAAAATATATATTTATATTCTCAAGGAGAGAGAAAAAGAGAGGGAAATGAGAGAGAGAGAGAGAGAGAGAGAGAGAGAGAATGGGCATGCCAGAAACTTCAGTCACTGCTAATGAACTACACATGCACCACTTTGTGGATTAAGGGAAATGAACCTGGCTAGTCAGGCTTGCAAGCCAGCGCTTTTAACCACTGAGCCATCTCTCCAACCTCTCTTTTTGATTCTTAACTTTGATATTGATATGCATCTGATTTTTAAAATAACAGCATTCACACATTTTATCTGAGACACCCGGTGTTTAGTTATCCAGTAGCCTCAGAAGTGGTCCACTGCAAAAATA
Organism: Dipus sagitta; assembly: GCA_036346955.1. Taxonomy (NCBI): domain Eukaryota; kingdom Metazoa; phylum Chordata; class Mammalia; order Rodentia; family Dipodidae; genus Dipus; species Dipus sagitta. The sequence goes on along the minus strand of CM070793.1, from coordinate 3,430,819 downwards.
GTCTGAGCATGCCTTCTGCACTGAATTCTGAGGCCCTGCTCTATGTCAGGGTCTAAAACCCAATGAACCCTGTTCCTTTTACCACATAAAAGAGGGTCATAACTTGTTCTCTCTTGGCACACCACACCCCCTTCCTGATTCCATTCCTGGCCTGGATGATTTCCCAGGAGTTAGTGTGTAACCCTTGGCAGTTATCTAGCCTCAGGAAAAAAAAAAAAATTGGATGGAGAAAGTAGAGGCCTAGAATTAAAAAAAAAAAGTCCATTGAAACTTACTGCATTAAATAGGACAGAGAAAAGGCCCATCTTGAAAGACTGGGAAATGAAGAAGACAATGAAAAATATAGACAGTACTCATAAATTATTATCTTAGGATAAATAATGGCTAGGGGATAAAAAACAACTAGCTTATAAATTGACAGAGTTATTTAGCAGAGTTATTATCTCTACAATCTGAAAAGGACCTTAAAGTTCATCTGATGCTAGACTTTCACTTTGTTAATAAAAACTTTGAGGTTCATAAAGAGTAAATAATTTATTCAGATCACCGAGTAAATTGGTGGTGGAAATTTGCCTGATAACTGAGATACCGTACCAACTCCATCTGGTGACAATTCCAAACTACATTACCATTTAGTTCAATTTGAAAAATTTATTAGAGAAATTATTGTAGACACAACTATATATACATAACTTTAGAATGAAAGGTTTAATCCTAGTATCAACAGCAGTCATTTTTAGCATGGATTCACCCTCCTATGAAAACACAGGTATGGACGGGTAGTGGGAGTGTTGCATGAAATGCCATAGATTGGGGTAGGAAATCTTATCAGGGACTTTGTATTGAATCCTCCAATGTCACTGAGTTTCAAGCAAACTAAAACTATAATATAAAGACGAATGACAATGAGAGGAGCCTGTGCTGTTTCAAGGCAGAATTTATCACATTAGTGTTTGGGATCCTCATCTGACCATGCATTCAATGTCTTTTGTTTGGTTTTGTTTTTGGTGGTACTTCTAAATTTTTACCATGCTTTTGTTCCTAATGTTGTCGCTATATATATATAATAGTATATGTGTTATACATATATGATATATTACACATATAATATACATATATAGTATATATTATATATGACATATAACATAATGTAATATGTTATTATATATATTATATGTGTGTTGTGTGAACATAGTTCAGTAATTCAGTTGTAGAGTACTTACCTAATATACGAGGCCAAGTTTTATACTCAGCACCACAAAAAGGAAACCAAAGTATCACATAAAATCTGAATACAATGGTTATATCTCCAGTTTATTAATTAATGAAAAGCAAGGGGAGAAAAGAGGACTCAGCCATGTTTGTGTTTCTGACTCTAATACAGATATATATATATATATATATATGAAGTTTGTTTGCTTGTTGATTTGAACCGGCCACTGGTATTCCCCTTTCTATTCTCAAGTTCTAAGAAATCAAAGTTTTCATAGTCTAAATTTAAATAAACTTATCCAGTACTTGTCTTGCTGAGCTTAGGGTATGATGTTTAACACAATGTCTTGTGTTTATCCAGGTTGTTGTAAATGGCAGGCTTTCTCTAAATGTTTCCATTACTTCTATATACAACTTATTTTGGGGGGGGGGCGGGGAGAAAGAGAGAGAGAATGGCATGCTAGGGCCTTCAGCCTGCACAAACAAACTATAGATGCATACGCCCCCTTGTGTTCACGTGGGGCATTGCATGCTTGCGTCACTGAGTCTGGGACCTGCAGAGTAAAACGTGAGACCTTAGGCTTCCCAGGCAAGTCCCTTAACCGCTAAGCCATCTCTCCAGCCCCTACAACATATTCTTTATCTATTCATTTATTGATGGGCAAAGATTAATCTAATATCTTGGCTCCTTGGAAAATGGTAGGTATAGTATTTATGAAAGTGCATTTTTCTTCCACATTTTGATTTCCTTTCCCATGGATACATGCCCAGTGGCTGGATTATAAACATCCTGGCCACTTTGCCCATTTTCTTTTGCTTGCTGTTTGGTTGAGGATCATATATATTTTTACATTAGCCCTTCATTAGATACATAGTTTTTAAAGTCTCCATTGTCATCACTTCTCTCTCTTCCTACCTTTATGCCTTTAAGCTTGGTAAATCCATGTCTTTTATTTTTGTTATCTGTAGTTTGGGGTCTTACCCCCCCCCCAAAAAAAATGTTCATTTAAACACTCTGAAGAATTTCCCCTATGTTTTATTCTGGTATCTCATTATCTTGCATCTTGGCATTTAAGTCTTTAACCCATTTTGAGTTGATTTTTGTGTACAGGATAGTAAAAGGGTCATTTTTCATTCAAGTGGTTCTGACTTCAACCAAAGCACGCAAGATTAAATGTTTTAACATTTGTAGATTTCCTTGAATTAAAAACAAGCTATATCTTTCTATCACTGATACAAAATAAAAGTCCAGAATGTCACATTCAAAGACTATGCTTAGCATAGAGCAGTGGACAGAACACATGGCTGAGGATACGTATTCCTTCATGTGTAATCTTTACTGGGTAAGTCCTTCCTGTGTTTCACTTCATTCTTCCTCAGTAACTAGTTGTGCCCTAACAACAAACAACATTATAAAAATGTAAGGCAAAGAAGACACTCTGCTTTATGAGGACGTGGAGGAGGAAGAGAAGATGGTGACAGACAAGGGCACAGGTGTAAACGCGCAGTCTACCTGAAGACCCTCCCTGGAGATGGAACACGAGTACAGCCCAGGGTGTTGCGGGGTGGCTATGATTCCCAGCCTTCCCCCTCGGCTGTCTGATGACCCTCACGCCCTTGGCCAGGAAAGAGAGGAAAGAACATCACACAATTAAATGAGTCATTTTCTAAACTACAGGTGAACTTGAAACATGACTCATTAAAGCATAACTTCCTGCATGTGTCGCTTCTCTGGAGTACTCGAGAAGGGCCCATCCCACCTGTCTTGAGGCTTTTTCACTGTTTACCCCAGCATGACACCTGCCAAAAGGAAAGAACCCAGAAATAGGTACTGAATGGAAATTAAATCTAGTCTCTCTGGTTTAGATCAGCTACTCTGAGCCCAGAATCGATGGACTACTTCATACATAGGTTGTTACAAGTGCTGACCCATACTTGATCAGCCCCGTTAGCAAATTTAGTTCTAATTCAATTGAATAACTTTGTAAAATCTGCCAAGAAAATAATTTCACGTAACAGGGAAAAGAGCATCTAGGTCCTCCAGAAACAATTCTTTGGCCTGTCTATCATTTCTACTTGTATCGTTATTCTGTTCCTCTAAGGTTAGCAACACTTTGCTTTCTGAAGATGTAAATGTGCCGCACGGGGTATTAACCTCTGCCAGTGGAAAGAAAACTGTAATTGATTTGGTTCTGAGATTATTTAACATACAAACATGTACTCATTGAGAAAAATGATGTCTGGACAACTGACATTGTATTTCTGCCAAATACAGAGCTGATGTTCACAGAATCTTCCTGGAGGGCACCCAGTGCTAACTATAGGGTTTCAAGCTGCTGATTTGCAGAGATGAATCATGAACCAGTCTGCACTATGTTGCTAATCAGAATTCTCATCCTTACTCCTGCCATGAAAAGAAGCCTAACTTTTTCTATTTGGAAGCCACTTCCAGAAAGCTTTCATTATTTTAAATTTCAGAGCAGATTTCTCCCCATTATGTGTATTCAACTGAAGGCCTATTAAACACAACACTATGATAAAAGTGAAAAAATAGCATGTTTTTATTCAAAGCATCCATTTTATTTTATTCCAGAATCTAGAAGCCTTGAAAATCTAGAAATTGAGGTATTACTTAGAATGTCTGATGACCAGAAAGGATGGGTGGTAATTTAGTGATTTCCATTCTCTGCAATTTGCTTAACTTGTGGGACAAATGACTCCATGTTCCTTACAGTTGCCTCAAATTAAGCAGCTTAATAATTGCTGATAATGCATTTAATTCTAATGTAAAGACCATCTCTTCATTGAAATAGCATTCAACTGGATCCTATTGTAACTCACATGGTGTATTTATTACATTTCATCTGAGGAAAATGTCCATATTCTAAAAGTTGCAATATTTAAAGTTGTTATTAATTTACTAATATGTCTAATGAAGTCATAGGTTCAGAATTATCATAATTTTGTCAAATATATACATGACTTCTTTTCTTCTTTCCAGTGAAGAAAGGAAGCAAAATCTTTCACTAGAATTTTCAAGATTATAGAACAAATGAAAGTTATGAAAAAATTAAATGTAAAAGGCTGATATGGTATAATTCCCAGTGTTATACACATACACTAGAAGTGCAAGTTTTGTGGAAATCACAAATAGAAGTGAATGTGATGAACATGTCGATCTGGGTCTGCTAACAGCAACTACCCGTGAGATGTGGCTCAGCCTCTCCGTCATGGCCAGCACAAAAGGAAGAAAGAAAATGACAGCATGGTGATAAGCTACAAATAACCAATCACTCCTGCGCATGTCTTGATTTTCAGTCCAAAGCCTGGCATGAAACCTTAGGGACTCTGCCACCCTCCCAGGCGAGCATCACGTGACACACTATGATTATTAGCAACCTCATTTTCGCCAAGTCTGGGTATTATTTCTCATCTCTGTCCTGAAGCTGCTACCAAAGGAGATCACCTGTAAAGGGAGAAAATAAATGCCATAAAAGGTAAAGTAGGAAAAATTGTATGCTTTCAGGATTTTTTGTAAGACTGATTAGGTGAGGAATAAAAAGTATAAAATGATTATATCATGTTGATGCAGCTTGACAAGGTAATCCCTTAGTGGGGAATTTTTCAGCTGCAAATCTCTAGTTGTGTGTAAAGTGTGACTGACAAGCCACAAACATAAATGACTAGAACCAGAAGAAGCCATTTAGCAACTAATTCTTTTCCAATTTTCTAGATTTTTTTAAAAAAAAAGTCATGATGACAAGTTGAGGATTCCTGAGGCATGAATGGGCCAGTTAAATGGGAAAAATAAAATGCTTCCACAGGAAACTGTATGGCTCAACAAAATTATTCAGTTAATATACTATGAAAATAGGTACGTGATCCATTCACTATTCATTTTTAATTTCTTCAGTTATAAAAAAAAATTGAAGGCAGGTTGCTCCTTTTAAAACATACAAAATGAGCTGGGCATGGTGGCACATGCCTTTAATCCCAGCACGTGGGAGGCAGAGATAGGAGGATCGCTGTGAGTTCAAAGCCACCCTGAGACTACATACTGAATTCCAGGTCAGCCTGGGCTAAAGCAATAAAACAAACAAAGGGATTTAAAAAATGCCATTTTGTGGTTGATAAGTCTCTTTGAAAGATTTCTGATCTGCATGGATTGTGAACTCACTTCTAGTTATTTCAGTGTTACAGTCCACTGGCACACACACATACATCTTACTACTTATTAAACATAAGTTCATACCAAATTTGTATGCATCTCTAAGAAATTGTGTAGGAATTCTAATTCAACATCCCATACTTATTAATGCAAAACTGAAGAGTTCAGTTGGCTAACTTAAAATTCCTTATCATTTTTCAAATGCTACAATTTTTATATCCCATAAAATCATAAGGAATATAATAATTAGGAAAATTTCCCCAACTGCCTCACTTGGCAACATGAACATTTACAACTACAAATGTAAATAGCAAGTGTTTTAAATATATATCAGACTAGTGTAATCTAAGCATATTGGTTTGCTGTGGTTCCCTTTCAGAAAATAATACCAAGACACAGTCCATTGTGCGGAAAGCCTCTAGCTTTCCAAAAATCGAAGCCTTCTCCAGTAAATCACAACTGTTTTACCATATGCCTCTTTGTTCTGCCAAGAATTACCAGCCTGCTCTACTTTTAAGCAAATTTCATTATGCTATAGCTCAGAGCAATGCTCATTAAAAAGTATTACTGACAAATGTCAAGTTGTTTTTATATAGAAACTGGAATTTATTTTCTACTCAAAGTCAGATGTTTATGGAACACAAGACATGTTTTAAACATTGCTCTCATTTCAGAAGTCACTTCAACAAATGCCATTTCCTTATTTTTATTTTTATTTATTTATTTGAGAGAGGGAAAGAGGAAGAGGGAGAGGGAGAGAGAGAGAGAGAGAGAGAGAGAGAGAGAATGGGCGCACCAGGGCCTCCAGCCACTGCAAATGGAACTCCAGAAGCATGCACCACCTTGTGCATCTGGGTTCCGTAGGTCCTGGGGAATCAAAACTGAGGTCCTTTGGTTTCACAGGCAAACCGCTAAGCCATCTCTCCAGCCCAACAATTGTTATTTCTACCTGGATCGTGAGAGTTCAAGTTCTCACATAAAGACGCTTAGTAGTACTTGTCTCTCACAACAAGTAAATGGACCACCACTGTTAGGGATCCAACCTGGACACAAGTTAGGGGGAAATATCTCTGTATCTTCACACCTTGACCTCCCATTAACACATCTGCCCATTTTCCCGGCCCCAGCGAGAGCCTTCCTGAAAAGTGACTCTCAGTGTGTACATTAAGTCACTTCATTATAAACTGTTCATTTTATATAGTGTAATTCCATCAAGGAAACAGTGGACCATGAGTCTCAGTCCCACCACTTTTTGGTGCATGAACAATTTAGCCTTTCTGAGCCTGTTTCCTCATGTACAAAAGGAAGGACAACACCTGGCCCACCTTTTGAAATCCAAATGATGTGAACACACAATTAAGTAATGCATGATCTCCCAGTATATATCTGACTACCACAACCAAACACAAGGTTAGAAAGCTCCATTTGGAAGCATCATACTCTTTCCCATCAAATCATCTCCTTTCTCTTCAAACAGTAAAACTCACTAGTCATAATGAGTCTGCCATCCAACATGGGCAGATGAATTTTTGTTGCTGATTGTAATTAACTTTAACGTTTGCTTTTAGGTCCAATGAGCTTTCATAACATGCTGAATTTTTAGGCCCAAAGAGGGAAAAGTCCTCTGAGAAGATTTTTGTTGTTGTTGTTGTTGTTGTTGTTGTTTTTCTTTTGAATTTTCAAGATAGGGTCTCGCTCTCACCCAGGCTGACCTGGAATTCACTATGTAGTCTCAGGCTGGCCTCGAACTCACTCCCAGTGATCCTTCTACCTCTGCCTCCCAAGTGCTGGGACTAAAGACTTGTGCTATCATGCCTAGCCAGAAGACCTTTTTTTTTTTAAATCCTGTGAGAATAATAATGTATCTTTAAGCTAGATGTTACTATCCAAAATGAAAATGAACAAAACTTAATCATCACTCCCAGGAAAAACCATTCTTGCAGACTCCTGGAGCGTGCCTTAGATGAGGGTCAATCCTGAAGATGAGCAAAATCATGTTGTGAGGCCTCTTCCACTTTATTACATTTTATGGAGCAAAATATGAATAAAATGTGAAGCAAGGTCATTTTTGATGGAAAAAATGATCAAAAGATAGCAAGAAGGACAGTAGGCAACAAAATAGGGATGTTTGGGCTAGAATAGGGTCCCTTAGTTTGACTTGCTCATGCTCATGAAAAGACTCTGAGAGCAGAAATGCCATCCATATGCGTCCCTCGGGCCTTCACTCTCTCGTCTGCTACAATCTGTCTCCTTCCCACAGGGGTCTTCCTCATCTCCTTAGTGATGCACCAATGCATTACAGCCTGTCTCAAGCCTGTCAACTCTCCTCAGAAGGTATGACTTCACCTAAAATGAAGTTAGAAGCACAGAACGTTCCATCACACAAATTCAGGGTACAAATGAAGTGCAAGGCAAACTAAAGAATATTCTGGGTGCCATTATACAATCATGTTCATTCAAGTACATTAAAAGCATTCTACTTTTTTTTTTTTTTTTTTTGGTTTTCGAGGTAGGGTCTCATTGTAGCCCAGGCTGACCTAGAATTCACTATGTAGTCTCAGGCTGGCCTCGAACTCACTCGCAGTGATCCTCCTACCTCTGCCTCCCAAGTGCTGGGATTAAAGGCGTGTGCCACCATGCCTGGCTAAAAACCTTTTTTTTGACAAATGAATTTATTTCATTCAAAGAAGACATATGAATATTTTCAATATTCACCAAGAGATAGATACTTGTGAAGAGCAAGAAATCTAGAGCCTTTGTTCTAGAAATTCACATTAAATAATTTCTAAAAAAATACATTTTTTGGCATGAAGGTGTTTACTGAAGAAATATTTAAAAAGACAAAGCCTTTGTAAAACATAAATATCCAGCAATTTAACAATATTACATATGTTAAGACAGTTATGTAAAAAAATGGTTTATAAAATGTTAGAGTTATAAAAATATTTTCATTCCTTAAGACCAACATGATCTCATATACTCTTGTTTGTCATAAACTTGTAAAAAAAAAATAGGACATCAAAGCAAAACTTCTCCCTTAATACACTTTTTGTATGCTCCTCTTTAAATTAACAGTTAAATATAATTCATGCATGCTGAGTATTTGTGTGTTAAAGCAGAAAGCCTAATTTTAGCTGGCCATCTATGAAAACTGGCTGGCAGAATGCTTGAAAACAACAAAGCACGGCATGCTGATGGAGAGACGTGGCTCGTGTTGAAATGGGATGGTTCTCTTAGAGACAACCTGAAGTCAATTATTTATTTTTCCTCTTGAGTGGCATGATTTCTATATTAACGAGTTAATTCTGAGGGACTAGGGATGCAGTTCAGTTGCAGGGTGCTTGCCCAGCATGCACAAAGCCCCACGTTTATCCCCAGCCGTCACATAAAAACAAGCATGGTGCCGCCCACTTGTAAGGCCAGCACTGGAGGAGGGGAAGTAGGAGGAGAAGGGCTTTAAGGTCATGTTTGCTACATAGTGAGTTTGAGACCAGTCTGCGATATAAAACACTTAATCAAGGAAAGAAAGAAGGGAGGGAGAGAAGGAGAGAGAGAAGGAAGAAGGAAAGGAGGAAGGAAGGGGGAGGGAGGGATGAGAGAGAAGAGTGAGAGGGAAGGAGGGATGGAGGGAAGGAAGGAATATAAAAAAACAGAAAGAAGAAAGAAAGGAAGGAGAGAGGGAAGCAGGGGAGGAAGGAGAGGAAAGAAGGAAGGATGAAAGAAAGAAGAAGGAAAGAAAGGAAAAAAAAAGAAAAAAAATAAGGAAGGAAAGAAAGAAAGAGAGAGGGAGGAAGGGAAGGAAGGAGGGAAGGGAAGGAGGAAGGAAGGAAGGAAGGAAGGAAGAAAGAAGGAAAGAAAGGAAAATAAATGAAGGAAAGAAAGAAAGAGGAAGGGTGGGGAAGGAGGGAAGGGAAGGAGGGAGGGAAGGAAGAAGGAAGGAGGGGGGATGGAAGGGAAGGAAGGAAGGAGGAAGAAAAGCAGTAGAAAACATGATATCTTCTAATAGTGTAGTACAGAGAATGAACCAATCAATTTAGTTTGTGTTTAAAGAAGTAAAGAAAGCCAGAGGTGTTTTTGATCTGTCCAATGGCCAGTACATAGAGGGCAGGACTGTGGGAGAAAGAAAAAAGCGAGAGAGAGGAAAGCAAATGGCGTGGAAAGACAGAGAAAGCAAACTGATCAGTCTGCAGAGCTCTTCAACCCTGGCGCAAGCAGAGGGCACTGAGGGCAGCAGAGGCGCCCGCCCAGCGCCCTCTCCGTTCAAGTTCCCAGTGCAGTGCTTCAATCTAATACTGTTCAGAAGGGTATGCCTGCAGGATCTTCGAGGGGTCATGCCCAGGATAATCAGGGGCTACACGATGGGAAGAGACACGGCTACACTATTCCAAGAACTGAAACCTCTGTCCAAGACTAGGCCACTAGTCCTCGGGGCACAGCCCCAGGAAGACAGCAGCAGAGTTTCATCCTCTCACTGAAGAGCCTGGGTGCTTTTAGGAGGTGACAGCCGCTCTGCTGTACCTCAGATGTGTCAGCACGCCGCACTCGAAGGGCATTAGTGAGCTCCTCAGTCAGAAAATTTCAGACTTCTCTGAATCGTAAATAGGAGCAGCCATGTTTGGCAAACGCAAAGGCCTTGTGTAACGATGTCGTCCGAGCGTCGCTGTCTTTGGATCATGAATGTTCAGTTGTCTTGTCCTTGTTCCCTGTCAGCTCCGGGCAAAGCTCCAGCTACATACAGAGCCTAGAACTGTCAACTCAACTCAATGGCTCACTTCCTCAAAAGCAAGACGAAGTGCCTGGAAGACCAAATCTAGATGTGAAAGGGAGGTTATGGCCTATCTATTATCTAGTGAAAGAAGGTTGATTCAGCAATGAATAGGAAAAAAAAAAAACAAAAAAAAACCAGCTGACTGTATTAACCTTCTTACAAGCTATTTTTTAAAGTACCTTTGATTCTGGATTTTTTAACACCATAAACGACGTTTTGCTGTGCATTATTTCTCATGCCTGTTTCTTTGTTCACAGACATACTATGAGTCAACTAAAGAAGCAAAATTTAAAACTAAAGTCCACGTGAGAGCTGTCACTCACTCATTCTCACCAAGCCAATCTCAAGGCAGTTAGATGATAGACAATGTGCTTATTCTAATACATGCTCTCCAAGTCAATGTAGAGTAAATCAACAAGGCCAGTTGCTAATGTGAGTTTTTAATCTCATAAAATGGTTGTGGCTCAGGAAGATGTGTCAGAAACTGTCCACAAGAACTTGTCTGAGGTGCTTATTAACATGAGGATTATCTTCAACACGAGAATAAAATCAATCATTGAGGCTTGTGAAAAGCGTAATTACGAGAGCCAATGTTGTGCAGGGATGACTTTCAAACCAGCAAACAACTGTCAATACGTTTTCATAATAAATATCTCACCTTTAATAATCTTATTAATAATCTTATTAGTGGCATACTGCATGTTAACTGGACGTTTAAGCTGAGAACATGACACTCTGAAGAGTTTCACATAGGGAAGATGCCTTTTTAACTAAGAATTCAAAATCACTGACCTAAAATTTTCTTTTTTTTAATTTTTTTTTGTTCATTTTTATTTATTTATTTGAGAGTGACAGACAGTGAGAGAAAGAGGCAAATAGAGAGAGAATGGGCATGCCAGGGCCTCCAGCCACTGCAAACAAACTCCAGACACGTGCGCCCCCTTTTACATCTGGCTAACGTGGGTCCTGGGGAATCGAGCCTCGAACCGGGGTCCTTAGGCTTCACAGGCAAGCACTTAACCGCTAAGCCATCTCTCCAGCCCTTACCTAAATTTTCTAGTTAACTTACACATATCATCAACACCATGAACGAAAAGGTAGGACTCAGGCCCCTGTTCTGCAACATCTTAGCATATAATCTGTGGCAAGCCAAGCAGTCACTTTATGTTCCAGTTCTGGATCTATCACATAGGGTAATCAAGTTGTTTGCAAGAATCCAGGGAAACGATACGGGGGGGGGAGAATTGAAAATAGTATGTTTTGAATGTTCAAGACCTATGATAGAAAAGGGTTACCACCGCAGGAATGCCACAGGGTTTCAGAATAAACCCCTAAGGTCTCCTTTGGGTTCAGCTGAGGTGGAGAGAGGGCAGCACCACTGTGGCCAACAGCTGGGTGAATTCATCTGGAACCCTTACTCACTAATACTTAGCATTACCAGCCTAACTAAGCCCTGTGTTTCACGTAGTAGATCGAGGGATGACAAATACTGCCATGGTAAAGACCACTCCTGTGGCACATTCAGGACCACCTGCTACTTGGAGAGACAAATGTTCTGCAGTCATCACGTCTCAGGAAGCTGTCACAAGGAGAATTGCAGCTCTGGCCCCAGCAGATCATAGACTCAGTTTACGCTTCAAGAAACTCTATGTAGTGGTGACTGCACCTAAGGTCATTTTAAAAATCTCTCTGCACACACACTGATCGTGTAGTGCTCAAACGTGACACCTGTGATGATTCATTCTTCTTCAAAGGCCTCAAGTGGTGTTCAATATTCCACTGGGAGCCTGGGAAACAGATCTGTCCCTTCTCAGAATTATTAGGCAGGTCTTACCATGGTTTTCATCAGAAGCAGGGTCCAGAGAGCCCAGCGTCTATGTGTCAGAGAAGAGACGTAGCATTTCTGGCAGATGTAGCAGGTAGTTAGTTGTATAGGTCTCCATTCAGGCTCTTCCCTTAGCTCTCGCTCTCCTACCAGTCAAGCCCCTAGTCAAATCTTACCTCTTCCTCAGACTGGGTCTTACCTGTTTTATGAAGTCTATTCTAAGGGAAATATCTCCTCCATTGCACTTTATGCAGTTCTTGCAAGGTCTCTCATCCCTCAAAACCATCACTTCTGCTTTTCCACTAAAACGTTTGTTCCAAACACACTCACCCCTATGTGAAAGCATCTTAAAGTCTTGCAGGATCAGTAGATCTCCAATAATAACACTTCCATTAAAACAGAATGATCAAATGTTAGAGCCCATTGCATTTTTCAGTTATGTGTAAGTAAGTTGGGGGAAGGGACTGGTTTATGGGGAACATAAAATTCTGTGTTGGATGTGGGAGTCAACTGGGTGTGGCACGTAGAGTCCCCAGAGTTCTTTAGGAGGTTAGAACCATTGCTCTGAGTTATCAGCTCTGCCTCTCTGTTCATACTGTTCAGCTAAGGGCCTTCCTTCTACTTTCTTACTCAACACTCCCCATTTTTTTTATTTCTGGTCTCAATGCCTTAATCATAGCCCCAACCAACCAATTCATTTTCTGTTTTCCTTTCAGAATGACCTTTTAAAACGTCTGCTGTAGCCGTGTCCTCCCTTATGTGAGTCCTTTCAGCTTCTCTCCAGTCCTGTGAAGACTATGTCCAAACCTGTCTACGAGGTAGACAAAACTGCCGCATCACAGGGCACAGTGGCGCACACGTCTATGCCTAGGACTCAGGAAGTATGTTGTGAACTTGAGACAAGCTGGGATACATAGCAAGACGCTATCTCAAATGAAGAAAATTAACAATAACCAAATGGAAAATGAAAAGTAGAAACTTAATACTCCCATACTAGCCTTCCCTTGATTTCTATGCCCTTGTTTTCCCATTCTCTGCTTCCCTCTTCCTTTCTTAGATAACCTCCAAGAGTCAGTTAACCCAGTAACTTTATGGGAAGGCCTCTTTGAATATGTACACAAAACATTCCTCTGACTGACCCCTGTCTGAGCACGCTGGCTGCTTAGGCCCCGCTTGGTGGAATGGCTCCTCAAGGAGGTCGCCCTGTAGCTCAGGACCTGCCGCCTTGCCTCAGCCTCAGCGCTGCCAGGAGTCTGCACAGCTGCCCACACACTACTGATTTACACCCGTGTAGCTTGGCTCCCATTTTCCCTACACTGCCAGGCTTTAAATCAGTAGAGTCTTATTTATCATTTTCTCATTTATTTTTTTATGTACTCAACGTATTTAACATCCGAGAATGAATGAACAAATGAATGAATGATGAGAAGACATTTTGAACAGTCATGAGAAAGTAAAGTGGGGCAGTGTAGTGAAGTGAGAAAGTTATGAAACTCACATTCAGCAGTTTTGTGACTCTGTACAAGTTAAACTACTGTAGGGCCAGCTTTCTTAACGTCATACAAGGTAAAATATAATTCCTGATCTACTTCTCTAAGTCTCTGTGAAAATCAAGTCATCCCTGTAATTGAAAGCTATATGATGTTACTCTTAATTAGTCCCCACAGATTACCTCAGATCTTGACTGCCCCAATCCATCCTTGGACTTCGGATTTCCAATTTTTGTGTCAGAAAGGGCAGAAGGAAGTGCTATATGGTATTTTTGCATAATTACCTGTCATTATCGTTCTTTAGGCCTCCATGTTTCCATCTGTAAGGTAACAGTGGCGGCCCCAACTATCTTAGTGGAGATTAAGTAAGACAGTGCTCAGATAGAAGTCAACTTAATTAAATCCTAACACCAGGGGGACTTAACTAATGCTTCCCCTGCCTCCTTCTCATTCAGATTATCATGACTCATTACAGCAGACACTAAATAAAGAATTTTAGATCAAGGAACCGAATTTCCAATTCACACCCCATGCCAGGACGAGGAGGGGGAGGGGAGGGGTCCACAAGGGGGCTCCTTTCCTTCAGCACACGCCAGACTGCTTTAGCTAGCCCTGGCAGCTCTGCCTGTGGAGGGAATGCGTAGTGGTTTGAGCACAGTGTCCTTCACAGCCTCGGGTTTAAGAAGGGGCACTTAAAATGCCCTTTCCTTGGGCTTGAGAGTTGGCTTAGTGGTTAAGGAGCTTACCTGCAAAGCCAATGGCCTCAAGTTCAATTCCCCAGGACCCACATAAGCTAGATGCACAAGGTGGCAAGTGTCTAGAGTTAGTCTGTGGTGGCTAGAGGCCCTAGAGTGCCCATTCTCTGTCCCGATCTGCCTCTTTCCCTCTCTCTCTCTGAAATAAATAAATGAATAAAATATTTTTTAAAAAAGTCATTCCCATGTATCAGCACAACCTATAATTTACAGCCTAGCTTTAAAGAGCAATATTCTGTTTGGGGTGCAGCAGTCTCTTAACTATTTCACCTATGGCTATAGAGAAGGGAAACATTAGAAAGACACCCTAAATATTCATTATGTACGTGATATTCAGCTATGTCTTTTCTAGGCCCTTTAACTTATCATGTGCAAATAAAAACCCATAGTGTATATGCTTATCAACCTACACATTTATCATTTGAAGACTCAGACTGAGAGTAGCTCAATCATCTCCAAAATTATACTGGTAGACATAAACTCAGACATGGAGATTAGGATCCATTGCTTCAGAGGTTGCTTCAGGGAAAGAAAGAAAAACCCCGCTGGGTGTGGTGGTGCACACCTTTAATCCCAGCACTCGGGAGGTAGAGGTAGGAGGATCACTGTGAGTTCGAGGCCACCCTAAACTACATAGTGAATTCCAGGTCAGCCTGGGCTACAGTGAATCCCTATCTCGAAGAACAAAAGCAAAAAAAAAAAAAAAAAAAAAAGATTTTACAAGCTCAACAAAGCAAGCACCAAGCAGGGTAGGAGCGAGAAGACCCAGCCAATGGAAGGAGGAACAGGAGCAATGTCTCAGTCTGTTGCTTGCTTCTGATCACATGTGAAACTAAAGGGTCTGCGAGATGGATTGGTCTTCAGCCCTAGGAGAGACAGGGGATTTTGAAAGGCCTGGTCCTTTGCAGTTGCAAGAGGAATTCAACTGTTAGAACACATGTGCTATAGCCCGGATCTCAACCATGATGAATCGTAGCAGCACTGATTCTAGAAGAGGATTCACAAAAGCAGAAGGAAGCCTCTTAAGAATATGCTGCTTTCACGTTTCTCCTAAGAGTCTCAGAAGCTAGACGAGCAAGGTGTCCATCCACCAGGAGAAACTGGAGATTTTGACCAGGTTGGCAAAGCATTTTCCCTGTGTTTCAAGGGCTGAGCTGTCACATAGATGGAATGAGATAGGAGTTGCGGAACTGAAACTATGATCGAATTCCTTGCAAATATGCATATTCCTCCCTTATTGTTAAGGTGCTGTTTTTAAATTTTTTTCATTCATTTGCCAGGAGAGAGAGAGAGAGAGAATGGGAGTATCAGGGCCTCTTGCCACTGCAAACAGACTCCAGATGTATGCACCACCTTGTACATCTGGCTTTATGTAGATACTGGGGAATTCAACCCAGCCATCAGTTTTTGCACTCAAGTATCTGTAAGTGCTGAGCCATCTCTCTAGACCAAGATGCAAATTCTCAAGGAAAAGCCCCCAGGGATGAGCAGGATATCTGAGCAAAGGCACAGTGGCTGGAGGAACCTGGGAGTGTTCAGTGAAACAGGGTTACAAGCATTCTGACAAGCCAAACACGCCTTAGGACTTCACAGTGTCACACAGAAATCCTGGAGTTAATAACAAAATAGTCTGATTTAGCATAATAGGAAATGATACTAATAGTAGAGCTTGTTGTTGTCCAACCTCAGCTATACAAAGTTTAAGGATGGCCTTTTAAAAAGAAATAAACCCCTATAAGCGGATAAGCTACACAAGTTTAGTCACTAGAATAGGTCAGCTCCCAGGACTGCACTGTTCTGTAGTTCAGATTAGCAGATTATACAGGAAGACACAATGGGTAAGGTAGGGAATACAGAATTACTGAACACTAGGCAATTTACTAATTTGTGAACATCATCCCTGTGCAAAACAAACTATATCAGAGTTTTGTTTTTATCTATACCATGCCATAAAACATTGGAGTCAGGCTAGAAATAATGAAATGCCTTGGAAACAGTGAGTATGAGAATAAATATTGATCCCAATTAACTGGAAAATTTAGACAAGTCAGTTGGCTTAATTAGCCCTACCTACATGTAAAGATCAGCTGCCCAGGAAATTTGTTTATGATCTGCTTAGGCAAGTTTCAAAGACAGCACAGGTGCCATATCTTTAGGGAAAATGAACAGATATTGTTCAAGTACATGTCTTAAATATTATAGTTCAAATTATCTTAAATTTATATATATATATATATATATATATATACATATACATACATACATACATACACACACATACTTTGGTCGGTTTAATACAATAATGTAACATATTATATACCACATATGTACTATAGTCATCTAACATCTTTTATTTATTTTATTTTAGTTTTTGTTTTTTTGAGGAAAGGTCTCACTCTAGTCCAGGCTGACCTGGAATTCACTATGGAGTCTCAGGGTGGCCTCGATCTCATGGCGATCCTCCTACCTCCGCCTCCCAAGTGCTGGGATTACAGGCGTCTGCCACCATGACTGGCCTCACATCATTTTAAGGTATAAATTTGACTGAAGAATGAATTCGTTAATTTAAAAAGCTACTGTTGTAGTATTGAGTGTAACACTGTACACATTTTCCATAAATAATTACATATCAATTTGTCCTTCTAAATACATATTTGATGAAAGGAATTTGTATCAAACAATGACCATACTGTAGTGACTACCAGATGTTGGCACTGTGCTAAAACCCTGAGGATTAAAATATGAACAGAAAACAATTCCTACCCATAGAAAGCCATGGTCCAGGAGGCCAGGAAAACTCTGAGTGTATATTAGTGCTAGAGAAGGGCTGGAGAGATTGCTTAGTGGTTAAGGCACTTGCCTGCAAAGCCTACAGACCCAGGTTTGATTCCCCAGTACCCACATAAGCCAGATGCACAAGGTGGTATATGCATCTGGAGTTTGCTGTAGCTAGAGACCCTGGCGTGCCCATTCTTTCTCTCCCTCCTCTATCTGACTCTCTCTCTCAAATAAATAAATTTTAAAAATAATGCTAGTGAATAAGTATATAATAAACATGAAGAATTTAATATGAATAATTCACTGAATTATACATTCAGATTTCAGATGTCCATATTTTCAGTTTCTTTCAATTCACATATACAATATAATTGGCATTATTAATTCAAATTTATCCTTAGGGTATAGAGATAGTAAAAATGATGCCATTTTTATTAATGTTTTAATTTTAGAAAACAAGCACTAAAATAACTAATGACAAAATATAATCAATGTTTTTTATTATAAGCATATCTAGTCACATAGCTCTATCCTGATGCAACACACACACTAGAGTTCAGAATTACATGTGAATGCTAAATTTTTATCAGACCGTGCAATCCTACCCTATATTTTATCATACTCTCCATTTGTTAGTATCATGACAAATCGCAAGGGCACTAACTACATTTCAGAAGCAAACAGGATTTTGCCTTGAATTTTTCCCAGACCTAGGAACGTACATTTTTATAAAATGTGTATCCAATGCTGTATAAATCTGACTTATTCTTTGCCCATGGCCATTCTAAAGGCCGGGAATGTTCACAGCGCTCTGTGGAAGGCTCTGCAGGATCCGTCCTAAGCAAGCAGAAGAAGAACATGTGGTGCTCTAATAAAGCATGCCTTGGACATGAGTGACAAAACGAAGTGACCTTTGCTAAGCCATCTTTTTTAGGCTTCTGTTCACTCCCCTGGAACTGGAAAACGTTTGACCGGGTTGTTTCTAATGCCGCTTCTTGCTCTGAGTCTCCAGGATGCAGTGATGAGCAGTTTCCTTTGAGAAGACTGTACTTGGGAAAGATGGCTGCTCACACGGCTGTCACCGAAAGTCTCAGATAGTGAGCTCACTCCCCTAATGCAATTTTTTTTTCTCATATTGTTATCTTATCATTTCCTCAACCTCATGCCCTACCCTCACTCCACCAATTTCCCCAGGTGCATTTGTGTTAAGAAATATGAGGGAACAGTGAACACCACCATAAACTTCAAACACACTGGAAAGTGAAATCCAAAATTAAATTTTTTCTTGGGATTTTCAGAATATGTTCTCAGCCATGCAACATCCTGGGAAATAAAGCATGTGGCAAATGCCTGTAACCCAAGCTTTTCAAAAAGATGCAAATGGTTCGCTTAGCATCCTCTTAAGAGGATTTCACAGTGCTAAGGTTCTGCTGAAGAGACCACTGCTTAGGACGAATGAAGAACAGAAGGACATTAGAGAGAAGAGGCATGGGTACGGGAGGTAATGGGGCTGGATAAAATCATTGCATGTTACATGCATGTATGAAAATATAACAACGATGCCCATTATTCTACATAACTACATGATCTAATCAAAATAAATTCCTTTTTATCACCTAGGATCAACACCAAAAACCAGCTCTTCCAACCTGTCTGCAGGGTTTAACAGGAGCAGTCCAGAGCGAGCCTATAGAGTCACAGATGGATTCTCCAACTCAGTCACAGACATTGCCTTCATCTCCAGCAAAGACACCTGCTGTCCCTCCAACGTACTCACATCATTTCCCGGGGGCAAGGTCGGATTTCCCTGCATATCTTAGTCTTAGAATTATTGCACACTTTGGTAAGTGAAAGTGTAGGATAAATGTCTCAGTCGGAAATGATTCTCAGAGTTGCCTGGTTCAAAGAAACGCAAGGAGAAGCACTTTTTCTTGTTTTGTTTCCCCCAAGGTTTCTCACCCCTGCACAGAATGAGATCCCAGGTTTAGAGACAGGAAGAATCTAGTAACCACAGAACTCGTTGCCTGGTAACAGCCTGATTGCAACCAACTGACAGCTACAAGGAACTTCTATTTGTCAAGCTCCATTATACTGATAAAGAAAAATTATATTTTTTAAAGCCTTCAAAAATTATTGCCACAAAACTCAAAAAAAAAAAAAAAACAAATCTTGGCATCTGCTCTGGAGAAGAAATGGGAAATTAACATGACCATCCAGTGTCAAAAACTGACAGCCTAGACAAAATAAAGAAAAATTAGTTCAGCACTATGCACAGAATTCAGAAATCAAAATCCCAAAATCCAGTGCTGAACAAAGAACGTCTGGGAGCTGCCGTGTCTGCCACGGGAGTTGGCAGCCCGCAGGCGGGACGGCACTGAGGACGTTTGTATTCCCCAGCCGTGCCTCCTCTCCTGTGCCCGCCTCCTCTCGGCAGCGCGGCGCCAGGCAGATGCTGCCATCAGCAGCTGCTTGGAAGCTCACGCTGCTTGGTTTTGTTCTGCCCTCACGGGTGGGCAAGACTTGTCAGGACAGTGACATTACAACATTTCAGAAGTTTATCAGGAATACAAGAACGCTTACATTTTAAAAATAATTAATGATGAGTCTAAAAAGACAGGACATATTTATACTTTAGTGAAAGATTTTCATAGCTGGGCAACTGACTATGTGTATGTTCACCTGTGTATATACAGATATGCACATGAATATATACAAATAATGGCTTTATTTTTTATTCTTTGTTTTTTGTTTTTTATTTTTATGTTGGGTTTTTTTTTTTTCAAGGTAGAGTCTCAATCTATACAGCCCAGGCTGACCTGGAATTCCCAAAGTAGTCTCAGGGTGGCCTTGAACTCACGGTGATCCTCCTACCTCTGCCTCCCAAGTGCTGGGAGTAAGGTGTGCGCCACCATGCCCAGCTATTTCTTTATTAAATATTTTTGTTTATTTGAGAGGTAGAAAGAAGCAGAGAGAATGGGCGCACCAGGGCCTCTAGCCACTGCAAAGGACTCCAGATGCATGTGCTACCTTGTGTATGTGGCTTTACGTGAGAACTACAGGATTGAACGCAGGTCATTAGGCTTTTCAGGTAAGCACCGTAACCACTTAGCCATCTCTCCGGACCATATATAATTTTATATGTACATAAAAACATGAGTAGAAACAGATTTTTTTCCTTTTAAGAACTGTGTGAAATATCTAGATATTTTGGCAAATCTAGGCTTTATTAATATTTTTTTCCATTGCTAATGACAAATTCGCAGATACAAAAGTTAAGATGCATCTCATATGACAGTTTGGATGTTGCTTGACACCCATTATGGCACGAACATTTCCTTCCATGGCATACCTTATCAATTTTTAGATGCACTGATCACACTTTGGTGGACTATAGCCATGTAAATTTCAGGAAAATTGAACTTCCATGATATTGAATTCAATTATTATACCCATTTTAGGAAAACGTATGTTCACTCTTTTTTTTTTTTTTTTTTTTTTTTTTTTTTTTTTTTTTTTTTGGTTTTTCGAGGTAGGGTCTCACTCTAGCCCAGGCTGACCTGGAATTCACTATGGAGTCTCAGGGTGGCCTTGAACTCACAGCGATCCTCCTACCTCTGCCTCCCGAGTGCTGGGATTAAAGGCGTGCGCCACCACGCCCGGCTTATGTTCACTCTTTTTAATTTTAAAACTTTGTATTTTTTTTTGGTTTTTTTTTGAGGTAAGGTCTCACTCTGGCCCAGGTTGACCTGGAATTCACTATGTAGTCTCAGGGTGGCCTTGAACCCACGGAGATTCTCCTACCTCTGCCTCCCAAGTGCTGGAATTAAAGGCGTGAGCCACCACAGCCAGCAAAAATTTGTATTTTTAAAAATATTTTATTTTTATTTATTTGACAGAGAAAGAAGGAGAATGGAAGAGAGAGAGAGATAATGGGCACGCCAGGGCCTCTATCCACTGCAAACAAACTCCAGATGTGGGCGCCCCCTTGTGCACTTGGCTAATGAGGGTCCTGGGGAATCGAACCTGGGTCCTTCGGCTTTGCAGGCAAATGCCTTAACCACTAAGCCATCTCTCCAGCCCAAATTTGTATTTTTCAAAAAAAATAATGTATGATTGATTAGTCCTTTCTTTATTGATAGGTAAAGAAACACTCACCACTTTAGTGCAGCAGATAAGAAGAAAGATTTGTGAAAAGATAAAAGTCAGGGTTATAACTTAAATTCTGCTGTAGACATTACTGGAAGTAAACGAGTCTTACTTTGGAGGGACTATGTCTCAGTATTTCACATTCCAAGTGTATCAGTGGCACTACCAAGTATGTCACTGAATCAGTGCCCTGCAAATTCTGGGAACACGTCCTGACTATATAGCACCCTCAGTATTTACTTATTGCACTCCTAACACACAAGGACACTCATCAAACCTTTGCTGAACTATCTAATCAGGGTGCTGCCACCTTTGGAATAAGTGACGCGTTATGGTACAGATGAGAACAGAAAATGGGGCTGTAGATGGTACCAGAACGAATATCTATAAGCAAGATGGTGGGAGACTGCATGGGGAAACAAGTCACAAGAAGAAATCTTTTGATGATTTCCCCACCTCTGTGCCTGCCATTCACTCTACATATTATTAACATGATCATTTTCCAAAAGCAGAAAATCACAGTAGTACTCAACTGCTTAGGAACTTACAAAAGAAGAATGAATAAATTAATGGGTAAAATTATCTTTGTCCTCAAGAAACTGAGAATTTGTTTGCCTAGAACCTAGATGGAAATAGCACATGATCGTTTTAATAAAATATGAGTTGAGAAAAAAACCAGGACAGTATGAGCTGATCTGTCAGCACAAGCTATTTAATAAAGGCAGGATTTGAAGCAGGTCTTTTTATTTTAATGAATAAAGGAGAAGAGGAAGGTCATTTCCAGGTCACAAGCCCAAAATATAGAAGTCATAATTTGAATAGTACATGGAGGAAATGTATTATGGTGGTTGGATCCAGGTGGCCCCCAGAAACTTAGGTGTTCTGAATACTAGGTCCCCAACTGATGGAAATTTGGGAATTAAAGCCTCTTGGAGGCGGTGTATTGTTGGGGATAGGCTTATGGGTGCTGCAGCCAGCTTCCTCTTACCAGTGCTTGACACAATCTTCTGTTGCTGTTTTCCACCTAATGTTGACTAAGAGATGATGTCCACCCTCTGCTCATGCCATCGTTTTCCCCTGCCATCATGGAGCCTCCCCCTTGAGCCTGTAAGCCAAAATAAACCTTTTTTTCCCCACAAGCTACTCTCAGTTGGATGTTTTCTGCCAGCAATGTGAACCTGACTGCAACAAGTGTAAACAGAAATTTGGAGAGAGATGACTGATAGAATCAGAATTTAAGTTAAAAATTTAGGATGAGTGAGAATTATTCAAGAAGAAAATTAAAAGGTGTCATGAATTTCTAGGTACACTGGCAAGGGACCTCTGAGGAGTACCTGGGATGAGCCTGTGGGTATACATTTAGTTGATACATTTATCTTCTGAGACCTGGCATGTTCCACAGTTCCACCTAACCACTGACAATAACTGAGTAAACAGAGCATTGCTGATTCAATGCATGGGGAAAGGTGGACATCTCACAACAAAATAGACAACAAGTATGTAGAAAATCAAAGCGCACACAGTGACTAGCTACAACAGGGGAAGAGTCTTAGAGAACAAGGAATGTATTTTATAATATTAACTTTTTGCCATCCTCAAAAAACACATCCAGCACAGATGTGGACATATAACAGAAATACTAGTTGATTGGGCCTTACTCATGGGCTTATGGGATTTTCGTACAGTCAAATTGACAGATAATGGATCAGAATTTCCTGATGTGTCTTCATAATGCTTGTGGGTAAGTGGGCCTAAGCTAATCAGCTTAAGATATACAGATGCCTGGGGTAGGCTCCACCAGGGCACAAAGCAGTGTTCACTGCATGCTTTTCAGAACTCTTTCTATATTGTATTGGATCAGCTGCTGATAATGAACACCTACTAATCAAATATGTCAGATAATATGCCTATCACTGTTGTCAGTGTTATAATAAAAATTAACAACAGGGGCTGTAGAGATGGCTTTGTGGTTAAGGCGCTTGCCTACAAAGCCAAAGGACCCAGGTTCGACTCTCCAGTACCCACATAATCCAGATGCACATAAGGGTGCACACATCTGGAGTTTGTTAGCAGTGGTTAGAGGGCCTAGCATGTCCATTTCTCTCTCTCTCTCCCCCTGCCTATTTCTCTCTCACTGAAACAAATAAAGAAAAATAAAATATTTTAAAAAACTAACAATAGATGTTGTTGGTATTGGCTTTCTAATATATATATATATATATATATATATATATATATATATATAATATTTATAATCTTAATTCAGAAAAAATATCAGTAAAACAGTGGCATGAAAATGAGGTTGGCTTTCTAAAAATATGGAAAGGAATTCAGAAGCTCCTATGGTATAGCAGTTTAATAAAGGAAAGGTACTTGTACAATGTTTGTGCTTCTTTGAGTCATGGAGCTCTTCAATCCCATCAAAACAGCACATGGATGTGATTTATTCATGTAATGCCAATTTGGTTGTGACCTATTGTGCATAAATGGTCAAATCTTCCACATCTCTGAAATCATCATTCAAATACAGGCCAATGCATTGTAAGTATCCTTGTCTGTGAGCATTCAGCCCAGATGGAAAACGGCAGTGCAAATTGTGCTGCACATGTTCAGTGAGACAGAGCACGAGGAGACTGCACTCGCTGCCCTACAAACAGAGACAAAAGGAAGAGCCTTGTCCTCACCTTTCCAAAGAAAGTACAAGACATTATTTGAAAATGTAAAGAGAAAACTTTCCCTTCTTCCTGTGCTCTGTTCTTTCTACCATGTTAGTAAGTGAAAGGTCATAAACTGTGGTACAACTTCTTCACCAACTTTATTTCCTTAACCATGAGAATATCCGCGGCTCCTCAAGTTCAGTAGTTTGGACTCCACCAAACACATCACTTCCTCTCATCTCCACAGTAGGAGCACCATCCCTCAAAATGACACTCCTGCTGGGACAACTATCTTCTCTCTTCCTCACTCAACTTTACGGTCCTTCAGCCTTTGCCCAACGTGTCTTCCTTTCTTGTATTCTGTTTTGCTCCTTCGTTTGCAGCTCTCAATATTTATTATTATTTTCCAGTGACTTGAAGAAGAGCATAGAGTTAAATGTTTTCACAAACAGAACTAGATTCCTGTTGCTTTGCAGGAGAGAAAAACACAAAGAAGAGCTGTCAAAAAGAAGGATGGAAATAAATGACTTGCACCACCCATAGCTGAATTCTCCCTCTTTTTCCAGAATGTTTCATAAGAGAGAATCAATAAAAGCTGAATGTGAACCATTGGTGCCGTGTTCTAGCTAAGCCCAGTGAGCTCCTAAGCTAATCCTGTGTTCTCAGAGGCTACAAGTGTAAATCCCTTCACCTTCGCTCAGGGGGATGAGCTCACCGCAGAAATTGGCCTGGTTTTTGACCTCAAAATCCAGGTGGGACAGGGTTGGGGATAGCAAAAGCAAGGGGAGGGAAGATTTCCAGGCCATTTGTTCTAAACTGAGGTACTTCGGCAGAAGGGAAGGACAAGGTCGAGTCTTCCTGGCCCTGAGCTGGGTCACACAGCTGGAGTCACACTTTGCTCAACACAAATGTCTTTTCCTCATCCAGAAGCAACACAAGGACAGGGACAGAACACCTGCTGAGAACAAACAGGCCCAGGGCCAATGGCGATGTTCATTATCTAAGCTACCCAGGATAGTAACCCCCATGCAACATGGTCAAATAAGCCTTTATGTCTTTTCCCTATGACTGTCTGATTAATACACTAAATGAAAGTAGGATCAAAATGAATTCAAGAAGCATGAGGTGCAGCATTTCCTTTTGCAGAGGTATCTGGGTATCACTTCAAGTTCATTTTCTTTTATGATATAATTGCTTTTCAGAAAAATACATGTTGAAATGTCATCATTATTCTTAAAGAAGTATTCCTTTAAAAAATGTTTGCTAAAAAGCACCAAATATCTGAAGCAATTCTAATTGAAAGGTCAAGTTATAAAATCAGACAGACTTAGGACGGACACTTAAAGCAATCCAATAGTATAGACACTTCGCTTTTTTTAATCTTACAGAATTCTCAGATATAGCACTGAATAGTATTTGAGTTTGTGGGACACATAGTTCTTTAAAAATTCATTTTTATTTATTTATTTGCAAGCAGAGGGATAAAGAGGCTGAGAGAGAGAGAGAGAGAGAGAATAGGCGTACCAGAGACCAAGACCTCCAGTCACAGCAAAGGAGCTCTAGACGCATATGTCACTGTGCACCTGGCTTTACGTGGACACTGGGGAATCAAACCCCAGGTTGTTAGGCTATGCAAGCAAGTACCTAGCCACTCAGCAATCTCTCCAGCCCACATCTTTTTAAAAGTATGTATGTTTATTTTTTATGATGTATTTTAACTGGCAGTGAATTAACCGTTGACAGTGTGTTTTATAAAATAATGTCATCCACACAAACTTCACTAAATTATGGCATATGTTATATTTTAAAAAAATTCTCAGGCTGGAGAAATGACTTAGTGGTTAAACTTGCCTGCAAAGCCAAAGATCCAGGTTCAATTCCCCAGGACCCAGGTAAGCCAGATGCACATGGTGGCACATGTGTCTGGAGTTTGTATGCCATAGCTGGGGGTCCTGGCAAGTCCATTCTCTCCCTTTCTCTCTCCCTTTTTCTCTCTCAAATGAATAAATATTTAAAAATTCTCATTTTAATAATTATGATTTACTTATGTTAGTAATTTTAATTTGCTTATAACTGGCACACAAATAACCAACTGAATATACTATGCACTTAACATATATTTCATTACATATTTTCAGCCTTGGTAAGAATCCTGGTTCAAAAAGGATACCATTCTCTCTCTCTGCCTCTTTCTCTCTGTCTGTCGCTCCCAAATAAATAAATAAAAATAAAATAAAAATTTAAAAAACTAGCAGTTAAGCACTTGCCTGTCAAGCCTAAGGACCCCGGTTTGAGACTCGATTCCCCAGGACCTACGTAAGCCAGATGCACAAGGGGGCACATGCGTCTGGAGTTTGTTTGCAGTGGCTGGAAGCCCTGGTGCACCCATTTTCTCTCTCTCTCTCTCTCTCTCTCTCTCTCTCTCTCTCTCCCTCTCTCTCCCTCTTTCTCTCTCTGTGGCTCTCAAATAAATAAATAAAAAATTTAAAAAGGAGACCATTAACGTTAATCAGAGCTCTAACAACCCAAATCCTGCTTCCTTTTGAAAATGTCTGGGAAATTTTATGTGAAGTCCTTGTTGTGACAAAAAGTATTAGACATATTAGACACAAAGGCATTCTCAGCCCATTCCAATCACCAGTGAAAATTCCAACTTATTTTTCTGTGTGATATAAATTATAACAAACACCAACCAGCAAAAGCTTTTATAAATCCACCTTTACATTGACTCTTTTCCCTCTGTCTTCCTCAGCACAAGACCTCTACTGCAGCCTCTGATAAACATTTCTTACAATACTAACTCATCCCGGCTCTAGGATGGTTTCCTAAGGAATAAGATTGTTTTCTCTCCCACATTACAATCTCTATCCTGGACATCAAATAGCACAGTCTACCAGTTAATAAGCAGCATGCACACTGATGGGGACTCTAGTGACAGAAATGCACTTCCTTTATCACCAGAGGTCCCTGGAGACACCATCAGCAACACCGTGTGTGCCTCATTCTGTGCTATCCTAACAATTTCTTCCCCTGAGGAAATTTCATCTTTTTTCCTCAGGTTTGTGTTTTTAAGTTGATTGAAAAATTTAGTATCTCCTGAGATTTCCTTCAGTCCTCTGTGTTCTATAAGCATCTGGGGAAATAGAAACTACATTATCTTCAGCAAGTTCTCACACTTACAACTGCACAAAACACACAAAACTGTGACTGTTCGCGGAGTTGCACCTTTAAAGACACAAGAACTGATATTAAGGAACCCCTTCTTCAGCGGCCTCCCCTCCCAACTAAGCGTCCACAAGTCCACTAGTGAAAGTCTCTCAGTGAGGCTAAGGTAGACGCTATCAATAAAAGTGCTAAGTAACCATTTAATGAGTAACCTTAAAGGGAGTCTAAAATGTTTGTCAGGCAGGGGAGAGGGTTTGGCAGTTCAAGGCACCTCCTTTCAAAGCTTGCCAGCCTGGGTTCAATTCCCCAGACCCATGTAAAACCAGATGCACAAAGTGGCACATGCATCTGTAGCTCCTTTGCAGTAGCCAGAAGCCTTGGTGTGCAGGTGTACATCTTCTCTATCTCTCTATCTTTACAAATATATATATATATATATATATATATATATATATATATATATGTAATTGTTAAAAGGCAATAAAATGAAATGTCTCTCACACACAGAGAAAAAACTTTGCCACAGTGTCTCCATGACTGCATTTTCAATTCGAATATTTTCATCTCTGCTGTGCGTGGTGGTGCACGCCTTTAATCCCAGCACTCGGGAGGGAGAGGTAGGAGGTTCATTGTGAGTTTGAGGCCACCCTGAGACTACATAGTGAATTCCAGGTCAGCCTGAGCTACAGTGAGACCCTACCTTGAAAAAATATATACATTTTTATCTCTTCCAACCCCTTCCTTAATAGCCATGCATTCCAAGTAAGAACCCACAAGTCCACTCATACTGATTTTTCTCTGCTACAATGGCAGATAGTAACCCTTTCTTTAACAGCCACCCCTCCCAACTAACCTCCCACAAGTCCACTCATGGAGATTCTTCCTTGCTACAAAGGAAGATAACAATTCTAAACACATCTATGTGTTGCTTAATTGGATGGGGTGTAGTTGTGGGCACTGTATTGAGAAATTTTCATAGTCTGTGGTCTCTAGATGCTTAATAATTCTAAGAAAAATTAAATATTTCAAATTATAGACCTAATATGTAAGGGGCCATTTAAAATAATGCTGTGAACAAATCCGGCTGCGGTGGCACACACCTTTAATGCCATTATTTGGGAGGCAGAGGTAGGAGGATCAGTGTGAGTTCCAGGCCATTCTGAGACTACATTGTGAATTCCAGGACAGTCTGGGCTAGAGTGAGAGCCTATCTTGAGAAACCAATAATAATAATAATAATAATAATAATAATAATGGTATGAACAAACTCATTTTGACAGTGTTGAGAACAACATATGTCTCTTCACATTTTAGTTTGTCTTGCATCATTAGTCACAAGTTTGAACAATTCCAAGAAAAACTTATAAACAAATTTTGAAATAAAAATCTGATGGAAAATATCCAGAAAAAAACATGTTTTTGAGAATAATATACTTCATAAATAATTTGTTATATACTTCTATGAAATAAACTATATTCTGATGGATTTATGTGGACTTTAATGCTTTGTTACTAACATGGAAACTGACATGGATTCAGTTCTTCTCAGAAACTGTTATGATTTGAATGCACAATAAGCCCCACATACTCCTTGCTGAACACTTCAGCCCCAGCTGGTGGTGCTATTTTTGGAGGCAATGGAAACTTCAGGAAGTTGGGCCTAGCTCACTTGGGGCGTGTCTTTTAAGGTAATATCTGGTGCTTAAAACTCTATTTCCTCTGTATCTGTCTCTCTCTCTCTCTCTCTCTCTCTCTCTCTCTCTGTCTCACACAAAAGTGCTGACAAATGAAGAGTGTCTCTACAACATGCTCCTGCTTTTATCATGATCTGCCCGAGCTCATGATACTAAGCAACTATACACTGAAGCTTCTGAAACTGAATCACAGGAAAATCTTCCTCCCTTAAGATGTTCTTTCAGGTAATTTGGTTACAATTAATACAACACCAAGAAAGCAACTGAGGCTCACAAAGCCCAACTCGCCATCCCCGAGGACGCATCATCAGTTGGTGAGGATTAGGAGAGACATTTTCTTCAGTTGGTGTAGCCGAGGGTAAGTTGCCAATGCTCATGTAAACACCCTGCTAGCCGTGCTCCTGTTAGTGACCTAAGCTAGTCATCGGCTTACAGAGAGAGGAGAGAGGAGAGCATGAAGGTAGAAGGGGCAAGGGCTCTGCCTGGGGAAAGGAGATTAGTGGAAGATGGAGTAGGGACAGAAGAGGATAATAGGATAAATATAATTAAAACACACTTCATACATGTGTGAAATAGCATGATGAAATGTATAATTATATGTAAGTAATAATTGCTATGTATTCTAATTACAGTTTTCTTTTTTTAAAAAATGGGCCAAGGTAGACGCCCATATACTGCAGAGATTCTGTGCTGATCTATGGCCCTTTAGAGCTCTCATTTTCCTTTCTTTTGTTTGTTTTTTTGTTTTTTTTTTTCAAGGTAGGTTCTCCCTCTAGCCCAGCCTGACTTGGACTTCCTCCTTCTCTGCCTCGAGTGCTGGGATTAAAGGCATGCACCATCACGCCCAGCTCTTTTTCTTTTTAATGTTACATCAAACTTTCGAGCAATAGTGGTGACATCTCCATTTGATCACATCTCACACATATTGACAGGTGATTAGAAATACCTTTTTGAAACTGACCATATGTATATTATACACAACATTATTATATTTTGTATGTGTAGGCCAACAGATATTTCATTTAGGAATATACAAAACTCCATGTAAAATGAACCTTTGTGCAGCCATGTCTACAAGTCCCAGGACACTATATGTAAATCTGGGAGGAATTCACTCCCAGGTTTGCATCCTGCCATTTCATGGTCAGAGTCTGGGATTCTGCAGGGCAGGTGCCCACTGACCCTGCTTCCATCCAGGAGAATGGGATACAATCAAATGCTAGCTCTGAAAGCATATAGCTGCATGCTCCAATCATAGGTTAAAGAGACCATTTGTTTTGTCTTATACCTGCTTCAGAAAATCCCCTACCAGCCAGTTTTCTTCTATCAGAATTGGCTTTCAAAGCCAGGATGCCATTTGCATACTCACAGAGTAATGCAACAATTCCAAATGATGGAAAAGTACACTCTCTGTGGTGAATATTTGCTTTCTGAGAGTATTAGGTAGAATCCGGTTATTCTTATGATTTTCCTTAGTGTTTAAAGAAACTCCTCACCCCCACCCCCACAAAAAAAAAAAAGCCTCTGGGAGGTGTTGCCGTTTTTGAAGTATCACCATTAATTTCTTTCACTTAGCAAATGGGAAAGTAAGTTTAAGTGAGCCAAAGAAAATCAAGTAAGATATTTATGCATACATTTTTCCATGGTCAAATGGATCAAAGAAAAAATTTTTGCAGCTGGTTTACCACAAATGTACCAAAGCTGACAGGGGAGTCTTTTGCAAGAATGAGGGGTTGGATTTTTAGACTGGCCTTACAGGTTGGAACTACAAGATCCTAATAGCATTTAGCCATCAGAACTGCTTTGGGGTTGAGCCCATCTTGATCATCAGTGGCTCCTTGTGTTCTGCAATACTTTCACAACTGTCTGGGAAGCAAAGTGCAATAGGATCACAGCACTCCGCCACACACTCAGGGAGTCTGGGCTGGCACTGTGTGAGGACCTAGAGGACATTTCAATGAGCAACACCAAGTACTTGATATGCCTATAAAGCAAAAAGAAGGAAAATAACATGTACCCCCTACGTATCTTACAAGCTATACCCTAGCCATATAAACCCAAGGTCAGGAAAGCAGTATGGTGTGAGTGACAGGACTCAGGACTGAGAATTGAGCCTAGGGGGAATCAAACACATCCCGGGCCTCGTTCTTCCACCAGCTCAACAGGAATACTGATTTTGGCTCTGCAGGCCTCGTGGGGGATTATAATGAGGAAAACCTGAATGTAAAAAAGGTTTCTTTTCCCAAATTATTTGTGTGTAATGTTCAGGTGTGTGTGTGTGTGTGTGTGTGTGTGTGTGTGTTTACAGTTCAGATAAGTGTGGGCCGTATGTGTGTGCAGTTGCTCATGTACATATGCACATGTGTATGGAAACCAGAGGTTAGCATCTTTTGTCTTTCTCATTCTACCTTGTTCTTTAAGGTAAGGGAATCTCACCGAACCAACAGTTCACCATTCCACTAGACTAGCTAGCCAGTGACCCCAAAGACGGCCTGTGCACACCTCCACTGCACTGAGATCGCAGGGGTAGCCACCAGACTAAGCATTTTTACATAGATCTGGGGATTGGATCTCAGGTCCTCATGCTTGTGTGGCAAGCACTTTAGCCACAGACATATCACCCTACCTCTTGAAAAGGCTTTAAAATATAAACAGTTCAGTACAATATACTAGAATAGGACTCATGTATTGCGTTCTTAATAACATGACTTTGGAAGACCTTTTAGAGAGCACCCTTTCTTTAAATACCTGACGATAATCAGTCACTACACTACTTAGACACATTTAGTCACATCAGAAGCAGCTGCTGCTGACAGTCATGTCTGATCCCACAGCAACCGAGGGTGTAGAGGCAGTGAGTCATTACAGGTGCATGAGACCTTCTCTATTCAAAGAAGAAATGAAAGGAAGACACAATTCACCAAATTTAACAAACCTGTTGTTCGCAGAGACAGATTCATCTGTAATTTAATGGTGTCTTAAAATAGTTTTCTACTGTCTAGCTAGTACCAATCTTTCTCTCTCTTCCCCACCTCTCTCTCTCTCTCTCTCACACACACACACAAACATCAGTTACATGATTTAATAATGCAAATATGGAATATAATGATAGCATACAAGTATACACACAGAATCTAGTTAAGAGAAGAGATGAGCACTGAGGGTTACTGGAGTAAGCAGGAGGAAGGTGTTCTGAAGGAGATGGCATTTGATGTAACTATATATCTTTCCTGGGATTTCTTCAGGAGAAACATGAATGAAGAGAACTGACAGGATATGTTCATTATTGATAAATATAAAATAGTTCAAGAACCATTAGAAAGTAGACACAATTACATAGGCATTAAGGTCTAATGTCCTACAGAACTGAGGGATGACTATTGTTCACATTAATTTATTAACCTATTCTTATTTATTTATTTTATTTTATTTATTTATTCATTTTTGTTTTTTGAGGTAGGGTCTCACTCTAGCTCAGGCTGACGTGGAATTCACTATGTAGTATCAGGGTGGCCTCAAACTCATGGTGATCCTCCTACCTCTGCCTCCTGAGTGCTGGGATTAAAGGCGTGTGCCACCACGCCCGGCTTTATTACATATTTTTAATATTATTGTTTTACTTAGAGAGAGAGAGAGACAGAGAATGGGCATGCCAGGACCATCAGCTGGCTGCGCACGAACTCCAGATGCATGCGATCCCTTGTGTGCATGTGTGACATCGTGTGCTTGTGTTACTGTGCGGCTGGCTATGTGGGACATAAAGATTTGAACATTAGTCCTTAGGCTTCACAGGTAAGTGCCTTAACCATTAAGCAATCTCTCCAGCCCTATTAAATATGTTATAAATAACTAGAGGTACTGTCAGGCCTTATACACAAATAATAACAAATGTTTAAGGAGATAGAAATGCTATTTATGGGCTAGGGAGATGGCTCAACAGTTAAAGGCACTTTTTTTTTTTTGCAAAGCCTACCAACCTGTGTTTGATTCCCCAGTACACATATAAAGCCAGATGCACAAAGTGGAACATGCATCTGGAGTACCTTTACAGCAGCAAGAAGCCCTGCTGTGCCCACTTTCTCTCTATATCTCTCTCTCCCCTTATAAATAATTATATATATATTTTAAAATGCTAACTATTTTGATTTTATCACTATACATTGTATTCCTATATCAAATTATCACAGCAGTACATAAGAAGATACTATTTTTTAAATTTTTTTGGTTTATTTTTATTTATTTGAGAGCAACAGACAGAAAGAGGCAGAAAGAGAGAGAGAGAGGGAGGGAGAGAATAGGCACGCCAGGGCTTCCAGCCACTGCAAACGAACTCCAGATGCATGCGCCCCCTTGTGCATCTGGCTAACGTGGGTCCTGGGGAATTGAGCCTCGAACTGGGGTCCTTAGGCTTCACAGGCAAGCGCTTAACCCCTAAGTCATCTCTCCAGCCCAAGAAGATACTATTATTAAAAGTCAATGTAGAAAAATAAACCTATTTTGTTACAGCTTTTTATCCTCCTCGACTTGTATATGCTGCTGCAAACAACTGATGTCCATTTATTACTAAGGTGAGATGGATAAAATAAATATAAAATAATTCCTTTTAAACTGGAAAGCAGGACATTGAGTCGCTGCTGAATAAAATGAGACTTTTTATCATATGTAATAACTATTTTTAGAAATAGTAAATAAACTAGAAAATAGAAAGGCAGCAAGCTAGAAAAGAGATATAAAGGGAAGAGAAAGGAAGGGAGGGGGTACCTAACAGGATGGTATTGTATATATATAAGTAGAAGAATAGATTAACGGGGGTGAAAAGACCTAAGTGAGGTCAGGGGAAGAGATTGAGTAAAGGAAAGGTGGAGGGAGGGCTAATCAAAATCTAAGAGGATATAAATAAATCATATGGAAATGTACTTTTTTGAATAATGGAACACTCAGGAGCCTCAGATAGTTACTAGAAAATTTTCAGTGCCAGGGATGGGATACATTCTAGTGAGTTGTTGGCCAGGAAGATCTCTGATGCCCCCAAAACATTACAAGCCATTGCCAAGACCCATGGTTTCCCACCAGGAATAGATGGTAAGACCCTGTTGCTGAAGACTCCACATACTTGGGCTGCAAGACCACTGAGAAATCTTGCTGGAACTGAGCTGATAACCTCCTCCATGTAGACCAGATGACAGAAAGCTGGAAGAAGCCATTGTGCATGCAGTTCAATGGGAGAAAGAGAAATCACCAGTGAAGATACTCAACAGTGGACACTACAAGCCTTATATTTGGCCAGCCAGGCCAAATGAGCCAACAGGTGCAATAGTGGCACATCTGTCGTGGTGGAAACCAACTGCCCTCTAATTGGACTGGAAGCCCGCACCATGGGAGGGAATATATCCCTGATACTGAAAACCTACAACAGGGGTAGTCATGAGCCCTAGAGGTGTAATGTCTGCCACTGTCTGGCTAAATGTATATACTATGCTCATCAAACTGCCCAGTAAGCACTTCTCTTAATGTTCATTCCCATATATTAATGCTACTCTCAGTTTTGGTAGAGAACCTTCTCTTTTCAGATGGTAGTGACCTTGGGATGACTCAGAAGGCATCGTGATGCTGGGAAGAAGTGACCAAGGAGTGCTAAGCACTGCAATATCTCTATCACACCTTGCAAGGCTCAGGGTCCATTGTGGACGAAGTGGCAGAAAGAATGTAAGAGCCACAGGAAGGGTAGCAGTCCCTATGACATGGTCCTCCAGAAACAAAATTGCCTGGATATCCATGACCTCACAGTGTCTGATACTACCTACACATGACTATCATAATAGGAGGAAAAGATGATGACATCAAAATAAAAGAGAGATTGATTAAGAGGGGGAAGGAATATGATGGAGATTGGAGTTTCAAAGGGGAAAGTGGGAGGAGGGAGGGCATTATCATGGGATATTGTTTACAATCATGGAAGTTGTTAATTAAAAAAATAAAAAGAAAAATAAAAGAAAAAAGACAAAAAAAAGAAAATAGAAAGGCATAAGACTAATGGTATGGTTCAGTGGTAGAGAGATTACCTAGAACACACAAGGGCCTAATTCAATCCTCAACACCATTAAAAAAAGACAGAGAGAAAGAAAGACATTCTATAAAAAATTTCTCCCACAACTTATCAGTATGTCTGAATAGCTTTTTATGGTATTAGACATACATATTCTACTACTGAATTCATAATATAATTTTAGTGGCTCCCTGGTATACTATTATGAAAGATGTCTATAAAATTGATACATTAGTATTTATTAATATTTTATAAACTAATTCTTTTTGTATATATTATAGTGACATAATTATGCTTTTTGATTAATCATTATGTAGGTTTTATTTATGAAACTAACTGTAGAATTCAGAAATCCCAATTACTAGCTTCTTTATAACTTCCAAAATAGTTATGCTGATTTTGATTCTATCATTAATTTGTTATATTCAAGTATTTTATAAACTTGTTAATATTTTGTTTGATTCATGCTTTTTCTATGTTGAATATCTAAGTTGTAATGTTTTCCTGTTAAATATGTTAAAAATCTATGTGTGTTTTTCTTTGTATATTAATTTGATTGTACCTTTGAATATATTTATTAATAAATTTATTATGATACAACTGATCTTCCATTAAAAAGCAACAAGTCCATGTTGGGTGTACTTTTTGTATGACCATGCTAGTAAGCTCACTACTGGTTGTAACCTTGCACCATCCTTCTGTGGGCTGCATTCCTGGACATGTGCATCTGTGTGTGTACACTTACATCGAGGACCACAAGTGATCTGGGATTTGATTCACCTTGAAAGCTAACAACGTAAATATTGCTACTTCACAAATATTGGTAGAAGATTCCAGATTTCCAAGTTAGAAACAAAATGCATTACCTGTAGCCAAAACAATCTCCAGAGTTTATATAATTTTTTTTTTCTGGTCCATTAGTGGGGAATGCAAAGAAAAGAATTTTCTGCCTGCAAATACAGAGTGATTGTTACAAGAGGGGAATGTGGAGCTTCCTGATACTCAGTATCTTATCATGACAGACAACTTGTATGTCCTTTGGTTCAGTGGAAAAATATATTTATTATAGTCGACAGCATGTGTGCACAGAGGGAAAGCCTTTATCTATATTCCAAGGACGTTCAGTGTACAAGTAGCCTTGAAAGTACACTCTGGAATAACAAGGGAGTTGGTGTCTTTCTATACAAGAGATGCTTCAACACAAAGGATGATGGGAATTGTTACTATGTACCACTAACTAAATGGCCACGAAGAGAATAAAAAATCACCAGTAACATTCAGCATCCAAGCTTGGTCCTGGACATAGTCTAACCTATGGAGCCCCATTAAATAACATGTCAGTAGAAAGAAAGGACATGAGGGCTAACTCTTGGTTGAGCCATTTATGAAAACTGGACCTTCTAAAAGGCTGAATGGACAGTGATTTTCCACCTTATAAAGCTATTCTCAACATGATTCATTTAAGTATTCAGTTTCCCTAGTAGATTTGAAAGTAAGTTAACCTGCAACACTCTACCGGTTGTTTTAACACTTCAGTTAAGGGGTTGTGCTCAGGATTAAACTTGCCCTGATCCATTATGAAGCCTGGCTCTATTTCATTCTTCCATAAAGTAATACTGATGGACGTGAACTCCAACATCACAGAGCTGTGTAGCTTGAACATACTAGCAGATATATAACGGTTTAGACAGCACCTCGTGCACAGTAAACACTGGTCTTTATGACTTTTATTACCAACTAAAATAAGATCATTAATTTGACATATTCTTGTCGACTTTTTGCTCTGTGTGTACAATTAAGGACAAAATGTTTTCTTGACTTAAAGCATAGATGTTAAATGAAAGAAGTTTTCCATTAATAGAAGTCTAATAAGAAAAAGACATTGACATTTTACTTAAATACCTTAAAAATTATAAAACTGTGGAAACATATTAGAAAGGGATGGTAAATAACTAATGTTGAGTTGTGTCATCTATAGATTTTGTAGTGGACATGCCCACTGTAGGGATGTGGAAACAATGATTTGTTCCCCTTTCACCAACACCTGACTTTCTTATCATTGTGCCTATTTTACATAAAAATTTAGTTATATGGTCAAGAATCTAGGGTTTCAATTTTGGTGTTAAAAATCCAGGGGCTGGAGAGATGGCTCAGTGGTTAAGCACTTGCCTGTGAAGCCTAAGGACCCCGGTTTGAGGCTCAATTCCCCAGACCCACGTTAGCCAGATGCACAAGGGGGCACACGCGTCTGGAGTTCGTTTGAAGTGGCTGGAGGCCCTGGTGTGCCCATTCTCTCTCTCTTTCTCTTTCTCTCTCTCTTTCTGCCTCTTTCTCTGTCATTCTCAAATAAATAAAAATAAAACAATAAAAGTTTTTAAAAAATCCAAGTTGCACATCGTTTGTATTATGGTGTATTGCCTTTGCTAACTTGACTTCCAGCCAAGAGCTTCCCCACCTAAAGCCTAGGCCACAAACCAGTGAAATAACCCTGGTCCAGCTCAGGCATCAGGCAGAGAACAGCCTCACCGCCGGCTCTCAGTCAGAACACGGTCCTGTTAATTTACAAGTACCACCTATGCGCTCACTTGCATGGGTATCCTTCTGACTATATTTGGATTATTTTAGAATTTTGGTTGATGATTCTTTATTCACTTTACTCCTGGCTAAGTCCATGCCCTTGGAGAATAAAACAATCAAAGATAAGGCTGCTCTTTTTATTTAGCCCTAGACATTCTCATTCTCTGTATCCTCCAGATAAACTGCAGGTCCAGCAATTCTGTGGAGAAAAGGGATGGGACACGTGGCATTTAAGCAGCACCTTTCCCACACTGTGGCCACTGTTCTCAGGGGTCTGCTGCCCAGGACATTTTTCTATCACACTGACTACATAATGCACTTGGTAATGTACAACTAACTTATTGTTCTTCAAACAATGTGGTGCTACTTTCCCAAGAGAAGGAATAACTCATGCTGAAATACCAGTTCCCAACACGCATTCGTATCCCTTTGCTTGGCCTCTCCTGTGGCAGGATTTATAGGACTAATACAGTCATTTTTTATAGTAGTGCATTTGTTACCATTTTAACCACTCAAGCAGACCAGAAATACAAATGCTGAAAGAAATGTGCTCTGTTTCTTATTCCTAACTCAACCTCCTGCCTCATATTTAAAGGTTCCATTATGATTTCTCAGGGGCACAGAGTAACAAATATTCAAGTGTCACTAAATCAGTTCCTGCATATCTCCTGCTAAGATCACAGATCTGGATCTGAAGGGGGGAAAAAAAGAGAAAAGAAAAAGAAACTTGAAAAAAAAAAACACAAAAAGCCACAAAGAAACCTTGTGGAAAAATGGCACCCAGGCAATATTATGATATTATGCTGGTATGTGGGCATACACATAGGGGGATGTAGAGAAGGCAGAGAAAGACTATGAAGGAGAGGGAAAGACTATTTCTTTCACAATATATGACTGTGCCCCTAGCATTTATCAGAGTACTAGGAATATCAAATTCATTTTTTAAAAATTGACTTCTGGGCAGCCCCTTCACTTTTGTTATCATTTCACTATAGCGTCAGAAATATTAGAACAGCTGGGCATGGTGGCACACACCTTTAATCCCAGCACTCGGGAGGCAGAGGTAGGAGGATCGCTGTGAGTTCGAGGCCACCCTGAGACTCCATAGTGAATTCCAGGTCAGCCTGGGCTAGAGTGAGACCCTACCTCGAAAAACCAAAAAAAGAAAAAAAAAAAGAAATATTAGAACACAAATGTGCCCTGGTCCACTGGGAGTGTAAGCCTAAGAAAAATGAATGTTGGTAGTCCATGTAGAGGAAATAGAGTGCAAAAACGTCAGTGAGGAAAAGCCCAGAATTCATAATTACTGAGATGGGACAGCTTGTAGTAGAAAATGATATTCTGGAAGCCTATGAAGAAGAGACCATGGAAGACCGTATAGACGTACTGAAACACTTCACTCTTAACCTAGAGGGTATGAAGATTGCTAAGGGTTCAGTGCTGAGAGTGACAAAATCATATTTGCCTTTGAGTCAGATGAGCCAAGAATGGGAGAGAATGGAATGAGGTCAAGATCACAGGCTGAAATTCAAAGTGAGGCGCTAACGAAGTAGTATCAAAAAGGTGGGACGGGAGACAGGAGCACTGCGTGAGATCCTCCCTCCCCAGAAACACGGGACAGCTGTGACGGGCTGACGCGTCACCCTCAAACCCCTATGCTGGATGACAAAACCCCATTGTTAACTTCATTAGACCTTTAAGGTGCTGAGGTCACATGTGGTCGTAAGCGGGGGAGCTTGACTTGCAGGGCATTTCTGGGGTGAGGGAGGGTCGTAGGAGCATTCCTTCCTCTGGTACCCAGTTTAGAGATGAAGTGAGGGCATCTGGGCATCACCACAGAGGCCGCGTGAGCATCCAGCAGCTGAGACCACTGTCTTGAATGTCAGCCTTCAGACTCGCGAGTGGGACAACACGTTTCTGTTGGTCAAGTCAACTCACTATAGCAGTCTGTGATAGTTTGAATGTGACAAATGTATGGCTCCATAGACTCAGTGATTTTTTTAAACGTTAACATACATCTTTAAATTTTATTTTTATTTATTTGCAAGGAGAGAGAGAGAGAGGGAATGGACGTGCCAGGGTCTGTAGCCACTGCAAGCAAATTCCAGATGCATGCATCACTTTGTTCACCTGGCTTTATGTGAGTACTGGAGAATTGAACCCAGGTCATTAGGCTTTTCAGGCAAGTGCCTTAACCACTGAAAAATCTCTCCAGCCCAATTTTTGTTGTTGTTGACGATGATGCTACTGCTGTTGCTTCAAGGTAGGGTCTTACTGTAGCATTGGGTAACCTGGCACTCACCCTTACTCTTGTCCAAGGCTGGCTTCAAATTCACAATAATCCGCCCAGCTCTGCCTCCCAAGTGCTGGTATTAAAGGTGTACACCACCACGCCTGGCTCTGTTGGTCGTGTGTGTATGTGTGTGTTGCATGCATGTGCTTATATTTGTTTGCATGTGTGCGGGACCCAAACCCAGCAAATCAGTCATGTTTTATTATACTTCCTTCTTGAGCCCCTAAAAACGGTGTGTCATGGGGGCCGGTCCTCAATTGCAGCCCAGTGGGTGGAGAGAGCAATTTCAGTTATGGTGGTTGGTGCTGGCTGCTTGCTTGTGGTGCTGGCTACTGGTGGTATCTCTCTGCCTGGAACCAGCTTTTTCCACCACTGATGGTATTCTCCTGAACTCTGTAAGCCGGAAATAAACCCCTTCCTCCCATAAACTGTTTCTTGTTGCATATTTGTCCCACCAACGAGGAGCTGACTGTAAGCACAGCCGCAATGACTATGGAAGAAAGAGAAATCTGAAGGATCTACAGTAAGAAACTAAGATTCATAATTTAACCTTCCCAGAGTCCATTTCTTCAGTTCTTTGATAAATGCACAAGAATCTAAAAGCTGTTTTCCACAAGCCAGGGACAAAAAATGCCCTATACCTCAAAACCTTGTACCAGGACTACAGACCGTTCCAGAGCTGGCAGGATCAACTAACCCGGCAGCAAAGTGCACTGAATTGTAAATCCACTTTTACTCCTGAAGGCTGGGCTGCAGCCATGTCTGGTTTCTTGTTCCACTTGCTTCTTGGTGTGAGGTACCAACCATGCCCCTCCAGCACCAATCCCAGTGAGCCAGTCGGGTGAGCCCAGAAAAGGCAAAGTGGAGAAGGAGAGTCAATACAAGACGTCAGGGTGAGCAATGGAAGCTATGACTCTGAACTCAAAAATACTTGGTTTGTTGTGTCACTGTGGTGGTTGAATGAAAAAATGCAAGCCCCCCCCCCAAGCCCCATTCCCGTGTCATGGCCACCAGCCGGTGGCAATTTGGAAGAGTTATGCAGCCTTTGGGAGATGGAGCCCTGCTGGAGAAGGTGTGTCACTGGGGTGGACCTTGAGGTTTATTATTCCAGCCCGCTGGGTGTTCATAGCTAACTGTGTGACTTCCGGCTGCTGTAGCATCTGGCTGTCTTCTCCGTCAAGCTTTCCCCAACATGCTAAAACTTCCCCTTGTAGCTGTAAGTTGCAGTGTCTTTTTGTCCCTTAACCTTATTATGGTCTGGTATGTTTTTACCCTTCCCCCCTCCCAGCAAACAGAAGGCAACTTCTATAATAATAAAAGTAAATTGGGATGGGGAGTATATATATGACGACTATTTTAACAACACAAATTACAATGCCAGGAAACTACTTGTGTGAGAGCCT
Organism: Dipus sagitta; assembly: GCA_036346955.1. Taxonomy (NCBI): domain Eukaryota; kingdom Metazoa; phylum Chordata; class Mammalia; order Rodentia; family Dipodidae; genus Dipus; species Dipus sagitta. Next base: position 3,389,842 of record CM070793.1, on the reverse strand, counting down.
TGAATGTAACACAGGAAGTAAGGCAAGATGCTGTCTCTAAATGAAAAGGGTCTCTTTTAAAAATAATAGTGCAAAAATCTGTTTTCATTTACGTTTGTAACAGATGAGCTCAGTTTAAATGCCAGGCTATAGACGGGAGCCATCCAGCTCCTAGTGACTACTGATTGTGAAGAAGAAACCTAGGAAAGCTAAGAGCAATTTTATTTTCCAGCACCAGTTGACCTGGGGCCCGAGTTTTCAGACTGAGCTTCATAAATGGCAAGAAAGAAGAGTGAGGCCCCTCACTTGACTTCTGTACCATCAGCACCCCATCAACTTGAAGAAAAGTGAGACTGCAGGATGTAGACAGTCTTTGTGAAAGAACTGGGAGTAGATTATTCTGCATGCTTAAAAACAGCTTCAGTTTTGATCTGAGGCATGTGACTGGGTGTGCGTGCATGTATGTGTGTGTCCAGGGTAAGAAAACAACTTTGTATTTCCGTTTCCCCCTTTGTCTTGCACATTAGTGCATTCCACCTGTGATTTTTAACTTCCGAATGCTATCATATTTTAATTATCCTGATTAGTTCTTGCATGAGAATTAGAAATGGTAAGCCAGCCTTCTTTCAACTACTAAGTCAGTCTGCTTAAAGGCAGCATAGTGAAATAGACTTAGACCATATATGGGATGGAAATGTCTTCATTTGTTTATGCTTGTGTGCATTTAATTAAAGGCGACAGAATGCACGCTTCACTCTCGGAGCAGCAAGTACAAGGTGGGAAGTCGGATGCATTTGCAGCTGTCGGTACCACTGCTGTTTCAACATCATTACTTTCACTGCATAGAAAACATCTGCACCGAATATAAAGAGATGGCTGTTGTCATATCATAATAAGATTAGGAAAAGATGTCAAGGAAAATGTGTCTCGATGTTCAGATAGCTTTATGAAGAGAACAAATGTGTGCTCTAATTGCTATGAACAAAGATTCCAATTCTCCTCTAAAACATCTCACAGCATCCCCAAACAGTAGTCCTAAGAATTTCTGGCAAAGCAACAAAACAGAACAACAAACAAACCTCTAACTTAATTTATCAAGTACTTTGAAGTAGAGCCATTTCTTCCAGACCACCTTACTATGAAAACGTAGTTAAAAATATCTGGTCCAACAAAACCAAAGAAAGCAAGCAAGCTAAGGCCGTACAACAATCCCCTGAAGTCTTGAAATCAGGATATAATTGTTTTTCCTGAGCAGGGACATGTGTGAGGCAGAGAGGTGAGGACTTCTCCTGAAGCATGGACTTCATGACCCCCAGTGTATCATCTGAAAATAGCGTCCACTCCACTTCCCAGTATCCCAGAAAGGTTAAGTGGCAGGGGGGAGATGAAAGCATCCTGAAGACTTTTGTACAGTGCTTGACTGTGAATTGGTAGCAATAAAGACCCCCAAGCAGGAGAGGGCTAAATACTGATTTTCAAATTAAATACCATAGTCATCCTAACTTGTTTAAACATTTTGCTAAGAGCTTTCTGTTAACAGTGTATCAATATCATGCAATTCCAAAGAAATACTGTTGCTATGACGGTAAGGCCAGTGTATGAGGAGAAGTTCATTTCTAGACGACATCCCTGATTACATCACAGGCTCTGGCTTCCAAGATACCTACTAGTAGAAGAGAGAGAGAAAGAAAGAGAGACAGTGTGTGAGTAAGAGTGTGTGTGTGTGTGTGAGAGAGAGAGAGAGAGAGAGAGACAGAGAGAGAGAAAGAGAGAGACAGAGAGAGAGATTGATTCTTAGAGTGCTCCTCAAATCAACAATAAGGTCACTTCTGGAAATAAGGTAGAAATTCAAATGTACCAGTAACAGCCAACATGGCTTCCACCCGTGTATTTCATGTGTCCCAAGAACTAAGCTTCAGGAAGACAAGTAAATGAAGTACTGTGATTATCTTTTCCACGTGCCGACAGTAGGAGGGAGAAAGACAAGCGGGTTAGAGGAGTCATATGAGCCCTACAGTAAAGGTATCTATAGCCTTCAGTGGTTACGGGTAGCTTCTTACCATGGCGCTGCCTCAGATTCATGAGGGAAAGAGAGGGAGGGGAAGAGATGTGAAAGTGGAGCAGTATGAGTGCAAAGGAAAGGAAACTGGTGGCAAGGAAAAAGGAAGAACTCTATAGGAAAGGGGATACCTTATATAAGATGTAAAGGTTAAGTATTTAAAGGAATTTCATACTGTCCAAAATGACAAAGTTTGAATTATCATTTTACAACTGTATATTTTTCTATAATGTCAATAGATATCTCTTTATATCCTTATTGCTTGGACTCAAAATCTAATTCATTGTTTCCAGTTCCTCCACATACGAGCAAAAAGAAAAAGAGCAAACAGAACATGCCTGTTACGTCCAAAGAGGCTTCCTTCTATTAAATACAACCGTGAAATGACACAGCTTAACAAGGATTCATTGAAGCCTCATCTTCCAAGCACAATGTGAGTTTAAATAGATTCTGGCTCCATTCAATCTCAGCTACGGGGCAATCACAACTGTAACTAACTCCTACGTCTTTCATCTTTTGACAATGAAATTAAAATATTGCTTCATGCTACAGGAGGAGAGAACACTCTAAAATAAATAATCTCGATGCAGAAATAAAACCGAGAGTAACAGCAGCACCTTTCTCAGACAGTGGGCGGTGATCCTAATGGATGGAGGCTCTGCATATAAAGTGAACAAACAGGCATTGATTTGGAAGGAATAGGGAGAAGCCTGAGTGTAGGCAGCCAGCCTGGTGTTCAGAGCTGAAGGCAAATGAACCAATTTATAATAAAATGTCAATATTTTCTAAAAGAGGAATACATGGGGAAGTTGAGAGAGAAAGTGGTTATTCACTTGAGATATGTAATTATAGAAAATTCACAGGAAGTTTTAACTGTTCCATATCACACAGGGGAGATGGAGATCACTGGAGAATGTTAAATCCTCCCTGCTCTTAGTGTGAACTCCCTTAAGTCTTAGGCTCTCCAAATTATGTCTTTTAGAGGAATTGGGTATGTTTGCCTTTCGGCAGCCAAGCGGGACCAGCCATTCTTACAGTCATGTGTTGATGCTGCCTGGTGACATGCTAAGGTATTATTTCTGCAACCCAGCCCTTTTGTTTCCATCTGCATCAGCCTAGACAGGTATGTCAAAGAGATGTACCAATGCTTTAAACTTCACTTCTGCTCATAGTCACACAATCTCAGGGTCTGCCTGGACCATGGGACTCTCATTCTGACCTTTAATCAACTTCAGTGCCTTCGCTGGGGAATGGTAACTCATCCCAAAGAGGCCTTGTAATATCTGGAATGGAAGCTGCTTCAGTGAGTTCAGTGGAGCTCAGCATCTCTCCCATGACCTGAAGCCTCTTTCTCCATAGCTTTTCTTTGCTATGAAATGTTGGATTCCCCTCAGACAATGTGATTCTCCTCTATACACTACCCTCTGTATAAAATAAAGTAACACCAAAAACATTAGCTATCATCTCAAGGGGTTATCATAGAGTCCAGAAGGAGTTCACTGTGTTTTGGGAACAGAAACACACTATCAAGTCGTGATCCCTGATGTTTGAGGTTTCTTTCTTTGTCTGTGTGTAGTGGGGGGTGGGGGAGAGGCATTCATAAAAAAAAAAAATCAAAATCTCAACATCTAAGAGAGAAAAACAGTAACTGATTCATTTCTTTCCCTGGTAGATTCAAGCAGAATGGGTATAAAAGCATGCGGAAGTAAGCTATGGAGAGCATATGCACCCAGGGGCAAAAGAGCAAAAGCTGGAGGCTGGGTGAGTTAGACACTGCAATTCAGTGTGGCCAGAGCAGTGCGAAACATCGATCTGGTGACAATACAGATTCCCTTCTGGAGCAGAAACAGTCAAGATGCCACGTAGATTCCACACTGCTTGATATCCCCCCCCCCCCGACCCCAGACAAAAATACAACCAAGAAATATTAGCTTTTTTCTATCAGTAGCTGTAGGATTCTTCGGCGCGAAGGGGGAAGGCCGTCTTCAGTTCTCAAGGCACACGCAAAATGACAGCAGCACCATCTGCTCACCTGCCTTTCAGGGGACGCCTAGGAGCGAACCCCCTCAGCCAGGTTCTGCTCTCACCGTGGGCCTTCCCCTTCCAATCAGTCCTTAGTGCGCATGCCTAAATTTGCCAAATATACCTGGAGACACTGCTGAGGAATAGCGATAATGGGATTGAATTTTTATGCTTCCAGAGGTTCTCATAGGGGAGATAAAATTCTATGCAGTGTTTTCAGATTGTATAGTCCCAATATACTCCCCTGAATTAGAGAATTGAGAAGCCATTTTAAAGTAAGTGGTTTGTTAATGAATACTCTTTGCATAAATGTTAAAAAAAATACCTTTTGTGCTAAACTGCTGTTTCTATAGATCTTTGCTTATATGAATTGAAACAGAAGGGTCTGGCTCTCATTTGTCATTCCAAACTACAAGGAAACTCCTAAAAGCATGGATTTCTGTGCTGTTTATGGGTTCCACACAGGCTTCAGTGCACTCTAGAAATAGGCCTGCTACGGCTGAGATTGTGTTGGATTTGTGTGTAAATAACTAGGAGTGCAAAAAGCAATATGGATCAAAGAATTTCATAATAAATCAATTATTCTAAATCCCATTTGAAACAAAGTACATTGGAGAAATGTTAAACAAGGCCTCTACAGCAAATTATGAGTCTGAGCATGACATAATCTCTATGGATATTTATGTAAAACTAGAATTTCGAGTGAGAAAACTAAACTTTAGATGATGGAAATTTATTACAAAGTAAAATGTTGGATAAAAAGTTTTGAATATTATCATTAATTGAGTGATATAAGTAAAATAAAAAAGACTAAATGTGCTTAAACATCCATTTAATCTGAAAGGTCCCAATATTGATGCAGTGGTCATGCCGATATATGATGCAGTATTCAATTTATGGTGCCTAGTACCCTGAAGAGTCACACTGAAGTTTTGAAGAAAGACTAAATAGCTTAAATATATGACCTAGTATTGCAATATAATTGTGGGCTTGTTTTCAGTTCATGACTATTAAAGCAGATACATATGTATTTTCTCCAACATAAAAATCAGAAGTGATGACACTAGTTGAGTATGTAAATAGAGAAAATTTAGATTTGCATAAGAAAAAAAAATCTTGGAGTGGGAGAGATGGAGCAGGTAAAGTGCTTGCCATACATACAAGAGGAGTTGGGTTCGGATGCCCAACATCCATGTAGACTGCCGGGCACTGTAGCACACACTCACAACTGAGGAGCTGTGCACAGGAGGATCCCTGGGGCTTCCTGTCTGGTCCAGTTGAATCAGGGAAAGACCTTGTCTCCAAGACAAGGAGACAACTGAGTAGGATATCCATCACCAACCTCTGTCCTCCACATGCACATGCAAACATGTGAACCCACACATATGAACATATGCAAACAAACATCTGAACATATGCACATATGCACACATACACACACCACGTAACACATACATGCCAAAAAGTACCAAAAAGGAAAGAGATTTTCGGAAATTGTATTAATAAAAAAATAAGAATTCAGTTATGCTGACAGCAAAGATTTTGGTCATGAAAAAGGTCAGCAGTTACTTAAATAAAAAGACAATACAATAAGGAACATAGTGCTAGATACTTCACAGATGACTTCTCAATGTTGCATACTATGCTCATTCTAAATGAGAATAAATTAAACTAGGTGGAAGTTCGGTGTCTTATCCATAACATGCAAACTGCAATCGGAACTCAGATTTGAGTCATACTACCGCTGGACCTGGCTCTTTCCCCAGTACATATCCCAACCGCATGTTCTACTGCTCATTCTGGGAAGGAAGTGAAGTGAACTGCTGGCCTCAGCTAATGAGAGAGTTTCCTCTAGTAACTTTAAACATGAGGTTTAGGATTCCTCTTCTCAAGTTGATATGATGTTTTCCCAGAGGAAACACAACATGTCTTTGAAGTCTCTCATCTATTCATGATAAAGGCATTGTGTCAAGAACAACCAAAACAAATTCTTCAGGAGCGATGCTTGGGGAAAGCCCATGAATACTGGTCTGAGTCGAAGGACCTAAGTGCCAATGGTATGGAACTACCCAGAGGAGTCATGCCTGGACAGCAGAGAAGCAGGTATAGGAGTCTGTTGGGTGCTCAGGAGGAAGCCACTGGCCACTGAGTCAAGATACCTCAATCCTCTCCTGCAACAGCTCTGCTTAGCAAAGGGAGGGCAGCCACCTTTGAGGCCTTGGCTGAAAGTAGGGAGGGGAACTGAGCTTCTAAACATTCCATAGGCTTCTGAAAACTTTTATTAAACTCGTGTGTTTGAATTAGTTGACATGGAAGTCAGTAGAAAGTCCTTCAAATGCAAAGGGATGTGTTCTTTCAAAGAAATAAAGAATGGAGCGAGGAAGCTTTCTTCCCTTAAACCGAAGCTTGGAGATTAAATAGATGAGTGACAAGCGGGTGCTGTTGAACAAGAGCAACACTGTAGGCCCCTGATTCCTAGACGAGAGAGGAGCAGGGACACAAGACAGAGCCCGGGACCCTCATAAGGACACGAGCCTGAGGAGCAGGAGTACCCCGGCCATCCCGCCTGGACCCCCCACAGCACACTATGGTTACTGTGTGCAACAAACTGTAGCAGTCTACGTTCCCAGCAACTGAGGCCACGGACCTCCCTCACCCAGAGACAACACTGAGCCTTGGGAACACTGGAAATTGTAGATATTTTTGGTCATCATCACGTGAAGAGGTTTTGCTTCTGGTATCTAGTGGGCTAGAGACAGAGGCTCTGCTACAGTTTATAGGACAGTTTACCCAAAATAGCCATTAATTAGGGGCCAGGTTGTAAGCCTTGAAATAAAACAATCGTAAGAATCAAATAATTTTATAATAGATTTTTTTTTCTTTCGGGTTTCTTTGCTGTATGGAACTCAAACAGGGTCTAACTGGCAAATCCAGGGCTGATTTTGCATCAAGGTGCATCATCACTCTCCACCCTAAAATACATCATTCTTTATTTCACCCTCTGAAGGCATCTACAATTTAACAGTCAGGGCATGTTATGGCTGTGAAATAGTTGTTCCTATCACACCACATTAGATAGGAGAAAAAACATCCTGCAGTGTTTATAAGTCATAAAGAATTCTAAATATCTCCCACTCAACACATTCAGACAAAATGATGGCATAATTTCTGTGTTGGGTGGCACTCTTTCTAGCCATTATGTGTCTCATGAACCAACCATAGGTAATGCACTACCTTTCTTTAATCAAATCTGCATTGGTAATTTCTACAAAAAAATCAATTAAACACAAAGAGCAATTACTTATTTTTTTCATCACAGCATAATTTACTTTCCTAAAGGAGCAACATGAAAATGTAAGGGCACAATCTCATTTTCTTTAGTATATTTGAACAAAGCAGCATGCATATTTTAAAGACATGCAAAATAAACTGTGCCAACCATACAATATCTTATCCACAATTCCTCATACACATTAGTTTTAATTTACAATATAGGTTATAGGGCTTAATAGTAGAAGTATAGGATTTTAAAGAATTTTTTCTTAGTTAATGTGATGACTTAAAACCATTTACAGAGTCATATAGTGAAAGCACAATCAGACAACAATTTACTCATCAACCTCATAAAATGAGTCTCATAAACGACCCACTAAATGTGTCAAATCAAAGCAGGTGTTTACTCTCAGCTGCAAGATTCCTCCCTCGTATACATTTCCATATGCATATCTATTCATTACTATAAAGAAACCGTATTAACTACTTGCTTAAATTGGATTTATGTTAGCAAAGGAAACCATGGAGCTAACCCAGAATCCTTCCAGCTGAGACCACCAATCTTTTCATTTAATCTGTCATATGCTGCTGTGGGCTAGCAATTTGCATATGTGAACGGGTGGAGAATCACCTGAAGGATTTCTTAAGTAGATGAGGAGGGCCCCAAATTTTGCACTTCTAGGAAGGTCTCAATTGATACATGACCAATGAGTCTGGGAATCTTTTTTTTTTTTTCTTTTTTTTATGCAAGAGTGAGAGAATGAGAGAGTGAGAGAAAATTGGTGCACCAGGGCATCCAGCCACTGCAATTGAACTCTGATGCATGTGCCCCCTTGTGCATATGTGTGACCTTGTACACTTGTGTCACTGTACGTCTAGCTTACGTGGGATCTGGAGAGTTGAACATGAGTCCTTAGGCTTTGTAGGCAAACGCCTTAACCACTAAGCAATTTCTCTAGCCCTCGGAATCATATTTTAAAGTACCCACTGTTCATTATGATTCAGCAAGCTAGATTTCTCGTGCACTGTTAGTCGCCTAAACTTGTTTTCTTTCCCACACTTTTAGTTTGTCATCATCTCATCTCACCAGAAAACTAAGGTCAATCCTCTCTCACCTGGATGACCTTGTTTCCCTCAGTCTTTCCTTCCCTCATTTCCTCCATCTCCCCTTTCGCTTCACCGTTTGTTTCTCCTCATTCCCCTCTTCTCTGTTCTTGCCAACTCTCCTATCCCATTCTGTATCTGATCTCAAAATCAAAGCTCATCTTAGCTGTAAAATCAAGTCTGATGAATCCAATCTCACATAATTTCTGCTTCTGTATTGAATCATTTGCTACTTATATTCACTCCTTTTTTCCCCCTCTAGTGTTTTATCTTTTTAGTGATAGATACTCAATCCAGAACTTTGTGAATGCTAAGCAGGTGCTCTAATCTATAGTCCTATATTCACTTTTTAGACACGTCTTTATATTCTGGAGCATTACTCAGTGAATTGTGGCACTTGTGTATACCACTGGTATGTGGTCTTAATTACAATGTTATTTGTTATATGTATCCTTATTTGTCATCATTATAGCTGTTGAATGATTGCCTCACAATCAATGCATAATAAACTCTGTTAAGATAATAATGTGGTGAGCCAGGAACAGCAAGCAGTATTTCATCACTCAATGACCCAAGCCCCCAAAGAGATCTAAGTACCACTAAGAACAACACAACCAGACAGGTCAGGAGGAAACTGGCTGCAAATTACAGCGCTGCTTCGTGTTCTGCTGACAGGTTTGTATTAATGAGAGGACTCCATGGAGAAAATGCTGCACAATCTCAGTGTGGTTACTAAGCTATCTGCATGGTACTCCAAGTCAGAGATCTTGAACACCACAGTGTGAAGGGAAAGATAATATTCCAGGGGCACTTCTTATGCTCCCTTATTGGAATAGTTTATTCCAAAGAAACTCACAATTGCCAACGATTTTCACTATCCTGACATATTTTTTGTGTAGCTCGGTTCTGATCATATAGGCAATATATCATAAAAAGGGAACCGTAAAATAAAGAAAAGAAAACGTAGAACCAGAAGGCACTGAAAGGGTGATTGTTCTCTTCCTGTTTCTTCTCTTTCCCTTTCTTTATAAGATCTGAATCTTATTCGGTTTTTGGAAGCTTATAGGATTTCAGACTTTATCAGTAGTTATCCAAAAGTTTGTCTTCTCCCTAGAAATCCCACATAAATGAAGTATCAGAGCAACTCTCAGTGTTATGAATTTCTAAGAAAATGCCAGGATTTTTATATTTAAATGTTTCCGATCACATTGAAGGGGTTGATCAAATAACTGTCTGCCTTCCTCATCTGACTCACCAAATTTTCTACCTTCACTTTTGGGTGATGATGTCATAAATTCGTGGCTTTGAGAGTTTTTAGTGTCTACATCCATTCTGTGTAGTAAATTAGCCTAGATGGGATCATTTATAAACACTGACCATAGTTCCAGAGGCTGGAAAGAATAACAGATCTTGTGAAATTAAGCCTTTTCTGACCTGTAGACTATACCTTGTTGCTTCCTCACATGATAAAGCCAAGCAAACCTGCTATCACAAGACAGAAGGGCAAACACCCTCCCTTCAACCTCTTTGAAAAGGGACTGTCCCATGCATTAAGGCAGAGACTCTATATCTCAATGGCTTCCCAAAAGGTTTGCCATCTAAATGCTGTCACCCTGGCTACTGAACTCCAACTGAATTTTGACACAATATTAAGACCATATAATTTAGTCTTTTTAGAAACGTAGTAATGGTACTAAGCAAAAATTTGAATTAGTCAGTGATTCTCAACCATGAAGATGTTTAGCTTATGGATGTATTTGAAAATGTCTGATGAGATGATTTATTTATTTGATTTAAGATCTCCCTGTTTAACCTAGGCTGGTCTCCTAGCTCACATTTTCCAAGTGTGGTGCTGGGATTAGCTGTATGAGTTGGTAGGTCTGGCTCAGATTAGGCAGCTGATTTTCATAAGAGTCTATTCACACCTAATGAGTTTAGGCAAGGCATCATGTTAAAACACAGACAAAACTCAGTACAGTTCTCCAAACAGTGAAATACCTAGCTGAGAAACTACGTAGTGGGAAGGGTGGCAAACAGAGTGACACCAGCTTCAAGACTGGCTACAAAGTGCAAGTGGACATGTGTAAACTTTGGATATATGTTCAGCCCGATTCCCATATCACCCATGTTAACTTGGCCATGTCAGCCAGGACAAGTCAGTGCTTTATACAAAATAACTTATTAGTACTGCTCTTCTGAAGTCTGCAGAGAAAAGATGTCTCTGCAGAGCATCGAAGCAAAACTGAGCCCTGGTACGTCTCAGTCATGTCATGCTAGATTTTCCATGAGTTCAAATGTGTTTTGGCTACAAATTTCTGGTTATATGTTCTGACCATCCTGAGTATAGAAACCTCTGGTGATACGTGTGTTTCCAGTGTAAGCTAAGAGACCCATCATATTACATAGAAAATTGGAAGTGGCCAGACTTCCTTGCTCTTATGATGAGAACTCAAGTATGTAAGGATGTGAAAACTTCATGAGATAGTTCCTATAAATCTGTAAAATGTTTATTAAAATAACGGAAAGCCTAGTTTATAGAGCTATAACCACTCAATAAACTTTTCACTTAAGAGAAATGGATAAAGAAAATTTTTGGGGGGGAGGCTGGAGAGATAGTTTAGCAGTTAAGGTACTTGCCTATGGAGCCAAAGGACCTGGGTTCAATTCCTCAGAACCCACGTAAGCACAAAGTGGTGCATGCTTCCGAAGTTTGATTGCAATGATTAGAGACCTAGGAGCACACATTCTCTCTATCTGCCTCTTTCTCTCATAAATTAATTAATTAACTAGGTAATTAAATATTAAGAAAATTTGGGAGAATTTTCAGCTATGCATAACCCGTGAGAAGACTCTAAGAGCATTAGCAGTACTCATTGCCATAGTTATTATTTGGAAAACTTAGGCCTTCAAAAATCTCAAACATTTTACTTTTCTCAATAACTAGTCAAAATGTGTACTTAGTTTAAAAATTACTTTGGGAGCTGGAGAGATGGCTTAGTGGTTAAGGAACCTATATGTGAAGCCTGAGGACCCAGGTTCAACTTTCCAGGACCCACATAAGCCAGACACATAAGGTGATGCATGAGCACAAGGTCACACATGCACACAAGGCGGTGCAAGTGTCTGGAGTTTGATTGCATTGGCTAGAGGCCCTCGTGCGCCAATTCTCTCTCTTATTCTGTCTCTCTCTCTCATAATACATTTAAATAAATAAAAATTATTTCGAATAAATTGAAAATAATTTTACTTTTCCTGTAACTTCTTAAATCTGCTTGTCTCTGATACCAATCTTAGAGGACCAGAGAATAATTCAGAGGAGCCACTGGGCTTCAGTACCACATGAGAAAGGTGTGCTAACTTCACTGAATCAGGGCTCGACCTCTGGCTCAGCATTGCACAGTTCATCTTTACAAAGAAGGCTAGAAAGCGTTGGGAGACATACCTCAGTGTGGAGAGCATTTTTCCAGCAATATGAAGTGCAGGGAGGCCATGCACTGATCTATAGCTCTGTACAAGTGAGCTAGACCACACCAGGCACTAAACCTCAGGTATGGCCACAACTCCACCGCTATGGAATTACAACAGTCTAGATCTATTCTCTTCTGAATACTAATTCACACAGCCATTACAAAAATCTGAATTGTAAATAAATTCAAATGTCAACCTTTGAAATCAGATGATTAAGACTCTGAAGAAATAATTTGAGAAGCATTTTCTTCATTAGCACTTGTTATTGGCTATGATTGCTGAAAGCTTCTTTATTGGTACACTATATCTTAAGTTGGCATTATCTATTTACCAATATGTTTATTCCCATAGCACTTTTCTCGAAAGGCTTGAAATAATTAAGATGGATCATTTTCTTATGGCCATTTATATATGCAGTAGGATGATACAATATTAGTTTATTTGGTAAATGGATGTTTTTGTATTTAAGCTTCACCAAAATCTTACAGCATATCTGGATTCTTGTAAGAAGTAGGGTTTTAGTTTATACTTAAAGGGCAATAATTTTATGCCTACTGGCTGGCAAAACTGAAAATCATAGTAAGTAGAAGGAACTAGCTCCTATACTAGGGGGCAAATGATGGGGTAAAGAGCTTAATAGCAGAGAGAACAACTGTGTGAGCACTTTGTAGCAAAGCCACCTTGACTGGATTCAACTCATAAAACTGCTTAGGGAATATTAATTCTAAATAAGAATACAGACAGTATAAATGTGATCATTTTAACAATTTCATTTTGAATCATTCTTTCTATTAACATCAAAGGATTTTATATGTTTACTGTGTCCATGCACAACATCAGAATTAACAGGGATTCTTTTTTAAAACTTACTTCTTCCATTAAGCTAAAGTAATTGCAGAATTTTCTGGACAAAGTCATAATGTATACTTTTAAAATTTCTTAACAGATTATTGCATTTAGATTATCATTAAGAATTATGTTCCATCCATAATGGATAGCTTAAAATATCACATAGTTTTATCTATATCAACATTATGATTCTCTCTGGCATCATAGAATTTTGATTTTGTAATTGCTATTAACATTGCTACTAAGCCAAGTGTTGCTGCTGCTTTTTGTTAGTGTGCAAATAATGGAATTTTTGTTGTTGTTTTATGGTTCTTTGCTTGCTTGTTTTTTGGATTGTTCATACAAGATCTTACTCTGTAGCCCACCCTGGCCTTGAACTCATGAAAGTCCTCATGCGTTAGTCTCCTAAATTTTGAGATTATAGGCATGAGTCACCATAAACCACCATATTTGACTCTCAAATAAGTTTTATTCAAGATAAAAATGTATCTCTTATAAACATTAAGAAATTTGAGTAATTTTAGTGGTGGTATTGCTAACAGCAATATATGTTGTGAGTTGTCTTATCTCTTGGGGGGAAAAAGTGGTGTAGAAATTGCAGAGTTTTTAGATATCTCCTGCGGTGGGGATATGCCAGAGATGGGTAGTTTAGTGCCTATGGGCATAGCAGGCAGAAACCACTGGCCCAAACACCTCACACTATCACATTCTACCTTGACCTAAGTCCCAGTTAAAAAAGAAAAAAAAAAAAAAACTGGGTGAGGTGGTGCACACATTTAATCCCAGCACTTGGAAGCAGAGATAGGAGGATTGCCAAGAGTTCAAGGCCAGTTTACGACTACATAGTGAATTCCAGGTCAGTGTGGGCTACAGCGAGACCCTACCTTGAAAACAAACAAACCCAACTCTAGCTAAAAGATGCCCAGAGAAAAATAGTGTTTTCTTGCTTTTTTAACAGAAGCATAGATTTTTTTACATCTTTTCTGTGATTGCATTTTTGTTATTTCAGATGCAGATTTAATATACAGGAAACAAGGTTAGAATTTCATAAAACAATGAGTCCTTCTGAAGACAAAGAAATAATCTGTATAAAAGTTTTTGAGAAATGTTTATTTTCTTGCAATGAGTTACCATAAAATAAAATCAAACTGTAAGGACACCTTGGTTTCCATGGTTCTCTGTCATGTAGACAGACCTTTAAAGGAAGATTATCCCAGAGGCTTTTATCCAACAATGTCATTACTGCATCTTTACTAGGTTATAACTGTCATCTTTTTTATTTGTATGATTTCACATTTATTTGCACAGAAAACCCTACGTGATGGGCATAGAAACACAGGTTTGCCCATCACCATTTTGGGTCATGAAGAAACGTGTTTCCTAACAAAGAACTTGCAACTCCCAATCCTCAGTTTGCACCTTCATTTAGGCATGGCATTATCAGTGAGATAATTACATTTTTTTTAAGTAGTCAGGATCTTGGTACTTTTGTACAGCCACTCTAATATATGAATGTATCACATTTCCTGATATTAATCTTGATAATTTTGAACAATAACAAAGATCTATTTTTCTGCTTACTCGTATGAAGCATGACAGGCATTCATTTCCTCTGATTTGATTACATTTACATACAATTTTATTTAAATAACTACTAATAAAAGTTTCAAGTACAGGAAAAGTGCAGCTAATGAAGAAACTCATGAAGATTTGAGAAGTCTTTTATTTTTCTCAAAAAAAGTTTATTGGTATGTTTATTTTTCTGTTCTGAAGCTGGGGAGATGGTTTGGCGCCTAAAGGTGCTTGTTTGATATCTCCTATTCTGTTATTACAAGAAGAATGGGAAAGATCACAAATACAAGATAATTTTTTTTTCTGGGTCAAATCGTTCAAATAACAGTTAGTTTTCAAGGTAAAAGTATACCTCTGATATTGCCTGATTTCAGCTGTTTCTCTGATTTGGTTCTGTCTACCACCAATGAATATCAACTAAATACTGGCATCCAATCACTGCGAGAGTTTGCATCTGTTAACCTCGCTGCCTCATAGTTTATCTTTCTTTTCTTAATCACTTAAAGCATCTTACCTTTCAATGCATAGTTTGTGTAAGTATTCCTAGTGAAATATTTTCTGAGATGGTTTCTAGTCTGAGAATTAACTTGCATTTGCTTGCTTAGCAGGCAAAATAAACTTCAGGACAGTTTCAAAAGCATATCCTGGAAAACAGGGGATGGCTGTCATTGCACAGAACGTTATTTGAGGTCCTCAGAGCTGAGGGTCGCAACTTGCATCATCAACCACCAAGTCCTGGAGAAGGCTCACCACCAAGATGTAAGTGGAATGCTAGCACTGCTGATCAATGTCTTTCCACAGTTACGACACAGATTGCAAAAACAACCTGCAGGCTTCTACCTTTTGTTTGTTTGAGACATGATTTTGCTATTCTGGGATCGTAGTAGTGCACCACCAATGTCTGCCGATTCCCTTGAAAACCCAGAGCTCTGAAGCTGCCCTTTCTCCTTAGTGCTTCTGGACTGCTCTTCTGACAGATGAATGCATTGCGTATCACTGTGATAAGCCTTCAAGGCTTGATTTTACTTCCCTTTAGATTCTTTCTCAGCTGACATTTAGAATGAAATTCATTCAGCAGCTACACTCAGGGAGGACAATGAGAGAGCTGATAAATACCATGGTGATTAATTTATTGACATATACCTCAGTCTTTCAAATAGCAAATCAGTTTTATAGGTGAAATCAATTACTAGCTATCAAAATGGTGGGCAGTTCCTTTTTAATTAGATTAATTTTTTGCACATATAAGATTTTCTTGCTCACACTTTTGTATTACGTAGACCATTGGACCCAAGGGCATTATGTGGAAAGAGCCAATATCAGGTACTTTGCAAGTACTATCTTGCCTAGATTCAAAATTCACCTATTTAATATATTACTCTTACAATTTTACAGGTGAGAAAGATAGTCTCCAGTGCCATGTACAAACACATTTCAGAGCCAGGATCTGAAACTGAATCTCTCAGAATCCAAAGCTTTTCAGCTAGGCTTCCTCTTTTCCCAGAATGACACTTTTGACCCTCACCATAAAGTCTTCACTTTGCCTTTGATGATGGGAATGTAGTTAACAAGATCCATTTTGAACAGAGAGGAGAGGAAATGATGGACGAGATGGATCTGAAGGAAAAGGAAGACTATTCCAACCTGTCCTCTTTTGTCTCCTTCTTACTTATCCTTCCACCTTCTCACCCCTAGTCCTTCCATCTTCAGAACTGTGCAGCTCTGAGGATCAGTGCTTACTGACTGCTCCCAAGAGGTTTTCTCCAACGACATTCACCCTGGGTTCTGAGGATTAGCTCAGTGCTAAAATATTTGCCTAGCCTGCACCAGGCCCCAGGTTAGATGCCCAGTGCCAAGACAAAAGAAAAACAACAGAACAAACAAAAACCAAATAATCCTATAAACCGTGGTGGCTCAAGCTGGTAATCCCTACACTCTGCAGGCTGAGGCAGGAGGCTGGTGAGTTGTAGGCCAGCCTGGGCTGCACAGAAAAATTCTGTTGCAAAATTAAAAACAAATAGAGCCGGGCGTGGTGGCACACGCCTTTAATCCCAGCATTCAGGAGGCAGAGGTAGGAGAATCACTGTGAGTTTGAGGCCACCCTGAGACAACATAGTGAATTCCAGGTTAGCCTGAACTAGAGCGAGACCCTACCTCAAAAAATAAATTTATAAATAAATAAATGAATGAAAACAAATAAACAAACATGCAAACAAGTATCACCTTTAATAGGGCCAAGATCACCAGTTGTTATCTAATGACAATTATTTCTTTGAGATCAGTGTGTAGCTAAGCTAAATATAAATATATAATAAGAGAAAAAGTTGAGTCTCTGCTCTGCTTCTCATTAACTGTGCCACTAGCTAAGTCTCAGCCTCTTCGTGGTTCAGACTCAGCATCATAGCGAAGCACTTTCCTGGGGGAAAAGCTTGGAAACACACTCGACGCACAGTCAGTTGTTTACTGTTAGGTACTGTTACCATCCAAGAGTATCTTCCATCCATTACAGCACCCATTAAAGCAGATCTGTTACTGAGGGATTGTGCAAAGCACCATGCGAGGGCATGAAAAGGGACTCTGAGAGTATCTTATACATCTCTATGATCTTTGCATGTGAAGACATTCCCCACATTAGGTTACTTCTAAGAAGTTGACTGAAAGTATGCCAATTAGCTTAATGTTCATGAAATATGTCAAAAATACTTTCCATTGTTTACTCATTTTGAATACTGATAATGAACAGGGAATAAGGAAATAAAAGACATTTAAACTTTAAGCTTTAAAAAAGATAGAGTTGGGCTGAAGGGATGGCTTAGTGGTTAAGAGCTTGCTTTGAAGCCTAAGGACCCTGGTTCGAGGCTTGATTCTCCAGGACCCATGTTAGCCAGATGCACAAGGGGGCGCACGCGTCTGGAGTTCATTTGCAATGGCTGGAGGCCCTGGCTCTCCCATTCTCTCCCTCTCTCTCTGCCTCTTGCTCTCTCTGCCTGTCACTCTCAAATAAATAAACAATTTTTTTTTAAAAAAAGATAGAGTTATTTAGTTTTCAAATATGACAAGACTGAGCTCTACTACTTAGCCTTCTCATGCCTGTCACACCCCATCTTGTGAGTATGTTGCTGGTGGTCTGTCTACTCTCTTAGTTTCCAGGTTTTTAACCACCAAACAGAAGATATCCTTTACATCCCTTGTGATGAATCATCGTCTAGCCATGTCCATACTAAAGCAGATACAATTGGCATTGGTAATATTTTCAAAGACTGGCAATGTACAAACATATTTACAAAATATAGCTTACTGCATTGCATTTTACGATCTACACTGCTTACTATAAATCACCTGAAGTCGCTGTTCTGAATGTAACAGCTGGCATAATTCTTTCTATTTCCACGGAGGCATGGCTTCAAATGACCCCTAAAGAAAGATGGCCAACTTTATTATAACAAGGAAGGGAAACTTACCACGTATCAGCCTGAGTTGGAAAACTACAGTGAAGAAAATGTTTTGCAACCACAGTAATGATGGCTTTCACTTATTGTCAACCATTGCTTTGTGCTTTTGTGCTTTGACATGTAAACATACTTCATTATTTTTATGGCATATTTCATCATAACATACATGTTACCCTTATTACCTCACCTAAGATGACACTGCAGTATCTTACATAAATATCATGCTTGTTGTTTTACTTAAGATTTATTCAAATAGTTTACTTTTTCATAAGCTGAATTTTCTCTGAGCTGGTTTGGAAGAAAATACACAATCCTTAAAGAAATGACGGATCTATGACTTATGCCTTTCTCTGCAAAATCCCTCAGGCATATTACCACAATGAGAAAGCGAAGTAAATAAACATCTGAGAAGAATTTTAATGTGCACTGTGCCTATTCATTGTTGGTTGTTTCCATGTCCCACAGGAAGTCAGAGGGTTTCTATACCATTCTACTACTCACATAAAGCCTCTTCCTAGTATTCCAGCCTAATATGATAGATTTTTTTCTATTTCATCTAAATTTAGAAATATGTGATTTGATACTTGAATATAATCAGTCCTGCATTGTTTACTTTGTTGGACAGCTTTGAGACAGGGTTTCACTATGTAGGTAGGGCTAATCGGGAACTTGTTATGTAGCTCAGGCTGATTTTAAACCTAATCCTCCAGAATCACCTTTCAGAGGGCTGGAATTACATTCACAAGTCATCATGCCCAGCTTCTACTCTGGGTATTCATCTAGTCATTGATGGGCAGTATCCTGACTGTGAGCTCCTGACTTGTGTCACATCTCTAACTTACCTCACGTCAGATCTCACCCAGCATGAAGAATATGGACCATATCAAAGATATAACATGTAATCATTTGCTTTTAAGTGGAATAACGGGAGTATCATACAAACCTATGAGCTGTGAAATTTTTATAGAGTGTATCTAGAATGTTCTAGAAAAGGCAATGAATTATTAAAATCTCCTATATCTCTGACTAAGGTTAAAGTATTTTATTACATCTCATTGTCTTTTATTCCTTTATTTTGAATATGTCATGAAGAAGAAGTGATAAAAATATAAGAAATATTTGTTTATCTCTGGTTTGAAAAAGAATTAACTAATAAAATGAAGGGTAAGGACAACGACAGCCAATCACAAGTTCTGGCTTTACCTTAGTGGGAGGGAGCCATCTAGTCAACTAACCAGCTACTGTTAGTGTAGGGTGCTGATGCCATTGATCACCCTGAATTTTACACCCATGTCCCAAAGGCATTACAGCTATTCCAACTGCCACAAACACTGAAAGTCCATAAAGAAATCCAGTGGCTTGTAAAATAGGTCTGGTAAATGGTTTTCTCTGAAAAAGAGTTAATCATAAGGGATTCAGCCAGCACACAGTAAAGCGATCTCTCCTTCAGGCAGAGCTCCCTCCCTGCTTTGTGCTACTCAAACAGACCCTCCACCCAAGCATCCATGTTGATTCCATCGCAAGTGGTTCTTCACGTGACGAGATTAGCATGAAATAACCTAACTTTAAATAGCACCAAGGGTGGCAGATGTAAATGTCCAAAGGAAACAGACAGGAAATGTAAATGTTTTGGACAATAAGATGAAATATAACTAAACCAAAAACTGTAAGGTTTTTGGACTCTCCCAACTAATCCAGATTTATTCACATAACTGAAGTCTCACTTATCATAGTAGATCCACCTGACTTTCACCACATTAGTTGAAGATCTTAAAATGTACATGGCATTAAAGACTTAGTAAAGAATTAGGATTTTGCCATGCACCCCAGGTGAGCAATACCATCGTTGGTAAAAACAATTTCCTTATGACACTTATTGAAGAATTTTTAGGTAAAGTTTGTTTGTAACAAAGAACATTTTAGTAAAAGTTAGAATGTCACTAACGAGGTCTGTGAGTAGACTGGGAACTACATTGTTAGCATGAAGCAGACAGTGTTTAGAGAATGATGTAGAGCCAAAAAGTGCCCTTTGGTGGAAAAGAAACAGAACTTAAAGCTAATTAACAACCTTGCAGTATGTCAGGATCACCGAAATCTAATCTTCCTTTAGTATAAGTTTCATCTGTATTTTGCAAAAAGCTATATGGACTGAAATATAATATGGTATCCTATAACTATGCACAATGTAATGTTTTCTTTTTAAGTTGTATTCATTTAAAATAAATCTGATAAGAGAATACAATAAAAGTCTTCAAAGGAAACAAACATGACTAAGTAACTTCTCTCTTAAGAAATGATAAGGGCGCTTATTGACTCCTGGGAGCCATATCCAAATACCCACTTGCTTAGAAATTACTAGTATACATTAAAGATTCTGTGTCAGATAAATAGGGGAAAGCAGGGTTCATTATTTCTTAGAGAAGACAAAAATAGAACACATTTCATATTTTATTCCATAAATTAAGTACTCCTTTGGCAAACGTTTTGTTTTTACATGAATAACTGTTCTCACAATGATATATAGAAGGGTTTACTGTTTTTTTTGAGGTAAAATTTGATTTGTTATACATCTTCATGCTCAAAGAAACATCAGAATTTAAATTTATACTTGAAGAAATAAACAACTTCTGAGGAGTAGTCAGTGTGCATGTCCCTGGGTCAGAGGAGAGGATGAGAGTTTGTTGTGATACAACATGTCTAAGAGAGGCAGTTCAAGGTCATTGGCATATTCACATTAATTGTCAAACAACTGCCAGATGACAAGGGTTGAAGGTTGCTACCTCTTATGAGCTGAATCTAAATAGCTCTCTGAAGGAGAAATCACACAGAAAATTTGTTCCTTTAACAGTAAAAACAGGAAAACACAAAATTTACTATATCAAAGTACATCATTCAATCTATTCACTTGAGTGGATTTCAGCTCTGGTAACCCAATTTCTTTACTGAATCTACCAGGATATTCCTCTGCCATGAATACACAGATTAAGACAGAAATATATTCGTAACTCATGTATAGTTTATAATTTTTTTTTGGAGGTAGGGTTTCACACTAGCCCAGGCTAACCTGGAACTCACTATGTCGTCTCAGGGTGGCCTGGAACTCACGGCGCTCCTCCTACCTCTGCCTCCCGAGTGCTGGGATTAAAGGCATGAGCCACCATGCCCAGCAGCTGACAAATATTTTAAAGCAATCTTTTCAGATCAGTTTTTGTCTTAGACACTGAGGTCCGACCAATTCTAAGCATTTCTCTATATGTACAGACCTTTCTTGAATGCCACCGAAACGAGTTTGCATCAGTCATTCTATTCTCTCAAAAGCTTTCAAGAGATTTCCTCAAACTTTCCAAAAAACAACAGGGTTTTAGATAAAAACATATATAGAGAGATATAATTATTGAATAAAGTAATATTTTGTAGTGTTTGGAAACTGGACAGTGAGACAAAAGAGATTTACCACTGCATGCTGGTGTCTTTTTGAGCTAGCACTGTTACTTCAAAGATTCAGTGCCTCTAATAAACATTTTATATACAAAAATGCCTTATAAAAAAGCATGCTAAGAGGCGGGCGTGGTGGCGCACGCCTTTAATCCCAGCACTTGGGAGGCAGAGGTAGGAGGATTGCCATGAGTTCGAGGCCACCCTGAGACTCCATAGTGAACTCCAGGTCAGCCTGGGCTAGAGTGAGACCCTACCTCAAAAAACCAAAAAAAAAAAAAAAAGCATGCTAAGTAGTAATATTAGTAGACAACTTTTGCTGAATTTAATACATATATTCAATTTCCTGAACACCCTCTGAAAATAATACTTCCTGCTTGACATTAAATACAAATTAATTAGCATAACAAGTAAGCTAAGACTTTAACTTAAAATTATTTGAAGCTGGGCATGATCGTGCACACCTTTAATCAATCCCAGCACTTCGGAGGCAGAGGCAGGAGCATTACAGAGAGCTTGAGGCCACCCTGAGGCTATGTAGTGAAATCCAGGTCAGCCTGGGCTAGAGTAGACTCTACCTTGAAAAAAAAAAAAAGTTGGCCAGTAGACAAATGTATGGTATTTCAACACAACATATTTCTTCCTCAAAGTACTGCTAAGGTAACTGATCCCTTGGTTAAAAACATGGTACTTCAAGATTTAAAATTCCTAATAACTTTGGGGGATTGGAACTTGCTAATTTCACTCAGTTACTCTTATGCTTAATTGTTCTTTAGCTCTTTATAATTTTTTAAAAATATTTTTGTTTATTTTTATTTATTTATTTGAGAGCGACAGAGAGAAAGAGGCAGAGAGCAAGAGAGAGAGAATGGGTGCGCCAGGGCTTCCAACCACTGCAAACGAACTCCAGACGCGTGTACCCCCTTGTGCATCTGGCTAACGCGGTTCCTGGGGAATTGAGCCTCGAACCGTGGTCCTTAGGCATCACAGGCAAGCGCTTAACCGCTAAGCCACCTCTCCAGCCCTAGTTCTTTATAAATTTAATCATTACTCTACATAACCTAGACAGACAAGCATCTGTTTTAGATCAGAGTAAGACTTGTTTTTGAATACAAATTAAGTGATGTCACACATAAAGATGCAGCGCTTTCTCATCCTTGAATATGATCATCTCAAAATTTATATATATTTTTTTAGTCGTTTCTGGTTTCTTCTCTCTGAGCCAATACTGGCAATCTCCACTGGGTCACCAACAAGATAAAGTGTTGGGACAAATGACCTAGTCTCTTGTGCGCACTCTGCCAAACAAGTGTCAGTAGCCCCGCTGCTGCCTTCCCACTGTCAGGGAAAGCAACCACACAGATATTTATTATCTGACCTCACAAAGGACTAGTAAAACCTGGACTGTCTTACCATGAGTTTTCATTTAACTCCAGTGAAAGATAGTAACCTAATAGAGACCCTCAGAAAGTCATATATGAAAGATAACCATGTTTTAGCAATAATCTTTCCGCTGTAAGAAATCAGATATCATCAATTTCAAAAATGAACATATTCAGTAACATTAATGTTTGACTATCAATAGCTTATTAACAGCAACAATCTAAAGCACAAAAGTAATTTCATAATATTTGAGCTCTTGTGAGAAAATGAAAACTTCCCTGCATGGAAGCTTGTAATCTGCAGGCAAGCTTTTTTCCTGCCAGAAAAGTCTCTGGGGAAGAAAAGCCATCAAAAGTCCTACCCCACCGTGGACCCTAGATACTCCATCTACAACAAACCTAGCAGACACGTTAGAGCACGTTATTATAAGAATGTGATGGAGCACCTGAGTATATTCTGCCTGGGTCTGACATCCACTTCACAGAAGGGAATTCCTGTGCAGTACTGTAACTCCGGCCAAGAGCCTCTGGCTAGTGGCGTAGAGTTTATGGGGAAACCTACTATTTCCTTCTAAATGTTTATATTTGTTCACATAGAGTAGCACGTCTTGAAAACCTGACCACAGAAGTTTCTTCCTACACAGTGTAGTGGTTAATGGAGAGACGCACAGGTAACAAAATTGCCGCTGAAAAGAGACGCTGCTGCCAGGAAATCCCAGATTCATTACACGTTTCACTTGACTAATACTTGGTTGTTCCACATTCAGAAACCTTTCACTGTTGCCAAATTTTTTGCAACCCCACTTTCAGTTACACAACCCTGTGTGGAGTAGCAACTCACAGGTCAAGAGGCTCTGTGCTTAAAAAAAAAAAATACAGCCTTGGAAATGGGGATTAATGTCCACACAATCGAAAACCTGTAACACAGCTTGGGATTTACTATAAAACACCTCATTACTACCTGTCTAGTTGTTATTCTGCATCAACAATCTTATTAAATAAAATTTTGCCTGAAATTTGGATAATTGTATTACAACATGTCCAAGTATTACTTTGTGACTCCCATTTGAGGATTTAAAATAATTGAAGATGCAAAATATATAATGTTTTCTGTAACAAAAATACCATTTAAATCCTGTGTCCTTTTCACTTACTCAACATTACTTTGGTAATAAAATGGACTTTTGTTGACTTAGTTGCCTCATTTGGAGAAAAAAGTTCTTGGAAAAAAATACTTTAAAGAGAGTACACTGAAGTACTTTCTGAATCTGATAGAGAATTGGGTGCTACATATAGATGCATTGTTAGAATTATAGAACGATATTTATGTGACAGAACTGTTTTAATATTGCAATCAGAGGAAGAACTGCTACATTCTTTTTTTTTCTTTGTACCTCTTTGTGGTATAATCAGCCTTAGCTATTTTCAGTAAGCCCACTTCATTCTTCCTGAGAAATTCTGCTCCTTTCTTTACATTAAGCAAGTTTCATTTTGACACTGTTTTCCAATTTATAGTAGGTGCACTCTGGATGATTGTGTATCAGGTGCACAAGTGAAGATAAACTTTTATCTTCAGTAAGGAGCAAATATGTATATTGTATAAAAAATATATATACATTTATTTATTTATCTCAAGCCACATGTCATAAATATCAATCCATTCATGTAATTACTCAGAACACTCAAGTACAAAGAAGCAGGTAACTTTCGTAATTAAGAATGTGGAATCTGGGGCTGGAGAGATAGCTTAGTGGTTAAGTGCTTGCCTGTGAAGCCTAAGGACCCTGGTTCAAGGCTCGGTTCCCCAGGACCCATGTTAACCAGATGCACAAGGGGGCGCACACATCTGGAGTTCATTTGCAGTGGCTGGAGGCCATGGTGCGCCCATTCTCTCTCTCTCTCACTATGTGCCTCTTTCTCTCTATCCATCACTCTCAAATAAATAAATATAAATAAAAACAAAAAAAAATTTAAAAAGAATGTGGAATCTGGATCCAGCCCAACTTTGTTTAAATCCTTCTACCATGAAGCAGCTATGTGGAATTGGACAAACGACTCAAGGACACAAGGTCAATGAGATTATCTTCTCATCTCAAAAGGCCAGTAAAAATATCCTTCACAATACTGTCCTGATTGTCACATGAGTTCATGTACTCAGGGGGGGAGATGTTGGGCAGAGGACGCACTAGAGAAATGTAAGCTGTTATCATCTTATGTGAAGTAACTTGCGAGAACGAACGAGCTGAATGGCACAGGAAGTGTTACCTGATGACAAGATGATGCCCTGTGCGGTCTAGCGAAAAGCTTTAAAGGAAGATAAGACACATAAGTACTACACTTGTGAAGGTAAAAACAAGCATGTAAGAACACTGCAGAGGACTGATACAACAACAGTGGTTCATATTTTCCACGTTAGTTGCATGTAAGTCACTGAATCACAGTAGAGGGCAGCATATCATAGACTCCTCTGGGAAATGCACACATATCCCCCGCTCAGAATTTCCATCATTACAGGTGATGAGCCACCCACAAGAAGCAGCTAGTGGGCTGGAGAGAGGGTTTAGTAGTTAAAGTGCTTGCCTGTGAGGCCTAAGGACCCATGTTCTACTCTCCAGATCCCACATAAGCCAGATGCACTAGATGACACAAGTACCAGGCCACACGTGTACGCAAGGGGGCGCACATGTCTGGAGTTCTACTGCAGTGGCTGGAGGCCCTGGTGTGCCAATTCTCATTTTCTCTCTCTCTCTTATAAAAAAAAAAAAAAAAGTGGGAAAAAAAAGAGAAGAAGCAGCTAGCCTATAAATGCTTCAACAACCAGGCAGCCCAATCTAAACAAGCCAAGACCACAACAAAAAGCAAAAGGCAAACTCTTATTGGGTCCGTGTTCATTTTGAGAAGCAGGAAGAAGAGATAATGTATCCTGTACATTATACTGAATAATTAGCAACTTGGATAACATTGTTCTTTCCATATTAAATTCTCATGTTCTTTCTTCCCTATCAAACTGTAAATACATCTCTACAGAGTTCTACTGCATACCATTATCATTTCATGAGGGAACACTGTGATTGTATGAGTAACTGATTGCTGGTGACCGAGCAATAAAAAGAACAATTGCATTCACAGCATTAAGTACTCAGCATATTAGGCAGAGTAACACAGTAAGTCAGCAACTGACATACACGTATACCATGGCATCTTAGGCAGTACTGAGGCTGAGAGGTTTCAAGGGTCTCTTCTGAGTCGTTCATTTTAACACCATGCATCATCAGGTCACCACGGAGAGGCAGTTCGAAAACTGATGGGCAGACACCTTCATATGGAATGAGCTTCTATGATGCACAAGTATATTTTAGGTTTCATACAATTTGGAAAGCTACAGATGATTGAAGTCAATCTCAAACCTGTCAGAGTGACAAGATGGAGTATCTAAAGCCCTTGGCCACCAAGTGTTTAAGGTTTGAAATAACACAAAGAAATGTCTTCCTGGGAAAACAGTGGAAAGGAGCAATATACAGCATCAAGTAGTACAGCAAACTAACAGCGTCAGAAGGAAAATCACTGCATAAACCACAGATGCTAGCAGGTTTTGTTACTACCAGTGGCAGAGAAAATACCAAGATACGTATTTCTGATTTGATAATACTATTTTTCCTATGCATTATTTTTTTCTTCTCAAACTGAAGCACAAGAAAAATTAAAGTAGTGTACCCTTTAATCAGAGCCCCCTTCCTATGCAAACTATTTGTCAAAATTTAATTTTTCTAAGAGACCTATAAGAAGTTATAGGCACTAAAATATAAGCAAAAAGGTGTTGAGTTCCTAGTAAATGTTTAGCAACTTGTTAGTTATTGCGGACTCTTGAGGAAGCCCATACAGTAAGAGGTCAGAATTGAATCAAATAGGGATGGTGAATGGGATCAGGGGGTATAGTTTCCCTCCTGGAGGTAGATTTATTTTGAACTTCAAATTTACATCAAAAGTTTTGGGGCGTGAGGAACTAGCTTTTCCCTTCTGTGACCAGCAACACCACCACACGTGTGGCGAACCTGGCCTCCTGTTCTGTCCGCAAGGCCTTACACATGTGTGCCATGGACAGTGATGCTATGGAAAGAATATATGTTACATAAATAACCTGCTGTTTGCAGGGTTGGGTTTGCTAGAGAAGAACCAGTGATACACAAAGCATGGGTCTGTCACCCAGCTGCCCTACTCATACGAAAGGAGAGAAATAACATCATTGAGTTCCGGTTTACATATAGTGGGCAAAAGATTATTTTTTTGAGTAAACAAAATAAAATAAGAGTGTGGAATTATATTATAATTATAATAAGTGAAGTCTTTAGAATGAGTGTGGGGAGGGTGTGTGAGGGTCATAGAGAAAATTGTTCAATGCACAAAGTATTGAGTGCAATATTTCATATAGCTTAAGTCTTTAAGGAGAGCATGACAATTATCCCTTGGTACATTCTTG
Source organism: Dipus sagitta (assembly GCA_036346955.1). Taxonomy (NCBI): domain Eukaryota; kingdom Metazoa; phylum Chordata; class Mammalia; order Rodentia; family Dipodidae; genus Dipus; species Dipus sagitta. The sequence continues at coordinate 3,362,770 of CM070793.1, read as the reverse complement.
CTCAGAATTCAAATATGAAAATATGGAGAGGAATGCTGGAGAGATGGCTCAGTGGATAAGTGATTGCCTGTGAAACCTAAGCACCCCAGTTCGAGGTTTGATTCCCCAGGACCCACATTAGCCAGATGCACAAGGGGCGCATGCGTCTGGAGTTTGTTTGCAGTGGCTAGAGGCCTTGGCGTGCCATTCTCTCTCTCTCTCTCTCTCTCTCTCTTCCCTCTCTCTCTCTCTCTCTCTCCCCCATTTTGTCTCTCGTCTGTTGCTCTCAAATAAATAAATAAAAATAAAACACAAAAATTAAAAAAAGATATGGAGAGAAGGGCCATGCTGAAAAAGTTTACTATTCCTAACATTTTATGATTTCACAATTTTCAGCACAAAAACAGGTCCTTTAAAAATACTAGTATGTGTCTGAGCTGTGTGATTCCCTGAGAATGGAATATGCCAGGATCCAGCAAAGGATAACAGAACCTCTGCCTCAGGGTTAAACAAATAAGCATGTTGAGGCCAGAGGCACAGTCAAAGGGTCAGGTCCTTGATAAGACAACGCACAGTTCCCACCTGCAGCCTCCATTTAAACCTGGGGCTCAGGCAGGAAAATACTGACTTCTCCTGGGACTTACCGGGCAAAATAAGACAGGTCAGCCCAGGAGGAGGGAGAGAGAATGGACTAGCAAGATTCTCCAAAGTCGGGACTGGGTAAGGTGTTTTTCAATAAGTAAAATGAATGATGAGAGGGACTGTTTATATAAGTTTTTACTGATGAACTGAAAAATAAAGACTGGGTTTGAGCATCCACAATTTACTATAATGTTTTTGAAGGTTCCATATTGGAATTTTCTTTTGTATTTGAAATGACCTCATAAATGTGACCACATCATTAAATTAGTAAATGCCTTCATAAAATTTGTCACAATTTTTCTCTGGATGCTTCCAGTATATCCATAGCTTATGCATTCATTGAGCCAAGCTAAGTATCTCCTTCATGAGGCAGAACTTATACACTGGAAGTGTAAGTGAACAATATGGATGGTTTGTCTTATGATAACTGTTGTTAATAACTGGAGATACACATACATATACATATCTGATCTTTATCCCCATACCCTGACATACAGCTCCCAAATCCCTTGGAAATCTCTGGAGTGAGGAATAATGGTTGCCTTTTGTATGCTATGCCAATGAGTGACTCTTGGCTAGCTTACCCTCAAAAGATAACAGCTCAAGGAAAAAAGTTAGGTATGATTCAAAGTTTGGGACTTTCAGCCTTATGCCTAAGAAGAGAGAGAGAGATCCTGATTGCTCATTGGCCATATTTATGAACCATGTCTATGTAACAAACCCCACTCCAAAACTGCATTCTGGGAGTTTCAGAAGCGCAGTGGACCACTTGGAGGTTTTGTTCTCTTTGTTCATCGGGCTGTTTGTACCCCCTGCCATATTCTTCATTACAGGTCAGAAAAGTAAATAAAGTTATTTCCCGTAGTTTGTGAATGACATTATCAAATTAATGACGAGGGAGTCATGGGAATCACAATTTTTAGCTGCTCAATTAGAATCATAGATAAACAACCTGATCTGATCTGACATCATGGCCAGGGCTGAAAAAAACCTTCAATTATCTATCGGGGTATATGTGCATTTGTGCATTTTAAGGTGAGCGCCATTAAGGAATCCAAGAGCTATTTTAGGCTTTTAGCTTCAGCAATAAGGCATATGTTAATTGTAATTACTGATGAAGAAACAGAATTTTATAGCATAGGAAGGGAAAGGGGACAGCTCTGTTTCAGTTTTGAGAAACAGATATCTCTTGGATATTTTAAAATATTTTTTATTTTTTATTTATTTATTTGAGAGCAACAGAGGCAAAGAGAGAGAGAGAATGGGCATGCCAGGGCCTCCAGCCACTGCAAACAAACTCCAGACACGTGCTCCCCCTTGTGCATCTGGCTAACGTGGGACCTGGGGAATTGAGCCTCGAACTGGGGTCCTTAGGCTTCACAGGCAAGCGCTTAACCACTAAGCCATCTCTCCAGCCCTCTCTTGGATATTTATTTATTGGATTTTGACCTATCAGTACAAAGACATTATTAAAAGTCACAGCAAAGGGACACCTAGGGAAAAACAGAGACAGTTTTTCAGAACAGCATGCATATGTCAATGAAAGGGAAGAGAAAAGACAGAGTACGATACCAATGCTATAGCATTCAATGAGTGTGTGACTTATGAATGCCACGTCAAATAAAACGAGGACAGACACATCATCACTGGGTTTAGAGACTGTGATAGTTAATCTCTCATTGTCAACTTGGGAGGATTTAGAATCACCATGGAAACAAATGTCTGGTCAAGTCTATGAGGGCTTTTCTGGAATAGATTCACTGAGGTGGGAGGACCCACCCTAACTCTGGGTGGCACCACTCATGGGCTGGGGTTCTGTTGGTATAAACAGAGAGGCAGCTGAGCGCTCAGCATTCATCGCTCTTTCTACTTCCATCTACAGATGTGGCCATGTGACTCTGGCTACCTGTTCTCACCATGGTGGACTTGCTCTTGTAGCTGTAGCCAAGATAGGAACCCTTTCCTTCTTTAGTCTGCTTCTGCTTGGTACTTTTTCCTAGCAATGACAAAATAACACAGAGATACGGTGACTTTGGTAACAGGCGATTCAGTTAATAATGGCAAGTGTCCATGGTAAGTGCCTGAAATACAGTGAGTCTTACTAAAATACAGCCTTATTCACAGCACAGAATGCCATTAATTTTTTCCTATGCTATACTTGATTTCATTCATACCGAATATAGGAGTAGGTTTTGATGTTTTTTAAAGACAGTTAAAGTCCACAAAAATTAACAACAAATAAAGTTTATAAAATGCTTTGGGGAAATATGCTAATAAAAGAATAAGTTTGATACCCTGGCTAGAATAATAAAAAAAAAATTAAGAGGAAAAAATAACTTCTTTCAATACTTATTTTCAAATGTCACCATAACAATAAATTGATTTCTACATCTCAATTTAACATTTATGTTTGTGAAAGACATTAAATTTTAGTTAACATAATAGAATAACTTTTCTTTACTGACCTTTTAAGTTTTAGAAATCTAGAGTTTGAATGAACCCAATTAAGTGTGCTCTGTGTGTCTTCTCAGTCGCCCTTAGCAAGGCTCACAATGTGAGTTCTGTACTACTTGCTATCAGAGGAAACCACACAGGAATCCAGAGAATACTGCCTGCTAGAAAAAAAAAAAAAAAAAAAAAGCTCATTTCTTCATAACATCTCTGCCTGCGTCCACAGAGAACACAGCAGCTGTTTATAGATCCTCCCAACTGGCGCCAGGCCATTGTCTGGGCTCCCACCTCTTCTCTCGCAGTGCAGCTCATTTTTACTTCTGCTCTCCAACGGGTCCAGCCACAAACATGTTCAAATTTGGATTATGGAAAATTATCTAGACAGGTAATAATAGCTGAAATTTTGAGACAGTTCAGTGGTTTAGCAGGGAAAGGGAGGGAGGGCTCAAACTGCCTTGAAGGAGTAATTTTTGAAAAGGAACAAAGCCCTGCCTTGTCTTTTGAATAATAAAAACACTCATCCGCACGCCGACTCCACGCAAGGATTTTATTATCAATTGTCACACACAGTAGTTTTATTAGTACCTACCCGAGACTAAGCTAATTTAAAAGCACTTGAAACCTTAGGCAGATGTTTTTAAAAGGAAGAGGAAAGAGTTGGGAAAGCTCTGTGTCACACACTATAAATACAATAAGGTTCATTTCTTCCTCTGTCTAAAAACATATTTGCTTCCTTATGAACTGCCTGTACCAGGGTCACCACATCATTCCTCAGGACAAGTGTTCCCTGCTCTGTCAGAAAGTAATAGCATGCAGTCTGTTCCTAATTTTAAGTACTAGTCCATTTAATGTTATACTGCATCTCCTCCCCCATTAGATTGCTATAAAAGGTTTCCGATATTGATTTAATTAAATCAACACCTTTGAAAACCTGGGGGTCTCTTCATCTAAGTGGTACATAAACATGCTACATAGCTTAGATTTTTCCATTCCCATGAACAGACCTAGTACAAAAGATCATACAGACTTCAAATGTCCACAGCGATACAATTTTTTTTTTTTTTAAATTTAGTTTTATTTATTTGAGAGGGAAAGAGGGAGAGAGAGAGAGAGAATGGGCACACCAGGGCCTCCAGCCACTGCAAGCGAACTCCAGATGCATGTGCCACCTTGTGCATCTGGCTTACGTGGGTACTGGGGAATCGAGCCTTGAACCAGGGTCCTTAGGTCCACAGGCAAGTGCTTAACCTCTCAGCCATCTCTCCAGCCCAGCAATTTCTTTTTATTTTGTTTATTTTTGTTGTTTTTGGTTTTGGTTTTGGTTTTTTGAGGTAGGTTCTCACTCTAGCTCAGGCTGACCTGGAACTCACTATGTAGTCTCAGGGTGGCTTTGAATTTATGGCGAGCCTCATACCTCTGCCTCCTGAGTGCTGGGATTAAAGGCGTGAGCCACCACGCCAGGCCGGCGATGCAGTTTCTGATACCCCCAACCAGAAGCTACCTAAACGCAACCAAGAGTGGAACTGATAAGAGAAAAACCCGTGGAAACACACTGTTTTGGGACATGAGCAATCTACGCCTTTACGCATCAACCTGGAGAAATCGCAAGAACAGATTTATAAGAAAGTGTCAGAGGCTTAGGGAATTGCTTCATTCCACACACTGCCAATACTATGCATTAGTTGGCAGATCTGTTTTCATCAAAATGTTTGGGACACTTTGCCTAATGTGAGCATTTCTGACTATTCCATACAAACGTAGCTAAACTACACTGCTAGAAAACAGAACCAAATTTCTGGTTTCATAATATGCACATATTTGACAATACGTACAGTAATGCCTGGATGTTACTGCCATACAAAGATCCAGTTTGCTTCAGAAGCTAGGTTGTACATTTGCCAGAACAAGGCCATTTCTTTTGAGTGTATTCATGGCACTGGTGAGGACAAAACGTTATCAGTGAAGGTGACTGTTCCCACGTGGTAACAGTGATGGATACAGCAAGGAAAACAGAGGGGAGATTTGGAGGCCTTTATCGCAGGTCCCAGGTCTGGACACTACTTTCCAGACAAGGGCAAGCTGGAAAGATTTTGGGTAGGGTATAAATGAGCATGTTACTTCAGGCTTGCACATATTCTAAACTCGGGAAAATCTGAGCTAGCAGTAAGCATAGAAGGGTTGGCATGTATATAAGGACACGAAGGCCTGAGCTAGAATGACCGTGCAACCAAAGGAAACGTGGGATAAACCTCAAAATCTAGAAACTGACATTCAAGAGTGCTGGAAGGATCCAAGAGTCTCAGGACTTGGAGAAAACTTGATGCAGGAAGAAAACTCTTACAGGCTAAATGGGTTAGGAAGGCAGTGAGACAATTAATAGTTCCTTAGGTTAAACATCAACACAGGATCCATACAAGTGCAAGACTCTGCTAGCGTGTGTCCATTGTCTGTGCTATTCAATGTTCTATAGTTAAGGCACTACAGCATAATAGAAAAAAAAAAAAACATTATTTAAAATACTAAACATCGGGCTGGAGAGATGGCTTGGCGGTTAAGCGCTTGCCTGTGAAGCCTGAGGACGCCGGTTCAAGTCTCTATTCCCCATAACCCACATTAGCCAGATACACAAGGGGGCACACGTGTCTGGAGTTCATTTGCAGTGGCTGGAAAGCTCTGGCGTGCCCATTCTCTCTCCCTCTCTCTCTCTCTCTCTCTCTTTCTCTCTCTCTCTCTCTCTCCATTGCTCTCAAATAAATAAACAAAAATTTAAAAAAAAAATACTAAACATCACCAAAATTTAAACATTTCCATTTGTAAGCCACAGTTCAGAAAAATGACTAATCCAGACTACAGAAAGAACATTCCAATCTCATCAAAAATAATAATAATAATAATAATAATAATAATAAGACCTATAGTTCACAATTGTAAAATGGAATCGAGTAAACATTTAGACATGAAGTATATATGGCTAGCAAATAAACAGGAAATATTAGTCACACCAATAAATATAAATTAAGACTATAATGCAATACCATAGTACAGTAATTAAAATAAAAAAAATTCTGAAAGCCAAGTACTGGGAAAGCTATGAAGCAACTTTCTCTAGTGCAGTGCCGGTGAGGATGCAAAGTAGCAGTCATACACAAACCAGTTTGGCAGTTTCCTGTGAAATTAAATATGCACTTACCATCTGTCCCATCAATTCTATTCTTAGATATCTATTGGCACAAAGGGAACACATTCAAACATTTTCACTTAATGCTTGTAAGTGTTCTATTCATAGTTAGCAACAACTGAAAACAATCTCCTACATGTAAATGTTCGTTACGAGGTACTTGGTAAACAAACTGTGGCATTTCACTGCAATGGGATAATACTCGATGTATCCATTACCTTTTCATTGCTTGGATAAAATACTTGACAAAAAAAAATCCATTTAAAGAAAGAATTTCTTTCAGTTTGCAGGTTCATGTTACAGTCCATCAAGGACATGAAGGCATGGCCACGTTCAGTCCACAGTGAGGAAGCAGACAGCCAGGAACGCTGCTCAGCCAGGTTTCTTTTTTACGGCCCAGGACCCCAGGCCATGAAATGGAGCTGCCCACAGTTAAGGTGCATCTTCCAGCATTGGTTAACCTCATCTAGATGATCCCTCACTGACATGCACGGAGGCTACCGTAATCCACATAATACCTTCACAGGAAATTCTAAGCCTTGTCAAGTTGACAATCAACATATACTATCATACTCACTGATGAATGACTGAAACACACAACTTCTAGGAATCTCAAAGGCAATACTCAGAGAAGACTAGAATGGTTACATATAGTATGATTCCATTTATGTGATAGCCTCACAATGACAAACTATAGTGTACAAGACAGTTCAAAGAATTCCATTAGTTAAGAGGTGGGGGAGGCTGTATCTATAAAGAGAATCTGGGAGATTTTGTTTTTGTTTTGTTTTGTTTTTGTTTTTCGAGGCAGGGTCTCACTCTAGCGCTGGCTGACCTGGAATTCACTATTTGTCTCAGGGTGGCCTCGAACTCACAGTGATCCTCCTACCTCTGCCTCCCGAGTGCTGGGATTAAAGGTGTGTGCCACCATGCCTGGCTCAATCTGAGAGATTTTTTTGAAGGATCAGGGAACAATTCATTCTGATTATAGTGTTGGTGATATAAATGTGCTTATTAAAATTCATAGAACTTCTCAATATTTCCATTAAAAAGTCATCTTTGATGTATTTAAATATCTGCATGTGGGGCTGGAGAGATGCCTTGATCCCACTTCGACTGGACACATAAAAGTAAGGCAAGTGCAAGGCCACACATGCCCACTAGGTGGTAAAAGCGTCTCGAGTTCAATTTCAGTGGCTCAGGCCCTGGCACCACCAATTCTCTGTGTCCCTCTCTTTCTTTAATTTTTTTTATCTGCATATGTATGTGTGTATGTATGTGATGTGAGGAGGTGTACTTTGCATGTGAGTGCATGCATTTGGAGACCAGAACATGATTTCCAGTTCTCTCTACCTCTTTGAAGTAGGTTTTCTCGTGGGCCTGGAGCTCACCAATTACGCTAGCCGGGTAGCCAAGAGATCTGACTGTGTCTACAGCCCTAGCTCTGGAATCACAGGCATATACTACCATACCCAGTATTTACAAGTGCACTAGGGATGGGACTCAGGTCCTCCAGCTTGTAAGAAAGGCACTCTACTAAGATATGTTAACTTTTTAAAATACAAATTTGTGAGCAACTTTTAAAGCAAGGATGATGTTTCTTTTTTAATGTGAATTTGAGTTAGAGAGACAGAGTGTGTGTGTGTGTGTGTGTGTGTGTGTGTGTCTGTGTGTCTGTGTGTGTCTGTGTGTGTGTGTGCATGCGAAGACCAGAGGACAACCTTGGGTGTCTTTCTCACTAACACTATCCACTTTGGCTTCCATTTGTTTCTTGAGACAAGATCTCTCACTGGCCTGTAGCTCGTCAATTAAGCCCTTTGACTAGTGGCTGGTGTGCTTATTACACCTGGCATTTTGACATGGATTCTAGCATGAAAGTTCTATCCTTATACTAGTGGTGCAAGCACTTTACTGAATGAGCTATCACAGAGCCCCAATAGCAGGATTATTTTACAAGTTTAATTTCATAATAGGTTGAGTATTATTCTTCTAACAGTATGTCAATATTCAAAAATAATAGGTCAGATATTTACCATTAAACCTTCAGGATTCATCTGAAAAAGACATAAAAACCAAGAAACCGAGAGGAAAAAAAAACTGTTTATCCTTCAAAGTTGAAATTATACTAGGTGGCACAAAATATTTAGTGTAAACCTGGTTATGAAATCTAATTACAAATGTACATGGGCTCTTCCAGAGATGCTGAACACCTAGCTGGAGACATATATATATGTATACACACACACACACACACACACACACACATATGTGTATATATATATATATATATATATATATATATATATATATATATAGAGAGAGAGAGAGAGAGAGAGAGAGAGAGAGAGAATATGAATCCAGGATAAGTTTTGCTTCTGCTTTTAAGATAGTGTATAATTGGTTTTGATAATCTAAATGGCTGATGTTTCTAGATGAACAAAAACAATATTCAATCATAAGTAAATGAATGATAGCCAGTTTTCTGTAGACTTCCTAGGGAATTGTTTTGTTTTGTTTTTAATCTGAAGGATTTTTTATTGGATTGTTGTGTGTGAGTATATGAGTATGTATACGTATGTTTGTATATGCATGTGGGTGCATAATGTGTAGGTATAAATCAGAGGATCACCTCGAGGTTTCATCTCCTTTCAACTGTTTTGAGTTTCCTTCTTGTGCTGCTGTGTAAGCTAGACAAACTGGCCTAGGGGCTGCAGGTTTCCTCTAGCTCTGCCTCCTGTTGCCACAGGCATGGTAGGATAGCAGACATGTGGGACACTTTGTCCCTGCTTTATGTGAGGGCTGGAGGGACGTGAACTTGGCTTGACAGGCCTGCAAGTAAGGCACCTAACCTCTAAGCATTCTTCCCAAGCTCTGAAGGATTTTTTTGTTGTTTCCCTTTGCATTTAAACTAAATCAACTGCTAGAATTTAAGGGGAAAAAAATTAACAAAATAAATTAGCACTGTTTAACTAAGGTAACTTTGTCAAAAAGTTGGTCTAAATGGTCAATCCACTTTCATGTCATAGCATTACTGAAGTAAGAAAAGAACAAATGATATGGAAATTCACAGACCCTGCATTTGAAGGAGATATTATTGCCTTAGGTTTAATGATTAAACCTCTTTGGGTATCAGCTTAAGCGCTTCATTTTACAAATGTTTCAATTCAATAAGTAGAACTATGTATGAGATACACTTGTGTGTGCTTCTGGGTGTGCGCGTGGCTGGGTGCATGAGCACCTCAGCTGGTGATGCCCCGCACCAGGTCTGAGTCGAGCCAGTGATATATCTGTGTAATAAGGAACTGCCGCAGTTCTGGCAGTCTGCTGGAGACACACTCTTCGGTACGGGTTTCTCCCTCCTGCCGCTGTTGTGCTCTAGTCTACTCAGTCGCTCCGTGGCCTGCATTCCGGGTTGTCCTCCTTCGCATCAGCAAGGCAAGAAATTACTGAGATGTCCCTTAGACCTGCGTGTTCTCTGAGTAATAAAGATAGCCTTCAACAGCGCACAGCGAGATTACTCTTCCCAAATGCTTCCACGTGGGGTTTCTTCTATTCTTTAGGCTCATCTACCCTATGTGCTTCATAATTCAAACTGGCCTCCTAAACCATAATCCCGTTTAAGGAAGTTACCGTTTGCGTTGTGCAAGATGAAACAGTATGACACAAATGAAAATCTATTGATACCCTTAAAATGAGGTTTTAAGCAAGTAAAAAGGCTACCAAAGAAACATGCTTTTATTAACTTGTATTTTATTTATTGATTTGAGACAGAGAATGAAGCAGATAGAGAGAGAGAATGGACGTGCCAGGGCTTCTAGCCCTGCAAATGAACTCTAGACACATGCACCACCTCCTTGTACATATGGCTTATGTGGGTCCTGGGGAATCAAATCTGGGTCCTTTGGCTTTGCAGGCAAGTGCCTTAACCACTAAGCAATTTCTCCAGCCCATGTTTGTTCTTTATTTTCAATGTGTTATGTATTTTTTTCATTGTTTTCAACAATAGACAAAAATTGCATTTAAAATATTTTGATATTTATTTGAATGGATTCTACTGTTAGTCCTACAGAGTGGTTTTAATAATATTTGAGAGATAAAGTAAATTCTTGCAGATTAATCTTGGCTTGTGACTTAAAAATGCAAATGTTGCTAGTAATAATGATAATTGACTTGCCAGAAGATGACATTTGCTTTGAGAATATTAAAGTTCTCTAAGCAAATATGGGCATAAACATTCAAAATTAAACTTTGACATAATTAATTGGATTCATCATAAATGAATAAACGTCCAAATATAAAAATCATTAAATGCTAGAAGAAAAACACTAGCATAATCACATTAGTTTGTGCTGCCCCAAAATAAATACTGACTGAAAGAAACTTGAAGGAGTTAGTATGGGGAGACTTATATCCAATTCTAGCCGGAGTCAGATGCAGCTACAAGGTTTGAATCTAGGATTTTGTCCTTACAAACTAAACTGTTGGGAACATTAAGTCTGCTGAGTTTCTTGATCAATAAAATGGGAACAACTTTAAGCACATCACCAAGTCTCTATACTAAATCATCAAATGAAACATGAGAGTAGTTGAGAGCCTCTTTAAATTACAATGTTCTAATATCTAAATTGTGTGTGATGTTTGACAATTTTAATATTCTTTTCACATTTTTTCAATGTTAAAATGTATTTGTGAAACTATAAACTCCAAAATGAACTGTCAAGTTATAGTCTTAAACGTGACTAATGAAGAGAGGCACATTTTTTGTTTTGTTTGTTAGTTTTGTCTTCATTTTACTTTCACGATTTTCTATAATAATGATCTTTAAAGTTAAAAATTAAAATTGGATCTCTCCAATTTTGATATCTTTGATATCTGAGAACTATTTAGTCACCAAAGGATCTCAATTATTAAAAAGTAAATTTTTATATATTTACCTTACTTTTTAATGTTTTATTTACTCATTTGCAAGGAGAGAGAATGAGAATGGGTACACTACGGCCTCTAACTGCTGCAAACAAACTCCAGATGCATGCGCCATTTTACATATGGTTTCTGTAGGTACTGGGGAATTGAAGCCAGGTCATTAGGCATTGCAGTCAAGCACCCTAATGACAGGGCAATCTCTCCAATCCTACTTTTTTTTTTTTTTTTGAGGTAGGGTCTTACTCTAGCTCAGGGTGACCTAGAACTTACTCTGCAGTCCCAACCTTGGCTCGAATTTACAGCGAGCCTCCTACCTCTGCCTCCCGAGGGTTGGGATTAAAGAAGTGTGCCACCACACCTGGCCTAGAATACATTTTGAGTGGATATTATCTATGGTAAATATTAAGAAAAAATAACTTGATTACACATATTTAAAAATAAGTAAGATATGATTGAAATCAGTTACTTGGTCCAAAAATTCAAATCATTAGCCTGAACATGTGGTAATGCAATGCCAAGATATGAACCCTGGAGAGAGCCTGTACTGCCTCACCATCCCTCTGCGACTTGGCGCTGTGAAAGGCAATTCTCCCCAGGGATGGGCTGCCACTTAAGAGCTGCTAACTTTTGGTAACTGATCAATGACCAGTGTGTAACAGCTCTTAGGAAACAGGGAATGGATGTGGTTCTATATGAGGTTCTGGATCCAATCCCCAGAAGTACACTAGTAAAAAGAAAACATTGCAGGAAACAACCAAGTAATGTTAGAAAGATGTTATCTGCCTGTTGCCTACTTGGAGACATCTAAGAATCCTACTGGAATATGCCGCAGTATAGCACGATCGTGTAACCCCTTTAAGATATATCAAACTTTTTTACTAGACACTAAGTATTTTCCAAAAGCAGCAAACTTGGTTCTTTGAGACAACTGTTTTTGTGTGTTATGACATATTTTTGTTACAAAATTGATGCAGTGCATTTCATCTCCAACCTTACTAAAAGATAAATGTCATTGCTACTATAATAGCTATACTCCATCTGTTTAAAATAACCAATTGAATGATAGGCAGCTTTCCCTAAATAGTCTATCACAACTCACAGGAAGATAATTATCTTATGAATATTTTTCAAAGCACACAAGGTCTGTTTGCTTTGTAACTCCCTCTTACTCTACTTTTTGTTGCTAGGACCAAGATTAATCATAACTTATGTTCCTTAGAGTATGAAAATACTACTCTTCTTTCATATAAATTCCAACATCCTTTAGTAACTTGAAATGATTATCTTATATAAATCTCTCCCATTTGGCCTTCCACACCATCATATCATCTCCTTTAGCAGACCAGCTAATTCTGATTTTATCTCTGCAACTACACAATGAACTCCTTAAAAGCAAATGTTGTGCTTAGAAATTATCATTTTTCTTTGCTATATTCCAAATGCTGCCCTCTTACAATATTAATTCTTATCACTTTTCATAGTTGACCCTTTCCATTTCTCATCAAACAAAATAAATGCACACAATGGCAGGAACTATGTTGTCTACTCTTTGTCATGTGCTCCTAATCAAATGCATATTGCATTGTTAAATGTGGTTGGCCACTTGAATGATAACTACCTTATGAAATAAATATGTGAGAACAAAAGAAAGTGTGTTCATTTTGATTGCTTCTATAGCACCTTTGGGCCTATCATAAAATATTGGCTAACATATGCATATTGTTTATCTACCTCATATGAATTAATTAATTTGTGTATATATGTGTGTGTGTGTGTGTGTGTGTGTGTGCGCACACGCGCGCGCGCATGTCATAGTCTCTTGTCATTGCAAAATGAATGCTAGACACATGTCACTTTTGGCATCTGGCTTTACACTGGATACTGGGAAATCAAACCAGGGCCAATAGGCTTTGTAAGCAAGTGTCTTCTCCCCAGCCCCCAGCCTTCAGTAAATATTTTTTCATGAAGATTTACAGCTTTCCTCCTAGATGCACATCCACCCTTACGAAACTTCTGAGAGCAAATATTTAAATCCTTCCAGAGCAAAATAGATATCCCGGCTCCATCTTTATCTCAAAAAACTTACCATTGTGTCTTCATAACTGTACTTGTTTGCTAGGTAAGATGCTTTATTACGAGATATTACAATATTAACCCTGAAAAGATGTCAACTCATATAGATGATGATGATGATCATAGACAGATAGATACATACATACATATATAGTTATTTGAGATAGGAATTAATATTTTTCATGATTGAACTATTTTGTGTGATGCAATATATTTATAGTTCATTTAAATGGAATGGTACTTGGTACTTGTGTGACTATAAATATAACATTTATATTTTTGAGTGAATTTCCCATATATAGTACACTCATATATTAAAATAATATAAACTATTACTTATAATTATGTTGCCAAATAATTTCTTATATAGAATTACACCACATATAAATTATCTAACATAAATTTAATTGCTTACACATATAAACAGAAGAACAATTTAGGCAGAAAACACAAAAGAGTGCTTCAGTGTGCAAGGCACTTTGCTAAATTCATGATGGGTTACAAAAAATAATTGAGACATTTTTATCATGCAGTGTTTGATGTGACAGTGTTTTGTACAACTTGGATTTTGATAGTTGTGCTTAAATCAGCACAGAAAGTTTGTTGATTGATGTTAACTTTATCATTGAATAATTTCTCACCACACCAATTTAACTAAATATTTCATATTACAGCTAATTCTGTTCAATTAGCTAGGTGTTCTTAGTTCAAGAGACAAAATCAGGGCTGGAGAGATGGCTTAGCGGTTAAGCGCTTGCCTGTGAAGCCTAAAGACCCCAGTTCAAGGCTTGATTCCCCAGGTCCCATGTTAGCCAGATGCACAAGGGGGCGCATGCATGGAGTTCGTTTGCAGTGGCTGGAGGCCCTGGTGTGCCCATTCTCTCTCTTTCTGCCCCTTTCTCTCTCTCTCTCTCTCTCTGTCGCTCTCAAGTAAATAAATAAAAATGAACAAAAAAGAGACAAAATCATCATAAAGCTGACTTTATAGGAATTATAATAATTTCCTTCATATTTGATGATGCCTTCAAGAATTTTTTGTAGAAATATAGCTTTTTTCTTTATTTGGGCTCACAAGATTCATCAAATATATTTCCTATAGAAGTCTGTGAACTATATGTGAGCAGTTATCTCAATGCATATATTATCCCTCAATGCTGATTTCTGGTGAAAATTTTACTTTTGCACATGCATCTCTCTGTATATGTATAGAGTAATGTGTATAGTATGTCAAAGATGTTGAAAACATAAATTTTGAAAAATTATATTATTTATACTAGTAATAGCAAGTATATTTAAAACAAATATTTAAAAATTTTTAATAAAACTAAGTTTGCATGAGCCCAAATAAAGAGAATTAATTTTCACAAATTTAGGTGGTTCTAGAGTTCTTGTCATCCATGAAAATACAGTATTTGTTAAAGAAGAACTAACAATTGAGTTTTTATACTTGCATAGAAATCCATTTCAAAAATATAGTTAGAAATATCTTAATGTGAATTCATGGTAATCAACAATAAGTTGATCATTAATTTAGTATGCAATTAGGTCTTGCAACATTCTGCACTGTTGGCCTCTGAAAATACTGCCCATGTAAAACACAGCCAAGAATGCACTACTCTGATTAATTCTCGAGTAGCAGTGAGTAAATGCTGATCAGAGTTGGTCAAATTTTGTACAAATATTTCATTGTCTCCTACAAGTTACATAGCGCAATATAAATGTTGAAATCATCTTTAGCACAATTTTTTTTCAGAAACCGTTATGCCAATGTAAAACAGGCATGTAAGTCATGGAAACTGTTCCCTTTCTCATAAAAAACTAACAAGCTTTTATATTTAAGTAATGGGAGAAGTTTAAAAAAACAGATCTATTTCAAAAGAATATCTTTGGCATATAAGAAATCAATAAGCAATATAGAAATTGTCATTGTTAATTATCCTTGATATGGCTTAGAATTGTAGTGCCTAGTACCTAGTGAAACTGTTACAGGTTGAATGGTGTCTCCTTTCAAATGTGTCTGGTAGCCCTCATCCTCAGAAAATGATGTGGAAACAGGAACTTTATTGAGGTTAAAATGAGATCCTTGGGGTGGCCTCTAATTCAATAGGACTGGTATCCTCTAAAATGGTAAAAATGTATCACTGATGAGAGCAAACATCCACAAATGCCAAGAGCTGTAGAAGACAAAGAATGATTGCCCACAGAGCTATGAGAGAGAGAGAACGACCTTGCCAACATCTTGATTTCAGACCTGAAATTTTAGTTCAGCATGCAGACCTGTGAAACAATATCCATTGCTTTATGCCATCTAGTCTTTGGTCCTCTGCCACTGCAGACCTAGAGGACAATGTGCGGACCTGAGATGACATGTGAGCCTGTTAACCCAAGAGCTGAGGCTGAAGAAAGTTAAGGAACTTGCTGCCCGGAACCCCACAGTGAACCCAGAACTCACTCCAAAGACTTGTTTTTGTTGTTGTTTGTCAGTTTCTTTGTTTCCTACCTTGGTTTGAGGCTGTTTCTTTTCCCTTTAGAAAATAACAGTCTGAAAGTTCACAATTCTGCAAGGCTCATCAAAAGGTAATGGAGAAATTCTGTCTAAATTGAAAGTAGTGATTTGTTGTTTGCATTTTTTTCTGTGAAGCCATGCTCCAATTTCTGAAGCTATTTTCTTCAAATTTCAAGATAAATTTTGATACCTCTTATTAATTCATTTAGTATTTCAGTTTAATCAATGATCCGTTTGTTATTACATATAAGATGATTTGACACTTCAGTTTCTTAAAATTGTAGAACACAATAAAGAAGAACAAGAACAGTGGCTCACACCTAGAATCCTAGCATTCAGGAGGCTGAGATAGGGTGACAGCCTCGGGCTTAGCACCAGCTGGGACTACAGGGAAGACTTCACTAGCATGAGACCCTGCATGAAAAACTAAATTAATAAAAAAGATTGCCTGGAGCCGGGTGTGGTGGCGCACGCCTTTAATCCCAGCACTTGGGAGGCAGAGGTAGGAGGATTGCCGTGAGTTTGAGGCCACCCTGAGACTACATAGTGAATTCCAGGTCAGCCTGGGCTAGAGTGAGACCCTACCTCGAAAAACTCGAAAAACCGAAAAACCAAAAAAAAAAAAAAAAAAAAAAAAAAAAAAAAAAAAAGATTGCCTGGGCATGGCACACACCTTTAATCCCAGCACTCGGGAGGCAGAGGTAGGTGGATCACTGTGAGTTCGAGGCCACCCTGAGACTCCATAGTGAATTCCAGGTCAGCCTGGGCTAGAGTGAGACCCTACCTCGAAAAACCAAAAAGAAGAAGAAAAAGGGAGGGGGAGAAGAGGAGAAGGAGAAGAAAGAAAAAAGGAGCAAGGAGAAGAGAGGAAGACAAAGAAAAAGTATCTTGCATAGATAGGTATTTATTTATTTTTATTTTCTTTGCAAGCAGTGGGGGTGGGGAACAGGCACACCAGGGGCTCTAGCCACGGCAAATGGGTTCTGGGGAATCAAACTCAGGTCATTAGGGTTTGCAGGGAAGCACCTTAACCACCGAAACATCTCTGCAGCCCAAAACATAGGTTTGTAAATTACATTTTATGTAGTTTCTGAATTGTAACTTCATGAAGTCCTTATCTAACACAGAACAACACTTTTTCACAGTACTTGCCATAACAATTACTTTAACAAATTTGTAAATGACATAACAGCAGAGAAGAATATGTATCTCTTTTTTGTGTCTCTAACAAATAACATCATGCCCAACAGCCAACTGATGCTCCTTATGGATGGGTGATAAATTCAGCTGACAAACAGATACATATTAAGAATACTGCAGTAAAAATGATATGGAAAAAAAAAAAAAACCTTTACCATTATTGAGAGACAGAGAGGAAGATGGTGACTGAAGAGCCTTGTACTAGGAGATGTGAATACTAAGGAGAGAAACAAAGCTGGGACAAGGAGCACTCACAGGCTGTTTCCATTTGCTGCCGTGTGGTAAGGACAAGCTACAGAACGGCAACTTGACATCTGACACTTGAGCAAGTCTTCAGGGACGCGTGTCTGAGAGGCACTCTAAGCTTTAAGTCATCTTTTCATTGTAAAGACCTGAGATAAAGCTGCCTCTGGGTTTCCCAGCCCGGCTGTAGTTCCTGTATCTCTTACCACAATAAAATTTATAATAGCTCCTCCTTTAATATTTATTCCAGATTAAACAATAAATTATGTATGACACTTATTTAGATTCTTATCCCTACATTAGTGGGACTAATGAAGGATGCAAGAATGAGTTAAGAAAAAGTGTATCTTCATCTCATATCTCATCATTTGTCCGTGTCAAACTGTTTAAACTCCCTGAACAGCAATTTTGCATCTATTCTGAAACTTTGAAACCAAGATTGATACTGGGACAATCTTTCAATATCCTTCGGTGAAAAACTCAAAGATATGATGAGCATCAACAATAATTTTCTCTCACTATGTAAGCTTTATTTAGTTTCCTCCTTGTCTTTCATTTCAGGGCTGAGACCAACATCTTTATAGAGGTCCAGATGGCGCAGAGTGATTTTGACAATGAAAAGGAGCTCATGCCGAGGGCCTTAAGGAAGAACAAATCATGGCCTGCCAGAAAGACCAATTTCAATTACAGCCTCACGATGCCCTTATCAGATGGCGAGATCACTGTGCTATGCCTCGTGCATTCTAGATAACCTGGCCTGGGTTAGTGGTTCTCCACTGAAAAAGAGTCACGTTGGCAATAAAACTGCTTCCTACATTAAATACACTGCATGCAACCCACAAATATGTACAGAAATTAATTAAAAATACCAAAAAAAAAAAAACCAACAAGCTGAGTATTCATCAAAATGACTGCATAGAAATTTCATGGTAATGATCAGAAAGAATGACTTAGAGAAGACTTTAGGGTTCTTGCTCAGAGAGGAAGCTGGCTCAGCCAATTTGTATCAGCATGTTGTCAGGAGACTGTGCCTCTAATATGGAACTTTCCCTCTTCTCTTCAGATTCAGGAAGAAATGCTAATTAGAAGTGAAGTAGCATTTTAGAGTCTGAATAAATTCAGCCCCGATGGACCACTATGCGCCAGCCCCTCTGCAAAGTGGAAAACAGTGATGTCCTACAGATCAGGCTAAGGTGTCAATGCATGTACCCTCATTTAGCCACTTTAGCACATCCAGGAAAATGACATTATGAATGAGCCATATTACCTAGAGGAAACCAACAGACTACATGTGCTCTTCCACACAACTTAATATGCAGCTAATGTACAACTTAAGCAGAGTCTTCCACACTAAGTGACAGGCAATTTATCTCCATATATCAGCATGTGTCATGAATATGACACAGTTATACTGTTGAAGGAATTTGAAATTTCCAGCCATAACTAGATTTTCCCATTTTCATTTATTAGCAAGCTACTTGTAGGAATCAAATTAATTACCACAGTCATGACTATGCCTCCATTTAATTAGTTTTGTTTAAGCTTTTCTTCTCTCCTACTGAACTCAAGCCATGCGAGGGGTCAGTGTCAAAAAGGGGTGAGGTTACGCATGTGCACGTGAGTGCACATTCTGTCATTGTTAAATCTTCTGTTTCTGTTATGTAAATTATCAGTGCTACTCATAGGACATTTACCTCAAATTAATATTTACTATTTAGAGTGATTGTTTCCTGGCAAGACAAATATCAACATTTTTGGAGGGGGTGAGGTTGAGTCTCACTCTGGTCCAGGCTGACCTGGAATTTACTATGTAGTCTCAGAGTGGCCTAGAACTCTCGGCAATCCTCTTACCTCTGCCTCCCAAGTGCTGGGATTAAAGGCATGTGCCACCACACCCAGCTCTAAATTTTTTTTTAATACTAAGCACCTTTGATTACATAGCTAGCAATTATAAAATGAATATACTATTTTATTATCTCTTTGGAAAAAATCTATCTTGTTAGTTACTTTTTATTACTAGAATGCACATATTTTTTGGGGGGGAGGGTGGTTTTGAGGTAGGGCTTCACTCTCGCCCAAGGTGACCTGGAGTTCGCTATGTAGTCTCAGGCTGGCCTTGAGCTCAAGGTGATCCTCTTACCTCTGCCTCCCAAGTGCTAGGATTAAAGGTGTGTGCAGCTTAGAATGCATATATTTGAAATTTAGTGAATGTAGTCAAGTTAGGTGAATAAATCCTCTGTAATTGCTATAAGAAACAAAGTCTCTTTATGTGTCAACATACTTAAGCCTAATTAGACAAAATTGGTTATATCACCCAACTAACAAAATTATAGCAAGTGGTTCTTTCGTTTTGATTATATAACTGCAAGTAACTATAGTTTCCAGGCCTTCTGACTAAAATCAAGGGTAACAAAAACTAGCTGCAGTCCATCCCTATTTTGGGAGCACAATCTTCTCTTGCAGAAGTCATTTGGGGCTATTGCCACATATCTTTCTAGACATTTCATCTGTGAGATGACAACTTACTTGTCACCAACAGAACTGTCCACCAATTAACCTTCTATTAAGTCATTATGCATCAATTGATCCTACTATAATTATCCCCTACAAATGGCTTTGCTGTCATTCTGCACAGTTTGATTTGGATTACAAATACATGTTAACATTTTTAAATCAGGAAATCAGAAAGGCACTGCTAGAACAACATTCTAATTGTTAATGGAAGGAGGAATGTTTCTGCAGCATTTTTAATTTATTGCTAAAGGGTATAGGAAGACAAAATGTATCACATGTTGTAAGTTCGGGGATTCTTTGGATTTGATTCCATAAATAAACTATTGACTACCACCAAGAATTTATGGGATCACATTCAAAATGACATAATGGAAAATTAATACTTGAAGTGTGGGTATTGACATTAGGAAGATCAGCATCAACATTTAAATTTTTTTTTCTGTTTTGCCTTGTAGAGAGAGAGAGAGAGACAGACAGACAGACAGACAGGGGGAGAATTGCCACGCCAGAGCCTCAGCCACTGAAATCGAACTCAAGATCTTTGCACCACCTAGTGGGCATATGTTACCTTACACTTGTCTCACCTTTGTGTGTCTGGCTTACATGGGATGTGGAGAGCAGAACATGGGTCCTCAAGCTTTGCAGGCAAACACCTTAACTGCTATGCCATCTCTCCAGCCCCAACATCTAAATTTTAATTTCTCTAGTCCTGGACACTGTCTTGATGAATTTTACAGTCTGGTAAATTTGTCTATGAGTAATTGTTAACTACTAATTAGAAAGATAATTTATGAAAATGGTGCCGAAAGTGGTTAATCCCCGGATAATTAAGACGTAACTCGATAAAATTTCATCAAAATGTCCATCAGCATTATTGTCTTGATAGAAAAATGTCCCCACAGACTCATCTAAAGCCTTGGTCCCCAGTTAGTGGTGCTATGGAAAAGTGACTGCATAATATCCTAGCCAATGGGTTAACTCACTGTCAAACTCATGACTGAATGAGCTATTAGGGAAGAAACAGGTCACTGAAGACCTGCCTGTGATGAGTTCTTTTGCCAAGATCCTTCGTCTCCCAGTTTCTCCGCCATGTTTTCCTCTCCCACAATCTCACTCTCTGTTTTCTGGCTACTGTGAGGAGAGCAGCTTTGCTCTACTGAATGTTCTCTTCCTTGATGTTCTGCCACAGCACAAGCCTAAAGGAATGATGGACTTGAACCTCTGAGACAATGAGCAAAGTACATCTGACTTTCCTTAACTTGAATTAGAGATAATTCAAGATAATAATAATAAAAAATGGACTTTGCCATAGCAATGGTAAGCTGACTAGCCCGTTACGTCTGCTAGCAAAACAAGTCTTTTGGTAGGTATAACCACTCAGTTCTATTACAAGAACTTTGCAAAGATACTTGCCTTTATCTTTAACAATGAGGTTCCCAACAATTACAGGAGGTATAACAAAGGTGAAAACTGTATCTATAGCACTCGTCATCTTTAAGGAAAAAGAAACAAGGAAGAAACCAGGAACACAGAAGAGCACATTAGTCAGTGGAGATTTAACTTATGTGCTGAGGTCTACGGGCGAGACCAGGAATCCAAATTTCATTCAAGCTCTGTCTCCCTGAAAGCGATTTCACCATGATTCCTTTGCCATAGGCCACTAACTCCACCAATTAAATTGCATTTTTCTTAATAAAGTCACACCAAAAATGCTGAAACGCCCACGCAAAGTTAATCCTCAGCATAATGTACAGTGTTTCTCAATCTATTAAATTTTTACTCCTGGTATTTAAGACCAGTTTTCCCAAGTGATAGAATAAAACTACTGGAGGGGCTGAAGAGATGGCTTAGCTGTTAAGTCACTTGCCTGTGAAGCCTAAGGACCTAGGTTTGATTCCCCAGTACCCACATAAGCCAGCTGTGCAAGGTGGGGCATGTGTTTGGAGTTCGTTTGCAGTGGTGGAGGCCTGGGCATGCCCATTTTCTATTTTCTTCTCTCTCTCTGTCTCAAATAAATGAATAAAATATTTTTTTTAAAAAAAGAAGAAAACAATGGGCTCACAGAAGCTAAGACAATGGAAGAGAAACTGCTGCAGTTTTAAGCTAAGTGTGGTAGGATTTGCTTCTTTCATAAAACTACTTTGCTATTTGCCTATATGAAAGCTCTTGTTTTCCTTTTATAAAATGTTCCACTAACCCCAAAATTCATTTCTTTGATGAGGGAGAGAATCCCTGCTGTGGTAATTCCTTGTGAGAACTGGCCCCGCCAGTCTCCTCTAAGTTTACTGCTTGTATAGTCATGACCCTTCTGCTTCACTGTACTCATTAGTGTAACTACTGTAAAACAATCACATTCAAGAAAATAACTCCCACCTACAGGAAACTCCCCCATGTCCCAGCTAGTCCCAGTCTTCAGAAGGACACATCAACGGATCATGCTCTAAAGCACTGAGTCTGTCCTTTCAAAATATTCTCAGTGTAGTTTCTTCAAATCCTCGAACATTACATCATACCCTTTCTCACCTTTCTTCACTCACATTCAAGGCCTCTTCTTTAAAAGACCTTTCTATACATACCAGAGGAAAATATAGACCTCTTGAGCATATTTGTATGTGCACTGTGTGCATGTATGTGTGCATCCGTGTTTGTACACGTGTGGGCACAAGTTTGTGGGGTGTATGTGCATGTGGAGGCAACTGGATGACATTTTTGTCTTAATTCTTCTCCAGTTTATTGTGGCAGAGCTTGTCAATGCAGTTAACCACCTTGGCTCAGGGATCCTCTGTCTCTGCCCCCTGCACCAGGAGGAACTGAGAAAAATGTAGCAAATTCACTGCAGTTCTTTTACTCATCCTCAACTATCCTTGAATGAAAACTATTACCTTTGATTGGGAAGAGAAAGAGATCTGTGTCCAGGGGATCATTTCAAGTATTACGTTTACCCTAGGGTACGAAGCCAAGAAACCATTACCTAGCAAATATGATATACAGAACACTTTCGAGCCACCGAGTATGACCCAGGCACGTAAAATGGGTCATCTTTCTTCATTTTCACATCAGTTGTATCTGGTCAATTGGAGAGTCATCAATTTCAGAAGAAAAAAATGGGCCCTATAGATTTACGGTCTTTCCAGGACTACCCAAGCTGAAATTTCTCCACCCCAGCCACCTTCTACTGGAACGTGTGGTTTGCTTCCTTCACAGCAGCCTTGACCATCTGGAATTTTCCTGTTTGGTTCATTACTTGCTTCTTAATCCCATATCCCTATCACATTCACTCTTTTCTTTTTTTATTTTGGGTTTTCGAGGTAGGGTTTCACTGTAGCTCAGGCTGACCTAGAATTTACTATATAATCTCAGGGTGGCCTCAAACTCATGGCAATCCTCCTACCTCTGCCTCCCAAGCGCTGGGATTAAAGGCGTGTGCCACCACGCCTGGCTATTATTTTTTTTTCTTTTCTCAATTTCTTCTTTTTATTACCAACTTCCATGATTATAAAAAAATATCCCATGATAACACCCTCCCGTGCCCCACTTTCCCCTTTGAAACTCCATTCTCCATCATATCCCCTCCCCCACTCAATCAGTCTCTCTTTTATTTTGATGTCATGATCTTTTCCTCCTATTATGATGGTCTTATGTAGGTAGTGTCAGGCACTGTAAGATCATGGCTATCCAGGCTATTTTGTGTCTGGGGGGGAGCATGTTGTAAGGAGTCCTACCCTTCATTTGGCTCTTACATTCTTTCCACCACCTCTTCTGCAATAGACCCTGAGCCTTGGAAGGTGCCTATCACATTCACTCTTGAAACCAAAGAACACTTTTCTCTCCATTGTTTTTGACTACAATGGCTCCTCAGGACCTGAAGGGTGCTTATCACACACTAAGGGCTGCAATAGCATGGCTCAAAGGGACAAAGGATGAAATATGCCTGAAAAAATTCTCCATGCAATTCTCATGCTTACCTCTCATACACCATGGGTATACTTAGTATAAATAACTTACTCTGATTACTGAAATGAAAAGAAACCCATTTTCTTTCTATGAAAAACAATGGACAGCTCACATGAAAGCTTGCTCTGACAAAAGGGACGGTTCTCTAGAAATGCGCAGCCCATGAGGCTGTTCAGTTATGATCAACTGTCAACAGGGAGTCACAGTATTACAGTACTGGTGACTGGCTTAGAGATCACTGTTTCACTGTTGTTTTTCACATTACAATATCTTTCAAAACATTAAACCATGAGGGACTGGCTGTGGGGATGAGATGTGAGAGCAAGAAATGTCTAATTTCCACTGAGGATGCCAGTAATTTCATATATGTCTTCAGATATGATAGTGACCTCTACATGCAAACACTGGGTCAGTTTTCACTTTACTTATCACTATTTTTGAGCATCAGTAAAACACAGTCTTACTGAATTCTCAGGAACTGAAGCTGTCAGATCTGTCTTGAGTTGGTATTCTCAAAATGTCAATCAGGTGGCTTGAAGACAAGGAATTCTCTTTACTCAAATCAATTTGTTCATTCAAATCCATCCACTGCACAAGCCTGTTTCTGCAAGCAAGTTTTTTTTTCTTGCTTGCTTTTAAGCTTTTAAGATGTGAATCCTGTGGTATATTTAGCTCATACAATTGTATTCATCTTAATATCTAGTAAGAAATTGCTGTGCCCTTCAAAAGACCCACATATATTTTCAGAAATGTGCTGAGGATAGACCTGACATCCTGAAAACCATTCTAAAAAAAATAGCATAGGACAAAAATAAAAAGATACAGAATAATTTCTAGGATTAGTCATGTCAGTAAATTCCCAAAGTGAGTCTTATGGTTGAAGCAATCAGTTAAAACAAAAATAATAATTCAAGACAAAAATATGATTTTATTTATGATTCCCTCAGTACAGGGGGTATATATAATTTTTTCCTCAAGACGTTCTGTAATACATACCTGGGGTACTGACTTTAAAAAAGAACATGTTAAGAGAAAAGCATGCCAATTTACTTAATAGAATATTTGAGTAATATGCAGATCTTAATCTGTAGCAGACAGCTTCAAGTTCGCTGAGATGAACTTCCAGACCAGGCAGTTATGGAGGAAGGGATTTATTGAAGCCTACAGATCCAGGGGAAGTTCCCTAATGGCTAAAGAAGCTGGTCTGCCTTTACAGGTCCAAGCAGAGAGAGAGAGCAGCACAATCCAAAAGCCAAAAAGCCACACAGCACACTTCAGGAACTCCTGCTAGGCACACTTTGCATATCTTTAGATTGAAATCTGACTACCACATCTTAAGACCTACCCAGTGACACTGCCTCCAGCCAGGTGGCTGCAGATGCAAACTACAAACAATAAAAAACTGGATATATTGGGGGCCATCTATTCAAACCACCACACATGCCAACTTACTTAATAGAATATTTGAGTAATATGCAGATCTTAATCAGAAAATAAAAACATAAAGAAACATGTGAGGCCATCTATTTGGGGCTGGATAGTCATAGATATGACTGGGTTAAAAAAAAAAATAATAAAAGCATCATTTACTCCAGGCATGGTGGCACACGCCTTTTATCCCAGCATTTGGGAGGCAGAGGCAGGAGGATCACTGTGAGTTTGAAGCCAACCTGAGACTCTATAGTGAATTCCAGGTCAGCCTGGGCTACAGTGCGACCCTACCTCGAAAAAACAAAACAAACAAACAAACAAAAAAAAGCATCATTTATCACCACAGTGAAATAACAGATGAAACAGTAATTAGAAAGGCCAGTGTGCACACTATTCTTTTGACCTTTGTGAGAGATACAGATGCTTCCACTGGGGTTTTATGACCTGCTTTGTGGGGAGATCAGAAGGCCCCCTCCTAGGTCTTTCTGCATCTGCCATTCTGCAAGTTCATTCAATTTAAAATGTGGGGTGAAGCATCCCATGACCCTCATCACCTTGCTTCAACAAAGGGGGAACCAGGAGGCTAGGGGAAATGCATCATGCACAAACAGGCCCAGTCAAGTAGATAAAAGAACTTAGACTGAAAGCCAGCTGCAACTCAAAAAAACAAGCTCCACCCTGCCGCTCCTCTGACTCTGGTCCTGTGTATCCTTGCTTTCCCTAGGGAAGTTATTCCCCAGACCTCAGAAACATCAGCGGCGCACACATGTCCTTAGCAGCAGCGAGGACTGTGCATGTGGAGGGACAGCTGGCTGCCCTGGCTCAGCAAGGCTGCTAGCTCTTCCCAACACAAGCTCAGGAGCAGGAGAAAGTCTGAAGAACAGCTGAAGAGCAGTGAGGGTTAAAACAAAGCCAGAAAGAGAAGCTCTTAGGTGTCCAGCTAGTATTCCAGAAAGAACTCATGGACTAGGATTGGGGACTGTGATTTGCTTCTATTAGCAGCTTGGACCTGAAGGTGATTGGAGGAAAAAGCCCAGTGAAACAAACCTAAGATTTGTCTTTGTGAGCAGCAAAAAGCCCATGCAGTCTGTCCTCCATTTTACATTTCTGGAAGGATGGGACCACAGTGGCCAGTGAGCACACTGGTAGCACTAAGCAGGTCAAAATAAATGGCACCCAGGGATTACTGGAGGGTTCTAAAGTTGACCTACAACAGCACAGCTTCCTCTCAACAACAGAGATGTTGTGGAGGTCCCCACATGCGTGTATTAAGTACTACCTTCCACCACTCACTGCTGTTCAGGGAAGAAATGTCTCCTTCCTTGCAGATATTTTTGAAGATTCTGCAAAGAGCAGTTCCAGTCATTTCTTTCATTTCCAGCATCTCCAAAATCCCACTGCCTGTGCATGTAGAAATGCATAATTAAGTTTAATTTAGCACGCAGTTAAGAAGAGCTCAACTCAAGTTTAAATGGACTTGCTCCGACTCAAGCCCTCTGACCTCCCTGCTCTTCAACCAGCCTTGCACTTCAAAACACTTGCAGTCCCAGTCTTTCTGTGTTCTTTTGATATATAAATCTCCTTCCAGACATTTGTTAGCTTTGTCACCCGGAAATCTCCTTCTCAAGGTCCTGAGCACCATTTCTTTGAATTTCAAGAAAGATATGCCACTCTCTCCTAATGTGAAAATATGACCAACACTTGTATAACCTTCATTTGCCACACATAGGTTCATCACACAGACCAACCTGCCCCCTGTCACCACAGTGATCAAACATTTTCTTAAGTTTTGGTTCAGGGAGTTGAGGTCAGTCTCCCTCACTGTTAAAGGTCATAAGCTGCATTTACAAATACCTTAACCCTGTCTTCCTTAACTGATTCACTTGTTTCTCTCTGGTATTCTGTCTTTATGCAAATTTTTATAGATCAAAATGTAAAATCCTTTACTAAATGTTATGATCTTTCCTAAAACTTGGTGAAAATATTCCATGCCTTCCTATGTTTCGACTTCCATCTTCCTCGATGCACACACACACACACACACACACACACACACACTCACACCTTTCATATGACATTCATGAATGTAAATTTCTTAAATATTTGCATTTCTCTTTCATAAAGTTTTTCATAGGCATCGAGTGGCTACGAAGCTAGGAGTAAATACCACCTTCCTAGGGGTGGGGAGCATATGATTTTCCTTCTATAGATCTCAGTAAACAATTTAGTGATGAGAAATTTATGAGAAGCCTACCCATTACAGCCATTTCTAGCCACAGTGGGCTCAGAATTCCTCTCCAAATTCTAGGCTGTCCATACTCTGCATACATGAAAAGCTCATTGCCTTTGTTAGACTAAAAATGCTCTTATAATCCAAGGACTATTTGACAAGATCCTTCATCCTCATGCTTAAAAGGCCATTCATTATTTGGTGAGCAAACTTGTTCACATTCTTAAAAAAAATCAATATCAAGGAATAAAATATTCTACTGTTTTTTTCACACATTTGTGTTGTGGAAATCATTGACAGAGGGCATCTAAAATGAAGCAGATCAAAATACTTAGAAAACAACAGATACTGTTTTATTTTTTATTTTATTTGTTTGACAGAGAAAGAGGCAGAGAGAGAGAGAGAGAGAGAGAGAGAGAGAGAATGGGCGCGCCAGGGCCTCCAGCCACTGCAAACGAACTCCAGAAGTGCGCCCCATTGTGCATCTGGCTAACATGGGTCGTAGGGAATCGAACCTGGGTTCTTTGCCTTTGCAGGCAAACACCTTAATTGCTAAGCCATCCCTCCAGCCCCAGATAGTGTTTTCTTGAAAGAAAGTAACTTTCCCAGGCAGTATATCTTACACTGAAAGTGAAGCCTTTGGAATCCGGTCGTCTGGGCAATTCTCTCCACGTTCCCTTTCAGAGAGCTGCTGCTATTTATGAGCAGCACGCATGGACAGTGATCTCCTTGAATAGAGCCACTTTTGCTCACTATTTGTCCACACCCTAGGCTTTAGAATTTGAAAGGGAATAAAAAGAATCATTCTAATGGATTAACATTATGAAACTCAGGCACAGTCAGAGAGGTAAATCTGGGGAGTGAGGGGCGGCAGGTCACCATGGAGATACAGGGCACCCTTTCTCCCCTGCCTCAGGACATAAAGGAGGCAAATATGGTTTCCTAAATGGTGGCAACAGAGACAAGGGGTAAGATGAGCTTCAACTGTAATATTCTAGTTGTTCCACTTCCAAAATAAAGAGTAAGATGACAGCAGGGCACGGTGCCACACACCGGTAATCCCAGCACTCGGGAGGCTGAGGCAGAAGAATGGCAATTTCAAGGTCAACTTGGGCCATTTATATAGACTCTGTTTCAAAAATCAATAACAAACCAGGCATGGTGGTCACACCTTTAATCCCAGCACTTGGGAGGCAGAGGTAGGAGGATCACTGTGAATTCACGGGCATCCTGAGACTACATAGTGAATTCCAGGTAGGTCTGGGCTAGAGTGAACCCTACCTTGAAAAACAAAAACAAAATCAGCAACAAAATAAAAAGGTAATCAGAGTATCTCAAGGATTCTCAAGAAAATTGATAACAACCATTAGGTAAGTAGGTTATACATACATACATTATGTGTTTTAAAATGTTGTTTATTAGTCTCTGTAATGACGTAATGTGTCTCACTACAGGAAATTTAATGGACATGCTAAGTGGTTGCATTTTTATCTCGAGACTCTTCAGTCTTCTTCTTACATCAGAGAAGACTTCTGACTCGAGATGACCAAAATGATTTTCAAAGAATCTGCAATTCAACCTGGATTATTAATTTATAATAGAGTGAAATGATTCCTAAGCAATAAGACATGACCTGAATGCAAACCAAACATGAAAGAGACAAACATACTAGCCTGCTTTCCCATGACTACCTCAGGCTTATGATTACCTCAGGATTCTTAGACAAACCTGTGCCCTCATACTTCACAATTATTGCTAACTATAACTTAAAATGTCTTCAATTACAAAGAAACATTATTATACCCCTAATTGTGACTACTTTTATTGGCATCAGTAGGTGAAAACATTTTAAAGGACTTAAAATTCTTCCCTAGCCACAGAAAACTGCTGGAGAAAGCTGTGCTGGAGATGGGCTGAAAGACACAGAATCCAGGTGGAAGGGCAGCTGGTGGCCAGAAGGCGAAGAAATGAGCCAAGTTCTTGGTGCCTCCGGGGTACAGGGAAGGAAAGTAAATGGAATGCTGGCCAGGAGACAGCAGGCCACACAGGATTTGACTGGGCAGAAGTCACTGGTCCCTCATATCGTAGCTTTATACTATTACTGCTGTAATGCTTCCTAATGATTCCTAGCATAGAATATACAAAGGAAATTTTCCCTTTCCCCCATCACATACCAAAGCCAAGAAGGAGGCAACTCTAATCAATATTGGAAATGATTTTTTTCCCTCTGAACAACTGATTTCGCAGAACCTGTGATATATCTTTCATTACATGTTATTTTGGTATTATACATTAGAGTACATAAAGCATAAGTTTATAATTAAAATATGTTTGCCTATTTCTCAGACCCTCAGGATTATTACCACTGAGGTGATTATAGAAACAAAATTAGATTGTGGCTCAAGATCTTTTATGACTTAATTATTTGAATTTGCTTTACTATTTAAGGAGACAACACAGTTATACTGGCCTTTCATACAATCCCAAAGTTGTTAAGAGAAAATCTTAAAGACTATCAAAATTAATTTCTCAATCATATATGCACCCTACCCTTCATTAATATCCTGTATACTTTCTTTTATTTTTTAAAAATGTTTTATTTTTATTTATATCTTAGAGAGAAAGAGAGAGGGAGAGAGAGAGAGAGAGCACACAAATGTGCATGCCAGGGCCTACAGCCGGTGCAAACAACTCCAGAAGCATGAGCCACCTTGTGCATCTGGCTTATGAGGGTCCTGGGGAAACAAACCTGGGTAGTTTAGCTTTGCAGGCTAGTGCCTTAACCACTAAGCCATCTCTCCAGCCTGACACTTTCTTTAAATGAAATTCTTTTTTATCTTTTTACAGCATTAGAATAGAATGTTAAATCACTAATTTTAAAAAAAGCAGCCTTTGGCACAAATACAAAGCATTCATTTAAGAAAATGTACATCTGAGAATCACCTAGAATCAACTGACATACACACGTTAGCAAATGTTGTTTGAGCTAAAATATTGACCTTTCCTCTCGCTCTTCAGTAAACAGATCAGAGAAAGGTTTTGTGCAGTCCTGCTGGCAGGGAGGTGTCTGTTTATCCTAAACTCTTCTCCCAGAAATGGCATCCCATGAGACTGATTTCATTTGCTCTTGCAGAATCCGCCTGACTCACTGTGAGTGTTTCTTGCTGACAACTATCTATCTATACCCAGGAAGATGCTGTGCCAATCCAAGGATGGTTCTTTTCAGGATAGGTACTTTATAATGATGTTATCCATGAGTGTCTGAGGACTGTCTGTGTATGTTGACTGTTTGCACAAAAGGAGTTGTTAGACATTCTATATGCTTACATTTCCTCCTCTTACTGAACAAATCAATTTCACAGTAGGGCAGCACTGAGGATTTCATAACGGAAATCTGCATGAAAGCACCAAAATTTCATGCTACAGTGGCAGAGGGGAGGGGGGGTGAACCCTTCACATCCAGGTTCTCCAATGGATCACTCTATTATTTTTGAAGGGGAAAAGCTTTACATAATTTTCTTTATATTAGTGCCACACATTCCATTTAAATTGTATCTTACTTTGGAATTTACAAAATACAGTACAGTTTATAGGGAAGACACTATGTGAAACAACACACCAAATGACATTACTAGTAAAATATTTCTTATTAACTTCATGTGAGAAATGGGGCCTGAGCAAAATACAGCTAGAAGGCAAATTCTGCATTTATATGATTATGACTCTGGACTCATGAAAAAGATCTCTTTTCTACCTGTGATCAGCTCACATATATACTTTTTCCTATAACTAAACATATTGCTTATAGGATAAATAGCTCTAAGAGGTTCTCTACACACATTATCATAAATAAGCATAGGCCTTCTAGTCTGTATTTGTCTCTGTTATTTTCTTTAATATGTACAGCAATTCTAACCAGCTTTAAATAAAAATATTCTCATAATTGAAAGGAACAGTGTACAGGAACTTCTTGCCAACATAAAATGTTAATTTTTGTAAAATACACTTTATAGATTCTTCCTAATTTCTATGCTTATTCTGAGTGTAGCTTTTCCCAAAATAATGCTTTTAATTAAATTTTTCCATTGCATGTCCAGTTTTCTTACTTTAAATGATGACATTTGAATCTGAAGTGTCTTGTAAAAGTCTCATTGACAAAAGACAAGATTAAACTCACTTTTATTGTATGGAAATCATATGACCATCATAGCAGATATAGAAATAGATATTTTATACTTAGAAAACTGGGAGTTTGTTTGTATAGCTATGAAAATTGTTACTTCATTCAAATTTCAATATGGTCATTCATTACAAATATCTTCAAAAAGGAAATAAATTGGGGTTAGAGAAATTAGTCAGTAGTTACAGCGCTTGCCTGCAAAGCCTAACAACCTGGCTTCAATTCCTCACCCACATAAAACAAGATGCACCAGGAGACGCATGAATCTGGAGTTTGATTTTAGTGGTTGGAGGCCCTGGCGTGCCCATACTCTCTCTCTCTGTGTCTCTCTCTGTGCTTGCAAATAAATAAAGTATTTTTTAAAGGAATAAATAGATGGAACCAACAAAAAAAAAATGCTATATGCTATTTTCCAACAATTTTATTCCATACAGAATGTGACTTCTCTATGCTCCAGCATCTAAGCATATCCACAAGCTGTGTGTACAAAGTAAGAAAAAAAAACCCACCGGAAACACGCTATGAGCGACAGTGTATCCGTCAGCTTCGCCCTGCTACAGAGAGCAGATGAGAGAGAAAGTTCTGAATAGCAACAGCCTGACTTCCTGCTGCATTGTTTTAAATATTTCAAAGCATACTCTGAGTGAAAGAATAGACTGGTTATTTCCAAGATGCCTCTGTGAAAAGTTATTATAGTTTGAGGGAAATGAGATTTGGTGCTGTGGTGGAATAGCCAAAGGCCTTTTGCTTGTCTGGGTGTTTATTCAAGTCTCCCTTTGCCTCACTTGACAGACATTGCTCCTTAGTATCTTAAGAGGTTTCTGTAAAGCTCTGACACCTATAGATTTCTCCCACATGGGATTCTGCTCCGCAGCTCCTGCAGGTACACACACCTGGAAAATATAATACTGTTACAACTATAAATGTATGTTTATTAAGCTACCCAAGTGCTATGCATTGTGAGGAGAGGAGTAATGGTCAACGGGCCAGGAAAATTACTTTAACCAAGTACCAGAAAGCTACTTTTAAAAACAAAACATTATCAGGTCTTCTCTTCAGAGGTTTGCATTAAGGGCATCTGGGCAGTAGCATGGAAAAAGGGTGGGGACCGGAAACAAGTTTCAAACAATCTCTCCCTTTTTTTCCCCTTTGAACACTGATGGCTCAGTTCAAGTTCAAATAGCCTGTCACTAGAGCAGAGATGGATCAAGAGAAGATTCCAACTAGGTAACAATGCCAGGGAAGGACAGTAGTGGATTATGTGCTTTGTGCTGTTGTCACGTGCTTAGTTTGGGGTGTGACTGTGACCATCTTTTCTGTTGAAAATAGCCACTGATGAATTCTACATGGCCCACATAGAAATTTACTTTACTTCATTTATTTTTATTTTGTTATTGTGTGTGTGTGTGTGTGTGTGTGTGTGTGTGTATACGCATGAGAGAGAGTATCCATACACACATGTGTATGTGCACAAGTGTGTGTGGGTATGCATGCAAGCGTGCACACATGTAAAGGCCTGAGATCAACCTCAGGTGTCCTGCTCTTCACTTATTTTTAGAAACAGGGTCTTGTCTCGGCCTGAACCCAGAGCTTAACAGTTTGGCTAGACTAGCTAGCCCCTGGGAGTCCCTGATTGCTCCTCTGTAGTGCTGGGATTAGAGGAGCATGCCACCATGCCAGGGATTGAATAGGAGTTCAGGACATCTGCACTCAGGTCTTCACGTTGCATGCCAAGCACTTTACCAACAGAATCATCTCCCCAGCCCCCACATAAAATGTTTATGAAGGTTATGTACAGATATCTTAAAAACATATGTTAAAAGTTAAGATCTAGGATTTAGAAGTGTACTCACAGGCTAGCATTTTTTTTTTTTTCAGAAAAGACACATAGAGCCATTAATACCTCTGGAGAAAGCTGCGTCATTCCCTATGAGTCAACAATTCCTCAAGGTCTCTGTCAAGGACTCTTACCTGTAGAAAGCCAATGCTGATTACCTAGGCTTCAGTGACCTTTTCCCTTCTGAACCTAAACAATTCTCGCCTCCTGTGCCATTGTGAAACTATTGCTTAAAAAAGACAAAAGATGAGCCTGACAGCAGAATGGAATGAGGAGCAGAGCCTAGCAAACATGTTATTCGTTCCTCAGAGCCTGGATGATGAGGCTAACAACATCTGCCTAACGTGATGCGACGCGGTGCAAGCATCTTCCCCATTACCCTGTGCATGCGTTTCTCAGGGCTCTGGTCACACAGCTGGGTGTCACGACTTCACTGATGGTTGAGCGCTCTTTTTTTCCTATTCCTAAAATTACTAGGGGGAAGCTCAGCATGTTTCATCCAAATAGGATTTTTTTTTTTCCTGACTAGATTAAGACAAACTTCCTTTGTTGGCAAATCTCACCAGGCTGGTTGAATTAAGCTGTGCATAGACTTCCACAGCCATTGTTAATAATGACACAAATAAAACAAATCAATATTTCTAAAAAATCCGTTCTCAGGAAATTTCTATGAGGTTCTGATAAACAGAACATCAGCTACAAGAAGCAGCAGCCTTTTTCTCTCTGTTGCATGCCAGTGTTCCCAAAACATCTGTGTTTGCTCTCCAGCTTCCAAGGCTGCTGTCTGAATCAAACTCAAGCTCTATTAGAAAAAAAAATCTGAATTATGGAACCTCTACTTAAGTTACAAAACAGATTTTTCCAATAAAGTGCAAGATGCAATTTATATTACAGTATGAGTTTACTATCAACGTTTGGCTTTGAAATAAAGAAGTCCTGATCAGCATGCAGTATAAAAAGGATAACTTTTAAAAGAATAAAGAGCTAGCAGGGTGTGGTGGTGCATGCCTTTAATCCTAGAACTCAGGAGGCAAAGGCAGGAGGATCACCATGAGTTCAAGGCCACCCTGAGACTACACAGTGAATTCCAGGTCAGCCTGGGCCAGAGTAGACCCTACTTTGAAAAAAAACAAAACAAACAAAAAAATAAAATAAAGACTCCTTTGCTCAGGGAGAAGGGAAACACACTTCATTTGTAAACCATTTTATCATTTCAGAAATTCTGTGTAGACTACATAAGCTCAAAACACTAGAGATGTGAAAATTTCTTACTTTAAATTGGAAATCAAGATAATTAAAATTGGGTTTCAAAATCCAGTATCTACATTAAAGGCTCTCTAGATAAAACTGCCCTATGTTATCTAGAAGAGAACCTACCTTGCAGAGTCTGAGTGATAATGATTTGTTTGTGAGCCCAGAAAGTAGCAATTAAATGAGATTCACTTTTTCTGAGACGACAATATTGAGTGAAGGGCATTCTCGTTGATGAAAAGCGCCCTGGGATAAACTGCACAGATTCCTGCACAGCGTGGCTGGAATTCTCGCCTCCGCTAAGATTTTTTTTTTTTATTTGACAGCAACAGACAGAGAGAGAAAGAGGCAGATAGAGTGAGAGAGAATGGGCGCGCCAGGGCCTCCAGCCACTGCAAACGAACTCCAGATGCGTGCGACCCCTTGTGCATCTGGCTAATGTGGGTCCTGGGGAATCAAGCCTCGAACCGGGGTCCTTAGGCTTCACAGGCAAGCGCTTAACCACTAAGCCATCTCTCCAGGCCCTCCGCTAAGATTTAAAGCCAACGTCATTACTCCTTTGTGCTGAGGATGTTCCAGCCCTGTTCTGAGTCAGTATTTCAACATAATGCCTAGAAATATTTACAAAGTGAAGGGAAGAAAAATCTTCCTTCCTTCCTCCCTTGTTTTGTCTCTCTCTCTCTCTCCCTCTCTCCCTCCCTCCCTTCCTCCCTCCTTCCCTCCCTCCCTCCCTCCCTCCCTCCCTTCCTTCCTTTCCTCATCACTCTCTCTTCCTTCCATCCTTCATTCTTCATCTTCCTTCCTTCCTTTCTTCCTTTCTTCCCTCCTTCCTTCCTTCTCTCATCCCTCTCCCAACATTCATTCCTAACTCCTTTCTCTCTCATGTAATCCTCAAAGTAGGAGGCCTTACGAATGCGGGAAACAGTGTAAGGAAGATAGATTTGACAGAGAAGGGAAAGAGAATATTTTAACTGTCAACTTCCATTGTATGAAGCATCATTTTACTGATTTTACCCATATTGCTCATTTTACGTAAGGGCTATTGCTAGGGTCCATGAGGACTGAGTGCAAACACATAAGACAAACACAAGACAACACGATGATTCAGAGAAACATAAGGGGTACAAGAACAGAGATGTCACTGTAATTGGAAGGGATCAAAGAGAAATATTTACAGATTGGTTATAGCAACATGGCTGGTTTGTTTATTTTATTTATTTATTTGAGAGCAACAGACAGAGAAAGAGAGGGAGGGAGGGAGGGAAGGAGGAAGGGCGAGAGGAAAAATGAGAATGAGCGCACCAGGGCCTCCAGCCACTGCAAATGAACTCCAGTTGCATGCTCCACCTTGTGCATCTGGTTTACATGGGTCCTGGGGAATTGAGCCTCGAACTGGGGTCCTTAGGCTTCACAGGCAAGTGCTTAACCACTAAGTCATCTCTCCAGCCCAGCACCATGGTTTTTAAATGACAGATAAACAAGTCCACAGACCTGCCAGTGAGGTAGACAGACATTGAGCTCAGAGTCTATTGAGGATGGCCCTCAGTTCCATTTTCTCCCATAAAGAGAGCAAGATGGAGGGGTGAAAGCTTTGCGAGGGACAGTTACTTCCTGGTCAAAAGAACAGAATTTGAATTTTACTTTTGCCCCTGACTAGAGACATGATATTCTAAGTCACCCCAAACATAAGATTATGGCCCTCTTTTAAAAGTTAATTCATCTAAGCCTGTTGCTCTCCAGACCAAAAGGCCAAACCCCACTCATAGACTTGCTAAGGAGGTGGGAGGAGTACTTATCCCTATGGTGAGACAATGGACTGACACCAGCTGAAGGCCCGCCTTGGAGACACAGCTGCTTGCCCATCCTCACTTCTAAGCCTCCTGCTTTTCTGAGCTCTAACTCAAAATGCGTAACTTTCCCTTTCTAACTCTTCTTTGAGACTCTGGCCAAAATCCTACGCACGTTTCCCAGGCAGTTTGTGTGTTGTCACTTTTTCTCTGAAGATCCCTCCTTATCTTAGGCAGCTGCTAGCCATCCTCCGTGGAGCAATCTGCTCGCATTCTGGACACCAACTCAAAAGCCATGGCGTTTTCTCTTCCTGTCATGCATCTCCTTCCTCGGCTGCTGGGGAAATTTGCAGGCTGCCACCTTGTTGCTTTTCTCTCAAAGGCTAATAATATTGTACTCAAGTCTTATTCTGAGTCTGTTTTGAAATTCTTTTATTAATGAGACTAAGAATCCATAAAAGGAAGCCCAGAGCGTCCCTGTCACACCAGTCATGAGGCTGCAGGCTGCACGCCCAGCACCCCATTTCAAGTGAAGAATGTCAACACAAGTGGAAATTATTTCAAAAATTGTATTTCTGGTTGAGTGTACTTCCATGGCACTTACTTAGCCTGTGTGAGGTTCTTGGTGGTATTCCTAGTACTACAAAACAAAATATAACATGCATTTCCATTTCAGATACCTACAAGTTGCCTTCTCGTCGTGGAGAGAAAACACTCAGCCATAAGAGGTTAGTGGGAGGAAAGGGGCGATTTCGGCTTACAGTGTTGAGGGGACACTTCATTGTGGCGGCAAGAGCGAGCTTCTAGCACTGGCAACTGGGCTGGACTACAAAACCTCAAGGCCCAACTCCAGTGACACGCCACCTCCAGCAAGGAGCTTCCTCCCAAAGGCTCCACCAGACTGGGATTAAGTATGAGGTTTATTCACAAACACATGAGGCTACGGGGGACATTTATCTTTAAACAATCACATATATTTTTGGATACGTGTACATACCCTTTTAAAATGCTTTTTCTCCCTTAGCATCAGTGCTACTTGCATTTTTGTCCTTTTTGAAGCCCTTCTTCATGATATAATTTTTTTAAGAAAATGATGCAATAAGATCATGAATATATAACTCTCAATCAGTTGACAACTATTTAGTTGTTATCCACACGTGATCAGCATTATGCTACTTCTTGGTGATGAGGATTCAATATATTACATTTAAAGTTTACAGCATCAAGAAAAACAAAATCTAAGTGGGAGGTAAAACACCTTTCTAGATGTCTACTAACTTGATTTTTAAGCACCATATCCAAGTAATTACAACTTAGTATGTTTATTCTACTTATAGATATCAGAGGCAGAAATGATTTCAGCAAAGAGACATTGATTTAAGAGAAAAGAAAGAACAAAACAAAACGTGGCATGAAATGGGATCTAATAATGTCACATCTCATGTGTACTGATGTCTTGGGTCTAGACTAGTATTAATTTCTAATCTACTGCCAATTCTAACACTAGGTAAGTTAACTTACAGTCTCTGCCCCTTTTTTTCCTCTAGGTAAGGAAAGGAACAAAGAAAATGTTCGTGGTAATAAAAAGTTTCCATTTATTTACTGAGTACCTCCCATGTTAAATTTTTCAATTACTAATAACAATAATATTTTGTGGTAGATATGACTCAAGTCACATTAGAAATAAGAAAACCAAGGAGTAAAAACAGAGACATGCTTTATACTACACAGTAAGTGGAATTCACGATTTTCACTTTCTGTCTCCAAACTCATGTCCTTCTCCAAAGTACCAAATGTGATGCATGTCAGGAAGAAGATGGCTTCCTCAGTCTGCCCTGCATTTAAACACTCTTCACAGTTTCATAGAGCTGAGATATTGGTTTCAGGAATTTCAGCCATGCCTACCTTTTTAAAGGATTCAAAGGGCAATGAGCTAACTTTAAAGAGAGTGGTTTGGTTTTGCAGATGACCTTTCTGAAATGATTATCAAAATGTCTGAATGGCTAAGAGAAGTAATTACTCTACCACAACAATTTCAGGTCTGGTCTGCTTCCTAAATGGAGACCCAAATAAAGGTCTTTCAAGACACTTCTAAATACTCTAATTAGCTGATTGGGGTTGTGTGTCTTTTAAACTATTTTAAGTTTCAGAGACACTCTGCTTCAGAGTCAGAGAGACAAACCGTCATTATATGTTTGGCAGAGAAAAGGTACAGTTTCCCCTTTGTACACACTGCCTTCACTGTGGACCACAGCATGCCCCCTTCAGATTACACTCAAAATGATCTTACTTTTTGAGTCTAATCAGTTTGAATCTGATGCAATTTGACTGCTTTTGTTTGTTTGTTTTATTCTGACACACAGACTCCCCTTCCCTGGTACTACCATCATTACAATCAGGAGTCCCAAGTGAACATCACAGAACTGTGTGCTTATCAGGCTGCGTTTGTTAACTCATTTTATCTGGACAAACAATCCTTAGAAGTGGGTAAATAACACAGAAACCAAACTATATAGATAAGGACATTAAGTATTAGATAAATTGTCAAATATTACAGAATTTGAGAAAGTGCTAATTTTACTGCTGAACTAGCATCTTTAGCATTTTTTTTTTCTCTCCTTGTACCAGCTACCGCCTACCACTTGACCAAAGTAGTGTGTTTTGGGCCACCTTTTTTATTTTCTAATTATGATTGCACAGAATTAGGGCCTCTGCAAGCAAATCACCCCAAAACAAATTCAGTACTGTGGAATGTCAGCTACTATGAAAAGTTGGGAAGAATTCCCCATTGAAACTGAGGTTCATGGCTGAATTACAGATGATTTATATCTACATTTCATTCCCAGTTAATGTGAAATAAAATGTATATTTGGATACTTTTCCATTCTCAAGATAAAATGAACCTGAATAAATTATTATACTGTCAAGTGACAGCTTTTCTGAAGTTGAATTCATTAAGTATTATTATCTGATAAAGAAATAATTATCTTGAGATAAATGACCGCACAGTTGAGTTACAAATTCACAAGAAAACCAAGGGCAGCAGACCTTGACCAAGGTGAAGTGTTATGATATATGGGTCTCTTCCCTGCAGTGACTCTAGAGATGTTAAGATTCCAAACAAATCTGGTCTCAGCTCAGAAGATGGAATGCGTTACACATTACAATTTGCATATCTACATAGGACAAACACATGGATGCTGCTTCTCCATGGTGGGTGAAGAATAACACTGGTTGGCAATGGACTAATTGAATTTAAGGAAAAGACAAAGAGAATGCTGGGTCATTATTAGAACTCAGAGAGGGCTGGGGAAATGGCTTAGCGGTTAAGGTGTTTGCCTAGGAAGACTAAGGACTGCGGGTTTGATTCCCCAGGACCCACGTAAACCAGATGCACAATGGGGCACATGCGTCTGGAGTTCATTTGCAGTGGCTAGATGCCCTGGCGCACCCATTCTCTCTTTCCCTCTGCCTCTTTCTCTGTCTCTCTCTCTCTAATTAATTAATTAATTAAATATTTTAAAAAAGAACTGAGAGAATAAGGTCCATTCACATGACTGCAGAGAACACCAATCGGCTATATACACTGTCGGCACAGGGAGAGAAACAAAGCAAAACAAACTACTTTCTTTAAACTAGGAGAGGCAGGGGGTGCCAAAGTCCCAGGAATCAATTTTTTCCACATAACCACAATTAAGTGATCTTGTGGCAAAGGCCACTGCTGATTTCCCCAACAATCTGCTAAATTATTTGTTCCCATCATACTTCTTTCTTTTAAATCTGGAGCCCAGATTGGCCTCAAACTTGCTATGTAACTATATATGCATTGGTCCTCCTTCCTCCACCTCTCAAGTAGTGGGATCGCAGGCACGTACCGACCGTGCATGGTTTACGCTGTGCTGGAGACAGGGTCTCATAGGCATCAATCATGTAAGTACTAGTCTAATTGAGCTACATGCCCACACATTGTCCATTATCTTTAAGGATAACTCAAAGAAATTGTACAATCAATGTTAATTTTATCACTAAAATTTACTTTGCTTTCTTTCTGCATAAGGCCACCATGGGCATTATATTTCTTTAGGCATTTCACTCATGTTTGTACTTGATATATACCATTCCAAAATGATTCAAATCAAAATGTTACCAAAATATTTCTGCAAAAATCTGTTTCCTATCTCCATGTAAAGACAGAATAAATCTACCAGCATCCAGGACTCTAACTGAGCCCTATCCTTGGGAGTTCATGGGACTCAATTTAAACCACCTGCTTCCATAGCACATTGAAATCAATGGAGTATTTTTACTCTCTCACTGTCATTGTACAAATGTTCCTTCACTGAAGGGAAATGGCTGAGAGGGGACAGACGGAGAACTGTGAAGAAATTAAAGGGCCTTTAATAGATTAAAAACAAAAAGGCATTCTGCTCTCCAGGGTGCACATCTATTTAGCTACATTTGCTGAAAAGTATTCTCAAGCTTCCAAATTCAATCAACCAGAATGACTTTGAAAGAGACTTTTTTTCTAATCTACAGCAGAACTATGCCTTTATATGATTATTTAATGACAATTATCTATCACATAACCGTAACATAAAGCTTATATATAAGCATAACAGGGCATGGGGAATTTTCCAGTTAAATGTCTCCAGAGTATTTTGTAAAGCACTTTCACTACATTTTAAATCTAATTAAACACTCAAACAGAAATAAGAGCTATTATCCTTAAACAAGATCCATAAGAATGGATAAAATTAACAAAGAAATAATTATCTCAAATATACTTGACAGCAACTAATTTTCCAGGGGATATTTTTATTTCCTGTATCCAAAGAAAATATTTTCAAACTACGTAGTAAAGGGCATGTTTTAAAGAGAAATTATTCCACTGACTTTATCTGAATCTTGGAATATAATTAAATTATTTATTTGTTATTACTCTTAAAGCAATTTAATAGCATTTTCCTCAACTTAAATATAATTCACAATTACTTTCCAGGACAATAAAAATTATAAAAATAGTTCTAAAAGATCTATTTGTAGAAGTATTAGAATTTACTGGTGAATATTTATACTTAAGGTAGACTAATGGTAATATTTGTTTTCTGCCTTATTTGATATTATAAATGCAGATCAAAATTTATAAGAGAGTCATGATGTTGGCAAACACTACCTTTTTTTGGTGGTCAGGTGAGGAAATGTTGGCTACTCTCCCTCACTATTTTTGGGCATAACTTTTGACTAAATAATTCCTGAAAATGAAATGTTCAATTACAAAAGAAGGGGGAAAAGTAAAGATGTATGAACAGATTGTAATCTCAAAAATGATAATTCTTGAATTTTTAAGGAAAAATAATGCATGAAATTAAACAAAACAAAGGTTATATTCTATGAAACAAAAATAACTGTGGAATTCAATCCTTTTTAAAACCCCTAGATTGTGTTTTCTTCTCAAATGGATGCTTTTTGTTGCTATGTGATTTTTCTTAAAAAGACTTCAAGTTTCTTAATAATAAAATTAGTAACAACCTCCAAAAATTTAACTGACATCTGTCATTTTTACATATTTATTTTATTTAGTTATTTTAATATTTTTATTTATTTATTTATTTGAGAGAAAGTGACAGTGAGAGAGAGAGACAGAGAGACAGAGAGAGAGAGACAGAGAGAGAGAGAATGGGTGTGCCAGGGCCTCCAGGAACAGTAAACAAATTCCAGATGCATGCGCCACCTTTTGCATCTGGCTTATGTGGGTTCTGGGGAGTCAGACTTGGGTCCTTAAGCTTTACAGGCAAGCTCCTTAACCACTAAGCCATCTCTCCATCCCATAGTTTATTTATTTTTGAGAGAGAAATACAGAGAGAGAGAAAGAGAAACGGGGAATACAATGGGTGCTCCAGGGCCTCCTGCGTCTGCAAACAAACTCCAGAAACATGTGCCACTTTATACATCTGCCTTTAAGTAGGTACTGGGGATCAAACCCAGACCATCTGGCTTTGCAAGCCAGGCCTTTAACTGCTGAGCCATATCTCCAGCCCCACATTAGTCAATTTTTAGGAAAAACAAATTCATTATAAATGTTTTCTTGAAGGTGAATGGGTTGAAATTATTGTTTACATAATAAAATGATACAAAATTAACATTTTTTTATTTAAGGATATTTCTGATATATTACTCATAAGTCTACATATATATAAATTTAGGATCACAAACTTCAAGCCAGATCACTCAGAGTAGAATGCTAACTTTATCATTCACTAACATGGTATCTTGAGCAAATTAATCCACTTGAACCTGAGGATCTGTATCTGCATACTGAGGACATGGGTGAGACCTATCCCCCCCCCCAAAAAAAAAAGAGAAAGAGAGAGAGAAAAAAAATATTATATGCTCCAAATGAGAAAACATTTTAAAAATAGTAGAATGGAAGTGCAAGATCACAATACCACATGAGTTATTAATAAAAATTAACACCTTCTTAGCATTAGTACAAACAAATCTTGATTTCCAAAATGGCTGTTTTAGAAAAAAATAATCATGCTCTTTGAGGTGACTGCTGACTGGTTCCTAAGTA
Organism: Dipus sagitta; assembly: GCA_036346955.1. Taxonomy (NCBI): domain Eukaryota; kingdom Metazoa; phylum Chordata; class Mammalia; order Rodentia; family Dipodidae; genus Dipus; species Dipus sagitta. Next base: position 3,319,817 of record CM070793.1, on the reverse strand, counting down.
AATGTATCAATATGTGGGTTTCTATGAATGGATTAAAATGGTGAGATATCCAGGTTGATTATAATTGAACCTATTTTAGGGCTGATAATTTCAGTGGTTTGGGACCAAAAAGTATATAGGTCCTGGGTCTCTTGCAAATTGGAGAGGATTGGCTATGCCTTGATACCAGGAGCTTCACTTCAGAGAATGTGGAGAAAGGCTCAGCAACATCCACATTCCAGAATGTCTTTGCATTATACACAAAATGCTTAATAAACTGCAAAAGATTGAGTAACTTTTCAAAATAGCCAGGCTATAGCAGTTATATCATCATTAATTAGTTCAAAAATTCCATATTACACATGAAAACGACCACATATGTATTCTTCTGTGTTTATAATCAAGGTTTGTCATTGGAGAGTTATAACGCACTGTTAAAGACAACGCTGCCACAGCTGAAACCACAGAGGGATAGGAATGGGGAGATGGGCAGGAACGCTGCTTCCATGCTGAACCTGACAATCAGCGCCAGCGTGAAGTTAGACAGACCCTGAGGACACTCAACACCTACCAAAGCAGAGATCCAGAGGCTCCTAAGAGCTCATTACTGAAGTAGACTTAAAACTCACCCACCACAGCTCAGGGAATTTTGCAGAAGAAGGGGAGGAAAGATTGTAAGAGCCACAGGTGGAGACATCATGCCAGAGGCCCCCAAAATCACTGCCTGCTGCACCCACAACACATAAACCACAACCCTATGGAGAATACCTGCAACTCCACTGAGGAGTGTCCCCAATGGGATGGGGGCAGGGATGAGGGAGAAGAGGGTACCAACACATGATATATCAAAATATGTTGTAAATAATAACAATAATTAATAAAAAAGACAATGCTCACCTGGAAAGAACACCCAGAGATAGAGGGCTCCAAAACCCATGGAATGAAGTAAATTGCTTGTGGCCTACAGCTTCAGGTTCACTAAGATGAACTTCCAAACCAGGCACAGTTACACAGGAAGAGATATTTATTGAAGCTTACAGATCCAGGGGAAATTCCATAATGGCAGAAGAAGTTGGCCTGCTTTCACAGGTCCAAACAGAGAGAGAGAAGCACAAGCCAAAAAGCAAAAAGCCAAAAGCCACACAGCATAGCATACTTCACAAACTCTAGCTAGGCACACTCTGCATATCTTTAGATTGGAATCTCAAACCCACCACCACACCTTAAGGCGGGACCCTAAGATCCACTCAGTGACACTGCCTCCAGCCAGGTGGCTGCAGATGCAATCTACAAACTAATAAACAATGAATATTTTGGGGGCCATCTATTCAAACTATTACATTCCTATTCTTCATGGTACTCCAGCCAACCACATTAGTTCATGACCTATTTGTTTCCAAATCCCTTAATTCAATTATTAATAGAGCTCCGCAAGAGAAAATTATTTTCCACTTACATGATTTTATAGAATCTAACATAATATTTTGGCACATTATGCATGCTAAACAAGTATTTGTTACATTAGTAAAAATAATTCTACTGGCGGAGTTTTAGTATGAAATAAGACAACTCCATCTCACCCTCTAAGGTTCAGGAACCATTGTGGAAGAAGTGGCAGAAAAAAATGTAGGAGTCAAAGGATGAGCAGGAGGGCTCTGGCATGCCCTATTCCAGACACAAAGTGGAATACACACTCATAACCTCATGGCAAGTATCATTACCTGCACAAGACCTGCATATTAATCATCCCATAAACACATTGTCATGCATGTTAGAGGAGGGCAGGAAAAAAGACAGCAGAATATAAGGGAACAGTTGGAATGAAGTTAGTTTTCACTGGGGGGGATGGTAGAGGGGGCAAAGGAGAGTGGCGGGAATAGATTACATTATGTAATATTTTTAATAAAGATTTTAAATTAAAAAAATAATACATGGCTGGAGAGATGGCTTAGTGGTTAATGTGCTTGCCTGAGAAGCCTAAGGACCCAGGTTCAATTCCGCCGTACCCATGTAAGCCAGATGCACATAGCAATATATACGTCTACAGTTCATTTGTAGTGGCTAGTTTATAGTGGAACCTTTCTACCCACCCTCCCCCACCGTCTGCCACTCTCTTAAATAAATAAAAATAAAATATTAAAAAATTAAAAATAATACAACTAAATTCATCAACATAGCCAGTTTTCCACTCAGCAGTGAAATGTTCTTGCAAAGAATCACTTTCTTGTCTCTGCTCAAATGTCATCCTGATTTCTCCTTTTTGTCTGTCAATTTATTTTAAGAAATAGTAAATTCTATTTAATTTTGACTTAGGAAAGTATCTCAAGTAGTTTAAGATGAATATTTGTGTGTGTGTGTGTGTGTGTGTGTGTGTGTGTGTGTGTGTGTGTACAAGTATTATAACAGCAATTTCATGTCTGGTACAATATAAATTTCAGATGAAATCCTCATAAGCACACTATAAAATGGGTATTTGTGACTCTGCTTTATAGATAAGGAACCTGGGTCTTCAGTCACATAAGAAGAAATGACTACATTTTTTCCTCCTTCACATTACCTTTAAACCACTTCACTATCTGACACTCATTACAAGAACACAGTCTATATTCCTATGTACTATAATCCTTTCAAAAAATAAATGTATCCTCGCTGTCAGATGAAGTAGTTATAATAACTTCAAACATTTTTTTTCTTTTTCTTCAATAGTAGGATGGTCTTCTTAGTAACACAGAAGGGCATTTTATCATAGAAAAATGTCCTTAAAAGCACTAGGAGAGAGTGCCTGAAACTCATTCAGATTTCTCTAAGGCGCTTCCACACTTACTGTCAACGGACTGCCACAGTTTTTATTTTCTTCAGTCCTCTGAGTATCCTCCATATTTTCAAATTCTGTTTTGAAAAGCGGGAATTTGTGTTCACCAAGGAAACAACAAAGAAATACATGTATCTATAAAAAAATTAATAGGGCTTTCTTTCCATGCTGATAGCACTCCTGCCAACATGGTGAGCGTCCCTAAAACTCGCCGGGCTTTGTGCAAGAAGCGCAGCAAGCAGCAGCCCCGCACAGTGACCCAGGACAAGCAGGGGAAGGACTCTGCATGCCCAGGGAAAGGGGTGTTAGAACCAAAAGCAGAGTGGCTGCGGTGGGCAGACTAAGCCTATATTCCGGAAAAAGGCTAAAACGACGGAGAAGATTGTGCTGAGGCTTCAGTGTGTTGAGCTGAATAGCAGATTTAAGAGAATGCTGGCCATGAAGAGATGCAAGCATTTTGAACTGGGAGGAGATAAGAAGAGAAAGGGCCACGTGATCCAGTTCTAAACCAATTTTGCTATGAAGACAATAAAATGAGATTGTATTCACAAAAAAATTAATAGGTAAATTTGTAGACTAAAAGTGGCAGGAACACAAGTTAAAATATGACAAAATGCTATTATCAACTATTCATACAAATACGTTAGTATTATATGTTATCATTTATAACAATATTATTTAAAAATATTTTAAACAAGAGGATTCTGATTTCAGCGGTTTCTTTAATTACCACAAACTCTAATGAAACATCGAAACATTTCCTTTCTCCTAGAAAATGCTTTTTTTTTTTTTTTTTTGCTTGTTGTGTTATATATACAGAATATATTTAATTTACAACCTAATTTCCTGTCAAGTTGGATTCGTCCTTGGTTTCACTTTATTAAAATCTGAATTAAATAGCAGTAGGTTGTTGGTTGCATTATTTTATCTTGTGTAAATATACCAAGATATTTTAAATATAATACAAGAAAGCAAAAAAAAAAAAAACACTAAAAGAAAAAAAGCTTACTTTTTCCATAAACCTCACTTAGACACTAAGGTACTATATTGTCTATTATAAGTTCTAAAAGACATGAAATATTTAACATAAGAGACTTCCTCAGTAAATGTTAACAATTATTAGTTACTTAATAAACAAACCCCTATGCTAAAAGTCAGCATCTCTTCTCCAATGTTTTCCTTTTCTTAGTATGTAAGTTTACTCTAAAGAAACAAGGTAAGAGATCTTAAAAACAAAGTTCTCCGTGGGATTTTGGTAAAGGTAAGAAGAGACCAAGACAACAAAAGCTTCAGGCAGGAATTATGATTTTTACATTGGCAAATAGTCAAACCAAGCCAAGAGGTCGCAGAGACAAGTAACACCTCAGCTACCTTTTCTCCCTCAATCAACTCTGATCTCGTCTTCAGTTTACAAAACATTTCACTGACAAATCAAAGCTGAAATCAAAATGAAAAATTCCACTTTGAACAAAAACCAACACTGTGGTTTGAGCCTAAGGACTTGAAGACATCAAAGATTTTAAAACCCAAAGTTTCACAATTAAAATTCAAATAAATCCAACAAGTACTTTTGGAGTATCAATGATATATGAAACACTGTACTAAACACTAAGAAAAAAAAGTGAGTCAAGTCCAGTGTCTAATATAAAACAAAGACATTGGCCTTTTTCAAGTTTACTGTTTTGTTTGTATTGTTTTTTATTTTATATATATAATCAGGTGTGTAGTACACATTTGTTCATGAGTTTTCCATTCTTTTTGGTCTGCTTTTCCCTAATTATACTAAGCATCTAGAGTTCTTTTTTTTTTAAATTAATTTGTCAGCAGAGAGAGAGAGAGAGAGAGAGAGAGAGTGAATATGGGTATGTCAGGGCCTCTAGCTTTTGCCAATGAACTCCAGATGCATGTGCAACCCTGTGAATCTACATATACATGGGTACTGAGGAAACTAACCCAGGCTGTTAGGCTCTGCAGGCAAGCACCTTAACTGCTTAGCCATCTCCCCAGTGCTAGCATCTAGAGTTAAAGTGGAACATATTAAATAACTGATATAGATTCAAATGTTCCCAGTAGTCTCCATATTTATTCTTTTGCATTATATTTATGAGCAGTGGTAATTTGGCAAAAGTGGCATACACTGTCTTTATGTTCTTATGAAAGACAAATTCAGTTCCACTTTCCCCAGGACAGTGGTATCGCCATGGGTCATGAAGTACATAAGCGAAGCCAATTCAAAACAGAAATGTTATCTGAGAGTTATGTTTCTAATTGAAATCTAATATCTTTGCCAACAAATTTTTTCCTCTCTTCTCCCTTGACACATTCATATTAGTAGCTGGGGTATTTAATTTGTATTGAAGTTTTCAGATTTCATTTTAGTTTTAATGTCACAGCAATGCATCTGAAGAATGGTGTTCTTTTTGAATGTAAATGACTTGTTCCACATAAGAATTCCCTATCCAGGGCTGGAGAGATGGCTTAGCGGCTAAGTGCTTGCCTGTGAAGCCTAAGGACCCCGGTTCGAGGCTCAGTTCCCCAGGACCCACATTAGTCAGATGCACAAGGGGAAGCATGTGTCTGGAGTTTGCATGCAGTGACTGGAGGCCCTGGCGTGCTCATTCTCTCTCTCTTTTTCTCTCTCCCTCTTTCTCTGTCTGTTGCTCGCAAATAAATAAATTAAAATAAACAAAATTTTTTTAAAAAAATTTCCTATCCACATAGTTTCCAATATTCTGATTATTTTTAAACATTTTATTTATTTATTTATTTGAGAGAGAGAGAGGCAGACAGAAAAAGAGAGAGAATGGGCATGGCAGGGCCTCTAGCTACTGCAAAATAACTCCAGATACATGTACCACCTTGTGTATCTGGCTTTACGTGGGTCCTGCAGAATCAAACCTGGGTCCTTTGGCTATGCAGACAAGTGCCTTAATGGCTAAGCCATCTCCCCAGCCCCTGATTATCTTAAAAATAACAGCCTGTGAGCATACCAAGATGTTAGGTCAGGACAAAATGGAGTTTCAGCAGGAGGGCAATAGAGATAAGAAAGTGGGTCATCCACATTCCTCAAGAAATTGCCCAGCTATTATCAATGCCCAGGTTTAAATTTACTGTCCCTCTATATGGTCTCACCCTACAGCTAATGTAAAGAACAGAGATTTACTGCCCCAACAAAGAAATTCCTCCCCTTCCTCACCTTCCCCCAACTGAAGAGCCTATATAGTCGACTATCTGTAACCCCAAGCTGACTTCTCCACTCTTGAGAGTCAGTTCTGGCAGCTCGTGTTTTTCCCAGAACAAAAACTTCTGTCTTTGCCTCAGAGTGCTCTCTGTGGTCTTGGTCACTCCTGAACCTTACACAAGTCACTAGTGCATTCTGTGTTCAATACATAACGGGCTGGCCAAATGGTTGGCTGTAATGGAGGATAGCTGCATGGAGTAGAAAATTCTAACGTAAGAACGAAACACACTTCTTTCCATGTTCAAATACTAAATTCTTTCCAAGCCCAGATGAAGGTCAAACACTCCAGTGTTTTCTTACTGCTGTGAACTCTACATATGGTCGGTCCTGACAATTTAGGAGCCAATTCTATATTTCTACTGTTTATTTATTGCTTTCTGAGTCCATAACTTTCCTGCTTATTCTGAAACTTTTGTGAAAATAAAGTGGTAATTCTTGGTAGCATTTGAAGGGTAACAAAAGTGTTACATGCTGATGAAGGCCAAGGGTCAAAGTTGTGTCAAAGCCAGAGCAGCTCAGCAAAGCCATGCTCTCTAGGAAGAGTGCGAAAAGCAAAAACATCAGGCATTTTAGCATTATTTTGTTGGCATCAGCTCTACAGACATTAAGCCATGTAGGCACTCCATAGATGTTATTTGATTTTGATCAACATATTTTACTTTCATGAATTCACATCCAACCAGCTGCCACTGCTGCGCCCTCAATGCTGAATTCCAAAAGGACCACAGATTTGTTTTTCAAGATCCCCTGCTCTTGTTTCTTTGGAGTCTTTATTTTTAAGGTAGGAGGCTAGTCATTGAAAAAAAAAAAAAAAGCAATAGAGTTCAAATAGATAAACAAGTAAATAAATATGAGTGAAAAATTTCAGTAAGTACCTAGAAACAAAGGGAGTGAAAAAGTCTTTGTAAGTAAGAATTATAAACAGAGAAAACAATTCCGGCTGTGTTGAGTTGCCCATTGTGAGAACCCACTGTCACAGGCTTTAAACTTTTCACTGATATGAGGAGCTGACTTGAGGCCAGAAGCCCTTCTAATTTCTCCTGTGAGTACAGGGCCTTGGGAAGGAAGTAGCTTTAAAAGTCTCAGGATTAGTGGGGTTAGAGTTTTTCAGACAGTTTCTTTGACTAGTTACAGTATCTGCCACACACAGGCCCCCTCCTCCCCAACACCTACAGCGTTACAGTTTCAGCATAGTCTATTCTTCCTATCTCTGGGTTTGTTTTTTTTTCCCCCTCAAAAGTAATCGGTATGGGTTTAGTATACTGGCTTTTTACAAACACTGTGGTTCTGGAACCCTAGAGATCATAGAAAGTAACTACTAGCTCTTTAAAAATGATGGAGCTATAAAAATTTAATTAAGGATAATGAAGAAATTGCACATTCATTTGTATATGTTTCCCTCTTGCCAGCCAGAGAATTCAATCAATGGAACGGCTGAGTGGATGGTTCTTAAAAAACCTTTCATCAGGTCTACTTGGAAAAGCTTACGCTTGAAAAAATAAACCGCTCTTCAGGTCACCTGTGGAAAGTCATCAAGGCAACTTTCTATTTCCCCAGAGATCCTCATGCATGAAGAAAAAGCTTCACCAATACTGAGAAGACATGACTTTTACGAAAGCGGGTGAGCCTGTGCTTGTCTGTCAGAGCACTGTGCTAATCTGGCAAGACTACTGAGTTCTGTGGTTCCGTAAACACTAGTTTATAAGTTTGGGGTGGATGTGATTAACATTTGCAATCAAGGGAAAATGACTCTACATCATTTGAAAGGGCCACATCTAATCTCTGGAAGGCTTTAAGATCAAAGTCTAATGTTTCTCTAAGAACAAAAAGTTCTGCCTCCTGACTATGACACGGAAATTCTAAGTTTTCAGCCTTCACATTCAACAATACAACATCCAATGCCAATCAGAATCACCAGCTTGCCCAACAGATTTGGCATTTGTTTGTGATTTGCCAGCCCCCAAAATTACAGAACTCCTTAAAATCCATTTCTTACTCCACTTTTCTCTCCCTCTGTATGTATTCATAAATATCAATCTATCTGATTACCAGAACACACGTTTGATTTCTCTGGAGAAACTTATATCCCTTACTTGAAAATATTTGGTTATAACAAATCAACACAGTTGATTACTTTATGGTATTACTACTATGTATTTTCTCTTTAAGTTATTATTGATCCTATTTTAGCTTATATAATTGCTCAAAAGATATTATTTTCAATAACTTTGACTTTACCTCCATAATACATTAAAGTCCTTTCTTAAAACATCCCTTCACTATGGGAAGTTTAACAAAACATGTAACAAGTTGTACTTTAAACTATCAATGACTATAATGAAGCTAAGTGTTTCAGAGGGAAGGTTGAAACTATTTACAAAAACTATGCTTTCCCAGTTTTGCCTGTGTTCTATTATGTGAAGAGATGGGTACAAAAGTAAGATTTCTTTATTTTTTTGTTTTATGTTTTTATATATTTTATTTTTATTTACTTATTTGACAGAGAAAGAGAGAGTGTGAGAGAATGACCGCACCAGGGCCTCCAGCCACAGCAAATGAACTCCAGATGTCTGTGATCCCTGGTGCATCTGACTTACATGGGTCCTGGAGAGTGGATACTTTGGCTTTGCAGGCAAATGCCTTAACCACTAAGCCATACCTCCAGCCCTCGTTTTTTTATTGACAATTTTCATAATTGTAAGCAATATCCAATAGTAATTACCTCCCTCCCCAACTTTCCCCTTTGAAACTCCACTCTCCATCATATCCCCCCACCCTCACAATCAGTCTCTCTTTTATGTTTTTTTTTTTAACATTTTAAAAAAGTTTATTTTAGAGAGAAAGAGATAAGTGGCTTGCCAGGGCCTCAGCCACTACAATCGAACTTCAGACACTTGGACCACCTAGTGGGCATGTGTGACATTGCACTTGCCTCATGTTTGTGCAACTGGCTAATGTGGGATCTGGAGAGTAGAACATGGGTCTAGGCTTCGCAGGCCAGCTCCTTAACCATTAAACCATATCTCCAGCACCCAAAGTAGAATTTCTTATCCCTAATTTTGTTTTCTTGTCATGTTAAGGTGCTTTGATGGGTACCTAGATATACATGGACCTATGTACCTGCTACAGGAAAAGAATATGGTGTTTGGGTTGTGGCCACGGCCATAGAGCACTGACTTACAACTATGGCTCAGAGGCATCTGTCCTTGAGACCAGTGCTGCCCTGCATAACGTTCTGCTATTCAGGGTCCACACAAGTCAGACCAGATGAAAAATTAAAAAATATACCAACATTTATTTAATGAAATCCTCTGGCCCAGTGATCTGTAAGAACAATAGCAACAGTGAATAGACACAGTGAATGACACTGACAAACCAATCTTCAGCACATTTCTCCATCAGATGTGGTGACAGTAGGAACATGTGATTTGGTATTACTTCCAAGATATCCAAAAGACAAAGTAGCTGTTGTTTTCTTGTGAAATAATCAATAGGAAGTATAAGATTGGAATTAGAAATTTTATGAAATCATTTGCCACTAACCTGGCTCACAGGCTCAAATGAAACTTGTCTCAAATCAGATACTTTTATTCCTCTTTGACCAAATGAAATTAGGAATATATGTACTCTACAAGTCCAAGATAATATTACGTTTCTTACTGATCAAATATAATCAACAAAAACTAAGAAAAGTAATAACCAAAGACTGCCCATAGAACTGATAATATTACATATTACATGGGAACCTTCACTTCCATTAGCCATTATATCTTCCAAAAATAAATCAGTCCTAGGATACTCACTCATGTTTATTATGTCAGTGAAATTTTTTTTTAAGATATATACTAATGCAATCTCCATGATTTACGAGATTTTCTTTATTCTAGACAAGAAACTCTGGCTCCAAGTAATGAAGGATTTTCTGGAGGTTAACAAATAGCAGTGGTGTTCCATGTTTTCTTTGGTTTTCAGACTAATACGGTGTTTCTCCTAGTTACAAACAAATGTAGTTTAACAATGACGATAGTTTTGCAACTCAGGTCTCTAGGAACATGCTAAGACTATGGCTGCAATTCTTGAGCAAGATACAAAACAAACTGAAACTGCTACTGTAATAACATTTATACAATGCTTGTGAGAAGCCCTGGGAATAATCATGAGTAAATAAGACACAGTAGAGTCAAGGTGTCCACAGTGATGGGAAACAAGTAAGTCAAAAGGTATGGACCTAGGGGCCAGTTAGGGTCTGAAATATCTGAAATATATGGATTTTCTTTTTCAAGGTAGGGTCTCACTCTAGCTCAGGCTGACCTGGAATTCACTATGTAGTCAGTCTCAGGGTGGCCTCAAACTCACAGCAATCCTCCTACCTCTGCCTCCCAGGGGCTGGGACTAAAGGCGTGTGCCACCACGCCCAGCTGGACTCTTAAATCAGGTTCAAAACTTGCTTTACATTATTGCATCTAAATTTCTGAGAATAAATTAAAAAAAAGAAACTTTTCCAAAAGATCTACAATTCAAGAGCTTTTTTCTGTTTAAGAATGTAATTCATTAAAATCTCAGACTAGTGTGTAATCCAAGGTTAAATGTTTTCTGGGAGGTTTATGTCCCTAATTTCTCTGCAATCTACTCCTCTTTTCTCCTTAAAAAGTAGAGTACTATTGTGAATCTACAAATCTCAAGGCAGAATACTACTTTTCTTCTGGTTACAGCTCGTCAGATTATTTTATGGTAGAAATTGGCAGTATTAAAACAATATTCTCTTTTTTAAAAGCCAGAAAAGCCAGGCATGATGGCACATGCCTTTAATCCCAACACTCGGGAGGCAGAGGTAGGAGGATCGGTGAGAGTTCGAGGCCACCCTGAGACTACATAGTGAATTCCAGGTTAGCCTGAGCTAGAGTGAGACACTACCTCTAAAAATAAATAAATAAAAAATAAATAAAAATAACCAGAAAAGAATGTCTCATGAAAGTAGAATCTTAGATTCTATACTCTACTTTCTGTCTTATGGAGAATTGGGAAAAATTGGAAGATATTTCTTACATAGCTCTGTAAGAGAAAGTCATTTCTTTTATTTACCTTATCTCTCAAGGGTAATCATAAATTAAGGAATAAATCACAGTCTCTCAAGAGCAAGAGTTTCAAGGAAATATTTTAAAAGCTTTAATTAGGATTAAAAAAACCAGGCCCTGTCAATAATGTGGTTTCTACAAAATATTTTTTGATAATATTAAATTTAATGGATTGAGGTATGAATGATTATCTCTACTACATATAGTTTTCAACTTTAATTTTTAAGACAATTACATAATTTAAAAAAGTATTTTATTTATGTATTTACTTGAGAGAGAGAAACAGAGGAAGAGGCAGAGGGAAAGACAATGGGCATGCCAGGGCTTCCAGCCACTGCAGACAAACTATAGACTCATGTACCCCCTTGTGCATCTGGCTAACGTGGGTCCTAGGGAATCGAACCTGGGTCCTTAGAAATCACAGGCAAATGCCTTAACCACTAAGCCATCTCCCCAGCCCAATTACATAATTTTTTTGTAATTTTTATTTATTTCTTTGAAAGCGACAAAGAGAAGGAGGCAGGGAGGGAGAGAGAGAGAGAGAAAGAGAGAGAGAGAGAATGGGCATGCCAGGGCTTCCAGCCACTGCAAAAGAACTCCAGACGTGTGCACCCCCTTGTGCATCTGGCTAACGTGGGTCCTGGGGAATCGAGCCTCAAACCCGGGTCCTTAGGCTTCACAGGCAAGCACTTAACTGCTAAGCCATCTCTCCAGCCCCAATTACATAATTTTTAAGCAATCAAAATGTTCAATGCCCACACATGTTTAGTGGTACTTAACTGGGGACTTCAAATGAACTTGAGAAGCACCCTTTTAAAGAAATCAATTTATCATTCAAACTGTCCATTTGTGAGCAACACAATTTCTTCACTGATTTCTAATAAAAAATAACCCAGCAGTTAGTTTTGCACAACTATAGTTTGATGGCCTATCTATGAAGTAACTAACTGGCTTTTCTTCCTCTCTGCTGTAAAAAAAAACCTGTGAAATTGCACATTGGATAATTTCCTGACTTGTTAACAACAACAAACCTAACAGTGAATCTAATTCAGTGGACTAAGAAAGCACATTGGCAATTACATGCAGGAAAAAAATCCATTCTTTCTATAAATTTTCTTTCTATGGTATGAAAAAAAAACCAGAAATTAAATAAAAATATTTATAAAACTAACAGTCTAATTTTTCTACAAATGCTAGCCAACAGTTTTCTGAAAAATATCTCTCAGAAATATTTCTGAAGTAACTTTTTTCTGCCTATTGTGTACATTCAATGCTTAATATAGTTAGCATTACTGAATGTGTTCAATGAAGGTATTAAGCTAGCACCTGTACAGAGAGAATAAGTACATAAATTCTTGTTTTATAGGTTAACTGACATGCAACAGCACTTTACAAAAAAAAATTCAAATAAAGTAGACGCCAATTGTGGGTTACAAAATGAAAAATGAATCAATCAGTGTAAGAAGTATTTAATAAATTATCAGGGTGACTACAGGACTTTCACTTTTTAAGCACCGAATATTAATATTTTATGAACTTAGATTTTGAATTTTCTTACATACACATAAAAAAGGATCATTTCAGTAGCACACACAGCACAATTTGAATAGCAAATATTTCAATTTACATTAGCTGAACTAACAACTTTCTAACTTGCTCTAATAGAAAATCATTCTTCAACAAGCATAACCTGGCAAATTCCTGTACTCCACATTGAGTGTAATTTTTTGTTGTTGTTGTTGTTTGTTTTTTTGTTTTTGTCTTTGAGGTAGGGTTTCACTCTAGCACAGGCTGACCTGGAATTCACTATGGAGTCTCAGGGGTCTCAAACTCATGGCTATCCTCCTACCTGGGATTAAAGGGATGTGAGACCACACCTGGGAAGTGTAATGTTTTTAGGGGAAACGACCTGCATGTGGGAGAGGAGGGATTAGGAAGTAAACAAAATTCTAAAAATTCACTAAAAAATGTTCTTTTATTTGCAACAATTAAAACACACAGAGCTATTCTACATGTAAGAAAAATACATGTTAAATTGTGAGTTTCTTAATCTAAACTGAAAACTGTGTACTTACATACAGTAGTCCAAAAGGAATGCCTCTCTCTATAAACCACTATTCAAAGATATCTTTTAGTTATGGCTAAGTGAAAATGCTAGTTTCAGCTTCCATTTAGTTAAAACAACTCTCTGTGGTAAATTTTGAGAGGCAGAAGTACACAGTTTTGAGATCAAATACATAAGGAGAATTAGAAGGGAGAAACAAGTTCGATTTTCTTTATATAACTGGAAATGTTAAAATTAGACCACATTCATACTGGATTTAAAATTGGTAATGTATGAACAGTATCAGAGCAGTTTTGTTCAACAAACATTTTTGCTTTCTGACATATTCTTTACTTCTTTACTGTGTTTATTTCACATAAAAATATTTTGATAAAAACAAAAAACAAAATTGGCCATTCTAACCATTCTGAGAGCATAAGTTTGTGGTGTTCTCTAAAATCGCAGTATTATGCAACTGTCATCACTGTCTGTTTCTGAAACTTCTGAATTTTTTCAAACAGAAATTCTCTGACAATTAAGCAGTACCTGCCTACTGTGCCTTCCCCCAAGCCCCAGCTCCTGTGGATGTCTAATCTGCTCAGTTCACTATGAATTTGCTTATTCTAAATATTATATACAATTGTATCCACATTGTTTCCACCAAACTTTTTGTAGCCATGAACAAACTCTACCATTGTCCACAGCAGCTACACGACCTTCCTATCAGAAATATGTTTAAGTTCCAACTTTCCACATGCTGACCAATATTGACTTTAAAGTTCTGGTGGTGAATTTCATTGGCATTTCTCTAATATAATGATATGTGATACCTTTGTTTGGGAGTATTGGCTATGTTATTGTCCTTTTTTTGTGTGTGGTAGATCTCCCTCTAGTCCAGGCTGACCTGGAATTCACTAGGATGTAGCCTTGGGGTGGCCTTGAACTTAAGGAGATTCCCCTACCTCTGACTCCCTAGTGCTGGGATTAAAGGTAACACAATGCCCAGTTAATTGTCCTTTTTTGAGTACAATTCTATTCAAGCAATTTGCACAAATATAACTGGGTTATGTTTTCTTTAGGAATTTTAGGAGTTCATCTTCACATATTCAGGATATTAATCCTTGCAGATTTTTTTCTTCAACTTCTGTAAATTATGTTTCACTTTCCAGCTTATGTCTCTTGATGTGCAAAAGTTCTAACTACCAATTTACTTTTACCTGTGTTGCTTATGGCTTTTCTATCATATATAGCATATATAAGTATCCATTGCCATATGCAATGCCAAGAAATTGTTTCCTTATATTTTCTCCTAAGAAAATTTAGTCCTGTGTTTCAACCAATGATGCATATTGACTTAAATTTCATATATGGCTTGTGGCAGGGGCTAAACTTCATTCTTTTATCTATGGAAATCCATTATCTCAGCACATTTTTTTCCAACGGAATGTTAAAATTCAGTTGTGCATAGGCATCTGGGTATTTCTGGACTTTTTGTTTATGTGCTGCCATACTATGTGCCATCAGTATGACAGCACCAGTATTGATTATAGCTTTGCACATTTTGAAAATGGAAAATATGATTCCTCCATTTGGTTCTCGGGATTGACCTGTCTACTGGAGACCTTATAATTTCACAACTCAATGGAATTTTGCATGTGTACAAAAGAATGCCGTCATAATTTTTCCAAGGATTCCATTAAATCCGAAGATTGCTTTGAGTAGTGTGTACATTTCCAAACCCAGAGACATAATTCTCTATTTCCTCAACTTTGCAATTACTTTCATTATGTTTTGTAGCTTTTAAAATAGAATTTGATGGTCTAGTCTGCAACTGATGAATTGATAGGTTTCAGGAATTTTCTTATAGTTCTTATTATTTCTTATTTCTTATAATTTTTCTCTGTTTCTATAGTTAGTTGGTCTGTGAAGAGAAATGTTACATTTTAATTTGGATGTCCTTTATTTTTTCTTGCAAATATCTCTAGGTAGAACTCCTACAATGCTGGAAAACAGTCATAAAAGCAAGTATTATTGACCTCTGAAAGGCTAACATTAGTGTCTCATAGTTGCTTCTTTCCCATGATAAACTTCCCTTCTTATTACTTTCATCATCAAAGGGTGTTGGATTTCGTCTTTATGTGTCATGCCTCTCCTGTATAGAATAAGATGGCCACATATGTTTTCCTTCATTCTATTAATGTGTGCTACCCTGACATTTTAACTTAAGTCTGACATTCCTGGCATTTTAATCTGTTCCTATAAAACCTTCAGGTTCCTAGAGTACTGACAAATTTGGTTCTGATCATTTCTTTTTGTGTTTTGATGTGTGTTGGGATAGTATGAGCTTGAGCTACGTTTAGCTGACATCCATCCTCATAATTTTTATCATATTCACAAGAAAATTTGTCATACTGTCAACATTATCTTGGTTCCTCCTTTTATATGCTTTATGACACAGTGATCTAAGTAATAAGACAGATTCTTCTTTTAAACTCCTCCAGTCCTCTTACTATTTTAATCTATAAATATACTAGATGTGATTCCATGCAAACCATATAACTTCCCTTCACTTAAGCATACTATTGGGGAAATGCACATACTTGAAACACTAGTCGGCTCCATAAAGTTAGTGAGGATTAAATAAATAAATCAGTGAATAAAGCAGATACAATTTCTTTACCCAATCTATACTAGCTATTAACAGCACCATTGTTTGTGTGTATGTGTGAGTATACTTATAGCCACTTAGCCTATTGTTTTCTTTTGATTATTTGTTGATAAACTTTTGAGCACATATCAAATACAAGGGACCTAGACTTACTGAGTCATATGATGAAGCTGAAACATAATTGTTCTAGAAAGGAATGGACTATGATGTAGACATCCAAGTTAGGTTATAATCTTTTCAAAATGCAAAAATATTTTCACAGGGTCATAAGATTTGTTCAGGTACTCAGAGAGCATGCACATCACACATAAGTGTGGGCCTCAAGAGAACCACAAGTACTTTAATATAGGGAGCACCTATTTGTAGCCCTCTACATGGGTTTATAGGAAAAATGGAGTGGAAGCAGTACATCACTAGAAAAAATGTATTCATGTTTCAGACCAAAGAAGTTGTGTTGTATTTTTTGTTTGTTTGTTTTGTTTTTCCAGGTATGGTCTCACTCTAGCTCAGGCTGACCTGGAATTCACTATATAGTCTCAGGGTGGCTTCGAACTTACAGCAATCCTCCCATCTCTGCCTCCTGAGTGCTGAGATTAAAGGCATGTGCCACCACGCCCAGCTGTGTTGTAGCTTTGTAGGAAGTGAACCTGAAATATTTTAAAAAGTCATACAATGTCTGAATGAAATTGGAGCAAAATCTCATGGAAATTTCCAATTCTGTGAGTTTCAACCTTGTTGTTCATAGATACACACGATCATTCCTGAAGCTGAGTTGCTTAGTCCAAGGGTTTTAATGTTGTTACCTGCAGTCTGCCAGTTGAGAAGATATTGCCTTTTTAACAAATGAGATACTTGATTATTTTCTATTAATTGGAAAACAATGGAGTGGTAGCAAAAAGGCTTTCCCATGTTGAGTATCCAGAAGTTGAACATACATTCAATGTTTTTGTTTTCAGTTCAGAATAATTTATTTCTGGAAAGCAGACAGAGAGATTGCAAAAATAATTGAGAATCGCTTACAAAGGAGATTATTTTCAAAAGAGAGATTTCAGAATAATGTAAAATGAGACTTTAGGTTTGGTGCCTAATATTACTGAGAAAAGTAAAATTCCCATAAAGCAATATTCTGTATTTATAATAACCATGTAAGGTAGCACAAAAAGGCTCATCTTTATAATATTCGTTATCTTGGATGTGAAAATATGTACTATCTTTTCTGATCTGCAGTGGCATCCTAATCTATAAACATTATTAGCTATAACTAATGGCTCATAACTTATCATTCCAGAGCTCAGTTCAAACATGCATATTTAAGATTAATATGGTGTACCTCAACAGCTTGATAACTGTGACAAAAATTAAAATAGTGATGTTAGCTTTTATGATATTATTTAAGCATTTTTAAGCATAATTAGTACCACAACTATTTTAAGCATAATTAATACCATGAGGACTTATTTCACTGAATTTAAAGTCTATTCAAACTGCTATGACCTCTTAATAAAATTTTCCAAAATGACATCCTTTTAGTCAAAAAGCAGACAAAACTCCGACATAATTGGATGAAAATATGAGGATGAAGTTGTCAGGGCAGATGTTAACAGAACAATACAGAACCTAATTTGAAATTCCTAAGGAGGCTGGGCTGGAGAGATGGTTTAGCAGTTAAGGTGCTTGCCATCAAAGCCAAAGAACCCAGGTTTGATTCTCCAATACCCACTTAAAGCCAGATGCACAAAGTGGCACATGCGTCTGGAGCTCCTTTGTAGTGACTAGAAGCCCTGGTGTGCCCATTCTCTCTATATTCTTCTCTCCATCTTTGTCAAGTAATAAATAAGTAAATAAATAAATTCCCAAAGGGGGGGCCCACTATGAATGAAAATTAGAATTTATTCTATCTAAACCTACTCTTAAATGTTGTGGAAGATAACCTACACCAAGAACTCTTACAGAGATGATGGCTGTCTTTCTGCTCAGAATGTCTAAATTCTAGTTGATATTTGAATAAATATAATATACCTATCTGATTGAGTTTGGTTTAGAGATTCTGGAATTCAAAGTTCATGGTAAACTAGTTGAGGTGGAGCACTCTTGTGAACCTGTTCCAGGAGGCATGAGAAGCAATGGACTCATGAGTTGGAGACCAGCCAGGGCTGCATAGAAAAACCTTACTTCAAAAAATACATTAGCCTAATATTGTAACATACATCTTTAATCCCAGCACTCGGGAGGCAGAGGCAGGAGGATCACCATGAGTTCAAGTTCACCCTGAGACTACATAGTGAATTCCAGGTCAGTCTGGGCTAGAGAGAGACCCAACCTTGAAAACAAAGCAAGCATTATAGTTGACTGTATCTCCTTAGAGGATTCTTTGAGGCTGGAAATTAAACAAAGTATCTGAGACATATTTTAGCAGAATTGCAGAATTAAAAAATACTAACTTGTTATTTGAAAAACCTCATACAAACATTTTTATCTGATTATTTTATAGACTAGTAAATCCTGTTGTCTGACTCCTTTTAAGTACCCTACTGGGGAATATAAAAATCTATAATGGTCATTTAATTACTATGAAATCTCCTGTAGATGTGTTACTCAAGCACTAACCAATCAATGGTTAGTTCACTTGCATTATTATAAAATCTCATATAAATGTGTTATTCAACCCCCTCCATGAACAGTTAGATCATTTGCATTAGTATAAAAACCCACATGGAATGGTCACTCAAACACCTTTGTGAATGACAGATCATCTTTGTTAAACACAACAGAAAGGCACACAGAAATAAAGAACATAAAAGTGAAAAAAAATGAATTAAAGAGAGGTGGTAAAAAAAAAAAATAAATGACAAAAATGTTCTTAATATTCTATGCATTGTCAAATTGTTACCCAATGGGTTCTTTGTGTCAGACAATACAGTGATATCTTTAATAAGCTTTTGATAATCTGCAAGTGTGGAGGGAAGGCTCAGTGGGTTAAGTGTGCTTCCTGCACGTCATGAGTGACTGAGATATCCTGAGGCCATCAGAGTTGAATCTCTAGATCCAATGAAAAGAGCTGTGACTACAGACCAGTAAGTGGGAGCAGAGACCAAGGAATAGCCTGGGCTAAGAAAAAAGATACCAGTTCTAGTATCAGGTAGAGACGATGGCTCAAACAAGAGTGGGTAGAAGAGCAATAGAGCAGGACATCCAAAGTTCTCCTCCAGCAAGAGCAAGGCTAGAAGGCCCATTGCAGTCAAGTGAGTGGGGCACTACAAGGGCACATACATGTTCATATACATACACTACACATACCATATCTCTCTCTATCACACACACACATACACACACACACACCAGTACATACAACATATACATAAGCAGAAAAAAAAGAAAAGAAACAAATGAAGCCAAAATTTGATTTTACACTGTACTGTAGTTTCTGTTTAACAATTGTAATAATTTTAAAAATTATATTACAGCAAAAAAAAATTACTGAATTGGCAATAAGTTAACAAAAATATCATAAGATTTGAGGTATATAAAATTAAAATTGAAAAAAAAACGAATGACTTTAAAGTCCCAAGAGAAGTTACATGCTACTTGGAAACAAATTTCATTATTAAAGTCTGTGTTCTATGAGTAGTCTATCTAGGGGCTGGGTGAGAGTGTTTGTGTGAAACTGACAATATGTCCATCTCAGAGACAGTGGGCCACTGACCAGTCATGAGGCATCTGCTCATACTCTGCCTAACATGTTGCAAATGTCCCCTGAAGACACAATTCATTATATTTCTGCATATATGTGTAGTATGTATAAGTGCATGCTTTCATATTTGCATGTGCATGGAGGTGTGTGAGCTATTGGGTATGCACATATGCGCATATGGGGGCCAAGAGGCAATGTCAGGTGTGATTGTTCAGGTACACTCACCTCCACTTTTTAGAAAGGGGGGTCTCTCATGGGGTCGAGATGTCACAATTAGTCTAAACTAGCTGTCCACTAAGGGGTCCTCCTGCTCTGCCACCGCAGGGCTGACACTGCAGGCATACTCAAGAGCACCTAGCATTTTGACATGAGTACTGGGGATGAAACTCTGCTCCTCACGCTTATGAGGCAAGCATGTTACCCACAGAGTTATGTCCTCAATCCTATTTTACTGTTTTTGTTTCTAAGGATAATGATATGCAAATTCAGAAAACCTAAGTCCTAAAATATTGGGAGTATAAGGTCAGATTAGTATCCCTATAATTCACACTTAGGGTTTCTCTAATTGAGATGTCTTTATGCTCTATTTGTCTATACTACCTTAAAAAAAGAAGTAGTTGAACTTTAAGGAATTTACTCATAGTTTGCCGAAGTTGGTGTCAGAAATATAACAGAAAACTGGGGTACATAATCAATACTTATTTTATAATTCTTTGAGATAACATAGTTTTCTTATGAAATTGTATGATAATCAAAACCACTAGCATTGTTTTACTCAAATAATATATCTTCAGCATCTCAAAGAGGCTTGGCAAACTCCAATTTTGGTATAGTCTGCTCTATTCCTAAATATAACCCTGATGTTGGGAGAGTTCTAACATCTCTCATCTACAATGGATGGTTCCCTCTACAGATTTAAGGGGCCTTTTATTTTAATTTCAAGTGCTGAGTCAGACTTCAAAATTGTTAGCACCAAATCTTTATACCAACTTCTAAAATAGTTCATTCTTTATTTATTTTATTTTTATTTTATTTCATTGTAGAAAACAAAAAGAACTTTTCAAGTGGAAAAAAAAAGTAGAAAAGACCTACTAGTAGAAGCAGCAGTAGTTTCATTTTTATTTGGACGTGACATTTTCTGTTGGTCGCCTTCCTTACACTGAAAAACAATGTCTTCTCAATTTTGGTAGACATGAATGGCAGCAGAGACGACTGCACAAAGTGAGCAGGAATGCTTTAAAGCTGGCATTTGGCTGGGTATGTAGTTGGCCTGTGCAGCTTGTTTAAGGTGTGAGGCCGTGGGTTAGATGTTTGCCACAAAACATAAAGTGAATTGAGCCAGATGACCACTCAACGGAATACCCTCAACCTCTATGTCTATGTTCAAACTGCCTGAAACTTTTCCTGAAGTTCTCCCTGTACCCCAAAATAGTGTTTCATTCTCAAACACCAAAACACACAAACTAAAGCAAGAACAAAACCCTTCAAAAATTTTATGGAAGAAAGGGAAATAGTTGAGACACAAAGTATGGAAACTGTGAAAAAAGCATTTCATGCAGTTTGGTCAAAGGCTGTCACTGAACATTTTGCTATGTCCTCTGGTCAGTGCTAAGGGAGAGGAACTGACTAGGTATGAAATGGATGTGATAGAAATGAAAGGAGAAGGGAATGGGAGGCCTCCAAAGTCAGTCAAGGACATGAAAGAGTCATTCCTCTCTTTCTCTTCTTCCATCACTTCCCTCTCTCTCTCTCTTTGCCTCTCTTCCCAAGAAAATCTCTAAGTATAGTAAACATATTTTATTATCAGTCTCTTCGAGTAAATGTTGCTTGCATCTCAAAACAAATTCTGTTTTGATAACAGCACACTTCTAATTGCCCTGACAATGAACGTTGGATAATGATACCAACTGAGAACAATAACACAGGTAAGCAGTTTGAATTCGCTGGTTTCACTCTTAACATAATTAGCATATGATAATTAGCATGGATCTCTGCTTAGATTCTGCCTCTGATTAGGAAATTACTTCTCTTGACCTGACTGATTTGATAACTGCCTGCTTTAAGAATTTGTTTTCCTGTTATATTGTCTTCGAATGATTACTACATCATAGCCAACCCCACTGCTGCTGGGAAATGCTCAATTCTACCCTTACTTGACATGCAGCACAGGTGTTTTAGACAGTCGCAGCTTAAAGAGTCAGATGTCATATTAGTTTCACATACAAGTTCTCATTATATTAACTCACAATTTGATCACTTTCCAATAATTATGTAAGAGCAGTTCACTCTGGAAATGTTAAAGTTAATAAAGACCTAACTTTGTAAATTATAATTTTCTCTAACAATGATTTCATCTATTTAAAAATTCCAGTAAGATTCTAAATAGTCTCCTATCAGACGTGCCTCCATCTTTTTGCACTGGTCCTCAGACTGGACCTGTGTTCTGAGTTCTACAGAACATCTGAGTACTGTCCTATGCTTTTATCTGTACTTCTGCATACTAATCTTTCTAGCTACATCAAGATGGTGTCTGTACGCTCAGTTCCTTAATGTCCCCCACTACTGACCTCAAATGTGGAGCTTATGCTCACTGTACATTTTCTAGGTTCATTCATGAAAAGTGTAAACTCTCTTTCATTAAACTGAGTAAAAAAAAAAAAAAATCTGGCAACAGCTTTCTTCCTAATTTTACTTGTATATTCTTTTCGTAAATAAAATGTGAGTTTGGATGTAATTGTCATTATCTATGTAACTATGCATGATATAGGTATTTGACTAAATCTAAGGTAGTTAATATAACATAGCTAAAATCCTTACATATAACTTTTCACTTAAATACTGGAATACAGATTGTTTGAGTCAGTAATTTATGTTCTAGTACTACATTTTCAATGATCTTTACAAAATAGAATACGACCTCTGCTACAAATTGCATTTTCCAAAGCAGTTATCAACACATCTTCATACATTGTATAATATAGTAAAATATATCAATTACAATATTGTACCACACTACTGTTTAAAAGACATGTAAGTATTTTCTATAATTTGCTCTCCAATAACATAAAAGCAGAATTTTCTAAAAATGTAATACATTTAAGTAGCCAAAATATGATGAGATTAAATCTCATACCCTGAAAGTTTTACTTTATAGAAAAGTAATTTAATTTTAACTCAAACAAATGTGTGTTCTGAGCAAGGTTCTGAACATGTATTAAGTTTCCTCCCTTTATTATGCATCATCTCAATTATAAATATTTTGGCTGTTTGCTTGGTTCTTTAGAAAGATGTATAGCCCTGCATTATAATTAAAATGAACACTTTGTAAATGATGGCAAAAGGAGTCAATCTGACCTAAGAACATCCTGTCCTTTAGAAAATAAGCACTGAATAAATGTAGCAATGAGATGATTTCTCACATCAAACAGAAAGAGTTAGATGCAATAAAAAGATTGAAAGTTACACTTTAATGGTGTTCATGTGAAGAATCGCTTATTAATTTCAAGCTTTAAATGTGCATTGTTAGCATGTTTTGTCAAAATATACTTGCCCTTACTTACTCCTCAAGTGCATTTAAAATTCCCTAATATCTTAAGCCTACATTCAGATAATTCTAGGATATTTTTCAGCTTACATGAGAGTGAACATGATTATTATATCAGAATTTATGGCTCTTCCTAAAGAAAAGTTAATGATTCTTTTTAAAGAAGTATTACACAACTCAAACATTTTAATGCAAGGTTACTGACAATGTAACACATGGTAAACATTTTACTCAATAGGAACTCAGATTTCTAATTCTAGTCTAGGAAATTCTATAACCTGGTTGAAGTGAAGTCTTTTAGCCACAGAAATCCTGTGTCAGTAACTACTGATCACGGGGGAAGCTGTTAATGATTTATTGAAGGCTCTGTGCTTCTGTCTTTCAGTAGGAAAGGGAGAGGTGGTTCAAGTGAAGTACGACACGACAGCAGGGAGAGAAGAGCGTTTCCAGTACCGATGTTGCAGACGGAGCTGCGGCAGCAAAGTGGCTGAAATCATGAAATCAATACCAACTTCAGCCATATGGGTAGGATCCTTCTTAGTTACCAGACTGACCACTAAGCACAGGGTGCTATGTCAGCTGCAGGGGCACATCTCTCACTAATTTCTTCATTTATACTGACCATGAATGGAGATACTCATGTTTATTCTTAAATCTATACAAATATTTGTCCAAGCAATGTGACATAAGATTGGAATTCTACTGGTCTGGCTGACAGTTATACCAGTTGAAAGATTTTCGAATCCTGGAAAGGTAGAGCACATCTACAAAAGTGATCACTATTTCAAGCACCAGCTAATTAAAGCAGATTTCTCCTTTAATGAAATCATATAACAATGTTACAGAAACATGCTTTCTAACATATCTCATTAAAAAGTATATTATTAGAAAAAATTCTTTTTCTGCATGATAGTATAGTTTTTCCAAACCTGAAAATGTATCATGGGCCTAGACCTAGGTAAACTGCTACTTTTATAATATATATATATATATAATTTTGGAAGTGTGTGAGGTGGGCAAAGACCCTAACATATTCTTTTCTTTTTTCATCCATTCATCACATTGCCCAATGAGTTCTTTCAAAAGTCTATTCCCTATAGATATATGATTATATAAGCTTGTAAAATAATGTCACACTAGGATAACTGTAACTTTTCCTAAAGGGGAAAGGAGAAATGATAGTGAATAAGGCTGCTGTTTCATAACAGGTGGATAAGGAGACCTTTTGAAGATGGTAATATGAGGACAAGGATTAGCTGAAACAAAAAAAAAAAAAGAAGTTGTGCTGCCAATATCTAGAGAAAGAACCCATGTGAAAAAAGTTTTGACACAGAAGTTGACATTGGTTATACATAGTTCATTAGATAAAGTTTTAAACACTTCTATATAGAAGTTGTGATGTTTGTTATAGCTGAAGATTACAAAGCTGGGTACTATCAATTTCTTTAACATTAAGAATCACAATCCATTTATCACTCTCAGCATACAATGTTTCTTTTCTCTACTCACAGCGTAATGTACATTGGTGCAGGATGGATTTGGTGAGAGTACAAAGGCATTGGTATTTGTGCTTAGCCACGGGCAGAAACAATGAGCCATTCTGACCTTACACAGACCACTAGTTTATTAAATGTATCTTTTCAATCTTGGAGGATTATCTTTTTCTTTTTGAGATGGTATCTCATGTAGCCATGGATGACATGGAACTGCAAGTATAGGTAAGTACTGTCAAAGCTGGGTTTTCAAAACCACCTAGACATGGTATTCTTAAACCATACAGAAAAACCTATGACTATTGAAGCTCGAAAGTGCAATACTGCAAACTGTATGAATGCTCTGTATTTAAGTGGGGGAGGCAGATCATATTAACGTGTATTCATTTGCTCCTTACGCATGTAGACTTATTACATATGGGAGCACCCCTGAACGTGTATCACTTGCTAGGTGTCACTCAGTGTTCTTTGAACTTGGTACTCTGTTTTTGGAAGACATGCGCTTAGATGACAAGTCCCAACAACGATGAGTTCGTTCTGGATTACTGTCAAGATCTGCTGACGTCATAGTCTCCTAGGAAGTCGTCAGGAAAGAGCAGAATCTAGCATTGGTGCCTGGCCACTCCTATCGAATCAGGAACCCTTGTAATAGATGGCGTTTGCTGCAAGGGCAGGCAGGGAGATACACTGTCTGAGGTTCACACCCTCCACCTTGCTTCCTCCCTCTTTACCATACAATTATTACCCTCAGCTGCCTTCCATTCCCCTTAGATCGTGTAAGCCTCAGCTGCCAAGAAAATTCACAGACATTTAGGACTGGCTATGTGTGGAATTAAGTAATCAATTGAGTGATATATACATATACATTTCAATACATACATGATTTTAATAACTGTATTACTGAAACTTTGATAACAGATAGTTGGACTAATGCTAATAGCAGACAACTTTTTAGAAGTTAAGTTTATCCTATTTGAGTCCGATAGGGACTTTCTCATGAGAGTATGGAATTTGCTATAGAATATTTAATGATAACTTTTGTACCAAAACAGTTCCAATAGTATACTATCCTACAGGATTTGAAACAAGATTTGATTTGGTTGTCACATCTCAACTTTATATATTTGGGTTTTTTTTTGGGGGGGGGAGTTATTTGCTGGTTCATTTATTTATTGAGACAGGGTCTGGTGTGGTCCAATCTGTTCTTGAATTCACAATGTGGCTAGGAATAACTTTGAATTCTCATTCTCCTGCATTCAATGCCTGAGTGCTGACATAAAAACATGTGGCCCACATTTCCTGGTTTATGTAGTGCTGGGGATCAAACCCGAGGCTTCATTACGCCAACCAGCACTCTAACAGCTGAGCCACATCACCAACTTCTATATCATTTTAAAGGACTAAATAATGCTTTAAGAAGCTGAGCCGGGCGTGGTGGCGCACGCCTTTAATCCCAGCACTCGGGAGGCAGAGGTAGGAGGATCACCGTGAGTTCAAGGCCACCCTGAGACTCCATAGTGAATTCCAGGTCAGCCTGGGCTAGAGTGAGACCCTACCTCGAAAAACCAAAAAAAAAAAAAAAAAAAAAAAAAAAAAAAAGAAGTTGTCATTGCCTTTGAGATATTCTACTGTCATACAGGTCAAATATTAAGATAGAATAAATCTTTTTTATTAGACACTGTTTGTCTTGCATCAATAGCATCATCTTTGATTGTGTTAAGTATTATACTTAGCCATAACATAAACATATGACCAGGATATCAATTCACAGGTATAGAGTGAGCTTTGGTAAATTAAACTATTTCAATTTATTCATAAAGATTTGCATGTTGCTACATACACCCTTCAACATTTTCCAAGATCTATACCCACAGAAACAGATGGCATAATACAGGTGAGATTTTACTACATAAATTTACTTCATATTGTCTAAGGTCCATTAAGCATGGAAAATATTTACCATGTATGCCATGAATATTTAGGCAAAAGCTAACAGAAATATAATGGTGGATTCCCTATACAATTTTATAACATACAAAAATTAATAAAAATGAAATTAACCAAAAGAAAATTTCGTACTACTCACTCAACTAGAAGAGATCGCCATGTGATAAATATTGGTCTAAAATTTAAATTAATTGAAATAAAATTTGGCAATAGAAGTTTTGAGGGATAAAGTATATCAAATATAAAAGTAATGAAAGACTTTTCTGAGCAGGAAATAAATGTTTCCTGGCTTTTCCCAGAGAAAGTCTTCTTCCTAAATATATAAAATGACACTGCTATTACACCTTCAGGTTAACTCCTCATGCCCCACTTACATCAAATGTAACTATTACTGCTTTTCAAGAGCCAAACATGGAAATCCAATTAATCAAATATTCAGACTGTGAGTAGAGTTCCCACCACCACATACGAACTGCTGTACACACATAAAGCACACATGACTCATTCACTTTTCCCTGTACACATGTGATGGAACCCTTCTGTTCATCCTGAATCATTTAAGAATAATTTGTGATGCTGAAAGGAAGTACACCATAGTTGAGCCTAAACGACCAAAATAGTAAGTCATTTTATCAGGATATCAAAACTCCAATGAGAAAGTTGTCCTAGAAGAGTAGAAACGATAACATTTTCTAACTGATCTTTTCTTCTCATGACTAGCATATGCTTCCACACACTGAGTTTTTTTTTTTTTTCCTTCTATAAGGAAAATGGTGCCAGTCATTTAACTATAGCCAGGTTGCTTCCTCGTCAGGTCTGCTCTCTCTCTGTCTCTCCAAAATAGGTTGTGTTACAGGTCTAATCAACTACATACAGGGACCAGGCACTGAGGTGAGTGGGACAAGGTCTATGTGATTATTTATATTGTTGTCAACTAGACAGGACCTAGATTGCCTCTGAGGAATTGATTAACTAGATTACAAGAGCCTCTGAATTTGCCTAAAAAAAAAAAAAAAAAAAAAAATCCAGGCGTGGTGCAGCATGCCTTTAATCCCAGCAGAGATAGGAGGACCGCCTTGAGTTCAAGGCCACCCTGAGACTACATAGTGAATTCCAGGTCAGCCTGGGCTAGAGTGAGACCCTACCTCGGAAAATAAGAAAATAAATAAATACAAGCATGAGAACCAGAGTTTGGATTCCTCTTTGAAGAAGTGCTGCCTCCACCCTGACCCCCATGAAATACTTCACTGACATATAAAGAAACTCTGTGGAAAGACAGAGGAGGTGAGGTGCCATAAAGTTTACAAACCATGTCTGTATTCTTGTTTAAGGTGCTTTGTTTGACACACGTCATGTAGGCAATGTTACAGAAACTGTTATCTGGCAGAAGTAAGTCAAACATAGGAAGTACAGCTTAAGTAGCATCAATGCCAACTTTCTAGAACCTTCCACAGCAAAACAACGAGCAGGATACTTTAAACATAACTATGACAGTGCATCACTGGAGATACAGAACATGTGATTTCCGGCACACAGGTATTTAAAAAATGTGCACTGATAACTGAAGGAGAGAAGAAAGATAGCAAACAACAGTATATCTGTATGTACTAAGTATCTGAATATGAAATAATCAGCTAATTAGTGAATCGATAATAACACGCATGATATGAAGAAAAACTGTGCAATATAAGCATGTTTCCATGGCAACTAGGAAGAAATTCAAACTTTCAGCACCTGAATTTGCTTTTAGCAGGCAGGAATCAATACAGCAATAACAATGACAAAGCTGGATGTATGAGGCATTTTTGAGCCCAAACATTTTAAGATACAGCCTTCCACACAACCCACATTGCATTACAATCCAACCATCCAAGGGAAGAGTCTGACATTCACCTTTTAATCCGTCAACCTAAAATCCTAACTTTGAACTCAGATTTAGCCTCTTTTTGAATTTGTCAGGTCTAAATTTCACTTGAATTATAATAGTTTTAGTTAATATCAATTATAGGGAAAAGCATTTAGAAAATGGATATTGTCTGAAAATGATGAAGGAAAACACAGGTAACCCCTGAACTGGAAATCACAATGACTGACTGAAGAAGTGATGGACCGATATCTTTGCTGGAGTAGGAGTTCCATATCAAGTCACTAGACAGGGGACCCTTAAGTATTATAAAAATAAAAGTATATGGTCTAGAATTCATGTGAGAGGCAAAAAGGAACCCTTTACAATTCAACTAATGGGCATTCCATGATCACCATTTAAGCCAGGGAGTCTGAAACCCAAAGATGTAGAATCAGAAAAGCAACTGAGGGATCACACAACGTGAGAATGAGATGATGCAGGCGGGCACTGGGGCTAGAATGAAATCACTAGAAGTGAAAAGGAGTGGACATATCCCCTAAGAACTAAAACAACGGAACTTCAACACAATTACCTCCGCAAGTCTCTTCTCGTGTGTTTCTGCTAAGGAGGGTCTTCCTTCATAATTTCATGTAATAACTACACCTACTTTCTTCCTTCATCAGCTCATTCATACCCTAGAAATGGCTTTATGAATCTTTGTAGAATATA
Source organism: Dipus sagitta (assembly GCA_036346955.1). Taxonomy (NCBI): domain Eukaryota; kingdom Metazoa; phylum Chordata; class Mammalia; order Rodentia; family Dipodidae; genus Dipus; species Dipus sagitta. Next base: position 3,290,748 of record CM070793.1, on the reverse strand, counting down.
CCAGCTTCTGACACACTATGTGATTATTCATTTCTTTTATTAATGACTGGTTCACAGTTTGATTTTAAGTGCAATGATTTTGGTAAGTTTAATTCTCAGTTCCCTGGAGCCAAACAAAGATTCAACAAGTTTCACATAGAGTAAACTGAAGGAATATTTCAAAAACAAAATCAAACATGGATGAGGCAACATCAATTATTTTTAAAATTATTTTCAATGATAGTTACTAATATTCTGGCATAAAATTCACAGGCAATAAAAATTGAACTTCATTATTTCAAAAGGAAAGCTCAACAACAGTTGAATCACATAGGACAATAAGATTTGTATATTAGAAAGCAAAAATAGGGTCTGGAGAGATGGCTTAGTGATTAAGTGCTTGCCTGTGAAGCCTAAGGAACCCGGTTCAAGGCTTGATTCCCCAGGACCCACGTTAGCCAGAAGCACAAGGGAGTGCACCGTCAGGAGTTCATTTGCAGTGGCTGGAAGCCCTGGCACGCCCATACTCTCTTTCTCCCTCTCTCTCTGTTGCTCTCAAACAAATAAATAAAAGTAAACAAAAAAAAATTTAAGCAAAAATAAAATGAGCAAAAATCTAAGGAAACTGCTCATACTCTACACTTTCTTTAGGAAACAGGAATTATACCAATACTGTTTCTAATTTATATTCTGTAAAATGGCTTTCTCTTAGGGATTCTAGGTATTTAAAGAATGGCTTCATCTATCATTGCCGCATGTGGGTAGAAAAGAAGATGGACGTGATAGAGTTGAACAACCTCTCTATGACCTCTATGTGGTTCTTCAAAAGAAAATTATAGGCCTGGAGAGATGGCTTAGCAGTTAAGCGCTTGCCTGTGAAGCCTAAGGACCCCGGTTCAAGGCTTGATTCCCCAGGACCCACATTAGCCAAAAATTCACAAGGGGGCACACGCATCTGGAGTTCGTTTGCAGTGGCTGGAAGCCCTGGCGTGCCCATTCTCTCTCTCTCTATCTGCCTCTCTCTCTCTCTCTGTCACTCTCAAATAAAAAAAAAAATGAACAAAAAAAATTAAAAAAAAAAAGAAAACCATAGCCATCAGATCTGGAAAGTGTATATAAAAATCTATTCCATAGCTGGGAGTGGTGGCGCACACCTTTAATCCCAGCACTCGGGAGGCAGAGGTAGGTGGATCTCTGTGAGTTCAAGGCCACCCTGAGACTTCATAGTGAATTCCAGGTCAGCCTGGGCCAGAGTGAGACCCTACCTCGAAAAACCAAAAAAAAAAAAAAAAAAAAAAAAATTTAAAAAACAATCTATTCCTTTTTTTTTCTTTAGAAGGCCTAACAACAACTGTTGAGTAGATGTCTTTATGAGATTACAATGAATTTGTAAGTACCATTAATGACCATTATTAATATTATTAGTAAGTGTCTAGAAGTATTAAAAGATGGGTAAGAAATCAAAAGTTAATTTGTCATCAGACATATTCATCATACCAAAACATTTACTCTTTCTGCTCATAAGGATAAAGTAAAACTCAGATTTTCAAAATGCTAAATCACATTTAGAGTCATTGATACAGTAAAAAATTTTAAAAAGAGTTTTCTCAGGAACTGAAACACCAAAACAACAAAATGGTGACATCTCAAACATTAAGGAGCTAGATCTTTACACAAAGATCAAGCCTCAAGAAGAAAGAGTTTCAAAACCACACCAGAAATCATTTGATTTTGAAAATTAGTCCAACTGTGAAAAGTCAGTATCAGTCAATCTTGTCTCTACTTGCATTTGTGGAACATCCCTGACTCTGCGAATCCGTGCATTCCTGACACGAGCCCGGCGTGGCTGGGAATGCTGTCAATGCAGCCCACCTCCCAGTGACAACTCATACAACAGAGTGTGGCCCTACCATGTGACCTCACGCTGTCACCTGCAGAGGTCAGTCTCTTCACTACTTTCTCAGGTACCTAGAGTGAGCCAAATATCATTATACTTGCATCTCAGAGTTACGGGACTATGGAAAAACAGCTGGCCAAGGTGACACAGTACTGTAATCACATCACTTGGGAGGCTAAGGCAGAAAGATCCTGGGTCCTACACCAGTCAGGAATGCTTAGCAAGTTCTGAGCCAGTTTATGCTACATAGTGAGACTTTGTCTGCCAAAGCAATAGAAAAATAGATTACATATAAATGTACTCTCTTAATCTATAACTTCACCTTGGTCAGAACTACTAATTCTGGTACAACTGAAAAAGAGATGAAGAACAGAGCAGTAGGTAGTTAGAACTACTGAAAAAAACTTCTGATCTTCCTGCCTCAGCCTCCCCAGTGCTGGGAAACATCATGCATGGTCTTTGTGTGTGCCTGGCAAGCATTCCATCAACTGAGCCACATCCTCACCTCCAAGAGCAGGTGCTGGTTTCTGCTGACAAGAGTACAGAACTACAAAGCTATCAATACATATGTTTAAGTGTGCATTTATTCCAACTCAGCAGGAAGATATTAAAAGGACAAAACTGAAGAGATGGCTTAGCGGTTAAGGCACTAGCCTGTGAAGCCTAAGAACTCATGTTCGAATCTCCAGGTCTCACAAGTTCATTTGCAGTGGCTGAAGGCCCTGGTGTGCTCATACCCCCCCCTTATGTCTCTCTCTCTAAAATTAAAAAAGATAAGTAAATAAAAAGATTAAAAGGATAATATAAATAGGACACATGAAGCTATTTAAATTTAGAAAGGACTAAAACTTTAATCTCATATGAACTGGTTATTCAGATTAGTTTACAGGTCCTATTAAAACCTCTTTGTGTTCTCCACTTTCTAAGTATTTAGCACTCAGACCACCATAACCTGTTTTTATTATTTCTTTCTAGGGTTGTTGACCAATATGAGTTCAATCTAACTAGAAGAAGACAGTAATTACATTCAAAGATGCTTTGGTTCTCGCTTTCTGTCTCCTCTCTGTCTCTGATTAATAACAATATTTTTTTAAAAAGGGGGGCTGGAGTGATGGCTTAGTGGTTAATGGTCTCAAAGACAATTTTATATTTAAAGAAATATTTTTTGTACGAGAATAATTAGTAGCAGTAGTAGTATTGGTGTGTGTGTGTATGAGAGAGAGAGAAAAAGAGAGAGAGTGTGCTCTTGGCTTTTAATATATCCCTCTATCATACCACCCTCTAATTTGTGCTGAGGGATTTTCAAATCACCATTTTCTAAAAGGGTAGGATCTGGCTTCCAAGCAGCAACTAAACAAACAGAAATCAAGAAAGACATACGGACATTTTTTTATTGCTTCCAAAATGAACATCTATAGGATTGCTTGTATCTCCTGCTCGGTGGCAAGCCTGGCCTTTGCTGGTGAAACCACGCAATCCTCTCCACTCAGTGTGCTCTTAGACAAAGGGAGCTGCGCCAGCAAAGCCAGAAATGCTGCTCACCACAGGGCCTCAGGGCCCGAAGACAGTCTTATGGTAAAATTGAACTTGTATTATTAACTCCTTTGAAACAATGAAATTCGGAGCACTTTGACGTAATCCAAACATTCAAATGCTGACTGTAGTCCTTAGATTAATAATATCTAGCAATAATTTTCAAGTATTTCTGAAGTAAAAGACCCTTGCTGTATACAAAATCTTGGGAGAAAATTCAATATTAAAATAGATAAAGGTTATTGTCTGATTCTGGACAAGGCTCAGAGCCCAGCCCTCACTGAACTTCGATCCTTCAAAGCGGTACACATACATCTACCCAGAACCATCAAATTCCATAAAGACCACTTGAAATCCATTAAATTCATGCCATCTGTATAAATTAAAACTGAAGTATATAATTTGTTTCATAGCAGGAATATTACTAAAAAGTAGTACAAATCAGGGTGGCTGGGCTAATAAATCTAGTGGTGTTGAATGCATTTATCCTTGGCATCCCAGTTCCTTTCTACAAGGTCCTAAAACTTAGATGCTCTCTTGTAGTCCCTAAGCAGTACACATCCCTATGTGATTATTTTGATGTGGGAACAGAAGTGAGGTTAAAATGGTCATTTCTTATGTAGACATTGGATTGGCGTGAAAGCCTGTAGGGAGAAGGCCATACAATGTAGTGCAAGCTGTCAAATATTACAACTCCAACTACTTCTTCTACTTGCTCATTAATGTTGAACAAAACAATTCTTGGTTTCTTCATTAATAAAACAATAGACATGTACAATGTGCCCTGGCCTTTCTTTTTAAAGTGGTTTTTATTCATCAATATTTTAATGCTGATGCTTTTTTTAGCTGGGTTGAAATAAGTTTGAAATGCACATGTTCCTCTTCTACAGTGTCACCCTAGCCCACTCTTCATCCCTATGCTGAGGACCTTGTTTCTACTTTCATCTATGCGTTGAAGGTATTTACCTTGGAGTCTTCTAAGATGAAAGTTCTCCTGCAAACTACTTCACAGCATGATCCTTCCAGGTACTTACATTGAGGCCCTTAAAGTCACCTTCAGCTCCTGCCTTTCACCTGTCACCTCTAATTCAACTCCAATGTCTTGCTTGACTGATTTATTGAACATTTACAATACAAAGAACATAATAAAAAGAGTAAGACCCAGGGCATGCAATGAATGAACTTTAGTTTTTCACCTGTGATACCTCTTTTTCAGAATTATCATCTCAGTTTAGAGCCCTTCAACTTTAATCTGGTTAATAACTCGTCATCTTCTCCTGATGATTCCATCCTTCCTCAACACAGTAATTTACAACTTGACACTAACATAGTCCTGTTCAAAAACTTATTTTATCTATATATAAAATAAGAGAGACAGTCAGACAGAGAAATAGAAAATGAGTATGAGTGCACCAGGGCCTCCTGTGGCTGCTATCAAACTCCAGCTGTATGTACCACATGTGCATCTGGGTTTATGTGGTTACTGGGGAATCAAACTTGCGCCATAAGACTTGGCAAACAAGTGCCTTTAACTACTGAGCCATCTCTCCAGCCCAAGATATTCCGAAAGGGGGCTTTGCCAATGCCCTGTCCCCACACAAATGTGCCAGAAGTGCATGCGATACTGGGTCTGAAGTTCCCGTTAAGTCATAGACTGAGACACTTAGGCAGAGTCTCATTTGAGTGATAACAGTTATGGAGCATATGGAGGTCCAGCAATTCCACAGGATGTCCACTAGGTACAATGACAGATGAGAGTGCTAAACGTTCTCTGTTTCAAATCTCCCTTCTAACTACTCCCTCCCATGGTCACGCTTCCCATGGAGTTTCAACACTTTTCGTCATGATGCTCTTCTTGCCCAGTGTTCTCTTACCCAGTGACTCTATCATCGCTGTTTCCTTCTTCAGAAACATCTTCCTGTTGAAGCTTTCCTTCCTTCAGTAAGAACTTCTCCCGTGCTTTTCTAGGTGGCCACTCTGCTTTATATATCCCACATACAGCTATGGACAGAACTTTATAAGTAATGTGCACCTAAATGATGCATATTGATATGAAAAACTGACAGAATAAATTACTTATTTAACACTACTGAATACAACTATTTTGACTTGATGATTTAGAGAGTCTAGTGAATGCTTGACTAAGTTTCTTAAGTCATGTTTGGAACCTGAGAATATTCCAGATGGAAATATTTTGCAAAGAGATATCTAGTATATTCTGACTGACACACCTGAAAGTCTAGGAGTGGTCCTACCACACTTTTCTCTATTAAAAACATCAAATGGATGGACATCATATTTACAGAGAATACTGGGTAATTATTATATGACAAAATAGTTTTATTGCATCTATAGGCCATAATTAACACCAGATTATTTCCCTCCCCACACCTTCTTTATACACTGCAAATGATACCACCATTCAACAAGAGACTTATAATGGGAACACTAGAATCATTTTTTTTTTTTTTTTTCAGTCTTGTTTTCACTCCTATACCTATTCAGACAACAAATCCCATGGGATCTATCACCCTACCATGCATCCAGTGAATCCTTTTCTTCAACACAGGTGCTCAAAGATTTTCTGTTAAGTTCCTGGTGTCTTCTGGACCAAATCACAGTTGTTTTGCTTCTTTCTTCCCTCTTGTTTCATATTCCCCACTTCCTCTATTGTTAGTATGATCTTTCTAAAAGGCAAAGTCAACCATTTTCCTTGAGCTTTTCATAATGTTAATCTTTGTCTATTTTCCAGATTTATCTTTTAGGCTTCCTTTTGTAGTCATATTCTGTTCTTCCCAGTTTTTAGACTAAGCCCTTCACTACCATGTACCAAGATACTTTGTATTCTTCCACGAGAACTATTTTTATGTACAGAAGGCAAAAACAGTGGCACCCAAAAATGTCCACTTTCTAATCCTCAGCATCTGAGAATACATTAGAATAAAAGACAAGGCAATTAACTTTGTAAATGTAAGTTTAATTGATAATCACTTGACTTAAGAACAGGGATTGTAGCCTGGATCATCTGAGTGCAATTTAACCATACATTTCTTATAAATAAGTCTGAGGAAAATATGATCACAAATGATCATAAAGATGTGAGGTTGCTTGTTCTGAAGACAGAGAAAGAAGGTCACCAGCCAAAGTGCTTGGATGGCCTCAAAAATGAAGAAGGGAGGACACTAATGTTAGGTTGGGACAGGCTCCCAAAGTGGAGCCACCAAGGACAGCAGGATGGCAACAGACATAAGGAAGTGGATTATCCACATTCCTCAGGAAACCACCCAGCTGTCATCCCTTCCTTGCTAACAATACCCCAGGTCATGGTTTCCTGCCCCCTTACCTCATAAATCCCTGCTCAGTGTTCTGGTCTCACACCCTGGCTATTTGTTCTTTTCCCTTCCTCACTGTTCCCCAACTGAAAAGCCCTATAAAGCACATTATCTGGAAACTCAGATTGGCTGTGCTCTGCTCTTGTGAACAGCTGGTGTTTTTCCCAAATAAAAGCTTTCATCTTTGCCTCACAATGGTTTGTGTGGCCTTGGTCACTCCTGAACCTTACAACTACTCTTTTCCTAGAGACTGCTATACGGTTTGTCCCAGTGAGAACTATGTTGGGTTTCTGACCTACAGAAAGTAAGATTGAAACAACCTCTGGTGAACAGACCTAAGGGAAGCCATCTTAGGCCACTCAGCCATCTTGACATTCTCAGGAGCCATAAGAGACTGAAGATTAGTACAGAGCATTAATTACATGAATGAGCATGGGTCCAGTAAGGCATCTGGTGTCTGCTCTCACCCTGAGGTCAAGATGTACTGATATTTGGTATCTGCTTTGTACCTGATGCTAACTGCAAAAATTTTTCTTTTGTAATCATGCTTGCTTGCTCTTGCTAAAGACAATTGTGGATGCAGAGTATCTGGGGGTTTTTCAAATCATTGTAAAGGAATGTAGTTTTTGCCTTTAAAAACTCATTAAAAAGTAGGATGGGGCTGCTCTCCTCCTTGGTGTAACAGGACAGATGCCAGCCAGTTTAATAAAGACTCCTCAGGTGGTCTTCTGTTCATTTTTGTTCTGGAACTCACTACAAGGTAATAAAGGTGCATTGCTTAAAATTCTAATTTGTGATTTTTTTGTTTTGTTTTGTTTCAGTTTGTTTTTCGAGGTAGGGTCTCACTCTAGCTCAGGCTCAGTGATCTGGAATTCACTATGTAGTCTCAGGGTGGCCTTGAACTCACAGCGATCCTCCTACCTCTGCCTCCTGAGTGCTGGGATTAAAGGTGTGTGCCACCATGGCCGGCTTTAATTTGTGATAATTTATATGACATTAATAGAAAATTGGCAATCATTCAACCATCTCATTGTAGTGGACATCCACGATTTCAATGAAATTCAGCTGCTGGGCGATGTTCATCCTTGTAAATAACTCCTATTATCATTGTTAACTGTTGATGAAACTTGTATATCAAATTATCTTCACTCACCGAGCTATACATTTGTGACAGACAGCTTGCCCTATTTATTTTTGATGCATGATTCCTGGGTAAGATACTTGGTGAACAGTTTTTGGTAATGACTGAAAGTAGAAGGGAACAAGGAGCTTCCTTGAAATAAGCTAATATGATGGGCTATTGAACAGAGAACGAGATGGCCAACAAAAAAGTTCAGTACGAGTCAACACATACACATGCACATGCACACACATACGTGCATGCACATACACACACATAGAGTTTCCATCTTACTGTGTCCTACTCAGGTATTAAGAACACTGAGTGATTCTGAACATAGGTTTAAGAGCTGTCCTGACAGTTAAATCACAGTCAAGATAGAAATGATTCTGAAAGAACTAGAAAGTAATACAATATTGTCTGAGATATGTTAAGAGCCCAAGGTGTAAATGTTGGGAAAGAAAGCTCTAGGTTTGAGTGTGAGAGCAGAGGAGGTCTGTATTTATAGAAACCATTTATTTATTTAAGTACGTACAGAGCTAGAGATGCTCTGCTCACTTCTAGCAAAACTGAAAATACAGGACACAGCACATTCAAGGAACTCAGTTAATGCCTTAGGGTACAACAACAACATGGGGAACTGTCAATTTCATCAAGCAGATTCTGAATAAACTAACAAACACTTTAATAATTACAATACTTCTTACAAAATGTTACTTTATGAGACTGAACTTTACTCTGCTTCTGAACTCACAAACTGAGTTTTAGAATATCATGGTTAGAGATTTTGTTGAGGGAACACTGAACTAGAAAAATTTTTTAATTTTGGTCACAGTTATGATTCTACTACTATTTGTTAACTAGGTAATTTCCTTTCTCAAAAAATCTTGAATGATTTTCTGATTGTGCTGAACTTCACAACTATCTTACTTTAAAGCATATGCATTCATGGTTCCAGCCCTCACCATCCCCAACAAGCCTTATTTACTCTGTTATAATTATGTCCTTCTCTCTTAACTTTCATATAATTATTAACTCTCCCAAACACACTCAGGCAGGGAACTCAAGGACAGGAAGGGATTATGGATTTTTTTTTTCTTTTTAGCCTATAGTGTCTTTTAATGAAGAAAAGCAATTAAGCAAAACAAGTCAAAGGCAAGGGGAGCTTTTCCTCACTGAGCAATTACAACAAAAACCTTATCTGATTTATGCTAAAACTGGTTCAGAGTAAACAGGATCTTAATATCCTAATAAAGGAAATGAAAATGTAAGGTAAAGGACAACCTCTTGCCTTTGTTATGTAGAGCCAGAGAAGACTCTCGAAATTACCACCCCATAGTCAACATTCCTATGCTCACCTAGGCACATTGCGGGGCTTTTTGTTGCTGTTGCTTTTTCATTATTTAACAATAGATGGGAAGAAAAGTATTACCCAAGATTTGCAATTTCTCACTCTCCCTAACACCTTACTTCCTTGATCAACACCTATTCCTCAAAGAGCTTAAAAAAAACAGGTATACAAATAATATGTATCTTGAATTTTATCTTTTCTTTGTATGGTTCAAAATGTTATTTTAAGACACACGCCTTTAAATCCAGCACTGGGGAGGCAGGGGTGGGAGGATCGCCGTGAGTTCAAGGCCACCCTGAGAATACAGAGTGAATTCCAGGTCAGCCGGGGCTAGAATGAGATCATACCTTGAAAAAAACAACCCCACCCCCAAAAGAAACCAAAAAAATGTTATTTTACCTTTTCCTTGAAAATGATTTCAATTTCTCTGAATCATCAATAGATACCTAATACTCTACCATATCTTTCAATTGAGCATTTTATTATTCTCCAGAAATGTATTACATATTTTAACTTAATCTCCACCAAAAAAAATACAGGCAGATATTTCTGCCTGCATTTCATATATACAGACAATATTGGATAGGCCAAATGCCATTACTAAAGCTGCATTGCTAGTCTGTAGACAGTTTGCAGTGTGGATCTAGGCCTTGCTTTGAGATTATCTCCCATTTTAGTGTCTGTCCTCAATACAAAAGAAGAAACAAACTCTTGCCTTCCATGGCCTCACATTCAAATTACAGTGACTGGGGCTGGGGGGATGGCTTAGTGGTTAAGGCATTTGCCTGTAAAGCCAAAGGATCCTGATTCAATTACCCAGGACCCATGTTAGCCAGGTGCACAAGGAGTGCATGCATCTGGAGTTCATTTGCACTGGCTGGAGGCCCTGGTGTGTCCATTCTCCCTGTGTCTCTCTCTCTCCCTCTTTCCCTGTCAAATAAATAAAAATAAAATATTTTTTAAAAATTGCAGTGACTGAAAAGTAATAAACAATAGAACTTGGTAATTTTATTACAGAAGTAAGTATTAGTTCTAATATTACAGAACACTTTTAATTATTTTGGTGCACAGTGTGAATGTATTTAATGGTTGTTATTTACATGTGGCATAAGTAGGTAATTCTTGACCAAATAATAAGATCCAAGTTCACTTTCTTTGTGACTCATGCATCAGAAATGATGAGCAAATGGCTTCCACTTCTGCAGAAACCTCACTATGACTAACTCAAAGGCTGTACAATGTCATCTAATATGTGTCACACACATAAAAATGTACTTGTCTAGTATTCCATATCACCAGATAAATGCCTAAGGAGATATCTCTCTCTGTATGTGTGTGTATATGTGTGTGTGTGTGTGAGTGTGTGTGTGTGTGTGTGTGTATATATATATATATATATATATATATATATATATATATGTAAAACTTTTGAATATTTGATGTAAATTTTCTGAGGCAGGACCCTGAGAGATTCTTTTACCTCTGGGGAGGGGTGATTCCCGGCGGTCGTTCAAGTGTCCCGACCCTCAAGCACGCACACAGGAGCTCTCATAGACCCTGGACATGCTTTCCTGCTGCCACCAGGGCTTTTCCACATCTTCTCTCCGGGGAAATGAATAATCTCTCAATTGTCACTGGCCCTGACATGAGTGTGGATTTATTACTTTCATTCAGCACTCTGCTGCTTCTTGCGCACACACTTCATTTAACCACTTCCTTTATAAGATTTTTAAATTATATTTACCTCTATATGATTTCAATGCCTGGGTCAATCATTTCTTTTTTTAAAAAACAATTTTTTTGTTTATTTTTATTTATTTTATTTGAGAGCGACAGAGGGAGAAAGTGGGAGAGAGAGAGAGAGGGAGAGAATGGGTGCATCAGGGCCTACAGCCAATACAAACGAACTCCAGATGCATGTGCCACCTTGTGCATCTGGATTGCATGGGAACTGGGGAATCAAGCCTCGAACAGGTATCCTTAGGCTTCACAGGCAAGAGCTTAACCACTAAACCACCTCTCAAGCCCTGGGTCAATCATTTCTATCATATCTCAGAGACTGTATTGTCTCTGCTTTTTAAATATACTCCAGTACTAAGCTACCAGAGCTGGCCTACTCCCAGAGGCATGGTGTATGCACAAATGACATATTCCTATTTAATGCTTCTTTCACAACAATCTCTAGAGAAATAAAATAAAATGAAATGTCGGCATAATCAGTTTCCATTGTACATAGATGTTTTGGAGACACAATTTTTGTGGACTCAGTATTTTTTGTTCAGCCTTAATCTCTTTATCACAGTCAATTATTGAGACTGATCCTAAAATATATTGCAAAGGATTCATGGTTAACATTCAAAAAATTCAAAAGTTGTCATATATTTATTTGATTTTTGCTTTGTTCTCTTAAAAAAATCTGAACTTCACATGACGAATGTTTTGAGGACCTTAAAAGCAAGGTCTTGTGGGGGACCACATTAGACAGGTAGCGTTTGGAGGCAGACAGGGGTGCCCCGGCTACCTCAGTTCACCCTATCTGCTTCAGCTGCTAAGATTCAATGTCTGCCCATCTCACCCAATCAGACCTCTCTGGAGCATGAACCCTGTCCAAGTGTGAGTGGATTCCTCCTCAGAGCTCAGTCCAATTGGTTGGGACGCCTGGTGCATGTATGCCCATGTGTGATAAGCAGGGACTCTAGTAATATATACCTTTTGGAGCCTGGCGTGGTGGCGCACGCCTTTAATCCCAGCACGCGGGAGGCAGAGGTAGGAGGATCGCCGTGAGTTCCAGGCCACCTTGAGACTCAGTAGTGAATTCCAGGTCAGTCTGGGCTAGAGTGAGACCCTACCTTGAAAAACCAAAAATAAAAAAAAAAAAGATATACCTTTTGGGGCCCACTGAGAAGCTTCTTATCCCCTCCAACCGCCCCCACACACCCCTGCAGGAAGCATGGCAGGTGGGCAGGGAAACGTTTTACTGTTTTTGTTCCCTTTTTTTTGGAGGTAGAGTCTCACTCTAGCTCAGGTTGACCTGGAATTCACTCCCTAGTCCCAGGGTGGCATCAAACTTAATGTGATACTGCCTCCTGAGTGCTGGGATTAAAGAGTGCTAGGATTAAAGGCATGCCACCATGCCTGGCTGTTTTGTTTCTTTTTAATCTCTTTGGAAGTGCACACTTTTCTTTTAAACCCCTTCTCATATATTTTTCTCAGATCTAAGGTCCATGTTTGGTTATGCGGGCTCCTAGACCCTGTGGCGTATTTTTCTCCCCCCACTTTAATTTGCCTTTCTCTACCTCACATCCCTGTGATAAGTGAATAAAATGTGATTTAAAAGTTATTTTCTTGAGCCAGGCATGGTGGCGCACACCTTTAATCCCAGCACTCTGGAGACAGAGGTAGGAGGATCGCCTTGAGTTCCAGGCCATCCTGAGACTACATAGTAAATGCCAGGTCAGCCTGGGCTAGAACGAGACCTTACCCCGAAAAAACAAAAACATGATTTTCTTTAGTCTAGATTGTCAATACTTTAAATAATTTGTAGATACAAACTTGGGGCTTGGGGTTCCAGGGAGCACCCCATTTAAGGCCAGCTCCCTGTTTCAGTTTGGAAAAGGGCATTTACTTCTTAAATACTGGGAGAAACAACTGTTTGGTGACAGAGCTAGGACCTGGACTAACTAGAATGTCTTTCTCAGGCCTTTCTCACTGGAGGGCTTCTCCTAAAGGACACTGATTACTATTTTTATCATGATGAAAATTCTTTCAACACAGACACATTGTGGTGTGAGTTGAGGTTTATGCATTACTGTAAGAACAAACAACAAATCAAACCAAAGTTCTAATTCCAGGCTTTTGGAGGGCAAAAGCAAATTAGCTGAATTGGTAACAGCTAATCTGTATCTTGTATACTCTGTAGAAAAAGAGAGACATTTTTGTGTTTTGTTTAAGTTTGTAGTTTTTCTTTTTCTTTTTTTTCTTTTTTTTTTGGGGGGGTTTTCGAGGTAGGGTTTCACTCTAGCCCAGGCTGACCTGGAATTCACCATGGAGTCTCAGGGTGGCCTCGAACTCACGGCGATCCTCCTACCTCTGCCTCCCGAGTGCTGGGATTAAAGGAGTGCGCCACCACGCCCGGCAGTTTTTCTTCTTAAGTACAGGATTCCAAAGTGCCATAGACCTACTGAATAAAATTGTTAAATTCCTTAAATATCTCTATATTTAAAAACATGCCTATGAAGCATTAAGGACCCAGGTTTGATTCTACAGGTCCAACATAAGCCAGGTGCACATGGTGGCACATGCATCTGGAGTTAGTTTCCAGTGGCTAGAGGCCTTGACGTGCCCATTCTGCCTCTCCCACTCTCTGTGTCTCTAATAAATAAAAATAAAATAAAATAAAATGCAAATAACCATAACAACAACAACAAGAAAAAACCTCACATACAAAAATGAAACAAAACATGCCCCAGCTGACTTTGGGGCTTGTGTGCACTAACAGGGACAAGAAAGGGTAATGGAAAGGAGGAAATAGGATCAAAATTCTGTGTGTGTGTGTGTGTGTGTGTGTGTTGGTGTAAATAAACTTCACCTGACTCAGCTGCTGGGCTCTTGACACCCAGAAATTACCATAACAAGAGCTTGAGGAAGACACTGACCTTGAACTCTGACTTACACACACACACACACACACACACCCTATACACAAGGGAGGGAGGAAAGGAGAGAAAATAAGAAAACGGAAATAGTATCAAGGTTTGTACTGGTGTGGTTTGTAAGCAAATGTACGTTTGTCCTAACAGGGAAGACAGCAATTTAAAGTGTGGATTAAAGAGTTAAATTCTAGAGAAGGCATATCCTCAGGTTAGAGAATAGCATATTTGAATAGTTGGGGGGGGGGGGGGAGACACAGAATTTAACCTAATAGGTCACTGATATTCCTCTTAGAAAATGAGAAAAAAAAGTCAAAAGGAATGAAGACCCCCCATGATTATCAGCTCAGAGAGGAGACTTTTGGGGGCCATTGACATCTCTATTTTTCTGTTACACTGACTGACTCCTACCATCTACTAATCCTTTGGGAAAGAATGCTGCCAAGTTTAGAAAATCAAATGGGAAAACATGGTCAATTGACCAGGTAACTGAGGCCAAAAAATAAAGTATGGCTTTTGAATCTCACGTAATGCTTAAGCTGCTTTGGTTTTGTAAATATTCTTGGTCATTGTCTTAGAAGCATAATTTTGTAGTCTATATCTAGGCAATGTAATAAAGAACTGTAAGATGAAAGAAAATAGTTTCAAGTCACAGTTGGGGAACATCCCCATTTTCTTGGGTGAAAATAAATGTTGATAACTGCTGGTGATGACTTCAGCTGCCCCAGTTCTGAAATAGGATCATGTGGTCAGGAGTAAAGACCAACTCTCAGGCAAACAAGCAAACAGAAAAGGCAGAACCACATTTGGCAGATGTCAGGGGCTTTTTGTACAAGTAGATGTAATACGAATGTGCAGAGGTTGTCATGAAGATTTATCCTATTATCCATGTGGTTCTATTTCTTAATACTTAAGAAACCTTGAAAACATCCATTCTGAAAAGGCATGCCTTCACCCCACGGGCAGCCATGTCACAGCACATGTGAAGTCGAATCTCCTGAGTGACCTCAGTCCTGATGAGGAAAACTGCATCAGAATTCCCTCCCTCCTCCTAACCTCTCTTCCTCTTTGTCTTGCTGCCTCTCTCTTCTTAACAAAAGGACAGATAATGACACACTATCTAAACCCAATGTGGCCTCAGGTTCTGCGGGGTTTCTCTGATGTGTTGATGTTTTCCTGCCTTCACTGCACCTCAGTTCAGGCCCTGTAGCTAAGGCACACCAGCTGCAAGCCTACACTCAGGATTACAGGAACTATTGAGAATGCAAAAATAAGAAATCTCATGTATTTTTGAGAGAAACACAGTCCAAGATCTCACGACCACAGAGCATGAGAAGAGCATGTTTCCTCTCACATCAACTGTTAAAAAGTATTTTCGGCAAAGGTCCCTTTGGATCATCCCTAAACTTCTCCTGGATGATATACAAGGGTAAACCACTGGCCCCTTCCTTGAAAAATACTCATTGAAGACTGGATATCAGATGAATTGTAAGGAAAACCTTGATGATCAGTGTGGTAGGGAAGGTTCTCAAATCCCTTTTAGATTCCCAGGGGTCTCCTAGATTGAACAGGAAGATCAAAGCATCACATCTGACTTCTCCTAGGTTCCTGGTTATGGAGCTGTAATTCAGGGGTCCCCCATAAACGCAGGTGTTCTGAATGGTATGTTCCCCAGCTGATGGAGATTTGGGAATTAACATCTCCTGGAGGGAGTGTATTTTGGGGGGCAGGCTTATGGGTATTATAGCCAGTTTCACCTTGCCAGTGTTCGGCACACTCTCCTGTTCCTGTTGTCCACCTGATGTTGGCCAGGGGTGATGTCCACCCTCTGCTCATGCCATCATTTCTCCCTGCCATCGTGGAGCTTCCCCTCGAGTCTATAAGCCAAAATAAACCCTTTCTTCCCCAAAGCTGCTCTTGCCTGGGTGATTTCTACAGCAATGCACACCCGACTGCAGCACTAGTTCACTGAGAATATACTTCTACTTTTATTAAGATTTCGAAGTTGTTGTTTTTTGGGTTTTGGTTTCTTTGCCCTTCTGGGGAAGATTCACCTTAGAGCAAAAGGAAAAAGGAATTAGAAATGTATTGTCCTATGAATAAAAATGAAACTAACATCCAAAGTAAAATTTAAAAAGATAATTTACAAACTTGTTCAGCCAACCCAATAAGCCATCATTACCCAAGTACTGAGCCCCACTTCTGCTAGCCTGTTCCAGAGAATTTGAGGTACACTGAGTCAGGGTAGGAATTCTGCTTTCAGAGAGCTTGTATTTTGATGAGAGGAAGAGAGACAACAAAAAACAAAAATATGTTAGATGATATGTTAAGAAAAATGATCTGTGTATGGGAGTTGAGAAGAAAGTAAAATTATAGTATTAAATAGTTAGTGTAATTCTCATTGGGAAGGCATAAACTCAGGATGTATATAAGAAATTATGTCAAGGTAACTAATGATGTTAAGTTTTTCAATTTAGGAACCTATGAAAAGTTCCTGAAAGACTCAGTTTTCAGCATATTTCAGTATGTCACTATGTGAAGTCAACAGTGAGGCAAAACATAATTTCCTCAGTATTTCTCTCTCTCTCTCTCTTTCTCTCTCTCTCTCTCTCTCTCTCTCTCTCTCACACACACACACCCAACACACACTCACTTAGGTTTTATCATTAGTATTCCCAGACCACGGGAATTCAATACCTCCCTGCTCAATTCAGTGCATACATTTGCATTTACAGCTGGCATGTTGCCAATGAACTCCTAGATTTGCTCAAAGTGAAGTCCAGTCCATTTCAGCTGCATCACTGTGTGCAAGAAATGTTCACCTGTGAAGAGTTACAAGGATACGAACCTGTAACCATTTTTACTGATGTTCTTTGGAATATGGCCATGAGGACACTAAAATTTAGCCAATTACATGCTAAAATAACCAGGAAATCATAAGTAACAGGATATTAGTGTAATAGTAAGAAAGCAGTAAAATAGTACCATGTTTGTTAAACTTTTGGAAGATTATAAATTATTCATTTTCAAAATCATTTAATTAACATGTAAGTTGTATGTTTATCTTCACCTTAATTAATTATCTTACAATCACTTCGGCAATGTGTTAGGTCATATTACCCTCAGTCATGTACTATTTTTACTAGCCCATATTATAGATAATAAAAATTACATAGTTGAGGCTAAATTCTTTGTGGGTTTTTGCTGTTGTCTCCTTGTTTTGTGGTTGGTTAGGTTTCGGAGAAAGGGTTTCACACTGTTGTGTAGACTGGCCTGGAACTCACTATGCAGCCCAGTCTGGACTCAAACTCATTGCAATCCTCCCACCTCAGCTTCTTAAGTGCTAGGAATATAGGCATGAAACAAGGTCAAATTCTTTGCTTAAGGTAAGTAAAGAGCAGGTATGGATTTAAACCTAGGTCTCATGACTTCATGACATGTACCCACCATATATACTCTATATGTGGTAACACCAGAGCTGAGACAGTAGCAAAAGTCATAGAAAGTGCTGTGGTCTAAATGTCAGTGTCACCCTAGAATATATGTGTTTAGATTCTAATAACTAGGTGATAATTTTCCATGGGAAATAAAGAGGTCACAGGAATGGAACCTCATGAATAGGATCCATGTTCTAATAAAACAAATTCCAATAGCTTTGTTGTCTCCATTTAGCACTTGGGGACTCAGAAGGATGACTCCCTTCCCTGAGTCACTGAACCTATCCTCCTCAGACACACATACGTGACTATCTGATCTTGGATTTGCCAGCCTACAAATTTATGGTACCTTGTCACTGAAGACTGAATGAATAACATAGAAATAAAAGAAAACATAAAAACTTCAAGAGATTTTTTTATGTATATCAGTAATATCAAATTTATTTTAGGAAGGGGTATAGTACAGATAAGCTTTTAAAACACATAATAATAAATATTGCTTGCTTATCAATTAATTACAAAAGGTCCAGTACTCACTCATTATGAGAAAAATCTGTTTTTATTCTTCTTATGAATGACTCTGATTGGATATCAACAGTTCATTACTATCATAGGGGTAAGTAGGCATGTTTGCTGGCTGTACTTATAATACAGAAATCATGGGTAAACATAATAAATGCTCATGGGAGATGAAACAGACAGTTGCTGCATGCATACTTTTGGATTTATAAATATATTTAGTATTGTAAGTCCGGACATAAAATTTGACTTTTAATATCTTATCACTCATACCCAATTTAAACTTAGGTCTTGTGGCTTATAAGAATTAAAACAGAGATTCAAAAAATAATACACTCAGAAACCACATAAAATAGCATAACATCAGATCTGAATTTCAGGAGACAGTTATAAACTCATTATCTCATGAATAATTAAAATATAAAAGTAAAATATGGCTAGTTACCCCTGTGATAGTAAATAACATTAAAAATGCAAACTATTAGGGCTGGAGAGATAACTTAGAGGTTAAGGCAATTGCCCACAAAGCCTAAGTATCCAGGTTTGACTCCTCAGTACCCACATAAAGCCAGATGCACAAGGTGGCACATGCGTCTGGAATTTGTTTGCAGTGGTAAGAGGCCCTGACGTGCCCATTCTCTCTCTCTCTCTCTCTCTCTCTCGTAACTAAATAAATAAAATGCTTTAAATGCAAACCATTAAATGCCAAAATACACTGACTTAATTTGCTCTTTCTGTCCAAGGGATATGGAAGTGATGTGAGAATGAGGCTTTGCTAGAAAAACAGAGCAGCTTTGTGAAAGGATATGAATAAGAAGACAAAGAAAGTTTAGAGAAAGACAAGTTCTATATATTCTTTTGCTACCATTTCCTTTGGTTATCCAAAAAAAAAAAAAATCAATGTTTTGTACCCCTTATTTTGTCCGCTACAAGCCTGTTTCCCTCTATATTTATTTCTTCTAAGGCACCCTCAATACATGCTTGTCAGGAAAATGAAAAATTCAAGGTACAGTAAAGAAAATATTTTAGAAACACAATGGTTGATAAGAAACACAAGCTTCCTGCCCTCATGGAGCTTCCACTCTACTAGAAATAGTAGATCTAGAACACAATTGCACATACAAATATGTGAACACAACTATATTTATTGTGAGTGAGGACAGACCTCATCCCAAACATGTACATGAAAATCACTCTTCTGTTGGTCAGCTAGTATTCTGGCTGGATTTGAATGTATAACTTACTTTGATTTTTCCTGGTTTGAGAAGTCATTTATTCTTTCACACAAGTCATTAGAGTGAAATACAAATAAGAATATAAAGGGGAAAATGTTGGAATCAGTTACACATATATTTTGCACATATTGGTAAACTTAAGTTCTAAATAGAAAAGAGAATAAAATTACATTATTAGTGACCCTAACAACAACAGAATTCAAAAATTTCAAGTGAAAAAAATGTTAGCAAAATTTCCTAAAGAGTGGATCTACCTGTCCACAACCAGCAGCAGTAAGGCTGGCTATGGGCAGATGTGAGACCTCTGAATGAAAGCTTTAATTCCTACACATGAAGTATTTTCCTAATTGTATCTAGATAAAGGTAATGTACTGTTACTTAGAAATCCTGAAAATAAATTCAAGATATTAAACAAAGTTTGGAAAAGACTAGTTAATTAAGCTTGCTTTTTTTTCCTTCATTCATGATGATTTTGCTAGTAGAGAGCAACAGTCCCTAACACGGAGATCTGACTTAGCCATTTGTCACATCCAACCAAGACCTGAGACACTAGGGAAGGTGCTAGGGTCCATGTCAACCTGGGGAGGGCATACTACAAGAAGGACATCCATCAGGGCTGACCTCTGGAGGAAGGGATAGCAAGGAGGATGAAGAAGCTAATCACAAGGACTCTGTTTTCTTTTAAAAATAATCATCTTTATTCATTTATTTAGTTTATTTAGTTGGGCATTTAAAACTTTAGAAAGTATTAAAAATTCAAACTGGAGAAATTAAAATTATAATGATAATAGTTTTGAATTTCATTTGATTTCTGGATTCACTCACAGAATACATTAGTGTACTGATGTTCATTTCAAAAGCCCTGACTTCATGACTACAGAGAAACGTGGTGTTGCACGCTGATGTAATAACCTGACTTTATAGTGCAAAACAGAATGACACAGAAAATCAAACTTTTGTCCTCTGCAGCTTTTGTTCTAATTGTTTATAGTGGATGAAAAATGGTGAAATTAAAAAATAATTTCTGTTGCACTTACTAACAAAAATATTTAAGACTGATATAGTTAAAACTGAATGAAGTGACACAGCATTAATTACACCAAATACATATCAGCTAAATATGAACATGAATTATTCCATATATATTTAAATGGCATATAATTAGAAATTTACTTTAAGAGTTTATTTTTAAGAGTATATTGAACATGTAAGTGTGTGCGCGCTTAGAAAATTTATGTCTCTGCACATGCATATGAACATATGTGCACATAGACAAACATTTTTTACTCAGTGAATCAAAATATACAGTTTCCTCTGTGCCATTCTGAATACTGAATCCAGGTACTACAGAGGGTGTGGCACATACCAAGTGAAGTGTTAGGAGTCTACAGGAACCTAGCTTCAAGCAAAAGGGTGTAGGATATAGGTCAGATTGTACACAAAACCTTTTGAGAGACTTGGTACATATAGTTATTTGCATAGTTACTAGACTTGAAACACAATTAAGGTACACTGGAAACAGCTGATCCAAACGAAAACTGCAAGACTCTATGGTATTGATGCAAATATGCAAAATGTTTATGAAGCTTGATTTTATACATTTAAAAAATGATGTTATTTCTTATTTATTGCTTGGCTCATGTTCAGAGGCTTTTTGAAGGAGAAAATTTTCCCTGATAAGTGACACAAATGTGACAGAGTAGAACTCTGATCTTCATTCCCATTCACTGTGTCAATGTTTACAGCGTAAGATTCATAGATTTCAAAGATACTTTCCTGTATTTACAATAATGGTAAGGATTTAAAAACCTAGAGACCAAAGGCACATTCAGTAATACACAGTTAAAAATAGGTAAAGACGATTCTATGCATTTTCTAGGGTTGCAAGTCACCTACTTCCTTTTAATGAGAATAATACTACACATAACACGACGTAGATGGCTCTGTATAGCAAACTAAACATGCTTCTGAGTTTCATGTCAATACCACCACCAAGTTCCCATGCCTGACTTACCAAGTGACGAGGGAATGCATAGCTGGTTAGTGACACTGTGTGTAGTATGCAAAAGGAAAGAGGAGGCTGGCTTTGCTGTGGGTCTGTCGTGGTATTGCCTTTTTAAGTCAGCATGGTGTCAATGCGCATACATGAATCTGGCTGAAAACAAGGGATAGCACCATGGCAGGGTGCTTCCGGTGCTGTGCACATGCTTAATCTTGGGTCTCCGTACAGAATCACTGGGACAGAGATGAATGGTTGAGGAGGACATAGTTATGGCTACTACACTCATCACATTGCTACTATTAAGTGAGACAGCAGAAAGTAACACAAAAACCTGTAGCTACTTTCTAAATATACTAATTGCATAAGAAATTGACCTGAAAAAAAATCACTCTGAATAGCAAAACAAATAACTAAGTAAAACGGGAAAGAGGAGGACAAAATAGAAACATTTGGATAGATTTTTCTTACCTTATATTCATAAATATTCATTAACACACATACCTACCTCCCAGAACCCATTACCAATGCCAAAAGGTCTAAACACATTTGTATAACTTAGACATTGTATAATTTACACAGATGACACTAGGAAGAAATAAAATAATGTAGTACCTTTACTTTTACCTATGCATTTGATGAAATGGGTCCATGAAGAAAGGTTTTCCAGATAAAGAGAATAAAGGAAGAAAACAACAAGAAAAATTATGAATATATGTAAGTGTACTGCTCTCTGAAAACTAAACAAGACTAAAAGGATAAATAAAGTTTTGAATACAAATGGAAAGGCAATTGGCACATTCTGAGAATGCCGCCTCTTTCTTAAGGCACACACATGCAAGGGATTGGAAAGCCCATGCTCACCTGTAAAGATTACACAAATGGAAGATACACCATGGATGACCATAAGGAGAAAATGTGTTGACTGCATGAAACACTATACTCAGCATTCTAGAAGCCCAAGGCCAAAGCTGTCTGCATGTTCCCAAACTGCCATGCATGGATGGAAAATGGACTCTTTGGTGCAATATGTTAAACTGAGTAGTTCCTTCCAGATATTAGTTTCTGATGGGTCTCAGGTTTATTTACTACAACCACCTTCAATGCATATACGAATAAATGTATTCAAGTTTTCAATCACAATTTCTTACGTCTCATTTATTTGCAGATATTACAGTGCAAGGAACGAAGGAAAATAAACGTCATAGGAACAATCAAAATCAAGCCAGTAAATAAATGGGAGGGAAACAAGAAAATGTGAACAAAAAGTATGTATTTCATTTGCAGCCACGTAATTTGCAAGCATTTGCCCAGACTTTGCAGTGATGGGTGGAAAGCAGCTACAGGACAGGAAACACTGAAAGCAGAGTGGAAAAGGAGCAGAGCCCATACCTTGGTCGCCCATCATCAGGTGCGCCAGACCTTGAAGGGAAACAAGAGCACAGTCAGCAATAAACAAGGGAGCATGGGAAGGCAGGGTTGTCACGGTGACAAAAATGTTCAGTGACAGACACCTTGTTTCTTGTGAGAAGTGTCTGTATTACACAGCAAATCAAAAAACATCCTCTCAACCCCTTTTTGGAATGGCTTTGGGGCAAAGATTTATAAGACTACAATTTAAACACTGATATATGCTGTACTGTGTATTTCTTTGATGTATCAGTTGGAATAGTTAAAGTATAAGAATGACTAAAATCCAACCAATCACCTTAAATATTGCATTTGTCCACGGTGCCCTTTGGTGAGATAGTTGTGAGCATGCCTTCAGAGGGCCTGCCATTCTTCAGTGACAAAATTACATTTTTAAAACTCAAAGGGATACCTGCAACATGGGCTGGGTCTGATCTTTTTCCCCTCATCAAAAATGAGCACTTTTATAATTAAATGGGAAAAATACGTAATCACATTGAAATGATAATGCAGAAATGTCTCCTTGTCTGATGCATGAACAATTGACCAGTTTCATTCAAATACAAAAAAAGATCATTCGACATGCAGTTGTAAGGCTTGGATTTACTACAAAATAGTGTGTCTAAAAAAATATAGGTCAACTTTAACTAGGCTCAAGAAATTTTCCATGGAAAATAAAATTATTTAGCAGTTTACTTAAATGATCCATGAGGTTTGTGTTGTGCCATTAATCAGTATGTGTATTTAGCTATAATTTCATGAAGACTTTTTTTTTCTGAAGATAATTTTCTAAAGAATATTGCAGTGGCTATTTTTTGACATTTTGTTTTTTGAGGCATTGTCTCATTTGGTCATCTAGGATGGCCTCAAAATTCACAATCCTCCTGCATCAGACTTGTAAGTGTTGGAATTACAGGCATGAGCCACCATGCTCAACTTAAAAGTTTCTTTTAAAAAGTTGTTATCCATATCAATATGGTGCATTTTACTGACTAGCATGAGACTTAATTGCTTATTTTAATTTCAGGAAAAAAGAAAGCTACTAATGAATATCTCAAGAATTTTAAAAAAGTTATAACAATCTAATATACATACATCAGGTTGTTAGTTTTTCTTTTCAATGCCTAGTGATATTTCAGATATGCTTGAAAGTATTTTTTCCATATAACATTATGTACAATGCAAAAATTTTCTCACATTTTAGGGGTATTCAAACATCATTGCAGTGTAGATATAATTATATATCATCATAAAATCACAATATGAAATTGTTTAACAGAAAAGTTTATTGTTTCTGAAACATAGCCTTTCTTTGCATTTCCTGAGAAATTACAACAAATTCTCATAAGCAGTATTAAATATATATAATATATAGATATATAGATATATAGATATATAGATATATATAGATATAGATATATATAGATATATATAGATATAGATATATATTACATATTTAATATAAATATATATAGCACTGGGGAGGCTGATAGAAAAGGATCACTGAGTAGAGCCTGCCCCAGGTGGTGCTGCATGCCTTTAATCTCAGCACTAGGGAGGCAGAGGTAGGAGGATAGCTATGCCTGAGCTAGAGGGAGACCCTACCTCAAGAGAGACAGAGAAGGATCACTGAATGGTCAGCCTGGAGCTACAGAGTAAGTTCCCAGTCAGCCTGGGCTAGAGTGAAACTCTACCTCAAAAAAAAAATTAATGTATATGGTGACAGTTTTATATTTGTACATTTTTGTAGACTACATCAGAAAATAATATCTTAAAAGATATGACTTAAATTTAAAAATATATATCTTTAAAGTTGGGGCAGGAGAGAAGGCTTAGCAGTTAAGGCATATGCCTGCAAAGCCAAAGGATCCCGGTTCGATTCTCCAGGACCCATGTAAGCCAGATGCACAAGGGGGCACATGCATCTGGAGTTTGTTTTCAGAGGCCAGAGGCCCTGGCAAACCCATTCTCTCTCTCTCTCTTTTTCTATCTCTCCCTCTCTCCCTCCCTCTTTCTCTCAAATAAATAAATGAAATATACCTAAAGTCTTCTAATGGTATTAACACTGCATTTACTCTATAAATTAGCAAGAGGCTGGAGAGATGGCTCATCAGTTAAAGAGCTTGCCTGCAAAGCCTAACCACTGGAGTTTGATTCCCCAGTACCCACATAAAACCAGATACACAAAATGGTACATGCATCTGCAGTTCATTTGCAGCAGCTGGAGGCCATGACTTGTCCATTCTTTCTCCCTCTCTTTTTCTGTCTGTATCTCTCTTTAATTAGCAAATCCCCAAAGATTTTACATTTTTCCTGCTCAATTTCCTACCTCCAAAGTGGCTTGACTACATTCTCATAGTCACATTGTAAATAGAGATGTAAAAGTTATGATTGAATAACTTTATTATAATAGATTATGGGCCTATATTCTGATAATTGTATCAAAATTTTGTACAGAGAGCCATCATGCTAATCAGTCTAATTTTAAAGCCCCTGAAAATGCAATTGGATTTAAGAATAATAGAAAGAAGAAACAAAAAAAAAAAAAAACTTGGAGCATTTCACACGATGGTTAGGAAATGAAAAAGAAACTGAAAAGTTACCTTTGAAAAACAACTTGCATATTCAATTAATGATTATAATTTACCTGCAACAGACTTTGGAAGATATCAGGCCTGAAGGGTAGGTAATATAATCTTTTAAAGTTTATTCTCACACAATTAAAATTATGGCACACACACAAAAAAGAAGCCATATATAAAGATGACATTTGGAGGAATGATTTTTGAAGTGTTTTTTGTATTCTATCCTATTTAAATAAAAAACAATTCAGTAACAATAATAATATTGTCCATGGAAGAATCACAAATATGGTTCTGAACCCTGCTAGTAATCAGTGTTCTCTTATAATGAAGTCTTTTGTTATAATGAGAAATGACCTTTTAGTAACCATACTATCTGTCACTCTAGATATGGAACTTGTTTTTTTATAAGAAATGTCTCATTTTATAGAAATGTACATGTTTTTAGAATGACTATATTTTAAAGTATAGTAAAAAAAAGCACATGAAATTATGTCTTTTAGAATATAAATACTAGCAAATGATTTATGTAACAAGCTGGAATCATTTAAAAAAGCATGTAGAAGAAATGATTAAAATTTCTCACCTTTATTTTGCTATATTTAGTTCTTTTTGTATGTTTTCCCTTTAAATATTTGGTTGATAGTATGTACACTAAAGTACTGGGGGTCTTTAACAGTATAATGTGGAGATATGTTTGGTGGAGTTTACAAGAACATTTGTGACATTCTCAAATTTCTATGACAGAAATAATATAAGAAAATTTGAGTAAAATGTTACAGAAGTTTAACAGACACAGGATGTTACAAATATACTTACCAATAATCTCATGATAGGAGTACTCTGTGCTTTCATTTCCACTGGCCAATGAAAATTTTAATCTAAATTTATGCCTCTCACTTACACTCAATAGTTTATTCTGTTCTTTTTATATATCACATCAACTGAATCAAACCAATGGGGCTGAAATTATATAATAATAAGCATTTCCAACAGAAAAGAAATTATTTTCAGTATAAAAAATAGAACAGGTTCATGCATTGTGTTTAGAAAGTGCAAAGAAATGCATTTTCTTTTAAAATAAAAGAAGTAGTATCATTTTTTTCCATACAGAACACTGCACTCTGTAATCTTGGACACATGCTGAAAGCAGAAATCCATCAAGTGGTGGAAGTGAGGCTGATGGAATTTTGTGCCCTTGGGGCCAACAGAGGGAGGGAGGGTGTGTATGTGTGAGTATGTTCTGTATGAAAACTGATACACAACCAAAAAAAAAAAATCAATCAATGTTCAGAAAGAATTTAACTTACCGTCTAAGTTTGAGATGTGCTCTATTAATGCTAAGAAATAAAAGGCAAAGGAGAGTTGGAAATAAAGCAGAAAGCACCCACCTTCCACATTGTTGTCTTCTGAAAGCACATGACAAGGGGGAGAGAAAAGGAGAGACATTCATTAAGCAGCATGCAGACTGGACCTGGCCTTTGCATGGCTTTCGCATGCAAGGCACCAAACACATCATGCAAGTGCTCCTCACTGTCACTCAAAGGGAAACACGACCATGGGAACAGCTTCCCTCTGTAGCACAGTCATGGCCCAAACAATGGGATTTTTACAAGTCCTTCACTGACCTGGGGAAAGCAAGCCCTGTTATGACACATAACTGGCAAGGCCTTTCCAGACAATTCTTTTTAAAAGTTTTTGTCAATATTTATTTTTTAGTAATTCTACAAGGCTCTATTTCTAGATATCAATTTTGATTTGGACAAAAGAAAATCCATTGGAAATAGACATGAAACTTTTCAAGTCACTCTGGTTCTATCAAATATATTGTCAATAACTCAACTAATTTCCTTAAATTAACAAAACCTGAATTGTTGCAACTAAAACTCTACAGTATTTGGCTCATTTATATCAGTCAAGTTTTATTAAAATGATTATTTACTATAATTCACTCAAAAGATAGGATTAAAAAATGGTAAGTGACCACTGCAACTTGGGAGTTATTCCTAAGGCTAAGTTTGTCATGATTTAATCACTTCATAGTTCTGTTTGGTATGTTACTCTGGGTGTGGTTAAGGTAATGGTAGTATTTAATGAATGTGTCCCTTGTATTTACATATATCTATAAAATATTTATATTGAGCCATATTTTCATGTGTACATATGTACATATAAAATAGATTTTATATGCATTTAATATACATAATCCACTGAAGCACACAGAATTTAAACTGAGATTACTCACTGGACAATTCAAGTGCTTTCTGAGATATGACTTGGCAGCTAAGATAGATATGGAAGGGGAGGCTGTCAGAGGCCCTAGGCAAAGAGCCAGGTTTCAATACTTTTCAAAAACGTTCAGTAACTAATTATATTGATTTAAAATTCTTGTTTTATTCTTGCATTTTGTTTAATTAATGGTACTTTATCAAGTGATCTCCTGATCAAATGTATCTCTAAGAATGAAATAACATACAAGGAACTTGAGACGTGCACCATAGTTTTAGGGTCAATGAATAGGAAACTGATGGGTAAAATTAGTAATGAATTAAAATTTACTAAAAGTATTCAAATGATATTAGCTAGAAGCTTAAATATTGACACAGGCACATTTACTGATGCAGAAATGTTTCAGTAGCTGGCAATTGTGGCCTTAATATCTTTCCACAATGCTTGATTTTCCAGAGCTTATTTTGAAAAAAAAAAAAGTGACAATGATTCAAATAAATGGTATACAATACTCACTTAAGTGTGCTCTTGGTTTTCAATCTACATTGAATTTAATGCTTTTTATCAGTGACTCAGACTAGAAATATTAGAAATATACAGATAATTATATAGTTTAAGATATATTTTCATTGTATATTAACTGCTTCTTGTAGTTATATTTCCTATTTGTGGTGCTTTAAATATTATGTAACATGAATACCACATTAAGATCTCTGGTTGTGAAGAGAATCAAGGAAGTGTATCAATTAATTTGATTTCCATGGGCAAAAAATAACAAATAACAAATATGGCTGTGAGTAGTACTCACACCAAGGCTTCTGATAAAAAGCTGATGAGTCTACTAGAAGAAAATTTAAAAATTATAAAATAAAAGAGGTATAGGCTTGACACCCATTTAGAAAAATTTGAAATAGCGCAGTACGATATAAGTTGTGCTTCTGAAGTCCAGTCCCTATAGAGGAGTTGTCCTGTCAGTGCGAACCGAGGCCAGAGGATCTGTCCTGACACCCAGACTGTCTCAGTTCTCGCTCGGGAAAAGAAAAGGCATAAGAAGACTTCCTGTGTGCAAATGAAAGCCAGGCCTAGTATGCAAGCAAATCCTAACTTTTACATGCTCAGAAAATTTGTCTTCAAAGATCTAAATTTTCAAAAAGACAAAATACTGGGACACAAGATAAGGGATCATACTAACTTAAAAAAAATAGACAGATGAAGAAAATTGGCCTGAAGTTCCTATAAATTTCAGATTCAATTATAGAAAAATAGAAACACATGAAACAAATACCAATCTTCTTTCCCCCATTCTTTTCTGTACTTTTTGGTATCCATTTGCTGATTACAGATGATTTCAAACTTTCTGGCCTAAAGACAACCTTTGTGTTATTTGGAAGTCACTGTAACCAGTGGTACTCGGTGTTTGCCATCTACTCTCCCACTTTTCCTCTTCTCTATGCTTCTCAAGTGTTTTTGGACTAACTCTTCAACACTGAGATAGAGGACAATTGTTTTTTCTCATATCAACTTGAGCTATCTGTTTACATACTGTTACACAATCAAAATCTATTCCAGTTTTGAAGCCAGTTTCTACTTGCTAGCAAGAAACAGGGAAGCTGTATTTTGGCATGCCACAATATATAAAAAAGAAGTTTGTTTTGGTTTAATTTAACATAGAAAATAACCTCTCTGGCCTTACCTGTGGACCTGTCAAATTAGAAATTTTTCAATGTGCAAAAAACTCTGTCCTCTTTGGGTTATAGACCTAATGCTTACTGAGTTCATGAGTCTCATTAAGTGATTTTGGTGACCATGCCACCTACAGATCCACCTGCTTTGACTATAAAAGTCATGAATCTAATACTAAAGAAAGCTACTTTAGATTTTGTCTTTCTTTCCTTTAAGATAGGCCTCTTTCATACAGATGGGAATCAGGAAACAGAGTGTGGGCCACATGAGGAAGGAGGCTGCATGCTGACATGAAGGGAAGCAGCTATTCCATCTTTTTAAAGGACTACAAGAGAGAATCCATACAAATTTATTTCTTTGGCCTCAGCTTATTAGAATGCAAGGACAGTAATTTATGATGACAGTGCTCT
Source organism: Dipus sagitta (assembly GCA_036346955.1). Taxonomy (NCBI): domain Eukaryota; kingdom Metazoa; phylum Chordata; class Mammalia; order Rodentia; family Dipodidae; genus Dipus; species Dipus sagitta. The sequence continues at coordinate 3,261,383 of CM070793.1, read as the reverse complement.
TTAGGCTTAGAAGTTGCTTTAAAAATTTTAAAAGAAAGTGTTGACTTCTCTCTTAAGCCTACAAAGTAACTAAAAGTAGGATGACACCTGGCCACTCTCTGCCTGCATCAGCTGTTTGTCTCCTTTCCTTTGGCTCAGACCAACCTAAGCTACTTTCTCCCCCTTCAAGCATGAAGCCACAGAGAGAAGCCATCAGCCCAAAGCCTTGAGGACAAACAGCCGTGTTCCCAAATGAAGGAGTGCAATGCAGGAGTAGCAGGCTGCACCGTGGAAGGAAAGCAATCCCACTGCAGGAGCCCAGCTGGCACTCAGCAGACGGCAGGGAACTACCATCACCTTGCGTGACCTGAGCTGAGCCTGTGAGGAGCCAACGACAGGTGGGACCACATGTTGAGCACGACTGTTTAATTATGCATACTTCTATTTGGAGCTCATCCTCATGTCAAGACTTCTCGGACAGACTTACGGACACCCTTATCTGTTTCTCTTCCCAATATATTCACCATTACTGGTCTCTGCTTAGCATAGCTGGACAGGTAACCCAGCGTATCCTGCTGGGGCTGCTAAAACTGAGGCTTTTCACCTAAAATCTCTAGATAGATTCTTTCTGAATAAGCTTAATTATATGCATCTAAAAAAATAAATATGAAAATAAGTGAACTTGTTTGACTATAAAGAAAATCAGAAACTTAATATGAGGTGTGAAAAAATGAAAAGTCTAGAGAGAAATGTCCTAATACCTTTCTGTATAAATGAGTTAAATGATATAAATGTCTTCATCTCAGTATGCAGCAGAAGCCACACCGAGTGCCGCAGCTCACAATAAGACTTAACCAAAGAAGCTGCCAGGCACCACTGGGGCATTTCACCTTCTCTTCTTTGATTTCTTTTCTTTCCTGGCTCCCTTCATTCTCTTTAACTCCCTCTCTCTCCATCCAAATTGTGACTGCTGTAGGGGACTTGTCACCCAGATCTAAACTCTCGCATCTGTCCTGGTTATCTTTGCAGCCCTCCCCCTCATGTCTGGGCTTTACCGCCATTGCAGGGTACATTCCAGCACTGCACAGCCTGGTTCCCATGGTGGTGCAGGATGGAGCTTCGATCTGCTCTGGTTTCCTTTCAGTGTTAGGAGTGAAAGCCTTTAGAAAGACTAAATGGTCTGGGGATGCTTCAAGGGCTGGGGAATGGAGGAAGCCATTGAGAATGGATTTATGCCACAGTGAGCCAAAGGAAGAGACACACTGGCCAGACTCACAAGGAAGTGCATACAGAAAATGAAGAATGAAGACTAAAGGTCCATTATGGAGACTGGAAAAGGAAAGGAACAGCCCTGGGCAGGAATCTGGCAGTTACAAACCTTCTTTTTACAGATGGCCTCAGCTCCTTGTTCCAAACCCACCTAAATGAGATTCCAAAGCACTACACCCCGCCTGCTAGGACCCAGGGTGTAAGTCTAGCCAACTAGAGCTGCCAGTATTTCTCCTCCTCAGCTCAGGTGAAAAGAAGGGACCTGCTGCCGCAGCAGGGATATGACTGGGCCTTATACACAGGCTCTAAGAAATCGTGTGTGTGTTTCCTAGAGTATTTAATTCAATTTTAATCCATTTTGTTAAGTAGAACATCAAATAAAGGAGAAAGGAGGAAGAAGAAAAAAGAAAAGCAAGGGGAAAAAGAGACGAGAGGGAGGAAAGGAAGGAGTGATAAAAACAGGGAGGAGAAGAAGGAAGGGATGGATGAGGAAGACAGGAAGGGAGGTAGGCAGACAAGATTAATGATATGATATATTCTTCTAATACTTAAGCTGTTTTTGATGAACCTGATAAAATTAATAATTAACAGTGACTATATTATAATGAAAGACTCCAAAATCATAATTCAAATTATTTCATAAGAGACTACTGCATGGATTTTTTAAAAATTTGTTTTACTTTCACAGTCTCAAGTCTGGCTTAGATCTAAAAGTTAAGAGACAACATTTTCAAATTCATTTCAGCAGTTGAACAATGCATTTAACAGTGACAGCAAGATAGTGACAAGCACAATCTAGGGTGTGTGCTGCTCAAACCACTTACTTATTTTCCTTGCTTACTGAGAAATGTGATGCTTTCTGATGTGCAATTAGCAGAGAGCATTGAGCAGAGTGCTTACCAGGCACTCTCCCACCTGAGCCGAGCCACCACTGCTACAAAAGGCTGCACAGAAAGCTGGGTCAGTGCCTGCCCCTCTAAGAGTCAGAAGTAAGAATATGTAGACGGCATCACAGGAGAGCTCTAGTAAAAGGTTGTGAGAAGAAGCTTAAATGCATCTCTCTCCCCTCTTCCCCTACGCCTTCCCAACCTGTCACAATGCTAGTTGCCACCTGGGTGTAGCAATACTCAGATATGGCTTTCTCTATGAACAGATGACTATCAGAAGCTATTACTTTACGTGTTCACAGCAGAGAATGTTCTGCAGCATATCCTAGTTTCTCCATTGCTGACATGGAGAGTAAGAAAATCCCATGCAAGAATGCCTATCAGACCACATTTGAAGGAAATGTCAAACATCTATGAGATGTTGAATTTTTTAAAACTGATGACTACCACAAAGTTTTTCAAATAACCACTGAAATACTTCTGACTACATTCATCTAGGCTTAGGTTCTTAGAAAAGTTGAAAATACATCTATTTTTCCTGTGAAAACTAAAGTATTTTGTGATGAAAATCAGAGAGATTTGCATAAAGTATGCCTAAACTGTATTATAAAAAGAAGTCCTAAATATAGTGATTACCCAATTAAGTTTGAATATATTACATAGAAAATAAAACTGTTTATATAATACAACTGGCCTGCCAACTATACAAACATTCAGTAAGATTTTTTTGCAGATGGTTTAAATACTTGGCAGAAAATTTACTGAATATTAAAAGAAATGTTTAACTGTTCAGACTTTTCACTATTTCCTGTTGTTGGGCATGAAAACTCAAGATATCTGTATGGAGAACACGTTGCAAATACTTATTGGCCATTTGTACTTGCTCTTTTGAGAACTCTCTGTTCAGTTCAATAACCCAATTTTTGTTACTTTTAAAATTTTTTATATGCGTGTTTGGAGATTATGTGCTGTAATAGGGTATGACCTGAGATGTATACACATGTATGTGTGTGTGAAGGTATATGCATTCCAAGTACATGGATGTAGAGGCAAGAGAAGAATGACAGGAGTCCTTCTCTTATCACTCAGGTATTTTATTGACATGGGGGTCTCTCCTTCAACCTGGAGCTACTGTCCTTAAAGGGAGCCTCGGTGACTCTCCAGTCTTCAGTTTCGTGATACCAATGTGAATGGCCATACTCAGCTTTTTACCTGGGTTCTAAGAATCAACATTGGTAGTCTCCAGTCCAACAGGCCCTCATTATTAAGTGGCAAGCACTCTTAACCACTGAGACATCTCTCTATCCCAACAGAGCCCTTTTTATTGGGCCATTTGATTATTCTATATATTAATTCTCGATTAGATCTATAGGAGGAAAATATTTTTACTCTTCTCTAAGTTGCCTCTTCACTCATTAACAGGTTGCTTTGCTGTACTAAAGAATATGTTATGCCCATCTAATTGAACTCAAATATATGTTTCCACCCATACATCAATGAGCTCTCTCATCTTTGGTTAGAGAAAATTCATTTTGGGTAAAGTAGTTACTACTAAGGGAACTCAAAACTCATCATAGTGCTTAAAATAAGTGACTATGGAGTCCTCACTGCTAAATAAGACATCTATATCACTCCTTCTGAGGCTCAGTGAACACTGTAGAAGAGGGAAAAGGAAAAAAAAAAAGGTAAGAGCCAGAGAATGGGGAGGAGTGCTTTGTAACATTGTCTTCCAAGTAGGACATGGCAGTTGAATTTATGAACTCATAGCAACTGTCATTACCCACAGACATGCAAAATATGGGGCCTATCAACATTCCATAATGGCTAATGGAGAAGACCTTGATGCCCACATTCCTCCGTGAGACATCATTGGCAGTTCGTGGTTGCTGGAGGAACAAGAGAGATTTTCTGCAGTGCTGCAGCTGCTGGGAGGATCCAAGTGCTCAGGTAAACAGTCTCCACATATGTTCTTGCAGGTAACTCTAATTAAACTCAGTGGATGAACACACACACAAGAAAAACAGGTGTCAGCAGGGTGTGATGGTATATGCCTTTAATCCCAGAGGAGGCCACCCTGAGACTCTATAGAGAATTCCAGATCAGTCTAAGCTACAGTGAGAACCTACCTCAAAAAATAAAAAAAGACAAGTAGGCATCAAAATAGAAGAGGAACTAGTTAGGATAAAGAAGGAGTTCAGTTTAATGGGAAGGGGCCAAGAGAAGGTCATGGAGGAATTATGTTCAATATATATTACCTGCCTGTCCAAAAATTGTCAATAAAAATGGAAATGTGGAAACAAAAAATGATATATGTATTTTAGTTTATTGCTTACTGTAAAATTTTATAGAAAAAGTTAAAAGCTGTTTCCTTAATAAATGAATTGTATCATATTAAAAATTTCCAAGAACCTCCCAGGATTAAGTACTACTCATAAAATAAATATTTATTAATATTTTCGGCATTGATAACTTATAGGAAGAATTTTTTGTAAAGAATTCTTTCATTACCCCAAAGATTGAAATCAATTAGACTAACAGGATCTGATGCTGAACCTTATAAAATTACTGCTTTCAGATCAAAATTCGTCTAATATAAAGTTTCCAGGGAAAAATCTAACATTTTATATTTATGGTAACCATCCCACTCATACTTCCTAAAAGTTAGACGGCAAAATCAAGTTTACCCCAAACTTAGTGTATAAGTTGAAAGCTATCAAAAAATGTAACATTTTATAAAACAGGATTAACTTAGGAAGTCCTCAAATAATTTGTTCCAAATATTCTATAGAATAAATGAATAAAAATTAAGATAGTAATACATGGGTGGTCTCACCATTGAAATGTATTCTCACAAATGTGACCATACTTAAGTGCATGTGTCACTAGTTGATTTGCTGTGGATGAGGGACTTGACAGGTTTTTCCAACAAAATCAAAGATTCTATGTATGTAAAAAGTGTGTACATATCAAGGTTCCTGACTCAAGTTTGTACATTTTCAGTGTTTTAAAAGAAAATAAGCATGAAGGATGTGAACCATATTAGGAAAGCTGGAGTGTCTAAGTGGGGACCATGTCTCTACAACTCTTCACGAAAGTATCTACTGGTATGGCCTTTGTTAGGCGTGAGGGTGAAGCAGCACAATCACTGTAGGATGACTGAGTAGTCTCATTGCTCCCCTTCCAAATAGACAAGAAAATGTTAGGTAAAACTTCTCTTAGTTGAACTCACTTGTTGGTTCTATAAAACCAAAAGGAATTCTTTTTACTTAAAAGAAAGCCTCAGTGTTCTTTCCCATATTAATAGAATGACACATTCCCCAGGGAAGGAGAGGACAACACATTCAAAAAAATCTTCACCCAAATGTAACAATAAATGTTACGGCAGCTTAGGGTCTACAAGTGTTCACCCATGGGCATTTGAACAACTTAAAGTAAAAGTGAGACTGTTCCAGAAATTTCTTGCTGGTTTTAGAAATTAAAGAAAATGATCTGCTTCCTTCCCAAGTCATAAAATTTTACTTCTTTTGAAAAATCTAAAACAAAATGCATTTCTCTTCAAAGCCAAGCATTCTGACAGGTGAGGCAAGATAATATAAGTTTTCCACATGAAGAAAATTTTTGCTTTCATTTTATTTATGGAATTAAAATACAACAATAAGAAAATGCCATTCTGTTTACTCTTTATAGATGTGGTAAATTCCCTGAGAAATAAGCCTTAATATTCAGATCTTTTAATCAATGACAAGTGGAAACAAAAACACAAATACTTTGTGTAACTCTTTTAAAGATAGTTTTATATTTTAGACTAGGAAGAAAACAATTTGTTCACATATACAACCATTTTGATTTCTTTGACAACGTCACACGTGTAATTGTTTAGGGTAATTCCAAGTAGCTTGTTGCCTCATTAACCCAATCGAGTGCTAACCACGTGGAAGAGGGAACTCTGGGCTGCTTTATGGAACATTTCCTGGGATGGGGAGGCCCTGCTTCAGCAGTGCATATGATACAAAGAAAAGATTTATTCTTGTGAGTTCATCAGGTATCTGGAAGTGTTAATTCTACCATTCAAAGTAGTTTGTTTCATTTTTTAATGACATAATAAAAATATGATATACATAATTATTTCTTGACATTTGTACAAATTGGTTTCTAAGACTGACATAAAAACCTGCATCCTTTGGATATAATTTCAAAGTTCAAAAGTTAATTTTCTTTTTTTTTTCTTTTTTTTTTTTTTTGGGTTTTTCGAGGTAGGGTCTCACTCTAGCCCAGGCTGACCTGGAATTCACTATGGAGTCTCAGGGTGGCCTCGAACTCACGGCGATCCTCCTACCTCTGCCTCCCGAGTGCTGGGATTAAAGGCGTGAGCCACCACGCCCGGCAAAAGTTAATTTTCAAAACACTCTCAACAAGTTATGACTTGTTATATGTTTATTTAAAATGCTAGGCAAGAATATGGTATCATAACTACTTCAATTCAAAAACTCCTTTTTAATTCCCAGCACTCAAAAAAAAAAAAAAAAAAAGAAGTCAGGGCTGGACACATGGCTTAGCGGTTAAGGTGGTTGCCTGCAAAGCCAAAGTACCTCCATTCGATTCCCAGGACCCACGTAAGCCAGATGCACTAGGGGGCGCATGCATCTGGAGTTCATTTCCAGTGGCTGGAAGCACTGGCATGTCCATTCTCTCTCCCTCTCTTTCTCTCTGCCTCTTTCCTTCTCTCAAATCAATAAATAAAAATAAAATATAAAAAAATAAAGTCAACCATGTAAAGCCCTAAATAACAGAAAACAAAAATCTTACTAGAAATATCAACATAAATGTGCTATTTCTCTGATATGTAGGTATACATCTATACTTCTAACTAACACTTTATGAAAAACAAATGAGCCTTGCTTTTTCATCAAGTACTTTTTTAATGTTAGCATAGTAGAGTATTGAAACTGTAATGTCTTTATAATATTGGCAACAACATGGCTCTGAATTAATTTCGATGCCCACAGGGCTGGGCTTGAACATCCAGTGACCTTAGCTTCCTTTGGAAATCACTTGTTCCTCTCATTACTTAGAGCTATATTACCAGACAACATCTCATATGCTTGGGACATCTGAATTAAATGCTATTCTATAACTAGCTGAGGCTATAAATATACTTTTATTTTCATTCTGAAATTTCCTAATTTATTACAATGTAATAATGGAGTTTTGATGTCTCTATCTTATAAAAAAAGGGCATCTTTTGATGACCAATGAACATTAATCTTAGGAATTCTTTTGATTTTAACTTGGAACATCTAGCTTAGCTTTTTGTTATTTATTTTATTTATTCTTCATGTAATAACTTTTAGGCCATCAGTTCCTGAAAGTTCTTGTCACTTTTTGCTCCATTTCTATCTCACTATATTTATATCCAAAGTTGTTTCTCTGCTCTTCCTTTTTAGTTTTTATCTGTTATATTAGTTTCCACAAATAACCTCTTAGCACAGCATAACTCGAGGCTTCTACTGCTTTATTTTTCCTTTTATAAGTGTCTGTGCTTCATTTAAGTCCCATAAAAATGTTGGTTTTTCTATTTTTTCCTTGGATATAATGACTAGGGACGTCTTTGACTTATTTTAAATAAAATTTGTTCATTGTAAATGATAGTGTCATAGGGGATACATTTTGCTAGCTTTTTTTTGGGGGGGGGTTCGAAGTAGGGTCTCTCTCTCTAGCTCAGGATGACCTGGAATCACTATGAGACTCAGGGTGGCCTCGAATTCACGGTGATCCTCCTACCTCTGCCTCCCGAGTACTGGGATTAAAGGCACGCGCCACCACGCCCAGCTCATTTTGCCAGTTTTAAAACCACTATTGTTATTAGTCCATTATTACTTTAAAATTGTCTAAACCAGAAGGAAAAGGCAGTAATATTGGGTAATCTTATGAATAGTGGTAGAAGATAGAAAGATTATGAGTAAGGAGGTATTACTTTACTAAATTTAATATACTCGAGCAAACAAAATGTACTCTGCATGTAATGTAATGTTTAAGAAAAAGGACTCAGGGTTAACAACAATAATTATACCAAGTTTAAATCACTCAAAGGCATTCAGAATTCATATGATAATCTTGGGAGTTATTTGTAAACTATTGTTATCACTCTGAAACAAAAATGAAAATACTAGCCAGTTCTCCACATGGCACTAATGCAATAAACATGTCTGACTTAAAACTGTTCTCTTTTAGAATGCTACTATGAATTTTAGCCATTTCCTCTTATGAATAATAATGAGCACATGTATGAAATAACAAGAAGGCAGTTTGTTCTTATAACTGTCATTACTGCTGCCAAATGTAATTTTCTGTGATGACAGAGACATGTGTAATGTGCTTTCCATGCAGGTATCCAGTGAATATATCTGGATGTTGACTATATGGAATCCTGTGGATGCAACTGAACAAATGAATGATTAATTTCATTTAACTTTAATTGAAATGTAATTATCTTTCTTTTTCTTTCTAAGGCAGGGTCTCACTCTAGCTTAGGCTGACCAGGAATTCACTATGTAATCTCAGGGTGGCCTCGAACTCACAGCAAGAAATGTAATTATTAACACAGCAATTGCGGTTTCTGTGTTGGACCATGCAGTTAGAAGAAACTTCTGTGTTGGAAAGTGGCATACACCTGTAATCTCAGCACTGGGAAGGTTGACGCAGGAGGGTTAGGAGTTCCCAGCCAGCCTGGGCCACATAGCAAGGCCCTGTCACAAAGGACCCAGGGGTCACGCTGTTACTAAGTGTCACAGTGCTTGAGATATGTCGATATTTATATGTGCAAAAAATTAAAACCAAGGTATGAAGACATTTATAACTTGTTCAGTGTCTATCACCAATACACTAATATTTTCAGTAACAGAAAGAACTTGTGATCTAGCATGTACATCATATGGCTTGTCTAATCTCTGTAGGCAAACTATAGCTTGGCAGTACCTAGTAGCTTAGGCAGTGGATATCTTACCAAGCAGAGTATGTTCAAAATTCTCAACACTGAAAGTAATACAACATGGGAAATAAATGTGATGGGAAAAGAGCGGCCACTTCACCACTTTCCGAAACACTAAACCCACAGCTTCACCTGTTCTTTCATAAACACACTTCCCCTACAAGTGTGGTAACTCTCTTGGACTTCGTTTCAAAGACTCATTTGAAATGAACCTAATAATAGAAAATAAAAAATTGAAATTCACAACTATATATATAAACATTGCTATAGAGAAAAATATTTGAATAGTCAGTGCCAATAAAGTAACTATACTGCATTCTTACCATGCTTGAAAAGGTAACTGGCATACAAGGAATTGAGTTATGAGAGGTCCGCACTGCTGCCTCATGGGTTCAAAGTGTCTAGCCATGTATTTTTTAAGATATTTTTTTATTTCCCACCTGCTAAATGTTTAACATGCTCCATGTCGTCACTGTGGCTTAGCACAAAAGAATCTGAACCCACTCATTTAATAATGGCAGAGTGTAAAGCATTATGTGAATAGGTAATACCTATTTCACAATGTTATCCATTAAATTACTTCAATTGATGCTTCCTTATACAGATCACAGTCTCCTTAAGTACAGTGCATTTGCTATCCTTTATTATTCAGCTTCTAGCATAGAAGCTGCTTAATAAATGTGTGGTCGAATATTTTATTAATTACTATCCTAATTTCTTGGCTTTTATGAAACCAGCAGTGGATGGAGAGGAGTAGGTTTGTCACAGGCAGGAATTCCTTGTCACCAGGAGATTTTTAATGCAACATTCTTATGCATGAAGTCTTGAATATTAATTTTAACTGGAAACATTATTTTTGATGAAGAGGAGGATCTTAACATAGTTTCCACTCAAGTTATCAGGCAGTTCAAATGCCGTGAGCTGTGCCTGCTTGCTTAGGAAAGTGCTGACTAGATGTGATGGTGGTGGTAACACAGAATGCACTCGCCACAGAGACTCACCACCTTGAGAAAAAAACAAATGAACACCAGACACATTTGCCACTTTTGATCTGGCTAGAGAAATGAACCCTGGCTAGCAGGATTTTGCAACCAAGTACCTTTGACTTTTGAGGTATCTCCCCAACCTCAGTATCTGTTTTTCTCATCACTTTATACACATTTTAGCACAATGCTTGCTACATGACAAAAAATAAATATGAGGAGTTCCATGAAGAATAGCTGACCACATGATGAAATCAAGCTTTCTGATCCCCAATCCCATGTTGTTTCTTCAGTATTACTAAGGTCTTATAAATTAATTTAAAACTTCTACTTAGTCACATATGCCCTAAAGTCTACAAGTATATTTACAAGAGTAAATTATTCTTTTTTTAAAAAAAGACTTAAAAAAAGACTTTACATAGAAGTAATCTATTCCAAATAATGGTTAATCATGAAGCCTCTTTTAAGATTTTCTTTATCATACTAACATCATTTACTGAATACAGTTATACTGTTTTATAATATATTTAGTAATATATCAATAAAAAACAATTACTACACCTAATTAAATCATTTTATAAAGCTTTGAGAGTCAAATTTATTTTTATTTAGTTTTAATAACCTTTCTACCTTATAAATTACTAGGAGATATGTACACTGTGTTATGCAAATCTTTTTAACACAATAAATTAGCAACATTTTAATATAAGTTTCACTCTTCAAACAAGCTGCCTTTATCAATTTCACATATCAGAAAGCATTTTAAATGGCATTCTTTGCATTTTGAGGTAGATGAGTTGATTTTGGGTTTAATTTAAATTTGTGTTATATACCTCAGCTATAGATATTAAGCTTAAATTTTTCATTCAATTAAAACCAATTCAAAGCAACCATATTGATTAGCCTGAGAAACATATAATTTAAATTTGTCTTTAGTCATTTTTAAATACAGCTTCCTTGTTCAATGACTTCCCTATTGCTAAACTAGTACTTCCTTTCCCAGTCATATGTGATTACTTCCTATGTGAAATTTATTCCTATTTTTGGCTACTAAAATTCTAACTGAATTTATGTTTTTACAATCAATAAACTTACAGCACAACATATTTAGGAAAATAGATACTTAGAATTTAAAGCAGAAATGAATATTTAAAAGACAACAAAACCAAAGGCCCACCTGTGCAGTACAATATAACTTTGTTTGCACATCCTATGTGTCACAGTTCTGCATGTGACTCGAGAAGGAATGGCCAAATTATTTGGAAACTTCAGGAATTAAGGCAGACTCACCTAGCTCTGTCCTTAACTGAAGGCTAAAATCTAAATCTAAACACAGCTAACTTTTCTGTTTTCTTTTCCAATAAACTTAGATAAAAACTGATATTCTAATTTTCTTTGAAAACAAATTTCTGAATTGAAAGTTAATAAGAAAACTAATTTCAAGAAAAAATAATATCTACCAAATAAAAAGGGCATAAGAAATAACATACATCAGAATTTGTATTTTATAAATTAATAAATAAATTTTTTTTCCTACCTCAAATTAAAGATGGAGCTCATATACCATCTCATTTAACAAACCAAAAAAGTCATGGTATAGAGTAGTTAAATTACAATTAATACACATGTGCCACTAGCAACCAGAAATGATTTCTAAGAAGCTTAGATATTTCCTTCTGGACCAGCACTAGCAGACAGAAGCGTCTGTAACAAAGGATATGCTTTGTCAAAGTGAGACTGGAATTATGACCTTGAGCAAGATGAACCTTCACAATCTGTTTGCATGTGGAACCCAATCTAGAAAATATTCTGCAGGCCTAGTAAACATTTGAATGAAAAGCACTCTCTCTAACAAGAATCCCTTTGCTAAACCTGAGAGGTTGTGGTACAATATTAAAAGCCTATGGACCCGACCAAGTTTAATGTTATGCTCAGAAACAGCCAAAGGTAAGGTGAAAAACTCAAAAAATTAAAAATTCACTAAGATTACATCCATTAGAAAGAGGCAAAAATACCTAAGAGCACATTTTCTAACTCTTTAAAAAAATCCTTAGCACAATTACTTTGGCAATGTCTGCCTGTTGGAAGGCCAGAGTATTTGATGTATGATGTGATGGTAACATACTGGAGAGGAGAGAGGAAGAACCACTTGGCATTCAGAATACACAGTTTTGTTTGTTTACAAGGAATTAAAATGGAATTTAGAGAGAATGGGGTATAAGCCATATGCTTTCTGTGAAAACTATGTCTTGAGATTTTAGGTTCTTATTAGGCCCCATCAAAAACTGAATTCTAATATGACCATGGGTAGGTCACAGAACACTGTGAGCCTCACCTCAGTGTCGATCTCTTTAAAGTAGGGGCAATGAATGACATTTACTACACAGGAGTATTATAAATTAGTAATAATCATATAAATTGCATATAACAGATAGCCAGTTACTTTCCTACTTCTATTCACTATTTCTCAGTGACTAACTAGGGAAATCAACTATGTGAGACAGGATTTTAATGTTAACATATTTAACATTTTTTTTTTATCTATACAGTATTCCTATCTGGTAAATGGAAATCATACACTGAGTAACAGCAAGAATCTGAATGCCAACTGATTTCCAAAATGGTGCAGTATAATTAGGAAATTCATGAGTCAAATTCCTGTTTATGCCTGTACTGTAAAGGCTAATCATTTGTTTGTTTTCTATAAGAAGGACTTGATTAAAGCCTCTAGCAGCAATAATTAAATAACCCTGTGCTTGAAGGATGCAGATTCAGCTAGCAGTACTGCAGCATGCAAAGCTCGTAATTAAGGCACAGGGATGCGTATAAATTAGCAGATGAGTGTCATTTACACTAACAGTACAAATGTGAGCTCTTGGGGGGAAATTTCTTCAGTGATGGTATTACCCTTTATATATTATAAACACAGTGTAACATAAACAGCATTCTAAAATCCACATTCAGTCTGTACATCAGGCCCTGGTCTAGATGTAGAGTTCACAGACTTTTCTAGACAGGATCAAGGGGTTTTCAAGTTTGCAACTGTTTGACTGTGTTATTGCAGTGGGAAAGCAATCACAAGATATGCATAAAAATATATGATCATTCCTCTAAAACTTTACGAAAAATAGGCAGTGAGACACACTTTGCCATAAGTTGTAGCTTGCCTACCCCTAACCTAACTCTGCTGAACCCTAACGTACCTACATCGTAATTCTTAGCTAGAACAATGTGTTATCTTAGAAAAATAAAAATTATGATTATCAGGTAAGAGCAACAGATATAAACATGAATACATGACAACTTTCTGAACTTGAAGTTATTCTGCTTCTCTGCATGTCAATTAGGAAACCATGATGGGTTGAATTTTCTACAGCTTACTGATGATTTAGTGATTCAAGTACTTAAATGCATATATATTTGTGAAGTATTATTTATAACGATGGTTAACTGTTGCTCTTTTCTACTGTGTATTTTAAGACTCCTAGAATTCCAATCTACTCTGAGATAAACTCAGAGAATAGCAACAGTACAATCTCTCAGAGCTGATAGGGGAAGTATATAAAATGGAAAAACTGCATTGATGCAGGGGCCTCTGGGGCTTCCATCTTAAAGCAGACCATTCTCCCACATTCCAGATGAGCATTAGTCATCAGAGATGTTTGTCAAGAAGCCCTTGACAATGCATTCAGAAAATGCCGCACAGGATGTTATCGGCATGAGCTGACATCAGGAACACTGATCCTGAGGACACTGTCCTCATGAACTTCTTGATAAGTAAGCTTAGAACACTCTCACTTCTCTTTCACCCAGTCACAGTGCATAATTTGAATACAAGATGCCAAGATGACCTGAATAAACCAACTAATACTGTAATGGGTGAAACTGGGGTTCTGGGGTGTTTCCTGGAACCCCGAGCACTGAGATCATATCTGCAAACTAATCAAAGAATTGGCAGTTCCATATTTAAGAGAATGATTTTTTATATTTTTTTTGTTTTTATTTATTTGAGAACGACCGAGAAAGAGGCAGAAAGAGAGAGAGAGAGAATGGGCGTGCCAGGGCTTCCAGCCACTGCAAAGAAACTCCAGATGCATGCTCCCCCTTGTGCATCTGGCTAACGTAGGTCCTGGAGAATCAAGCCTTGAACCGGGGTCCTTAGGCTTCACAGGCAAGCACTTAACCGCTAAGCCATCTCTCCAGCCCAGAGAATTTTTTAAATGCCACATTTTATTCAGATTTTACAAAGGAGTGTGAACAAGGGAAGGCTGGGAGGTAAGGGGAGATAAAGTGGGAGGAAGAGAAGTACGCCACATGGAGCCCAAAGCCCACGTGGGCCATGTGTAGCTCAGGAGTCCATGTGACCAGATAGGGATCTGGGGGAAAAACATATGTGGAAAGAAAAGAGAAAAGGAAGTTCAAGGAGCTCCTGCCATGTGGGGAGCCATAGGGGATAAATAACCCTTGCAGAGAGTAAGGGCTGGGGGGCCCTGTTGGCCTGGGCTACGGCCTAGGTCAAGACCCTCTTGGCTGAGCCTGGGACCAGCCAGCCCAGAGCCCAGCCAAGGCAACTTCCAGCACACAGCTGGAAGTTCCCAAGTGATCAGAGAGAGCCTCTGCCCTCCCCTTGCAAAGGTATTTATCACCTTAGGGAGGTAGGCTGTCTTTTGGCCCAGGTAAACCAGAGAGCCAGCTGGTTGGTTAGGGCTAGGGGCTGTCTCAGGAAGAGATTAGCTCTGGCACCAAGTTCCTGGGCTGAACTTGACCAACCACAATGTTTAAATCTTATGAAAGACCTCCCTCCCAGGAGCCCTTATTATGAAAAAACAGGTCTCTAGAGAACTAAGAGATTTTTTAAAAAAATCAGATCATCTTTTATTTTTAGCAAGTGCAAACTTTACTGTCCTTTTTTACCTTCCGAATCCAGTCACCCTAACTCTAACCCCCTTCAATACCTCTGGCCAACTCAGTAATTCACAAATTTGTTTCCACAGAGATACTTTATTTGCTGAGCACTCCCCCCCACCCCGCCCCGCCCCCCAAGTAACAGAGTTCCCAGAACACGAGCTGGCAAAAGCTTCCATACCGTCTACTCTGGATTATCCTACTCCTGGACCCTAAATATGAGGAAACAGCCCCCAGAAAACTCAGTATAAGAGCAAAGACATTCACTTAATTGTTAATTGTATTGTATTTCTGTATCACTGTACTAGAACTTTAATTAAAAGGCAAGTATATGAAAAACATTTCAGATTAGTAAAATGATTTAGCAGTATCAGAATTATACTCACCTCAATTAAAAATACTTTAAAAAGTAGATGTAAAATATTTTCCCAACATTAAAAATTTCTGAGTTGAATGTTGAAAGGAGACAACAAGAATACTCACTGAAGACACTGCCAAGACATAGACTTGCATAGCTTTGTGCCAAAGCACTGAAACCCATTAAAATCCAAATAATTCTCACTTTTGCTGTATCATTCAGCAAGACTGGGAAAGAACTGCATAATTTATCACTTCCTCATGCATACAATTTCCTAACAAGTGTCTTTTTAGATTTCTTGATGTTTCCTTCACTTGCAGCTATCATAAAGAGAAACATTTTGTTTACCTTGATTCTGTGTACTCAAAGTTGACTATTCAAAGACTGACTTCTAGAACTAAGCATACAAATTAACCAAAATCAAGTTACATCAAAAGAAAATGAAGTAAGCATCCTTTCTCCAGCATCTCACAGTCTGGCACAAACCCTGACATGTACTAGGCATTCAGTAATTTTTGGTGAGTGAATAAATGAATGAATGAGTGAAACACACTTACCAATTAGTTAACTCAAATGCATACATTTATAAGTAACATTTGCGGACTAATGAAAGTTATAACCTGCCACAAATGTCAATTCAAACTAACTGAAACAAAACTATAATCTATAACAATTACTCAGTTTTACCATTCTAATCGCTGATTGTTCATGCATAGTAATGGAGGACGAAGACACTTTAAGCTAGACGAATATCATACATTCCCCATACACAGACATGAGGTAGAATAAACTTTTTATATAGTGCTTAAGATTATATTGTAGACTCTACTTTAGTACTCTGAAACATAAAAAAGCATCAATATCATTCCAACATCATAAAATTGCCTTGGAGAACAACAGAATAATCTTCTATTAAATACTAAAGATAAAGTGTACATATCCAAAGAGAACCACTGGTACACTCTACAGAACTGTCCCCATTCCTAGTGAAATATAAATACATAAAATCTGCTTAATATATGCTTGAAAATATTTTTCTCAGATTAGTATAAAGAAAAACAATTTTAACATTACATCATTTTTATGTCTATCCAATACACAATTTATGGGTTTTATTTATTAAGACAGATAACGTGGTTTTCAACATATTTATTTCTAATTAATGAAATACTCAATTATCACAAAATAAAAGTTGTTTAAATAAAAAAAACTATTTTCATATAATTCTGGCAAGTGAACCATTTTATTTTGAAACATGTTAGTATTTCAAAGCATATCTCCAGGACAGGCTTATCACACACGTTACCTTCCTCTGGTGTGAAAATGAAAATATAGTGTCTCTAGGAGCACTTTATAGAGACTTTCTCAGGTGGTTTGTTTTTACCCCTCCTTTAGTGCATGCACTTAAGTTTTCTACAATGACAATATTTTTGGTGTCATGTGAATCTTAACTCTTATAGAAAAAACAAAGAACTCTGTCACCATTTTGAAGAGATTCTAAACTTCACAAAATTAAATCAAATCTTATTTCAATTATTATATGCACTAATCATTGGTAATTTGTAAATACCCTTTTAAGAGAAATAGGTAAGTAACAGATTAAAAAGAACAACAAAGAAACTGCAGTAACCAAACTGGACAAGGAACACAATTACAGTTTGAAATATTTAAAAATATAGTAAGGGCTTTGAATTGTTGGAATAAAAAGCTAACAGATGTTATTATGTTTATATATCTTAATTATTTTTAATAAAACCTAACATATTATTTGGAAATAAAAATGAGAATAAAATTATAAATATATAGAACCCTGCCACAAACTCCTACCATCACTTCAGATAAAGGCTCCAATGACAGTAAGAACTTACTAGTTACTACTCTTGTTGAGCCTCCCTCACAGCCACATATCACAACTCTCTCTTCCTCGGGCAGCTGGAATGTGAACCCTATTACTTTTTGTCTACCTATCAAAATACCAAACTGCCACCATACCATCCATCCTAGGACTGGGGAAGCTGAGGTAGAAAATCACCTTGGGTTCCAGGCTCACCTAGGCTAAGAGTGAGATGTTGCCTCAAGCTAAGGAAAACAGAAAACTGCAAAGGTGTTAACTGGGGCCGCCATTTGAATTAAAAATGGGTAGATAATTTGCAAGTAGCGATAATGACTAAAACAAACTCCCCCCTGAAGAGTTCCCAGAACAAAGGCAGGTTTTTCAAGGGACTTTTACACAAATTCAGTATGACATTTCCAACAATTTTAGATCTTCTTTAGAGGAGCACCTTGAAAATTTACTACCAAAGCACAGAAAATCAGTGTCTATTCTATATATCCAGGGGAATAACTGCAGTTAATTCATGTAGAAAGAATTTTCACATGACGATTTGCATTAGAACTATATCTGCAGAGGTTGAAAAGAACTTGAAAACATTATCACTATCTTCTCTCCTTTATTTCAATAATAAATAAATGAACTTTTAAATATATATTGCTACTTCAATAGTAATAATTGAAAATCAACAGGGAAGAGAAAAATCTATTGAACACACAAGGTGGAATTGAAATATTTAATTAAACAGAATGAAAATGTGCTTGGTTTCAAATATGTCTAATTTTGTCACTTACCTTTCATAACAATTCTGATGTTTCCAAGGTGTGAAAAATGACATCAAGAAACAGACTGGACGGAACAATTTACACACACAGTGAAGCATATTCTTTAGAAGCCGTGAAAAATACAGTTAGCAAAATAAAGCTGTGGAATTTGAGGGCTGCAGAAGATCACACTGTGGTGGAGTAAGACCATTTTGTCCCACAGGGACCACATGATTCTCACACTCCCTTCTTCCTGGGACAATGCTTTCAAGTAGGACTCATGGTAGGTAGGGTTGCCTTCCTACTCAGACCTTCCTTGTCCTAGGAGCTTCTCACTGTTTCTGCAAAGAAACAATCTTTTGACACCCTGTAAATGCTGGGAGCTCAAAACAAAACAACAACAAAATAAACCTTTCCCAGAGAGCTTTCACTTGCACAGCCAGAAACTGCCATGCACTAATATTTCTAACCTGCACTAACCAAGTCAGATATTCCCAAAGAGAAGTGTTACAGAGCCACAAATGGGTGTTTCTGGATATTGTTTATGTATATTTCACCAGCTTTTCCTCAGCTGTGTAGGTGTAGGGCAGGTTTAGAAAAAAAAAATTACAATGAAGTTTACCACCCACTAAGTCTCTACTTAATTTAAATAATGGAAATGCATAGAAGATTAAAAGACAGATTTTCTACCAAGTGCTTGTACTTGTTAAGCAGAATAACAAACTGGAATCATCTAGGTTAATGTTTAAGGCAACAAAGAAATGCCTAAAGAGGTTTTTCTAAAAAAATTATTTTTTATTTTCAAAATAGTGAGAGAAAGAGGCTGTATTGTATCAATATTTTCTACAGTCTATGAATATAAATATGTTCAAAGAAATTAGCTTTAGAAAAACTTCAAACAGAAAAGGGATGCAAGTGATACAGTGGAAATGTACCAACTTTGAAACAGCAACACAAATTAAAAGATAAAAATGGCCGGGTGTGGTGGCGCACAACTTTAATCCCAGCATTTGGGAGGCAGAGGTAGGACCACCCTGAGTTCGAGGCCATCCTGAGACAAGATAATGAATTCCAGGTCAGAGTGAGACCCTACCTTAGGGGGGAAAGATGACAGAAATATGTAACCATGTCAAATTATACCTTGTTCTCATCAGTTTCTCAGAATACTTATTTGATAGTTCAGGCTGACTTTACATTTACTTTAAATACACTCACAATGAATTTTAGTTTAGCACATGAGTTTTCCTCTTTAATAGTGAAAGGGAGAATACGAAAAATAAGTATTAAGCTAATTAAAAAATTCTCAGGCTGGAGAGATGGCTTAGTGTTTAAGACATTTGCATGCTAAGCCAAAGGACCTTGGTTTGATACCCCAGGACCCACATAAGCCAGATGCACAAGGTAGCACATGCATTTAGAGTTCATGTGCAGTGGATTAGAGGCCCTAGCATACCCATTCTCTCTCTCTCTCTCATAAATAAAAATAAAATAAAATTCTCTTCTCTCACTCTGTATGTGTGTGTAGGTATGTAGCAGTATTATTTCTGTAGATACTATGAGCTGAAAAATTATCTCTTGTATGCACTGGTCTGTAAATAGGAACCAGTCTTGATGGGGTGTTGCTACTAAATGACAGTAGTGCCCTTCTACAGAAACACTCTCAATATTAAGCTAAAAGGCAAAGATTTTGGAAACAATGTCATCAAATGTGCTGTGTTTAATATAGGATTTGCATTTACCACTTACTTTATATAAAGGAAATCTGAAATATGTACAGACCACAATTTAACTTTATTATTTCCATTTTTTAAATTTATTTTAGAGAAAAATAAAGAGGCTGAGAGACAGAGACAGTGAATGGGTGTGTCAGGGCCTTCAGCTGCTACCGAAAAAAAAAAAAAAAAAAACATTGCACTGCACACTTGTGTCACTTTGCGTCTGGGCTTATGTGAGACCTGGAGTTTCAAACATGCATTTTTAGGCTTTGTAGGTAAGCACTTGAACCACTAAGCAATCTCTCTAGCCCTATTATTTCCATTTTATCTAAAAGGGACAATCAATAATCTGAGAACTCTGGTTCATAATAAATAGTAAAATTATAGAAAGACTATACTGAAACATATAAATATATCAAAAGCATTTGCCTCATATGTACTTATATTTAATCAGGGACTGAGTCTCTATATACCAGCAAACATAAATTACTGTATTGGTATTTAATTTATTAGATTTATCCAACTGTGCAACTGTATCAATTTGAGAGAAAGTTTGGGAAGGGATACTTTCAAAGCTAAGGACATTTCTCTAGGGTGACATATTTTGACTACAATGAAGTACAATAAAGATGACAGAATAAAAGGAGACTGACCAGAGGCAACAGTGTTAGTGGTAATGAGTTTAATTATCAGAGGAGAAATGTGTATCTCAAATGATGTTAGGAGAAAATAAATAAAAATTTCCTCAGTTTCTGATATATTTATAGCAATAGTTCTAACAGAGGAGAGGGGTAGAGCCACCTCATGGACACAAATCTTGTTAGTTTGTTCTCAATATGTATGTAGGGATTTCACAGGGGCAGGGGTTGTGTTGAAATTGTGATTGCAGGAATCAGAAGATCATACTTTTCCTACAAAGCAAAGGACATTATAGCAGGCGCCAGGTAGCTTTCAATGTCCGACTGGTCACTCCTCTACAAGGATAACTTATTTTTATGATATGAGAGCAAATTTAACATTAAGTAAACAAACAACTATTTTCGTATACTTTTATAGTTCTCAGATTTTTTTTTTATCCCCACAATACAACTACCACTATGTAAACCTACAAAAGTTTAAAACTAATTTGCACTGGAAATTTACCAGAATTTACCATTTCAAAAAGAATTTGTCACTACTATAACACCTCTCATAATGAGTCACCAACACAATGTGCGTCTATCAGTGACAAATGTATCTTCATAATCATGATGCTTCCACTTTTAGGTACAAGCAGCTGACTTCATCTTTATGCCTTCTGTTGCCCACATGCATGAACATCTGCATACTATTATACATACAATCTTATAAAAATACTCTTCATACTTCTCTTTTGTTATCATCATTACATAATTATATTTATTTTTAAAGATGTGTTTCTTATATGATCTATGGTACTGCATTTATAACTAGATTATCTGATCTACAAATTTCTATTTTAAGGAGAGTAAAATAAAGACTTTAGAAATATATTAGGTGTGCTATATCCATAATCCTGTGGAAATGGTACATCTTCATTTACATATAACTTCAATTAAATGATAAACAATAAACAGCCATGGCTTGCAACATTGGACCAAATAATTTGTGGGTAAAAGATGATCCAACAGCATCAAGTTCCTTAACACAACCTGTTTCAGTGATGAGAAAACAGAATAAAGACTAGTTTTGCTTGTCATGTCCAATTCTTTCACTAAGATTTAGTAAGTACCTGCCTTATGCTAGTCACAGATATAGATGTTAGAGCTACAGAAGTAAACAAGTCAGACATGATTTCTGTCATCATATCATTCTCATTTAAAAACCCAAGAACGGGAAATAAATGAAAAATTCATATAAAAAGCAAATACCTCAGAAGAATGTGCAGACACAATGCTTCTGACGCTCTGTTGTGAGATGAGAGACCAGCATAAAATCTGGACTAAATCTCTTCTTCAGTGTAACTCCTGGTGTTCTGCGTAATGAATGTTCCACTTTCCCTCACCTCTGCTGAGATGACAGTGACTTCAGTTTCACCCTCCCAAATGACACTGTGTACCACTTTAATTACTATTACAGAGAAAGTTGCCCCAACCACATAGTTGGCTTCCAGAAGGGAATGGTGTCTTCAGTTTCTTTACTCCATGATGTGCCTAGTGGTGTCCTTGTTCCCAGGATGGATCCAGAAAGGTCAATGCTTATGGAGCAGAAAGTACTAAGAGAGGAGTGCTTTCTCTCTGGAGAGACATGGAAGGCTAATAGGAGATTTAAGAAATAAACTCTGATTTTCCCTAAACAACTCATTTCCACATCCTGATGGAATGTAGAATGGGTAAATTATGGCCCTATTATAAATATCAGATTCACTGAATGGAGCTCAATTTCTGTCTATTTGTTTTATTTTATGCAAATTCTCAATGTTTGTTAGCTTCCTGAACAGACTGCACTGAAAGTCTTATGAAACTGTTACAAGGTAATATTTTAAAGCACTTGGCCAATGTCTGGAGAATGCTAACAGGTCAACATATGTGTTTCAGCTCTACTTTCGTAAGAGTTGGGCTTTCCTGGGCTGGAAGGCATGGTTTAAATACTGCATATGTGATTGGACCATAACTGAAACATTATATGTGGACAATCTAATACTTGGGGGAAATGCTATGATAAGAAGGAGTCCTATGATGTGTCTAATTAAACTGCTTGATGGAGTCATACCAATTGCCATGATATGAACCCCTCTATTAAACATAAAATTCTTCAGTAAGAAATCTGCCTCTGGAAACAAAATGTAGAGATTATTTATTACAAAGATATTTGTTTGATAAATGCCCTCTAAGCACTGGAAGAACTCTGTAGCCCTTCTCCCTTACAACCACACACACAAAACATTAAATTTTAAAAATAATATGCAGAGACCTAAAATATTCAATATACTGAAATTGATAACACTTTGCTCTTCCTGTAAGGAACTATAGTGCTTATCATCTTTAGAAATTATATATCATCAAATCCAACTGCTTATTCTATCATTAGATCATACTATAAAGTATTAAGTAGGAAAGTCATATGCCACAGTAAACTGCTAATTAATTCTCAGATCAATAAAATTATTTGAAAGATATGTGGTCAGTTCACATAATTCCAGTTATTCTTTGCCCATTGGCTGGACAGCCTTGTAGAGATATTAATCCCAAATATCCATCACGTTGCTGGTGACATTCAGTTCTCTATAGAGTTTGTGGGGTGCCCTTCATTGATGTTAATCTTGACCACAGTTTGTCCTAGGCCTGGTTCAGTAGTATATGGAGTAGAACAGGAACATGTAGGAATTAGGACATGAACATCAACTGAGTGAAAAGGCAGCTGAGAAAGTTCTAGCACTTCTGAGAAGAAAATTGCAATGGTGGGCACACAAGCCCTTATGTGAGCGGAACATGGGTGGGTGGAGCACCAAGGAAGCAGAGATGCAGACAGGGAAGCAGGAGCAACAACTCTGGCACAGTGGGCCTAGTCATGCACTCTTGGACTCAATGCTCAGCTGCAGTTCTTTGTGAACTGGGAATCAAGGCCAAAATGGCGTTCCTATTGAATGAGAATTACACACAAGCTTATTCCCCAAGCAAAGCTCCTTGTAACAAATCCAGGACTCATAGCAAGAACTAGAACAGCAAAATTAAAAACATGATGGTGTTGCTTGTCTCATCAGGATGTAGATAGTTCCAGGACTGGAGGGGTTGGTAGGCAACAGTTTCAACACTTTCAGATAGGGGTCAAAAAGACCATGAATGTAGACTCACTGTGCACCTCCAGGTGAGGTGCACAGGTGTCAAAGGACAGGTGGGAAGGCAAGCAAAAGAAAAGAACCAGGTACTGCAATCCCAATCTCCCCCCCCCACCCCATCTCTGTCTCTCTCCCTCCCTCCATTTCTCTCTTTCACACACACATCATCATCATGATGTGATCAGAGAAATAGAATTTATTCCACAATTGACCTGGATCATTACTCATACAATAGAGACTATTAAGTTAAAGCTGCACACAATTATATATCAGAGATATTGTAAGATGAGAATTATAGTTCACAACACTGTTAGTAAACAAAAACCAAGAGAAGCAAGGGCTGACCCTGTCTGTCACTAACAGTGTGCAGTCACAGTTCTCCAGTAAAGTTTAAAGAGTAATTACAGAGAAGTGAGTTAAGCTCTGTAAGTGGTGTTTACACAACTTTTAATGAGATAATCTATTTAGCCATCATCATCCTTTAGAGTAAAAAATCAAAGTAGACTTTTAAAAAAGTGATGTTGCAGTATGCCAGTTAAAAAGTAAATTTTATTAATCAGCCATATATGTTTGCTTAAACTGTTAGTTCTATATGGAGGGAATAGCACAGAAATGTTAAACTGTTAGTTCTGTATATGAGGGAACAATAAATACATGTTAAGCGCCTGGTATACAGTCAAACCACTAGATAATGGACAAGCTGAGATTGGAGGGCAGTTCTATTGAGTGGATGCAGTAGTGTCAACTTTTATATCTCTTACGATCAATTTTATACTTCATCCTCACCCAACACTTGCACAAGACATAACAAATAGAAAGAATTGATCAATATTTGAGGAGGATTGACAAAAGCCATGAATTTCTGTAGGCTTTCCTAGAGCCTGTGGTAGCACTAATGAATGAGGCCAAAGTTGTTGGCATCTCCGGCCAGGCAAGAGATGGGGTAGGGGAGCATATGAAGCACCCCTGGGAAGCAGTGCTAATGGTGACTGTCTGCTTCCTTGAGATCCAGAACTGTCAGGTGTTAGAAGTCCAGCAAGTGCTCACGGGATGCAAGTGTTTGACTAGCATCTGACGTAAGGACAACTCAGATTTTAAAACTAGTCCGACATTAATGGAGCTCCATGTTGCATTTGGGGTTGTAAATGCATTACACATGGTATCTTGTCTTTTCCTAACACAAGGTCTGTGCTGACATTATGCCAGCCCATGTTTCCATTTGCAGGACAGAAAAGTCAATCAGCAGAGGCTGTCTGACTCCAGAGTTGACCACACTTTTAGCTCAGCTCAACTTTACACTGCCTCTTGATGAAATGATAAGGACACAAGAAAAATAAAACTGGGACTATCAGGTCAATAAAATGCCTAAAACATTACCTGTATTTGGAATATTAAAGTAGTCTTTGCCATGGTTTCTTTGTGAAATAGTCCTCGCTTTTTTTGTGTGTGCTCTTTTTTTTTAAATCCCCACCACATCATAAGAAAAAATAAAATAAAATAAAATAAAGAATATAAAGACTGAGGCATTGCTTCAATGGATAGAGTGCTTGCCACACAAACATGAATATTTGGATTCAGATTCTCAACACCCACATACAGTTGTCAACCATGAGGTATGTGCCTGTGATCTCTGTGCTATGAAGGCAGAGACAGGTGGATTTCTAGGTCTTTATGGCTAGCTAAGTCTAATCAAAATCAGAGAGCTCTAGAGTCAGTGAGAAATGTTGTCTTAAATAAGAAGGTGAATGAGCTGGGTGTGGAGGTGTATGCTTTTAATCCCAGCACATGAGGTAGTAGTAGGAGGATTCAAGGTCACCTGAGTTCAAGGTCACCCTGAGACTAGTGAATTCTAGGTCAGCCTGGGCTACAGCAAGACCATACTGCAAAAAATTAATTAATTAATTAATTAATAAAATGAAAGTCAGTGAAGAAGATACCAGGCCTGCACACACACATATGCTGAGTGTAAACCACTCACATGAGAACACATTACATACACCACACACATAGACTCACACAGAAAAGGAAGAATACATAGGTCAAGATAGTGTATGCAGGCATCAAGATAAACATGGTTTCAAAATTTTGCTTCTGGCATTTGTGAGTTTTGTGTCTTTGAAAGTTATTTGATTTCTCTTAGCTTCACATTTAAGATCAACCATAATTATACCTTTCTTAAAGATGTGACAAAGTTGTCAAGTTCTCAACCAGGAGTAACCATGTCCCAAAATGCATCCCTGGTTATCGGAACTGGGAGAGGGTGCTACTGGTGCCTAGTAGGTAGGTGGACTGGTGATGCACTAGTTATCCTGCAATGCACAGAAGAGCCACCACAACAAGAGAAACGATGAGCATGACGTGGTCCACGACGTCGAGAACATTAAGCAGGATAGACATTTACAATATGCCTGGTGCAGCATTAGCAATTAGTAATAGCCTTTATTATAGCTTATCTTGGGTACACAAGTTTAGAAATAATTTAGACTGAAGTTTAAAATACTAAGATAAAGAGTCTTAATACTTCTGTGATCTAGGAGAGAAAAAGTCATCTCAAATTATGTAAGTGACTGATTGCCTTTGTGAATTATTTCTGATATTCCTACATTAAATATAACTAAGATTTATATGACATTTAAAACAACAAATAATTTGATCTATTATTCTGGTCCTGGAGACTTAGTAGTATATAACTTACTTGTAATATACCCTGGGAACAATGGGGTAATAGTTTAGTAATGAAAGAGTTAATGTTGTGGTAAATCCCAGCTTAGGAAATAACTGTGACACTCCTTTCAGAGAACATTAGAGATCAGAATCCTCTGTTTATTTTTCTTGTTCAACTGCTCTGAGATTCAGTGTTTCTGGGCCAAAATTTGCTTTCTTTCTTTTTAAGTAAAAGGATTAGTCCTGGAAATTGGACTGCTTTCCTGGAATGGCTGGAGAGATGACAGTCAGGAAGTAAGGTCAAGGGAACAGGAGGTTCCCATGTTCAACAGAGAAAATACTTTGAAAAGTAGTAGCACATTCTGTACTTTAGGGTTCAAAATTAACAAGCTTTCATTGTATTCAGCACTGAGCTGGAGACACATAAGCACCACCAGATGACCTCAAACAACTCTGGCTTTTGCAAATCCTATCTCTATGTCTTCATTTCTGCTCTCAAAACTTAGCATAAAGGGCTGATGATACGTCTCAATGGTAGAGCACTTGCCCACCATGCAAATAGGCTTACTGACAGCATCACAATGGTATCAATGGTAGAGCACTTGCCCACCATGCAAATAGGGTTTTCTGACAGCATCACAATGGTACCAATGGTAGAGCACATGCTCACCATGCAAATGGGCTTACTGCCAACATCACCAATAGTATCAATGGTAGAGCACATGCCCACCATGCAAATGGGTTTACTGCCAGCATCACCAGTGCTATCAATGGTAGAGCACTTGCCCACCATGCAAATAAGTTTACTGCCAGCCACACCAATGGTATCAATGGTAGAGCACTTGCCCACCATGCAAATGGGCTTACTGCCAACATCACCAATAGTATCAATGGTAGAGCACTTGCCCACCATGCAAATAGGTTTACTGCCAACATTACCAATGGTATCAATGGTAGAGCACTTGCCCACCATGCAAATAAGTTTACTATCAGCATCACACACCTGCCCTGAGTTTACTACCAGAAATACCACATATACACACAAAATAAGCATTTCAAATGTTTGTGCTTAATCTGGATAGTGTGTCTGTAGAGTCCAGGAAGTTGGAAATGGGCCCTAGGAGGATGGTGAGACAAGCAGTTACAAGGGGAGGATAGGAACACATGTGTCATGAAAATACAGGTGGGGAACATTGTGGGAGAGGCCTAGTTAGAGGCAAAGATGGTATAAAGGGGGAGAGGGCATATAACCCAAAATTTAGGCTGGATGAAAAAGCCACATGGAAACCTACTACTTTGTGAACTAATTAGAATATAACAACAATAACAGTTTCAAGGAATGTACCCTGTACTGGTTAATAAAACTGTTTCCAGAAGTAACAGGTTATTTAAGGAAAACCCCAGTGTCTGCTGTGAGTTGTTGGTTAGGGAGGCCAAAACAATACAGACTAGTACTATGGCACGTGAGTGCTCACCAAAATTAGATGGTTGGCCAATATTGCTGAAGACAACACACACTTTAGCCGCCAAACAGAGATAAGCCAAGCTGGAACTGAGTTAGATGCTTCTTCCAGACTGGCTAGTTTTCACAGTGCCAGAAGGTATTGTGGAGGCTGCTGGAAGATAAGTTATTAATAGTCTCACCCAGCTATAATTACAGAAAATGGATGATGGGTAGAACCCAAGCTAGTGTATTTAGTGCATAATGAAGAAAATTCTAATTATGAAATAGAGAACAATATGGAAAGAATGGATATATCTATTAATTTCTAGACTGCTTACTTGAAGAGTTCACTTTTCACCTATTGGGATTTAATTCGGAAAATCCTGGGTGAGAAGAGGGTACTCAGAATATCTACACTTGGCATCTGGGTCTATGTTTGTATCAAGAGAATGACATCTAGTGTATGTCCAAGACTGTTTACTAGGGAAATGTACTGCAGCAATTACTGTCGAGTAGAGATTTATTCATAACTCAGTTCAGTTCTTGTACCAGGTTCTTAAAAACTTAATGCTAAAATTCTGTGTTCTCTCAAAATGATGGATGCTTACTTTGAAAGTTACATTTGAAGTGCTCCAGGGGAAGGGGAAGAACTAGGAGGAGGGAAGGGAGAAGCCCAATAACTGATTTTTGAAACTTCTGTTGACTGTTTCAAAATGGTAGAATATTCTCTTCTTCGTGGAGTTGAAGACTCCTCACACCAGTATAAAATAAATGGCAGGCAGGTTTATCCTACACCTCTGTTCAGTTTCACAACGGAGATGTCCTATAGTTAATTTTAACAAAATGTCCGTCTCCCTTCAGATTATAATTCACTCTATGCCTGTTTTTCATATGTACTTTCTTTTTTTAAAATTATTTTTATATTTTTATTTATTAGAGAGAGGGAGTGAGAGAGGAAGAGGCAAATATATAGAGAGAGTGAATGTACGAGGGCCTCTAGCCACTGCAAATGAACTCCAGATGCATGCACCACCTTGTACATTTGGCTCACATGGATCCCGAGGAATTGAACCTGTGTCCTTAGACTTCTCAATCAAACACCCTCATATTCTACTTTCCATTTGAAAGTCAGGTTATCTTCCAGAGTCTCCCCTGGGTTCCTATTTCTTTTTCAATAGTGGCTGGGTGAGAACTGTGCAAGTGCTCTAAGTGCAGTTCAATGACGGAGCCCAGCAAAATACACAGAAACTCAAACCCAGACTTGACACAAAACAGTGTCTAAGATAATGACCCTCGCTCCAAAGCCAAGGACGTTCAGTGCTGATTCTTTTTTTTTTTTAACATCCCAATGTAACTGTGGTCAAGGATCCAGGATCCATCTTCACTTTCCTTACCAGATCTCACTCTCTCATGCCTATGTTCTTGTGTTGCTCCTGACTTAACTTTTTTTCTCAGAAACTGTATTTTTGCTATATACTGTCTTCAGTTGAGATTTCATGACAATAACTACAAAAATAAATTCTGCTTCATTCAGAAATCAAGTTCATTAGTGATTTCATCAGACTTTTATTTTCAAATAATATCAGCATTCCTAATCATAAATGAGTTGTCCAACATTCAATCCAAAATTAATCCTTCCAATCTCTCTGCCTATACATTCAATAGTGATCAAATGGGGAAAAAATGAGAACATGCACACTGTATTTTCTCTAACATACCTTCCTTCATGACAGAAGTAATCCCCTACTAAAATTCCTCTAATAATTTATTGATTATTTTCCATATTTGATGACTTTATCATGTATGTATGTATGTATATATGTGTGTATATATATATATACACACACACACATATATACACACATACAGATAAGACAGACAGACTGATTGAATGATTGATTTGAACTATGCTCTTATAAATATGGAACTCAGGGATTCTCCAGCTATAATTCCTAATGGAGATGCTACACTCTCACTGAAGATGACACTGGTTTTCATACCTACAGAGAAGACATGGTAATGATTTTCCTCTAATATATAAAACAGTAGACTGACTGATCAGCAGCATTCTTAAATAAAGCCTCTAAAAGATGAAGTATGTATATTTTCCAAGAAAGTTGAATTTGAAAGTGTTTTTCTTCTATTCGTGTAATACCTTACAAAGCAAGGGCAGCTTTCTACTTACCTTATGCAATGTGTGGCAAATAGCTGACTAAATAAATAGTTGTTTAATGAGTTATGACATCCCTGTACCAGGCACCTTTCCAGTTTAATTTGAGCTCACATAATACTAGACAAAATATATGCCATTTTTCCTGATGAATAACACACCAATATGCTAATCAGCATTTTAACTTATGCCAACAATGAGGAGAAACAGGAAGGGAAGGAATTAAGGTTCAGTTGTGATATTTATTCAGCAATCATTACAAATTCTGTCATCTGAAATTCTGAAATATTTAAAGTCATCACATTCACACCACTTCAAATCACTTCAAATTGTATACCATAACAAATTCCTGAGTAGACTAAGAGTCCAACGGTGTATTATACTGAGGAAGAGGATGGCTATGCATAATTTCAAAAATGATCCTATGTGTCAGGTGACTGTTAAATAATAAGTTATTTCTCAGGGCCTTTTCTGTTAGTACCCTGATGCAGTGAAAACCTGTGTTCTGTCTTTTCTCTCCTTCAGGGTGGAGAATCAAAAATTAAGTCTGCCTTTCCAATTAAATGATACATTTTTCATTCCTTTCACTTGAATGCATCATATATTGCAAAAACGTGATTTATGAATATCCAGACATATAAAATAACTGAAATCAGTCAGTGTCTCCAAAAAGATTTTGCATTTTGTAAATGCCACTGCTATAACTTTCTTATGAAAAACACATTTCAGTGTTATTCATTTTATATGAACCTGACTGACAGCTTTTCATTTTGATTTAATTTTCTTTAGATAGTGATGTGGAAAATAAGCATACATGCTTTATTTCAGATGGATTTTTATCATTAGGTACATTCCCACATAAAAACATTGTTTTATAATTAGGTATTAAATCTAATCTGATTCCAACTTCCATTATAGTCACTTTAGAGAAGAATTCCCAATGTGGTGTGTATGAGGCAGAGAGAAAGAGAAAGAGAATACAAGAGAGTGAGAGAGAGAATATCAGTATTCTCTCTAGTTTGAAAAAAGTGAACAATGAAAAACATGCAACATTTCTCAATTTTTGTTAAGCCCATATATCTACATTTTATGATAAAAAGAAATGAAAACATAATTTAGAGTTTAAAAGTCACGAACTAAGTAGTATACACTGGTTACATATACTTCTTGTTAAATGGAGAGGTGTTATGATTTCAATTAATAAATAAAATAAATAAGACAATCATTGCCATTATATTCCCACAAAATATATTAAACTATAGCTAAAGCACACTTTATTACAAACACATACATAACTACAACAACTCATATTCATATATTTTACACATAGACAGGACATTATGTATATGTTTTACATATATTTACATATGCAATTTGTAATTAACTGATCCAAACCATTTTTTATCTTAAAGATTTTAAGTTCTTGAACACAAAAGGTTTCATTTCACTGAGATAGAATCTTGCCCTTGGGCTATAAGGATGGAAAATGCAATAGACTGTCATAAAAAATATTATCACATTGACTGAAATTCTATACAGGTCTGTTTTTAAACCTGGTGGAGAAAATTCTTTGAAAGGTTTCTGTGTAACAGTCATTCAATTACACTTTTTAATAATGATAAATTTCATACCAAGGTTGTTTCTCTTTCCTTTTTTTTTTTTTTTTTTTTTTTTTTTTTTTGGTTTTTTGGTGTAGGGTTTCATTCTGGTCCAGGCTAACCTGGAATTCACTATGTAGTCTCAGGGTGGCCTCGAACTCATGGCTCTCCTCCTACCTCTGCCTTCCGAGTGCTGGGATTAAATGCATGCACCACGACACCCGGCTTCAAACCAAGGTTTTTAATTGATTTATGTTATTAAAATAAGTTTTTAAAAATTATAGAATTATTATCTAATGGCTTAAATTACATTTGCTTTTGGTGAAAAGGTCTAAGAGGTTTGATTTCTTTATAAGTTTATATAAATAATAGCACTTCTTAGATATGTTTTATTGCTAAGCCAGGTATGTGCTAAAGTGAAACCTATAGCTCATAGTGCTGACAACTTAGTAGAGTCTAATAAACATCAAGCGTAAGTGAGTGTACCACAACAGCCAAAAGAATTAAGGAAATTATTATGCCCTTTATGTTCCTTACAAGTTTATCTCTGAATGTTATTATCTAGTTTAAATTGACCTGCATGTTCATGTGAGTTTCACACTTGCACGTAAACATGAAGGTTTTAACTCACATGGAATTTTAACATGAGTCTAGTACACAGTTTGTCACTTTGTCACTTCTTTGTTATCACATGCTGCCCTTTCTTTAGGCTTGTATCTCCTACTTTAAAAATGCAGATATTTGAAACATATAAGAAGCATGATCTATCACTGTCAGGCTTTTTGTGTTGTTTGCGATAATAGCAATGAAATACAAAACTCACCTTATTTTTAATATTTTCTTTCATTAACTCAGCTGTTTGAACACTTCCTAAGTGCCGTTTCAGGAAATTAAGACTGCATCACATCTCAGGGATGTTTAGACCTGTATGCACTATATTCATATTCATATGGGAGGGGAAGACATATATGTGTAATCTTCAGCTGTTGTGAAATATCAAGGGTTGGAAATTCTTAGCAGAGCCGCCCATAAGCCAATTAAATCTTCTCTATGGCGCCACCTCAACTTCCCCCAACTCCCAACAGACAATAAAAAAATAAATAAATAAACGAATAATATTGACAATTACTAGCATTCCTGCAGCCTGTAGGTCTAGCCTGTATCTTTGGTTCTCCCCTGACAATAATGGAGGGCTTATTATTTTGTTTCCCTTGGGTATTGATTAGGCTTGATGAGGAAAAGGTTATACCTTCTGTGGAAATGAGAACAATCTTCTGCTCTCTTCTGAATGTTAGATACTTTAATGGAAAAGCATTGCTACCTATTATGCTACATTGTCCTAATTTGAAACTCTATTTTCATGTGATTGCCAAAAAAATTAGTGCCTGTCATTTGATAAGATTGAGAGTGGGATTTGCTAAACATCAGTAAACAGAAAATATGAGGAAAGTGCTTTACGAGTGGACTGGCTGCCAGTGTGCAGAAATAAATGGGTGGTAATGGAAATTAATGGGTAAGGGAGATCTTCAATTTATTTTGAAATGAACTGCATCTGCTATATGCATCACCAAGTGAGGCTTCATTATACTGTTTAGAAAACATATGTGTGTGTGTGCATGTACACGCACATGCGTGCCCGTGTATAGAGCCCAGTGGTTGGTGCCATCTGCCTTCTCCAATCACCCTACACTTTATTTACTAAGACAGATTCTCTTGAATCCAGAGCTTGCCAGTTCAACTAATCTAGCTAGCCAGCATGTGAAAGGAGACATCTCTTATCTGTGTCTCCAAAGTGCTGAGGTTATAAGCAGCCTCCGTTCCCACCAGTCATCTATGTCAGTGATGGGGATCCAAGCTGCACAGCACATGCTTGCATGGGAAGAACTTGAAAACACTCATCTATCTTCAACTGGGAGGTATTTTTATCAGATAATACGTTTACCTAAATAGATAACTATTAATTAGTAATCAAATACACATAATCAAACTGTTTTTTGTTTGCATCATCTGTTAATATTTAACTTAAAATCAGTTCCAACTATAAACAATGTAGAAAAAGCTATTAAAATGCCATTCTCCCATTTATTGTGTTAAATAATAAAAAATTGTTAAGAAAATGTTTCTTTTCATTTTTTAAAAATTTGTCCTATATTCCATTTGCCATTGTAATCACATGAGCTATTGATGTTTTGTGTAAATGCTACCCCAAATACACAATTTAAACCTGTAATAAAGGGAGACACTTAAGCTTGAAACACAAAGTTGTTTTATAAAAACTATTTCGGTATTACACAACTATACTTACCAAACCCAGACATTCAAAATGATTTCCAATCTGTGTTTCTATCAAATTTTCTTTGGAGAAAATTAGTTAAGTCCACCACCTGAAGTCTATGATCAATTTTGACACCTTAAATTCATCTCCAAGTTAGTTCAAGTAAATTATCCATTTATTATTTCTCATAAAATTTGGTGTCGGTTATGTTTTAATAGCTTTTTTATTATTAGCATGAATTAACTGTACATATTAATGGGGTTCAGGGTAATAATTCACATTGCTCATACAGCTTGGACCAAATCAGGAGCATTAGAATGCCCTCTCCTTATCATTTATGCTTGTACCTATTGAGCATCTCAAGATTTTTAAAACTATATAATAAGTTATTGTGAACCATAGTTAGCCCCCTATGTCATGCAATACCAGAACTTATTTCTTCTGAGTTTGAGTAGCTGTTACCCAATCTCCACTTATCCATCACAACCCCACCTACCTTTCCCAGTTTCTAGTGCCAACTGTTTTATTTCAGGGCAACATTTTTTTGCAGCTAAGTTTATTAAAGGAACATATCAAGTGAGGATGTCCTAAGAGGACAAAGGGGTTCTCTAATCATTAATAATATTCCACATAAAGAATGAGAAATATGCATTTGTAGACTTATTTTGATTGCATTCAAATGCTAGGTAGAATAGTGAGATGGTTCACAGGGAAGAGAGAATTCTTTCTTTCCCCCTTTTGTAATTAAATAGAGTTAATAGTGTATGGGTAAGCCATTATCCCTTCTTAAGAATTTTTTCAACTTCGGCAAGAGACAGTGTGAATCACTGGATGAGTCCATACTATTTGCAGGACTTTTTCTCTGCTTGTCTCACAGTAAGCTAAAATTATGGGATAAAAACATCAAAAGGTAAACTGAGTATAGTGGTAACAGCAAGACATGAAGTCTATGAATAATGATTGCATTCCTTAGTAAAGTAATTAACAACTCCCTGGGAGGTTACATGTTACTTTAGACGACTATTTTAAAAGGAAATTGGGTTGGAGGTTTAAAGGAAAGCAGAATATTACCAGTTTAGTATTAACTCCTTATGACAGATGGAAAGAGAATTTAGTAGACTCTCCCAGAAACTTTAGCCCCATCCATCCTTTGTCTTTACAGTTTCTTGTCCAAGGTTCCCAAGCTTTTTCTTTTACCTTCTACTGACCTACTCAAAAGAATGTGATGCACATTTCAGTAACATATGGCTTACATCAACGCATTATTCATATGCTTGCTAAGGATAACAAATTATTATTTATTCCACTCTACAAAAACCAACCATCCTAGTCCACCCATTAATCACTGAGAAAACACACATAAGCTCTAGCAATCTCCTTTCATTTCTGACCATTGATTTACCCATCGCTATCCCGCCGCACCTTGCACTATGTCCTTTCCTGTCAGACAAACAATTGCTTTTCACCCACCAGACACTGTAGGCTTTATCTGGGGTTATTGGAATTCCACCTCTTTGTCGATACTCAAAGTTGTTCCTGAGAAAATTAAATTCTTCATCTGAATCACAAATTCTCTTTTATTAGACAATTCATATCAATATTCAGAAAAACTATAGTACCTCATTAAAATGTTACATAGTACCAAAATTATCCTGCTGCTACCTCAACTCTTTGTTCTTCATGTACAATTTTCTCGGTAAATTGTGTGTTTCATCTTTTCTATTCTTTTCTAAGCTTTCTCCAGTTGAATTGTGTCCACAGTACTTCACTAACCTTTGCAAGTCACCGATACCTGCCATCTTGCCTTGCTCACCAGCCACCTTTCTAATCTGTGTCCCGCCACTGTCACTCTTAAATCAAGCACTGGCCAATAGACTTACATGAGCTTGGAATAATGTTTTGCGTATCTCACGGGGCTTTGAATCTATGTGAACTCTAAGTTCATTTTGCCTCTTCTCTATCTTACTCATGCACTAGCACAGGACCAGGGACACCAAGCTCTCTCCCATTCTCTCTTGTCCTTGACACAGTCCTGCTGGAGAACCCTTCTGCCTGTGATATCCTGTGGCTGCCTCGTCCTTGCCTTTCAGTTCTTATGTCTTCACATTCCCCAAATACAAGCCACTCTATACTGTTCTAATTCTCTACAGATCTTATCATTGAATAATATTATATTAAATTATTAATTATTTTTCCAAAATAATGTAATGTCCATAAGATAAGAAATACTGTGCTGTCTTTACTTCTGTTGTCCTAGACCAGAGAAGTGCCTGGCACAAGGCAGGTACTCAAAAAACTAGTTGATTGATTTTTCTCATCCTAGTATGTCATATATTATACACCCAGTAAATTATTAATAAATGTTGCTTGGTATATGATTATAAACTCTCTTGATGAATTTCCTTCACACTATTATTTTATTATTATAATTTACCAGAGATTTTATTAGGTGTTAATATAATCCAGGAAAAAATTGCACTAGTTATTAGCATACAGGTTCAAGCAAAAAGTCGATCATTTGGATCTCACTAAGTTATTGACAATTTAAGGAGGTATGGCATGAGGGTTGGAAAAAGTTAGAAAGTTAAAATAGTTTGTTAAATTTGTACACTCATCAGAGTTTAGCGCTGCAAAGGCAGCTCTTGCCTCAGAATTTCCTATTGCTTGAAAGAGAGCTCCTCAGAAGGATACACTGTCTCACACTTTGGTATCCACTCCCCAAAGTAAATTCATAGTAGAGAAAGAAAAAATGTTTGTGGGATGAATAAGTAAACAGTAAGTCATAATATCTGCTACATTTATGTGAATGAAATATATGGTACATTTCAGGGGACAACTAAGTTTTCTTTGAAAGCACTCAAGTCTTCCTCTACATTTTTACACATCTTCCAATTCTATCTTTCAGACATCTTTCCAATTGCACTATCACTTTATTTCCTCAATTACACTGTTATTTCATTTTCTCAAACACAGACTCACACTTTTTTTTTTTTACTTCCAGTGTGTGCGTGTGAGTGTGTGTCATTTTTGAGAGACAGTCACTATACATAGTGATGTATTTCTTAGATATTTTCCCTCAGTTATTTACTCTGACCACATTCACCCATATATCCTTCGCTTTTTTCCACCTCCCCATCCCATTCTTTCCCTTTCTTCCTCAAATCTCATTTCTACTTGCAAGTGCATATAAGTAGATATAAATATATATAAAATCTAGGGTCCACAGATAAGATAAAACATGCAAAATGTTTCTTTCTGAAACAGAATATTTCATTTAATTTGATGGTTTCCAGTTGCATCCATTTTCCTGCAAAGGACATAATGTCATTTGTCTTTTAACTGAATAAGTCCCCATTATGTAAAGATAATCATTTTCTTCATCTGTTCATCAGTTTATAGATTTCTAGAATGGTTCCATTTTCTGGCTGTTGAGACTAGTCCCTTAAACATCAATGTGAAAGTATCTCTGTGGTATGTAGAGTCCTCAGACATTACACAAGGATATATCTTCAGTTCTAGTTTGTTTCTTGAGGAATCTCTATACTGATTTCCATATTGACTGAACTAATTACATTCCTCCCAGCACTGTGAAAGGATTTCCTTATCCCTAGGTCCTTGCCAGCATTTGATATTACACACATTTTTGGGAATGGTTTTCAGGGTGGTCTATAAATACTATATAATTGATACTTAAGTTTTTCATAAGAATTCCTTCTCAGAATAGTATAGATGGAGTTATAATTTTTCTCTTATTTATCTTTTTATGGCAACAGCTATTTCCAGTACTCACTGTACCTGTTTGCTGAAATACATTCCTTGGTGGGAACTGCACTGTATTTTCTCAAAATTAAGTATTACTTCCTGTGTTCACCATTTCAGTAAAGAAGGAAAACTATTCTAAAGACTTATCCATTAATAGATACTAGATAGAAAAATGTCTACAGGGGTGCAAAGATACACATAAAATATCTTTGTGTGGCTGGGGAAATGGCTTAGCAGTTACGGCATTTGCCACCAAAGCCAAAGGATCTAGGTTTGATTCTCCAGGACCCACATAAGCCAGATGCACAAGGGGGTGCTTGCATCTGGAGTTGGTTTGCAGTAGCTGGAGGCCCTGGCATGCCCATTCTCTCTCTCTATCTATCGATCTCCCTCCCCCTCCCTATTTCTTTCTCTCAAATAAGTAAATAAAATATATTTTAAAAAATTAAAAATGAAGTATCTTTGCACACTTCTTATAAGAAGCCAATTTTCCACTGTTAATTTTTTTTTGTAACTGTGGGCCCTAAATAATATCTCCTTTTTGTTTTAAAGGTATATAACCTAATCCTTTACTTCGGAATCCGGGCAAAAATTTCTTCCCCTAGCAATATAGCCTTTACATTTGAAGGCAACTGTCACCTCCTTCATGAGTATCCTCTTAGGTTCAACATTTTTATTCTTAATCATATGCCAAAATTTTATATCTTCCAGATTATGTTGTCTTTTTAACTAGTATTTCTCATAACCTGTTTGAATACAAGAATGTAAATGAGTTTTAATATTCCCAGTAAAGTGAAACTAACCCAAACTGGAACAAATTATCATTTCCTTCAGCATCTCTTTTCTACTTGCAGAGCAAAAATTATGGATACAGAATGAATGTTCCTGCTCTAAATGTGAACACTGATGCCATCTTTGACAATCTACAAGACTTCTGATGTTCTCAAAGCATGCTAGCAACAACACGGAGAGCAAATATTTTAATTCATCTTTGTACAAGTAGAAAATTTAGGCCCCATATGTTTTTACTATAAAAGTTAATTTATAATTTTAGCTTTGTTAGTTTTGTCACTTATTTCAATAATTATCTGTGGAATCTAAGAAGTAATATTACAGTATCAGGGTTCTCTAGTTTTTCATATTGAAAGATACAGATGACATTATTATGTCATCCCTGTAGGCTCAGAACTATGGCATGTGATGTTAACCTATAGAAAGAATAAAGCATAGAGCCATGCACTCACAAGATGACCCACCTAGCAGAGGCAATCAGGTGATTGGCAGATAACAGAGGGGACCAAGACGTGCTCTCCACTTTGACTGATTCAAGGTTCTCAGCACAGTCAGTCACACAGACTTCCCCAACTGAAGCTCATTGGATTATTCAAACTGGCATTATTCCTGTGATGTGAATACTATTTGACTATTCCAATAAATGCTATGATGATTAATAAGGACGTTTTACACTAAATTGCAAAACAGAAAGAAAAAAAATGAGCTTCTTCTCCATATTGTTCTCATTTTGACTATGATTCATTCACATCTGCAGGACAGATGCAGAACAGATCTTTGGGTTAGAAAAGCAAAAAGGTACCAGTAACTAGAGATTGCAGGTTTTTCAAGCCTACATGAGCAAGATATGAAGAAAAACAGTCAGAATTTGCACCTAAGTAACTGCAAATAACATATTTATTAGAGTATGAGATATACAGTTTTGCTTGAGAAAACTGTCCTGAAATGGCGGACTATTGCAGTTTCTTGTCCTGAACATTCTAAGGCACTGTGAGCTCTCAGGGTTTTATCCTCAGTGCTGAGACCCAAGAGCTCCTTCTCTCCCTGAGTTGCTGCTTGCTTATAGGCATCATGTTAAGGAGTCCCTCAAGGACATGCCTGGGTAAGTGTTAACTATAACCTCTCTTTTTTTCTACACAAAATCTGTCATCAGGATATGGAATACATGTAATATGATTTTTTTTTTTTTGGCTTTTGTGTTTTTGGTTTTTTGAGGTAGGGTCTCACTCTAGCCCGGGCTGACCTGCAATTCACTATGTAGTCTCAGGCTGGACTCAAACTCGGGGCGATCCACCTACCTCTGCCTACTGAGTGCTGAGATTAAAGGCATGCGCCACCACGCCCAGACATATAACTATGATTTTTAAAGGTGATTTTTTATTGCAGTCTAATAACTGCAATTTCTCAACATTTAACTTTTTTGAGATATCCCCACACTGATTTCTATGGTGGCTATAGGAGTTTATAATCTACAGTGAATAAGACTTTGCTATTCCCCACAAACACACCAGCATCTGTCATTGTTAATATTTTTTAAATTTTTTTTGTTTTATTTATTTGAAAGCAATGAACAGAGAGAAAGAGGCAAATAGAGAGAGAGAGAATGGGCATGCCAGGGCCTCCAGCCACTGCAAACGAACTCCAGACACATGCGTGTGCCCCCCTTGTGCATCTGGCTAACGTGGGTCCTGGAGAATCGAGCCTCGAACCAGGGGTCCTTAGGCTTCACAGGCAAGCAGCTTAACCGCTAAAGCCATCTCTCCAGCCCCATTGTTAATATTTTTAATGATGGCCATTGTGACTGCAGTGAGATGATATCTCAAAGAGGTTTCAATTTGCATTTCATTGATAGCTAGAGATACTGAATTTTTAAAAAATATATCTGCTGGCCATTTGTGCTTCTTCTTTTGAGAATTGTCTCTTCATTGATTAGTCCATTTAATGTCTCACCAATCTGGGTTTTTCTTGTGTCTAATTATTACAGTTCTTGATATATTCTAGATATCAACTTCCTCTGTCAGGAATTCCTGGCAGTGATCTTCACCATTCTGCAGGTTTCTTGTTCACTGTACTGATAGTTTCCTGTGCTATGAAAAAACATTTTAATTTCATATCGTTCCATTTGTTGATTTCTGGAATTATTTCCTGTGCTATTGTATACCCAACCATACCACTTCTGGATATATATTTAAATGACTCCATAACCTACAGCACAGAGACACTTGTGTATTGTTCATTTCTGTTATATTCAAAACAGCTACACAATGAAATCAACCTACATGTCCATAAGCTGATAACTAGATAAGGAAAATGTGGAATGCATACACAATGGAGTTTTACTCAGCAATAAAGAAAAACAAAGTTATAAAATTTGCAGGAAAATGAATGAGACTGGAAAAATGTATTAAGTGGGATAACCCACATGAAGAAAGTCAAACTCATATATTTTTATGTATATAAATATGTGGATGTGAGGCTGAACAGGCATTATGATTCGAGATCAGAGAGCACAAGAGGGGAACAAGAGGTGATTTGAAGGGTGGGAAAACAGAAGTATGCAAGAGAGAAGCAGAGAGGAGGCTTAGATCAAGGAGGAGGACATAATTGGGCAGGTGGAATGAGGAGAGACAGGAAGGGAAACAAAAAATGATTAAAAACATAATAAAAAACCTAATTTTTATTATAATAAAAAATTAAATTTTATATCAATTTCTAGGCTGGAGAGATGGCTTACTGGTTAAGGTGTTTGACTGTAAAGCCAAAGGACCCTGGTTCAATTCCCCAGGACCCACATAAGCCAGATGCACAAAGGGCATATGCATCTGGAGTCTTTTTGCAATAGCTGGAGGTACTGGCGTGCCCATTCTTAGTCTTTTTTTCTCTCTCTCTCTTCTCCCTCTCTCTCTCTCAAATAATAAATAAATAATATTTTTAAAAACATCAGTTTCTAATGACAAACATTTTACACTATGATATCAGAGTTAAGTGCACAGATAAATGTGCACCAACTCACCCAGCTTTAAATTTCATTAAGAACTCTTTTATTCTTATAGAAACTTCACTCATATTTTGATTCATTTTTTATTCCAGTCCACAAATGAAGGACATGGACCACAAACTTAATTTCATAAACCTGTAAAGTAATGATTCTCGAAATGTGACTTCATGGGCCTTGGGTGGACACATTACTCTTTCCAGGCACCGAAGAGCCTAGCTGTCTTTGCATGACAATATGAAGATTTATTTATTTCATTCCCACATAACATGATAAAGTAATTGATAGTAGCTAAAATATACATGTATATTCCTCTGATTGAAACATTTATTATATTTAATTTACAATACAAGTAATATCAATTAACATGATCATATACAGAAAGCTCCATGAGCTTTTCATTAATTCTAAGGATCATAAATGATTTATGATACCAAAAAGTTTGAGAACTACTGATCTTAGACAGGCTTCAGTTTGAAAAATTCTGATTTAAATTCTACTCAACCCTAGCCCTTTTTCTATAACTTTCTGTGGTCAAACACAAACTGGTTCCAAGTGTCTTTAACAAGTTCTGCTGACTCTATAGCACATGAACAACTCTGCTCTTAGCCTCTCTTCTAAGCTCCTGAATACATCTTCTTGTCTTCTGCCTTTGAGGAATATCTGGAGCCCCGTGTTCTTATAGTGCTGTGTATCTGTGTGGACATTTGTGAAAGTTTTGATCTGCTCTATGGCCTATCCTTTTGGTAAATGACCTCTGAGTCTCCTTGAGCTAAATGTGGAAATGTAAATTACAAGACTGAGGGACCATCAGAGGAACCATCAGAGGACTCAGTCCTTTAGGCACAACCATTAAGGAAGTATGAAAATTACATGGAGAGCCAACCCAAGAGCTGTCCTGGGAGCTTTATCAATGCCAAAGGACGAAGTCAAGCTTTGTTCTCTGAGATAGCTCATGCTCAGACAGGCAAGCGGAGGACAGCCTGAAGAAGCACAGTTTTGAACCATTATGGAAGAAGCCCACTTCTGAACTGTTCACAACAGCCTTGCCTTTCTGACACTGATCACGCTAATGCCTGTCTTCCCTGTCACACAGTGCTATGGATCCTCTCTGCTCTGAGGAGGACCTGGACTGCTTGTGAAAACCTCTCCATGTAATATTTCCTTTGTGTCCTCATGTGCCTTTTAGAATCAACGGGTGCACAAAGGAATTGACTCTGTTTTTAAGTGAGAATTCTTTCCTTTCTTAAAACTTTAAATGGATTCTAAATTTTAAGATGATTTGGATCCTGTTTCCTTGACTTTTTTTTTTTAACTTTTGAGGATGATTGACAAATTGGTTTACCTTAATTTCCTCATATCTTTCTGGATTATTGTCTCACATACGGATGGCTTTTTTCAGTTATATTTGGAGAGAAAATCTCGTTTTTTTTTGTGTGTGTGCGCGCGCGCCCATGAATGCATGGGGGTAATTCAGAGGACAACCTTCAGTGTAGGTCCTTACCTCCCACCTGATTTGTGACAGTCTCTTTGTCTATTTCGCTCTTTGCACCAGGCTACCTGGCCTGTAAGCTTCCGAGGAGTCTCCAGTCTCCACCACTCATCTTGCCTTAGAAGATCTGGGATTACACACATGGGTTAGTGGGTTCATCTTTTAAGTAAGCTCTGGGGATCTATATGCGAGTCCTTACACATGCCCAGCAAACATTTTTCCCAGTGAGCTATCTCCTCAGCCCCATGAGAGAAAATCTTATACTTAACTCATGCATCATGTTATCCCTTCATGATCTGAAGAAAAATAATTCACAGTTATAAGACCAAAGTAAGTTACATGATACTTAAATGCATAGTCAGAAACTTCTGAATTAAAAATATGAGAACCAGCCGGGCATGGTGATGCATACCTTTAATCCCAGCACTCAGGAGGCAAAGGTAGGAGGATCACCATGAGTTTGACATCATACAGAGACTACATAGTGAATTTCAGATCAGCCTAGGCTAGAGTGAGACTCTACCTCGAAAAACAAAAAAGAAAAAAAAATTAGAATCAATTAGTTAATTTTCATACTAATATAAAAGAACACACGTTTCATTTCTATGCTGCCAAAGATCAAAGCAATTATAAATTGTAAAACTGTGTGTGCTTTTCTGAGAGATGAATGAAACAATTATAAACAGCCATAAACTATTTGGCATTCCAGTTGTCCTAAGTGAGCAGGCCTCCCTGGACATGCTAGGAGTCACACTAAAGACAGGGCCTAAAGAATTAAGAGATTCTTTTCCTCTCTTTCTGGAACTTTCAGCTGTGGCCACAGGGAAACAGATTCAGACTGTGTGAGTCACTACTGTGCCATTCAGTGAACAGTTCTGGGAGACAATCTCAGCCAGCTCATGCTCAGATATTCCTCAGACAATCCAACTCTGTCTACCTGGGTTCCCCTCAAATGCTCCCAAGCAAAAGTCCACAAGAACAACCCTAAAGGCGACCAGACTGCTGTGTGCTCACTCCTCATTAAGTCCTTAAGTTTATTCTTTCTCCCCAACATTCTCTTCCAAGACTATCTTCCTGCACTCCATCAATACACCTGTGGGGTCTTTAGAGTAGCTCCCCTCTGTGGGAGAGACTCTTTAACTGCCACAAACAACTGTGTGCCCCATTCAGCAGGAAATAATGATCTGATATCACTGACCCTTGTCCTCTAAGAGCAATTAAGACTGTCTTTTCATGAGAGGAGCAAATGATGGGGGTGGTAGAGTTAGG
This sequence comes from Dipus sagitta, assembly GCA_036346955.1. Lineage (NCBI taxonomy): Eukaryota > Metazoa > Chordata > Mammalia > Rodentia > Dipodidae > Dipus > Dipus sagitta. The sequence continues at coordinate 3,217,447 of CM070793.1, read as the reverse complement.
GTGACTGGACCCCTGAAGGGCAGGAAAGTTTGCACTTGCTAGAAATCAAAGATGATCTGATTTCTTATCTCTTGCCTAGTTCCCCAGAATTGTTTATCCATAGTCAGGACCACTCCTGGGAGGCAGGTCTTTCATAGTATTTAAACATTGTGATTGGTCAAGTTTAGCCCACCAGAACTTGGTGCCAAAGCTAATCTCTTCCTGAGACAGCCCCTAGCCCTAACCAAGCAGCTGGCCCTCTGGTTCACCTGGGCCAAAAGACAGCCAACCACCCTAAGGTTATAAGTACCTTTGCAAGGGGAGGACAGTCTTTCTCTCCCATCACTTATGAACGTCCAGCTGTGGGTAAGTGTTTCCCTTGGCTGGGCCTTGGGCTAGCTCGGCCCAGGCTCCAGCCCAGGCCTGGCTGGGAGGGGCCTGGCCTAGGCCCTAGCCCAGGCCCAGCCAACAGGGGCCCCTAGCCCTTACTCTCCAGAAGGGCTCTTTATCCCCTCCAGCTCCCCACATGACAGGAGCTCCTTGAACTTTCTCTTCTCTTTTCTTGCCACAATTTTTTCCCCAGATCCATATCTGGCCACATGGATTCCTGAGCTACACATGGCCCACATGGGTTTTTGGGCTCCACATGGTGTACTTCTCTTCCCCCCACTTTATCTCCCCTTACCTCCCAGCCTTCCCCTTTCTCTATAAAATCTGAATAAAATGTGGTATTTAAAAAAAATCAAAAAGCAAATAAAGGAATTAAGAGATTTAATTACCTCCTTCAGAAATTAAGAAGAACACTAGTCCAAGGTCAAATATGCCTTAAATATTGGATTTACGTATTTACAGGACATGAGAAATTTCCAATATAGCTGGCTGTGGTGATGCAACCTTTAATCCCAGCACTTGGGTGGCAGAGGTAGAGGATCACCATGAGTTCAAGGCTACCCTGAGACTACATAGTTAACCAGGGCTAGAGTAAGACCCTACCTCAAAACAACCACCACCACCACAAAAAAATCCCCACAATACTTTTTGATTATGCAGATAACTACAGAGTTTTAAAATTTAGTTATGGGCTAGAGAGATGGCTTAGCAGTTAAGACCCTTGCCTGCAAAGCCTAAGGACCCAGGTTTGACTCCCCAGAACCCACACAAGCCTGAAGCACAAGAACGCACATGCACATAAGGTGGCAATGGCATCTGGAGTTCGAATGCAGTGACTACAGGCTGTGATGCACCAATTATCTCCCTCTTTCCCTCTCTTCCTCTTCCTCTCTCTCACATACACACAAAATAAAGTAAAAAAAAAAAAGAAATTTAAAAATTAGTTATAATGACATAATCAGTAATTCATGAAACTCAATAACCTTTGGTCTATCAGTCATAATGATATTCGTTTCTTGTTTCGTTTTCTTTCCTTTCCTTCCCTTTTCTTTTGAGGTAGTGTCTCACTCTAGTCCAGGGTGACATGGAATTAACTATGTATGTAGTCTCAAGTTTACCTGGAACTCATGGTGAACCTCCTACCTCTGCCTCCCGAGTGCTAGGGACTACAGCTGTTCGCCACCACATCCAGCAGTCACAATGATATTCTTCATGACCATGTAAAACAGCACACACAATACAAAGAAAAAAAATCTCACTTAAGGTTCATTCTTTAAGTCATCTTGATCTAATTTACAAATGTAACAAGAGTAATATTTTTTGTTTAATTTTTCATAATGAAAATAAAATCTTTCTTATCTAAAGCATTTAGTTTTATTTTACTGGAAACATATTTTATAAAATATGATTATATTTACATTTTTATATGTTAGATTTTTGCATTACATAGAATTTTTGTGAATTACTTAAAATTTTCAAAGTACATCTCACATACCAAGTATATTCATATATGTCCACACATGCCTCACTAAGGAATACAAAGTAAAATGGTTCATTTTCACTCAGAAAATATGTAAGTATGAATGAGACAAAGTTCATATTCATGTAAAAGAGTTCCCCTATCAGAAGAAACAGTATACATCTTGAAAGCTGAATAAGCCTCCCCATGCCAATAAACACTCTTCTCACCTATTTTACAGAATCTGAGTCAGGTTATGAATCCATCTCAGTCACTCCAAATGTTACCTGTCCAAAATCTATGGGCAAGTGCATTTTTGATGGTTCATGTCACTTCACAAATAGGCTTCTTTTAAAAAGTCATCTCACACATGACTACACCAACACGTATTTCCTTATCTCAAAAGAGGTTTGTCATTAGAAATGATATATTTTGATCTAAAGCAAATGAAACACCTGAGAAGGGAAGATTGTAACCTCTTCTTGGATTCACTCTGACTGTTGTAGCGTGGTGATGACTTTACTAAAATGCTCATGCCATGCCATTTCTTGAATTGAGCAAGAATGGGACATCTGAGGGTGCCTTGTTTTCTTACTATAACAACTGATATATTCCACATATACATATATATATGTATATGTGGAACACACACATATGTATAATATTACCTGTAGTCTGAAAGTAAATACCACTAATATACTGGCACAAATAAATCACTCATGAGATTGGCTCATAATGCCATATTGGCATATAGTAAGTAGATAAATTTGTTTTAAAATAGAGTGGCTTTTATTTTATTTTATTTTTTGGTTATTCGAGGTAGGGTTTCACTCTAGCACTGACTGACCTGGAAAATTCACTATGTAGTCTCAGAGTGGATTCAAACTCATGGTGATCCTTCTATCTGTGCCTCCCAAGTGCTTGGATTAAAGTTGTACATCACCACACCCAGACTGTGGTGGCACTTTTCAATATTATGCCACAGCATGCTTTAGTTTCTTTGGAATAGTAACATATGAATATTTCTAGGGCAGTAGTGTATATCAAGATGAGCTAAATCAAAGTAGTTTGAAATGTCTCCATAACCTATTTAATGACCATACAAGACATCAGTAATAAAATTACCTCCCATCAATAACCTAGTCTCTTTCTAATTTCTCATATTGTTATAAAAATGCTGAAGTGAATATGTAATTATTGTAATTTGCATATTGTTCTGATTGTTTTGAGTACAATGCTTCCCTGATACAAGGTGTCAATAAATATCTAGGCATGAATAAATGGATGAATAAATAAAGTAATAAGTATAAGATAAAATAATTTTAGGCAAAAGAGTATATTTACCAATTAAGTTGAATCAACACATTTCATGTATTTTTTTGCATGTTCCCTAAGAAATATTATATAGAAATCCTGCATGATTGTTGAATGACTTTCACCCAGAGGCACCTCTAATGCATGTGACACGATAGGATTACGATGACTAGAGTGAGATAATAAAACTAAACACTGTTCTGAGGGAGCAGAAAAAAAAAATCCTGTTCCTAAAAGTAAAATTTAAGAACATGCTATAATTTTAAATTTTTGCTTCCTACATTAAGTATGTATAAAGTCAAAGTGGAAAAACATTTTTCCACATAATTTGTATGTCTCATGATGACTCTTCTCTCGAGTTTTCGAAACTTCCTTCAATAAGTATCAATTTAGCATTTATATCTAAACATTATAGAGAATTTTCAAAAATTGATGAAGCCAGAACATTCTTCTCCATTATGAAAAAGGAAGACAGACTATGTGGAGGATGCAGAGGTGCGGAGTTCTCGGCAGCTGGGGAGACAGGACCTCCTCACCCACACCACCGCAGCAGCCCTCCCTGGGCTCAGCTCAGTGCTCTCCTTGTTTAACAGACACCTTGAAGCCTTCCAGGTTCCAGGCTTCCTCATCTTAGGAAAATGGACAGTTTTTCACAATGAAAACAGCATGAGAGGTCAAATACATAACATAGAAGACAGAGAATCATTTCCTTTGTGATTAACTTATTACAATATTAGGGAATATAATGAATATTTTCAAGGGTAAATTTCTTCCCAGGCTGACAGAACTTACCAAACTTCAATTGAATTTTAAAGGATATTCATATTACATATAAAATCTTGTGCTGAATCACAAAGAGCTTACTCTGCACATCAGCCATATACGGCAATAAATCCTATTTAACTTATAAATGCCCTGGATTTCCACAAGCACACTCAAAAAGAAGCAACTGTATCTAAACTTGGAGAGGTTACTCAGTAAACAATGAACACCCCTCAGTATGTTCAATGATATTTTCTTTCTTTTTTCTCTTTCTTTTCTTTTCCTTCCTTCCTTCCTTCTTCCTTCCTTCCTTCCTTCCTTCCTTCCTTCCTTCCTTCCTTCCTTCCTTCCTTCCTCTCTCTCTCTCTCTCTCTCTCTCTTTCTTTCTTTTTGTTGTTCTTTTACGAGGTAGGATCTCACTCAAGTTCAGGCTGACCTGGAATTCACTATGTAGTCTCAGGGTCTCAGGGTGGCCTCGAACTCACGGCGATCCTCCTAACTCTGCCTCCCGAGTGCTAGGATTAAAGACATGGGTCACCACGCCCAGCTGATATTTCCTTGTGCTACTTCCCTGCCAACCTTATGCACCCATTTTCCTGAAACAGGATTCAAAGTGTAGACACAACCATCTGTTGGTCAATTTTAACACATTTTCCCAAGACCAGGAGCCAAGTAGTTTGAGCAATATGTTTTTTTTTCTCTGTAAGTAATGCGTTGAAATTATGAAACACAATGAAAAAGTGAGACGTAGCCAAAAGCACATATAAACTTTATTTAAGCTAATTTTACTCATTATTCTTAGTTTTTCTTCTACTGTTGATATAATTCCACTCAGGACAAAGTTCTTTAAGTAAGAAAACTTCTGATGAAATATTCAGAAATGGTGCTTTTTATAATCTTGTGAAGAGCTTCTATACTTTGTGTGTTAAATAAGTAATAGATATAACTGACTAGGAGTACCAGTGGATATTTTAACATTGTAAGATATTAATAACTTAACACAAAACTTATTATGACTAAATTTAGAATATAAGAATAAATGAACACATCTTCACATTATTTTTATTTAATCAAACCGATCCAATATACTATTATGTACAACAGTGGTACTATACCTGAAGCAATGCCTATAGTGAGAGCTCAAGAAATGTTAATGGCTTTGTCATGATTAGTATTGACAAATAATTGTACATGCAAAGAAATCATATAACATAATATATAAAATAAAACTAAATAGTCTCTTGATTATGTTGAGATGAATATCTTTCTTCTGCAAATTAAATTAAAAATGATTCATAAAAGATAATATAAGGGCTGGAGAGATGGCTTGGTGGTTAAGGCATCTGCCTATAAAGCCAAATGACCCCAGATCGATTCCCCAGGACCCATGTAAGCCAGAAGCACAAGGGGTGCATGCATCTGGAGTTTGTTTGCAGTGGCTGGAGGCCCTGAAACACCCATTCTCTCTCTCCCTCTCTCTGCCTCTTTCTCTCTATCTCTCAAATAAATATTTTTTAAAATAATCTAAAACAGGAATTAAAAACAAACCATTAAACTGGAAATACTCAAAGATAATCAGTAATGGTCAGCCACTTGTCATACATTTGGAAATCATACAGTGTAAGTTACATTTATTATAAATTAACTCTGATTCCTTTGAAACATACACAGAAATATAATCTTGCCTGCTGCTCATGTTTGATTCCAGGTGGACAGAACCACTCTCAGGCTTTCCACATCCAACACCCCAGGAGCCATCCTACTGACATCGCAGGAGCCCCTTGCTACAGAAGGTCACAGGAAGGTGAAAAGGACCGCTGTACAGTGTTCTCCATTAGTATCATTCCCAGCCCTATTTTTGTTTGCTGTTCTACTTAACAATGTTTCAACACTGATGAAATTTAAATAAAATAATCAAGAATATTATAGAGCCTAAAGTATTTGCTGTCTGTGACTCTCCAGAAAATGTCTGCCAATCGTGACTCCATACTATGTATCATTTGTCTGTTATATTTGGCTACTACGTAGACAGTATTAGATCCCAGAATAAAGTAAGACAAACGATAAGCTACGCTGGCTTTTTCTTTTTAGCCATAGGTAGGATAAGAAGGGATGAGGCTTTCTAACACATTGAAGCTTATTTTTCTTATTTAATAGTCTACATACAATGGGAAAAGCTTAACTTTCATATGAGCAAGGCACCAAGGTTGTGCTATTATTTTAGCTAAAATGTTTTTTGCCAATTCAAGCTTCTCTGGTAGACAGTCCCAAATCAACTGCATGGCAGATGGAAATGAAAAGAGAGGGGCCTTTTACTTATTTATTTATTTTTTATTTGTTTGTTTTTACTTATTTGCAAGGAGAGAGGAAAGAAGGGCTTGCCAGGGACTCTTGCCACTGCAAATGAACTCCAAATGCAGAGGCCACTTGGCGAGTGGGGAACAGATCAGGGCCATCAGGCTCTGCAAGCAAGTGCCTTTAACGGCAGAACCATCTCAGCATCCCTGGAGAAACCTTTTAAAGAGTAATCAATTTCAGTTACATACCAAACTCTACTTATATCTCAATAAATTCATTCTTTTTATATTTTGAAGGTATAGTTAGAAACTTTTCAACAATATAATATTATGAGATGAACTTTTCATGAAAAAATCTACGGCTGGATTCAAATTTTAGAAGCAACATTTGTTAGTAATCCTTTTTGCTCTAAAACTCATGAATAACTTTTGGAATTAAGAAGAATATTAGAAAGCAAAACAGAATGAAATTAACAGATGACAGATCTTGTGGGATGTATTAAACACATGAAGACACAGGGAAAGATAAGCGAATGCAGAGGATATTCAGAATATAGTACTTCAAGAGAACAAAATATTGTAGATCTGAACACAAAGAAAACTCCCAGAAGGCACTGCTTTGAGAGCACCAGACCAGTCACAGCACCCCTCCTCTCCTTGGCACATGCTGAGAGAGAGGACTGAGCAGCAGCGGGGTTACTCCAGGCCAAAGGAGCAGATGGAGTTGCTGAGGATGTGGACGCCAGGCATGGGCAATACATCCTGATAATTTACGGTCAGAACTGCCTCCGGAGCTTCTCCTCCTCCTCCTTCACAATCATCACATGCACCACCATTACTGCCATCATCCTCATCAACAATATCCATTAAGTTTATTACAGTTCCGTCACCACCTTTAGGCATTTGTCTATGCTCTGACCAAATCCTTAAGTACAGAAGATAGATTATGGTTAACTCAAAGTAAAATTTTGAAAACATAGAGCAATTAAGCGTTTTTCAAGGTTCTGGAAGTTAAATTATGGAACTGATATGATGGCTAGGTTACCCTGTATCTAACTTCCAATTACTTAACCACTAGAACACATCCCATGATACCAATGCTGGGTGTTCCCACATCAAGTTTAAGTAGAATACTAACAATTACTACACAATTGATAAACATTACCTCTCTGAAAAATTTCAATTTCAACTAAAATTGTTCAAATTAGAGAAAACAATACATAAAAATTAAGGTATTTAATAAATACAAGTATACATTTAAGGAGCCAATGGTCTTCAAATCAAAAGAAAAGAAATACTAAAAAGTACAAGACGTTTTACATTAAAATTCTATAGCAACAGATTAGACACCAATACAGGTTAAATTAGTAAACTGCAAGACTGAGTTGAGAATTGCTCTCATGAAGCAATGAAAAAGAATAAAGATGTGGATAAAGGGAACACTTTACAATATACAAACTTCAATTTAGGAAATCATCAATCTAGTAAATGTTCAGATTTAATAGGCAAGACATGTGACAAAATATAATTCCTGAAACATGACATACAAGTTATATACATAGATTCATAAAATACAGGTTAATTCTTATGTATCTTGATAAAACTAACTATCTTAAGAAGGTTCCAAAAAGTGAAACAAGCTGGGCGTGGTGGCACACGCCTTTAATCCCAGCACTTGGGAGGCAGAGGTAGGTGGATCACTGCGCGTTCAAGGCCACCCTGAGACTATATGTAGCAATTTCTAGGTCAGCCTAGGCTAGAGTGAGACCCTACCTCGAAAAACCAGAAAAACAAAACAAAAGAAAAAGTGAAACAACTTTGAAGATGTATTCAGAAAATGCATAAAGGTTCTAGAGAGAGTGCAATAAAAACTACCTATATTAGAAGGAAAATCACGCTGGCACCAGTCTGCTCATCTTCAACATTCACTAGCAAAGATCACAGCAAGATAACCTCAAATATCGGATTTTGATCCCAGGAGTTATGTACCTAAGCAACCCAACATCAAGCAAGAGAAAATAAGAAATACAATTTTCCTTAACATCTGAGAGAATGCAAAACCATTAATACCAACATCATTGTAAGAGAATTCCCTAAGGGTGGTGCATAAGAGAGCAAAAAGGGGTGCTGCCTAGAAGAAAGCTCAGCATAAGAAAAGAAGTTAAACAAAATATTCACAAAATATGTGATTAGAATATGAGAAACTGTATAGAGAAGTACAACTCAATGAAATAAGAAGAGGCTTGACAATTTTGCTAATGTAAAAACTGGAAAAAAAAATGAAAAAAATTAATGGGCTGGAAGGATGGCTTAGCGGTTAAGGCACTTGCCTGCAAAGCCAAAGGACCCATGTTCGATTCCCCAGGACCCATGTAAACAAGATGTACAAGGGGGAGCATGTGTCTGGAGTTCGTTTGCAGTGGTTGGAGGCCCTGGGGTGCCCATTGTCTCTATCTCTTTCTCTCTCACAAATAAGTAAGTAAATTATATAATAAATAAATAAACCATGATGCACACCTTTAATCCCAGCACTCAGGAGGCTGAGGTAGGAGGATCGTCTTAAGTTTGAGGTCACCCTGAGACTACATGGTGAATTCCAATTCAGCCCAGTTTGGAATGAGACCCTACCTCGTAAAACCAAAAATGTAAATAAATAAATAAGGCAGGTGTGGTGATACATGCCTTTAATCCCAGCACTCGGAAGGCAGAAATAGGAGGATCGCTTTGAGTTTGAGGCCACCCAGAGACTTCATAGTGAATTCCAGTCTGTGCTAGAGCAAGATCCTACCTTGAAAAATAAATTAATTAATTAAAATATTTAAAAAGAGCAACCAAAAGGTTGAAAACTATGCATGATATCTGGTAGACATTTTTGTTCCCTTTATAAATTACAGAAAAATTACATAGCTCATAAAAATGTTTTCAAACCTCAAACAAAAATTAATCATAATAATAATTAAAAGAAAGTGATATTAAAAGGTTAAAATGAATGGCAAGATGGATTGTCTCGCCAACAACCATGAAAATGGAAAGTAAGCAAGAGCCTGCCTTCCTCTATGTCTGATATGGGACAAGCTAAGTATAAGAATATTTTCTGGTGAGATGCATTAAAATACAGACTTTATTCTGTATAAAGTAATGAATCTCATTTAGTGTAATCTGCAATACTTATTAGATGTTAGCATGCTCATTCTTGTGAATCAGAAATTTTGTTCACAACTGAAAAAAAAGGTCCATGAGTAATGTAAATACTGCAAGTATACAAAGAAGGCACATCATTATACTATGTTAATAGTAAAGCACGCAAATTAATATAATATATACTAAAATGAATTGACAAATCATGGTAAATACTGTGTATGCTTCTAACGGAGATAACACAATCAAATTTACAAAGCCTATAGTGTAGAAAAACACAAAAAAATTTGTAAAAAAGTCTTTTGCAAAAAAATGGCTTCTGTGTGAAGTGTGTAGATATGCAGAAAAATTAGTGAAAAACTACCTAAAAAGACTGCTAATATCTAGTTTTATAGAGGATAACGATGAGGTGATAGAAACAGATCGAGTTTTTCCCCATCCACAGTATGTTAGTATGCTATTGATCTTGTACAACAAAAAAATTTATTTATGTGATCTGTGCAATTAAAAATTATCAAGTTAGTATGTTAAATTATAACAGAGGAAAGAAGTATGTTAAAAGTTCAAAATTTCATCTTCTCACTATCGAGATTAATAGCAACTTCATTTTTTATCACTTGAGTTTATAGTAATTCCACCTACATTCACTACTCATCAGATTAAAACTTGGGATTCTCTTTTATGCATCAATTATGTAACATGAAATAAAATATTAAAAATGAAAAACAGAATAGCACCTCCTGACATGGAAGTTTTGAAGTCACTGTTCCTCATCCTCCTCTTTCCAGTACATTCTGCCCTTCTATTCTGAGTCACCGCAGGTGCTGTGGAACTTGTGAAAGGTGCCGAGTCACTGCAGGTGCTGTGGGACTTGTGAAAGGTGCCGAGTCACTGCAGGCGACGTGGAACTTGTGAAAGGTGCCGAGTCACTGCAGGTGCTGTGGGACTTGTGAAAGGCGCCGAGTCACTGCAGGTGCTGTGGGACTTGTGAAAGGTGCCGAGTCACTGCAGGTGCTGTGGGACTTGTGAAAGGTGCCGAGTCACTGCAGGCAACGTGGAACTTGTGAAAGGTGCCGAGTCACTGCAGGTGCTGTGGGACTTGTGAAAGGTGCCGAGTCACTGCAGGTGACGTGGAACTTGTGAAAGGCGCCGAGTCACTGCAGGTGACGTGGAACTTGTGAAAGGTGCCGAGTCACTGCAGGCGACGTGGAACTTGTGAAAGGCGCCGAGTCACTGCAGGTGACGTGGGACTTGTGAAAGGTGCCGAGTCACTGCAGGTGACGTGGAACTTGTGAAAGGCGCCGAGTCACTGCAGGCGACGTGGAACTTGTGAAAGGTGCCGAGTCACTGCAGGTGACGTGGAACTTGTGAAAGGTGCCGAGTCACTGCAGGTGCTGTGGGACTTGTGAAAGGCGCCGAGTCTCTGCAGGTGACGTGGAACTTGTGAAAGGCGCCGAGTCACTGCAGGCGACGTGGAACTTGTGAAAGGTGCCGAGTCACTGCAGGTGCTGTGGGACTTGTGAAAGGTGCCGAGTCACTGCAGGTGACGTGGAACTTGTGAAAGGCGCCGAGTCTCTGCAGGTGACGTGGAACTTGTGAAAGGCGCCGAGTCACTGCAGGCGACGTGGAACTTGTGAAAGGTGCCGAGTCACTGCAGGTGCTGTGGAACTTGTGAAAGGTGCCGAGTCACTGCAGGCGACGTGGAACTTGTGAAAGGTGCCGAGTCACTGCAGGCGACGTGGAACTTGTGAAAGTGCCGAGTCACTGCAGGGTGGACGTGGAACTTGTGAAAGGTGCCGAGTCACTGCAGGTGACGGGTGGAACTTGTGAAAGGTGCCGAGTCACTGCAGGCGCTGTGGGAACTTGTGAAAGGTGCCGAGTCCACTGCAGGCGACGTGGAACTTGTGAAAGGTGCCGAGTCACTGCAGGCGACGTGGAACTTGTGAAAGGTGCCGAGTCACTGCAGGTGACGTGGAACTTGTGAAAGGTGCCGAGTCACTGCAGGTGACTGTGGACTTGTGAAAGGTGCCGAGTCACTGCAGGTGACTGTGGGACTTGTGAAAGGTGCCGAGTCACTGCAGGTGACGTGGGACTTGTGAAAGGTGCCGAGTCACTGCAGGTGACGTGGAACTTGTGAAAGGTGCCGAGTCACTGCAGGTGACGTGGGAACTTGTGAAAGGTGCCGAGTCCACTGCAGGTGAAGTGGGACTTGTGAAAGGTGCCGAGTCACTGCAGGAGATGTGGGACTTGTGAAAGTGCGAGTCACTGCAGGTGATGTGGAACTTGTGAAAGGTGCCGAGTCACTGCAGGTGCTGTGGAACTTGTGAAAGGTGCCGAGTCACTGCAGGTGACGTGGAACTTGTGAAAGGTGCCGAGTCACTGCAGGTGACGTGGAACTTGTGAAAGGTGCCGAGTCACTGCAGGTGACGTGGAACTTGTGAAAGGTGCCGAGTCACTGCAGGTGATGTGGAACTTGTGAAAGGTGCCGAGTCACTGCAGGTGCTGTGGGACTTGTGAAAGGTGCCGAGTCACTGCAGGTGACGTGGAACTTGTGAAAGGTGCCGAGTCACTGCAGGCGACGTGGAACTTGTGAAAGGCGCCGAGTCACTGCAGGTGACGTGGAACTTGTGAAAGGCGCCGAGTCACTGCAGGTGCTGTGGGACTTGTGAAAGGTGCCGAGTCACTGCAGGTGCTGTGGAACTTGTGAAAGGTGCCGAGTCACTGCAGGTGCTGTGGAACTTGTGAAAGGTGCCGAGTCACTGCAGGCGACGTGGAACTTGTGAAAGGTGCCGAGTCACTGCAGGTGCTGTGGAACTTGTGAAAGGTGCCGAGTCACTGCAGGTGCTGTGGGACTTGTGAAAGGTGCCGAGTCTCTGCAGGTGACGTGGAACTTGTGAAAGGTGCCGAGTCACTGCAGGTGATGTGGAACTTGTGAAAGGTGCCGAGTCACTGCAGGTGCTGTGGAACTTGTGAAAGGTGCCGAGTCTCTGCAGGTGACGTGGAACTTGTGAAAGGTGCCGAGTCACTGCAGGCGACGTGGAACTTGTGAAAGGTGCCGAGTCACTGCAGGCGACGTGGAACTTGTGAAAGGCGCCGAGTCACTGCAGGTGATGTGGAACTTGTGAAAGGCGCCGAGTCACTGCAGGTGATGTGGAACTTGTGAAAGGCGCCGAGTCACTGCAGGTGACGTGGGACTTGTGAAAGGCGCCGAGTCACTGCAGGTGACGTGGGACTTGTGAAAGGCGCCGAGTCACTGCAGGCGACGTGGAACTTGTGAAAGGTGCCGAGTCACTGCAGGTGATGTGGAACTTGTGAAAGGTGCCGAGTCACTGCAGGTGACGTGGCCGTGGAACTTGTGAAAGGTGCTGAGTCACTGCAGGCACCGTGGGACTTATGAAAAGTACTCTTTGTTTTTCACGTTTTGAAACTAGAATTTGTGGTGACATATTTTGAAATTTAATGATCACAGAATATTCTATTACAAATTTAGATCAAAATGATGAATGAATGTTCACATTTGTACAGGTTCTTAATTTATTTTATTAAATAAGAATGTCACCACGGGAAAAAGCTCCAAGTTGGATCTTCACGGCCACTGAATCCCCGCCAGTGCCACCACACACGCTCAGACTGCATGAGTGTACTTAAGGAGGCTTTGGAGAGACAAGGAACACATTTAGTTATTTTGGAACATGTGTTATTTGTTAGGCTGGAAGAGCTTTTCAATGAATCAATAATAATTCAGGATCTGGACATTTCTTTGGGGATTAATGGATGGCTAAGTAGAGCTATTCATGCCAAAGACCATTAACCCCAATCGGTCCCTGTCCAGTGTGTGGCAACTGCAGGAAGAGAGAATTACAAAATACAGACTTGCTTTTTTGGACTGTACTGAGAGTGATCTTTTTTTGCAAGGAATCAACCTGGATTGATTTTTAAGTCCAAGTTCACTATATTTTATTCAACTCAGAAAATCCATTAAGTCCAAGTCCAGAAGTTCACTATATAAAAGTTTATATAGGACTTGGGTCTATGCACGGACATATGCAGGCTCTAAGAAAGTTTTAGGGTTTTTTTAGCAGGAAATGTTCCTTCTATATGGGTACTGTCTTTCTCACATTTGAGCCTGCAAGATGAACATTCATGTAGCAAAATAACCATCAAGCCAGGCGTGGTGGCACACACCTTTAATCCCAGCACTTGGGTGGCAGAGGTAGGAGGATCACGGAGAGTTCAGGCCACCCTGAGACTATATAGCGAGTTCCAGGTCAGCCTGGACTAGCGTGAGACCCTACCTCAAAAAAACAAAAATAAATAAATAAATAAAAGTAACCATCAGGCCAATAAAGAAACCCTACTTCCTACCCTCACAACCTGACAACCACTGCTTACTGTCTCCATGGCTGTGTCTTCCACATTATCACATGAATTGTTACTGTGAGCACACTAGAGCTGGCTGATTTCTCTTAGAAAGCAAAGTGACTCACTTGTGTTGCTGTATATAACTATCGAGTTTTTTTTTTTTTCACTGACTCTGAATTACATAGATATGCCCAACTTTGATTATCTATTCAGTCACTGATGGAAATTCAGGATGTATCTAGATTTTACTAATTCAAAAGATTAAAAAAAAAAAAACCCTAGTTCTGTGGTGTGGCCAAGATTTGAGTGTGTCCCCCAAAGGTTCAGGACATGAAAACCTGGCCCAGGGTGGCCATGCTGAAAGTAGAACCTTTAACAGGTTAGTTCTAATATGGTTAGATTATGAACAAATTACTTCAACAAGGATTAAAGCCACTTTTCATAAGAATGGGATCCTATAAAATGAAGAAACCTCAGGCTGCACATGGTTGGTTCAGCTTTCCAGTCTCTAGCACGTTGTGACAGAGCCAGGGTGCCCTTGCAGGATGGCAACTTCAGATCTTAGACATCTAGAACCATAGGTAAACACCCTATCTTTATAAAATGTCATTCTCCAAGCTGGGCATGCTGGCTCATGTTATAATCTCAAAACTCAGGAGGCTGAGGTAGAGAAATAATTTGGTGTTCAAGGCCCGCCTAGGAATATAGTATGCTCCAGGTTTGCCTAGCCTAGAGTGAAACCCTGTCTGAAAACAAACACACACATTCTCAGGTAATCTGATATAGTGTTCCAAAGAAACTAAAACAATCCTGCCCCTTTTTAATTCTGGAGGTAGAAGTATGAGGCACATTTACATTTGTATGCTAAATATGCAGAGGAAGAATTTTTGGAAGCATGGTATTTTTTATCATCACTGGCAAAGTGACCCAATCCAACAATGTAATGTTTCATTCTGCCAGCAATAAATGAGAGTTGAAGTTCCTCCACAACCTTACTGGCACATTTATTGTCAGTTTTATTTTTAATTTAATCATTCAAATGAAGATTTTATGGAAGCTTGCAGCCGTGTTAATTTGTTTCCTAATAACATGATGAGGAGCATATTTCATATATTTATTTGTCATCCATATATCTTCTTTGGGAATTGTCTACTTAAATATGTGTATCATTTTATTTTAAGATGAAAAGGTTTCTTTATATTTAAGATACAAGTCCATTACGTTTGAAAATTCCTTTTTGACATGTTTAACTATGTCGTTGAAGTCTACTGCCAACATTTTAATAAATATGAAAATTTCACAACTGTATTTCCCTACATTCATGTTGATGGTATTTCATGGCCATGTGATCTAGAAAGCTATAAGCACTTCTTACAAACACTTTTCTTTTTTTTTTTTTAATGTTCATAGTTACTTCACTCTCATGTTAAAATTTAGGGCCTTAGTCTCTTTTAAAATTGCATAATTTATGTGATAAGTTAGCTTAGTTGGTTTGAGCCTGGTGCTGATACAATTGTGTAATTTTTTTCTGGGTTACTTTGGAGCAACTTTTTTTGAGGATTCAGCATACCACCAATAGAACCATCACAAATATTTAACCCAACTTGGACAGCATAGACTTTTCATATGTACTGTAAAGAAAATTCCCCCAAAGTTTCAGAGGGCTCACATCCAGAAACTTTAACAAAGAACCTAACTAAACTGACTTCCAATCCTACTGATAAGCTGCTCCTTGTTTATCAGAAGGCCCAGGGCAAGACAAGGACAGAGGTAAAAGAACCTTGCAGGAGATCCAGCTATTGTTACTGCAATAGGGAAAAAGGCAGGAAAAATTGAGATTATACTTAAACAGTAGACATTCCCAACTTGAAAGAGAAGACCAGAGTTACTTTTAATGTATATCTGAGTGAAACAAGCGTACTTTTCAAATGTACCTGCAGTTATTATTGTCTGTATTGTGAGTGGGATTCTTCTGAGAATGCTGGCATAGGGAATAGTTATGACAAAGAGTTGATTTAGGAATAAGTCTTCCACTCTTCTTTTCTGCTGGTAATGTGATTCAGCAGATTGGGAAAGCTACTTTCGCTACAACAGACTATATTTAAAAAGCTTTGAACAATCTATGTATGATAGAGGTGTGAGTTTTGTGGTGTATGTGTGATGCATTTATTTTCTTTTGATGACAGGGGCGTCCTCGGTATTGTCAGCAGTGTATTTTTTGAATGCGTATGAATGACTTTAATATACTTGTACTCTTTGATTTGACCCAAAGAAGCGTCAATGAGTCTCAGTCATTCCCATGAGCTTTACAAGGCTGAAGTCTGTGAGATGAAGTAAAATAACCTGAAGAAAGTAGAAGGGAGTTTCGTTAGTATATCATAACTAAAGCAGACAGTTCAGTTTTCTGGCCTTCAAAGTTTTGTAAACTAGGAAACCTTGAATTATTTTAATTGTCATTTGCAAATAAATGGGCAAAGAGAAACTAACTAGAAACTAACTAATCTCAGGCCTCGGGAGACAGAGGTAGGAGGATCTCCGTGAGTTCCAGGCCACCCTGAGACTACATAGTGAATTCCAGCTCAGTCTGGGCCAGAGTCAGACCTTACCTCGAATGAAACAAAAAAAAAAAAAAAAAAAGAAAAACTAAAATACCCTTAGTGAACAATTCAAAAGTTCTTATGAATTCCTTGCCAAGGTGGTAAACATGGCATAAAAGACAAGCTGCCCCAAGAGTCTCAACGAGTCTCCAATCCATGAAGTTCTGTGAATGCCAACAGCACTTCCTGGGAGAACACATACTCGGGGGAGCTGACTCTGGATCGGTCATGATTTACCTATCTATTCTTTCCTTCGTGCACTGAATGACTATCTGCTGTGTGCACTGTGACAGGAACCGGAATGCTACAGTGCGTAGAGAACTCTGGCTGTAGCTATCCTGAGTCAGATAATAAGCTGTCCTGGATATAATTTTCCTATTTAGAAAGAAAAATTCTCTGTTCCTACACTTAAAAATGTTGTATATCTATCCTACACTTAAAAATGTTGTATAAACATGATGTACCAAGAATATTTTTTTGGGGGGGGGTTCAAGATAGGGTCTCACTCTAGCTCAGGCTGACCGGGAATTCACTCTGTAGTCTCAGGGTGGGGTCGAACTCACTGTGATCCTCCTGCCTCTGTCTCCCGAGTACTGGGATTAAAGGTGTGCGTCACCACGCCCAGCTGAATATTTCTATTTTTAAGCAATGAAATAAAAGGTGTATTCTTTTTTTTTTTATTTTTTTTTGCATGTTGTAGTGTTGAAGCAGTGTTATTGTTGGTGGTGGTGGTGGTGGGTATGTGTGTGTTTGGAGGGTTCTGTCAGGGTAAGAAAATGGAATAGGGAGATATATAGCTCAGGCTGGCCTCAAACCTATGATTATCCTTATTCTACCTTTTCATTAATTTCCTACCGTCAGGCACCTCCACCACAAGCTCATGTTAATTTTTTAATATTTACTGATTTATTTGAGAGAGACTATGGGCCCACCAGGGTCTCTTCCCACTGCAAGCAAACTCCAGGTACATGTGGAACTTTGTGTTTTTGGCTTTACATGAGTACTGGAAGATTGAACTCAGGCCAGCAGGCTTTGCAAGTAAGTACCTGTAACCACTGAACCGCCTCTCCAGTTTGAGGATATTTTTTCTAACCTTCCAGCCCTTGTTTTCTACAAAGGTATTCCCTATGGAATAAAAGACATGTCCAGCTTCAGCATTTCATTGAAATGGATATTTGTGAGGACTGGGAACTAAATATAACAAAACAGCCTAGAGAAATCACTTGCTGCTCTATGTTCTTCATAATGTTTATTATTATTATACTAATGTAATAACTGCTCAATACACCCCCAGTCCAGCAAGTTGCCTTCCAAAAATATCATCAGTCTTTTAAAATATTTTATTTTTATTTATTTATTTGAGAGATATACAGAATAGGCAGGTAGAGAGAGAGAGAGAGAGAGAGAGAAATGGACATGCCAGGGCCTTCAGCCACTGCAAACAAACACCAGACACATGCACCCCCTTGGTGTATCTGGCTTACATGGGTCCTAGGGAGTAGAACCTGGGTCCTTTGGATTTGCAGGCAAGCGCCTTAACTGCTAAGCAATCTGTCCAGCCAATCATTACTCTTATCCTGATGCTTTCACAGTCCTTTGAATTTCTCTTTAAAAATCCAAACATCCCTTTATTATAAACAGACTTTGCACATGGCAATAAATTCTTTGCACCCAAAGGAAAAAAAAAAAAACGTGGAAAACAGACAAGAAAAAAAGTTTGGCATTAATTATGTACTAAATTTCCAGTAAATAAATTATGTAATATACTTTAGGAATGTGATCTAAGGGGGTACATTTTACTGAGAAAAACAAAAAGATTTTGCAATATAAGCTAATAAAAGGCAAAGATATGATACAGAATTTTTATTGTTACCTTCATTCTCACAACTTTAATTTACATAAAAGATCTCACAAAGCATGCTCTACTATGTGATGAATGCCCTACAGTAGTTACCATTTTCCAGACATTTTAGTTATTTTTTGCTTATATCATAGGGTACCAAAAGAAAAGTCTGGATTAAAAGGGTACACAGACAACCTTTCAGTTTAAGAGCCTAACATTCAATCCAAAAGAAGGTCAGGTGAAACTTTAGAAACTCTTCAGTTTTCCTACATCATCCTGGGGATGTCTGACCAAGTAATTCACAGAAGGACAGGGAGAAGAGAAGAGAAGGAAGAGAGAGCAAATGAACCTGGCTTCTATTTATACCACAATGGTCTCCTCAATAAGACCATTAGTGCATCCCATCATAAATTGATACATGAATCCAATGCTTTCATAAAACAATTATCCCTTCGTGCCCATTATGAGTAGTACCCTATGCTCCTGCCCCTCATACCTGTTATGCTTGTTTTAGTTTATAAACTACTTCCAACACAACCATATCTAGGCCCTCAGACACGTACACACATCATACATTCTCCAAAAACTGACTAGCATTTGTAATGAGTTTATTATACGCAAATTTATCCTGAGGTTTCCTCCGTTCCTTCAACCAATCACTTAAACAGATATGGCCATTATCAGCATTTTATAGAAGACAAATTGAGATAAATAAAAATCAATAGCCTTGTCCAAGGTCACACAAATAGCTAGTAGTAGGAAATAAGTTCAGTATTCAACCTTCAAACCTTTCCTTTCTGTTTTTCTTCTTTCTTTCTCCTTTCTTGTTTAGCTATGAATGTTAGGACTTTAAAAGGCTAGCTCTCTGGTCACTTGGCACACAGTAGGCATATAAACAGCAAACCTCAACTACTTCATCTGTGAATCTCAAAAAGAACTGGGCTGGAGAGATTGCTTAGTGGTTTAAGGTGCTTGCTGGCAAAGCCAAAGGACCCAGGTTCAATTCCCCAGTACCCACATAAAGCTGGATGCACAAGCTGGCTCTTATCTGTCTCTTTCTCGCCTCACTCTCAAATACATACATACATACTACAACTCATTATAGTGGTTATACGTACACTGAAAATATGCTGGCTAACAGGACCTGAATGAAATCAGGAAGAACATCATGAGTATTAAGAAGGTATAACAAGGGCTGGAGAGATGGCTCAGCAGTTAAGGCACTTGCCTGCAAAGCCTAAGGACCCTGGTTCAATACTACAGTACCCACGCAAAGCCAGATGCACAAAGTGGCACATGTATCTGGAGTTTGTTTGCAGCAGCTGGAGGCGCAGGCACACCCATTCTATCTCTCACTCATCTCTAGCTCTCTCCGCTTGCAAATAAATAAGTAGTAAGTATAATGAAAATCAGGAAGCTGGTTTAATGAAAAAAGAAAATCCAGGGCTGGAGAGATAGCTTAGAGGTTAAGGGGTTTGCCTGCGAAGCCAAAAGACCCAGGTTCAACCCCAGGACCCACATAAACCAGATGCCCAAGGTGGCGCATGCGTCTGCAGTTCATTTGCAGGGGTACAGGTCCTGGCATGCCCATTCTCTCTATCTGCTTCTCTCTCCCTCCCTCAAATAAACAAATAAAATATTTTTTAAAAATCTAATATACTCCATTTATTCTACCATTCCTTTTGTTTCTGACATACTCATACATGAAGTACTCAGTTTGTTTTATCATTGTATTTTTTTCTCCCATGCAGCTTAGAAACTGTTCTTACTTTTTTTTAGTGAAGGATGGAACTAGAATGTTTTATGGGAAGATTATAAGAAGGATGGATTATCAGTTAGTTCAAATGAGTCATTATAACATATGGTATTAAATGCAATTGATATTTTAGAGGTTACTGATAAGCCATTATGCACATCAGTATGAAGGAGAATTTACCACATTCATGCATTCAAAGAATAACTTAATCTCATTTCTGTTACTAGGAATTACATGGATTAAACTTTCTCTGGTGACTACTAAAATACCATATACAATGTAATATAGACATATAAAGAACAGATGTTGGGACTAGAGAGATTGCTCAGTGGTTAAATGCACTCACTAGAAAAGCTAGCTGGCTCAGGTTTAACTCCCCAGCCTGCTAGGTAAAGCTGGATGGGCATTCATTTGCAGAAGCAAGACACACATACACGTACACACACATGCACGCACACATGCACACACATATGCACACACACAAGTATACACACATGCAAATAAAAATAAAAAAACAAATATAAAGAAGATCATTAGTCTACAGGAAAGCACTTAAAATATACATATATAAGGAGTGGCTCTTTTAAAATGTTTATTATTATTATTATTATTATTGTTAAATGTTTCGTATGGACACACCATGTGCTGGTACCCTCTTTTCCCTTGTCCCTGCCCCATTCCCCTGGGGACACTCATCAGTGGGGTTGCAGGTATTCCCATGAGGTTGTGGGTTATACGTTGTGGGAGCAGTAGTCAGTTATTTTTGGTGGGAGGGAATGCCTCTGGGCATGATGTCTCAACCTATGGCTCTTACAATCTTTCCGCCTCTTCTTCCACAAAATTCCCTGAGCCGTGGTGGGTGACTTTTAAGTCTACTTCAGTGATGGGCTCTTAGGAGCCTGTGGATCACTGCTTTGGTAGGTGTTGAGTCTCCTCAGGGTCTGTAGGAGGGGCTCTTTTACAAGGATGAAAGATGAATGACAGTTATGGAAGTAGATAGTTACATCTTTATTGTTTACAAGGGTAAACGTTCACTGAATAGTCATATTGTAAGACACAATAGAGGTCAAAACAAATCCTTCATTTCAATGAATATGATGAAAATCCAAGTAATTTATGCCATATGCACATTTACAAAGCTGGACTTCAGTTCTTCCTACATAGGAACTATGCCCAAGATTTTCCTCAACTCGAAATTATAGACACAATTTGTAGTAGCTACCTTGTCATTGCTGGCAGAAAGCACCCGACCAAATGCAATCGATGGGGACAAGAATTTATTTTGGCTGGTGGACTCCAGGGGAAGCTCTATGACGGCAGAGGAAAGCACAGAAAGGACGCGCCTCTGTCCCAGCAGGCGGAGACCAACAGCGACAGAGTGAGTGAGCCAATCTCTAGCAAGGGGAGGCTAGGTTCTACCACCCCAAAGCCTGCGCCCCAAAACATACCTCCTCCAGCAAGGACACACCCAGCAAAGTGTTATCACTTAGGGATCAAGCATTCAAACCACTTGAGTTAATGGAGGACATCTGATTCAAACCATCACACAATTTGTTTATTCCACTTACATGTGTGAGTTAACAGAAATTATGTATTTAAAAATCTAAGCATAGTGAGGTACTTTCAATATATATTTATGTTAACAGCTTTTTAGATCTTTTACTCATTAGCAACTAATTTTCTTTTGGTATTATTGTAGTGTATTAACTAAGATTTAATTTTAAAACTTGCCATTTTTTAATTCTATTATTCATTTTTTCTGTAATATCTACTTTAAAAGTTACTGTCACACCTATAAGCTCATCCTAAAGCATTTCTCATTACTGGTAAAATTCTATGTAAATACAAGATGAACACAAGTTTAGATTTCATGTAAAAGTGTTCTCAATGCCCACTGTGTTGTCCACAGTGAGTTCCATTACACACAATTTACAAGATTATTTTCCTTGTGGTGCTAGGTAACAAACTAGGCAATATTCTCTCCTTACAAGATTAAGTCATACACTGGCAAGAAGAAGGGTCTGTGATTATCTCAGAATGCTGAACACCAAGCAATTTGAATTATTGTCCTCTAGCTGGCACTTTGACTTCCAATTCCTCTATTTCTCCTTTCTGACAACTTTCTCTCTACTATGACAAACTTCCAAAGAACAATCTCAGTCTCTATTCCCAACATGCACACCAACAGAACCTAAAGGACAAGGTTTGTGTTTTAAGATATTGTTTATGAAGTACTGTGTTCATCCAGTTCTAAGCATTCCATGGTTTCTCATTTCAGAATAAGGACTGCCAATATATTCACACACGAGTCAACTAAGCCTGAGAATGGACAAAGCTCTGGTATGGTTAAACCCAAGTAAACTAATTTTAAAGCCTGCACTCTTGAATAAAGTTATGTGTTGTTTAATGAAAGGGACATATTCTGGGAAATTCAACATTAGCCGGCACCAGGTGAACATCATAGAGTGTACTTAAATAAACTAAGAAGGCTGCAGCGTCACTAAGCAACAGGCTCTTACGGGATCACCACTGAGCATGTAGTCTATTGTTGACCATAACATCATTACATGACACACGACTGTACTAAGATGCATTACTAAACAAAGAAACATACATACACACACACACACACACACACACACACACACACACCTGAAGCATTGAGGTTAACTTTCACAAGCATTTCACCTTCTATTCATAAAGGAATATACTCATTAAAAGAAAAAAAAAAAACAAATGCAGAGTTAACTCACACTGGAGTTTTTCAGCTATATTTAATCATGGAGAGAAAGCCTTCAAGTTTGTACAGGTCTCTATTTATTATTAAGGTTTTCCTCTAGGGAAGAACATAGCCAAAGTGCCACAGAAGATTGTGCAAGGCAAAAATCCAAGCTTTTATCTGTTCTACAGAAAATCTCATCATATTCAGAGAAATGACTTTTAAAGTATCTCTTCAATAAGGTGAATTTCTAATCTAAATTCAATTCACTGCTGGAGAATGCATTAGTCTTGTGCCAGTAGTTCAAGAAATACTCAAGATAAATGTAAGCAGATAATTACCAAAGTTATAGATCATAAAAATACACACAGAGTACACTGGTGAGTATTTAAAAGGCATAAATTCAAAATTCAAAATGGAGTTTTGACTTTTTTTGGAGTTTAAATTATATAAAAGAACAAAAATTAACTATCTCAGAGGTACAGAAAAGGCAGAATACAGAGTGACCTGAACCTTGCCTGGTAATCAAATAGGAACAGGGATGTGGTTATACTAGACTTTTTACTCTTAAAAAAATTATTCTAAATATGATTTCCAATTTTAAATGTTAAAGTCATTCATGCTTGAAGAAAAGCGTTTGCATTCAGTTCAAGAGAAATATGGGGTGATAATCATGAATATAAAAGTTCTTTTCTGGCTGGAGAAATGGCTCAGTGGTTAAGATGCCTGCCTCCAAAACCTAAGGACCAGGGCTTGATTCCCCAGTGCCCTCATAAAGCCCGATGCACAAGGTGGTACATGCATCTGGAGTTCATTTGCAGTGGCTAGAGGCCCTGGCATGCTCATTCTTCTCTCTCTCTCTCTCTCTCTCTCCCTCTCTCTCTAATAAATAAAACGTTTAAAAATAAAAAAGTTGCTTTCATCAAATAAATACACTGATGGGCAGTTATGTCAAAATGGAAGCTTGGGCTGGAGAGATGGCTTGGCAGTTAATGCACTTGTCTATGAAGCCTTGGGACCCAGGTTAGATTCCTCAGGGCACACATAAGCCAGATGCACAAGATGGCATGCATTTAGAGTTTATTTGCAGTGGCTAGAGAACCTGGCATGCCAATTCTCTCTCTGTCTCCTCCTTTCACTTGCTCACTCAAATAAATCCCACCTCCTAACTTGCAGATGGTACTGAGACAAAGAAAGCAATGACTGCCCCAAGGTCACACCAAATGCGAGGCAGAGCAAAAGTCACAAGTTTTGAGAGGCATAGACATGACAGAACTGCATTTGAACATGGGGAACCTTGGGAGGTGCCAGCAGTTGTTAAATAAATGTTCCACCCCTGGTCACGGTTTATTTGTCAGTCTAGGATAAATGCTACAGACATGTCATGCTTCTCCAGAGCAAGGCGTCTCAAAGCTCTGCAGCAGTAATCCTTGTATGACTAAGCACGGGACTGCATTGCTTTTACACTGCCTGCTTTAAAGATCACATGGCCATCCTGGTATATTCTCTCAGTATAGGAAGGAATTTTAGAGGTAATAACAAGCATAGCTTTGTGGGGAAAAAAAATCAGGTGATTTTGACAGATACTTATTTAAAGAGGTTAGAGTCTTCAAATACCAAGAATTGGTGAATAAAGTTATTAAAGAGGGGGAAAGCTGTGGACCTGTGGAATATATATGACTTTGATAATGAACAGTGCGTACATTCTGCAAGATGTCTTAGAAGCCCCAAGACAAAGAACATAAATCAATCAGAGCTGTGGGTGGTGACAGAGGGAACAGCTCCTGCTGAAGGTAAGGGCAGGTACTAGCTTTGTTTTTTGGTACAATGACATATGTGAGTATGCATTCTGCTCAAACAATATTTAGTAAAAAAAAAAATTATCTTAGATTGTCTTCCAAAAAAGCAGCATAGATAATTTGAAGTATATGCAAGTTAGATTTGTACAGGACTGTATATTTACCTATGATCTTCAATTAGTGTCCAATGTAGCAGAGATAAAAACGAGCCCTCAAATAAAATTCAGAAAACTTGAGCTCACATCCCACATCTGCATTTACCAAGCTTCTGGTTAACCAGCGGATCTAGAGCTTCAGAGTTCTGTAACTAGTAAACAAAAGTTATAGAAATCATTAGGGCCAACCTCCTCATTTGAAAGATTGGCATTATTCAAATGTGGAGCTCCCTAGCTGAGCTACAACTATGCCAGCAGGCACTCTAACCATCTATATCACCTGCTATGATGAGAGACAGGCGCGACAAGTGTAACTCCCCATTTCAGATTCCTGACACATTCAGACTCTTCACATGACCTAGGTTCTCCAAACTCCTGAGAGTGGGAAGCTACACATGAGTCACAGTGCTGGAGTCTGTCATTTAAGAAGGAAATGAGTCAATGGTATTTCTTCCCTTCCCTTTCTATAGCTCCTAGAGTTTTAAAAAGTTAGAGGGAAAAAAGTTACAAAACCATGGAATTGCAAGAGTGTATATTGTTCACAGAAATAATTATTTTTAAATTGTCTTCTTCAATTTTGTGACCAAAATTTTCCAAAAATATTTCCAAATTTCCAATATTTAAAATATATTTTTATTTATTTATCTGAGAGAAAGAGAGAGAGGGGAGGGAGGGGGGAGGGAGGGGAAGGGATTGAGAGAGAGAGAGAGTGCATGCGCATGCCAGGGCTTCCAGCCACTGCAAAAGAACTCCAAATGCATGCGCCTCCTTGTGCATCTGGCTTACATGGGTCTTGGGGAATCAAACTGGGGTCCTTTGGCTTTGCAGGCAAACGCCTTAACCACTAAGCCATCTCTCCACCCCCAAATTTCCAATATTTAAAGTGGAAAACATTTCACATGAGATAATTTAATTTAGAAAAATCTGAACAACACTTTTGAAGGTCAACATACAATGGACACACTTTTTATTTTTATTTTATTATCATTATCATCATTATTATTATTTGCTTTTTCTTTTCTTTTTTAAGGGCCAGGCGTGGCTGGCACACACCTTTAAAATTTTTTGTTTATTTTTACATATTTATTTGAGAGCGACAGAGAGAGAGAGAGAGAGAGAGAGAATGGGCGCACCAGGGCCTCCAGCCACTGCAAACGAATTCCAGATGCGTGTGCCCCCTTGTGCATCTGGCTAACGTGGCTCCTGGGGAATGGAGCCTCGAACCGGGGTCCTTAGGCTTCACAGGCAAGCACTTATCCACTAAGCCATCTCTCCAGACCTATTATTTGCTTTTTCAAGGTAGGGTTTCACTCTAGCTCAGGCTGACCTGAAATTCACTATGTAGTCTCAGGGTGCCTTTGAACTCATGGCAATCCTCCTACCTCTGCCTCCTGAGTGCTAGGATTAAAGGCATGCTCCACCATGGCTGGCTTGGACACAATTTTTTAAAAGAAGATGTGAACTGTTTACCCAGTTATATGTATTTATATTTTGAAATGCCATAATGACTTCTGAATTGGTAAATTCAAAGAAACAAAAAGGAGAAAAGTACTCTCCAGGAAAGCCACTTTGGCCTAGAAAAGAGAGACAGGTTCAATGCAAACAGCACCAAGCAGAAGACAGAGCAAAGGCTATGGACAGCAAGGGTCTTTCTAGTTGCTATTTGAGTTTACATGGTACTTCAGTCTTTCCTTATTTAATTTTCCTTATTGACTATAAAACTAAGAGTTTTTAAACTATTTTTAATTGTTATTTATTTGCAACACACAGAGAGAGAGAGAATAGGCACACCAGGGCCTCCTGCCATTGCAAACAAAACTACAGAATTATGAGCCACTTTGTGTATTTGCCTTTATTTGGGTACTGAGGAATCAAACCAAGGCTGTCAGCTTTTACAATCAAGTGCCTTTAACTGCTGAGCCTTCTCTCTAACCCCAATGCCAACATTTTTAATTACAATTGAGTCCAAAAACCTCCATAAGTTTAACAGAGACAATATAAGTAAAAATAAGTATTCTATCTTTTTTCTGCTGTTCTAAAATTAAGACAAAAAGGATATGGAAGGGTGGCATTCAAGAAAACTCTTTTATATTCATATTCGTAATGGAAGTGCCAAAATGATTTCTACTTGTTTATGAATGGGTCATGTTTTACTACTTCAGAGATCATGCTCATCCCTTATCATGTTTGATCCTAATAGGTTTTCAAGCAGGAGCTTTGTCTAGAAAAAATATAGGGACATTTTATTAAGCATAAGAAAATGCATGAGGGTATGTATTTAGACTGTACAGAATTTTCAGAACTTAGTAAGACAAATATAATTGTCATTGTTAATGTTAGAAAAGTAACATCTTACACTGTGGTATTGAAGGTAGAAACACATTGTAATATCCTGTAAGTAGTGATTAATTATAGTATTTATAGGCTTTTACACAGTCCATTCAGCCTCTGCTATAATGTGAAACATTTTAAAACAGGGACTTTGTGCACTTACAGCACATTATCACGTGGATCAATATATAACCAATAGAAAACTGAGAAAATGAATTAGGCCCTATGTCTGATATAGTTTCTTAAATACACAAGGTACTAAACAGTTGGGTAAAGACTTCTATGTTTGTATCATATGTATTTCCTGAAACCCCATGTGTTAATGGCTTGCACTCCACTTGATGGGTCTTTTGGGAAGTGGCACAACCTTGTGGGAAATAAGACTTAGTAGAAGGAAACTGGATCATTTGTGGTATGCCCTTGAAGGGGATATGGTGATACCAACCCTTCTCTCTCTCCTTGTTTTCAGCATACCATCAGGTGTCCTGTTTTGTCCACCAGTACCTGCCCCACTATAGACACAATGTCCCAAAGCCAAGCAACCACGAACCGAAACTTCTGAAACCATGAGCAACAATAATCTTTCCTTCTTTTTGTAAGTTAACTTTATAATTTTGTCAGAGTGACATAATTATGACAAGTATGTTTGTGCTAGCAATAACACCAAGGACTTCCTAGAAAAACCCATTGATTTTACCCTTTTGTACAATTTGTTTGCCCAGGAGTTGAGGAAGGAAGGCAGAATCCACATTAGCTTGGTTATTCTTTGGTATATATTATTTGATCTGTATGTATCCAGTATAACCATTTCCAAAAATTCATTTATTTTTTCAATAAGTATGCAGTGAGTTCCTATTTCATATTGTATACAGTGGATGTTCCACAGTAAGCTTGACAGATATAGCTCATACTGTCCCCTAGTTTAGTTTCTGAAGTTCTGAAGGTCATTGGGAGTGAAAAAAAATACATATGTATGTATGTATAAAATGGTACATATACATATATGGATATATACATACATTTACATACATACATATATACATACAAGGTGTGATCAGAATGGAATGAAAGAAAAGAGCCGACACTTCTTACAGATCTCCTATTTTTCATTCTCACTCTGCATTGCAAACCATCAGCAAATTCTGTGCCACCTTCAAAATACATTATTTTAGCAAGAACAAGAATCTTATTTTCAGCTGGGCATGGTGGTGCACACCTTTAATCCCAGCACTTGGGAGGCAGAGGTAGGAGGATCACTGAGTCTGAGGGCACCCTGAGACTACATAGTGAATTCCAGGTCAGGATGGGCCAGAGCGAGACCTTATTTTCATACCTCTTACATGTCCATCCTTGACCCACATCACATCTGCCCAATAGTACAGTTCCTCTCCTCCCTCTCTTATGTACCTATATTCTCTCTCTAATGATAGAATAGACATTCTATTATAACTTCATTAAAGTACTTCAATATTTCCTATTAAATTCAGAAAGAAGTCTTAACATCCATGTTGTGGCCTTGCCAGATGCTACTGAATTTGACCTCCAGTTACAAGGCCAGTCTGCCTCCAATTCACTACTTTCCTTGCTGTGTTCAACTGCTCCAGCATTTGAGACAGAGGCTTTATCCACAGATGGACCTCAGAGACTTCTGAACTCACACTGAGCCCTTTTGTAACAGAAATAAGTATTTTTTTTGCAGTCATTTAAATGCTACTGTTTTAGAGGGCTTAATATCCCCCAAACTAAAATATAACTCTTATCCATCCTCCAAGTCTTCATCTTTCATTTCTTACATAGCATTTGCCACATTCTGACATTAATAACATTCTACAACATTCCTATTAGTTTATTTCATTATCCCTTCCTTCCTGCACAAACACATCCATAGAAGCAGGACTTCCATTTTATATGCCTCTATCCTCAGTTCCTACAATATTATTCAGCATAAAGCAAGAGCTGAAAAGTATTTTTCAAAGAATATTTAACACTTACATCCCCAGAAGTTACTAACATGATTACTTTAAAAAAATGTTTTATTTATTCTTATTTATTTATTTGAGAGCGACAGACAGAGAGAAAGAAGTAGTGAGAGAGAGAGAGAATGGGCACACCAGGGCCTCTAGCCCCTGCAAACGAACTCCAGTTGTATGCGCCATATTGTGCATCTGGCTTATGTGGGTCCTGGGGAATCGAGCCTCGAACCAGGGGTCCTTAGGTTTCATAGGCAAGTGCTTAACTGCTAAGCCATCTCTCTAGCCCCATGATTACTTCTTATAGACAAAAAGAATAAGTTAAGAAGAGATGACACAAAGAGTTCCAGATACAGAGATAAAAGGATCCAGAAAAGGAGGCTTGTCAGACTTGGGGATTCGCAACGGAAGAACAACACTGTTTTCTGGATCTATGACTTTATTATAATGGGGAGAGAGTGAAGTGGGGGAAGGAGACAGAGAAAACAGAAAGCAGGTGCATGCACCTGAGGGAGGAGAGGGATGAAAGAGAAGTAGGGGATGATGCACCTGTAGCAGGAGAGCCAAAAAAAAGAAAGAGCAGGTCTTGTGCAGGTTTTTTAAGGATAGCTGGGAGATTGTTCTGTGAGGGAAGGACATTGGGTGATGTGGGTATGGATTGGGTGGGTATGGATTGGGACAACGGTGCCCTTCCTCCTCTGAGCCCACAGGAATATTCAATTACCATATCAGGAGGCAGTCCCACACAGTCTCAGGGATGGCATGACTAGGTTGGTAGGACAGAATGAGAGGGAGATGCACAGAGAGCTAACAGGGCTCACAGTTGATGATTAGATGCCTGATACAGGATTTTTAAAAGGAGGAAGGAAATCAAAATAATATAAAGTTTTTGTTTTCGTTGTTCCTTGTTAATTTATTTCTCTAATTTCAAAATTATAAACAATATACTTGGGTAAAATATTGAATTCTGATTCTATAAACTCAATCTGTTAATTCCTGATCATTTATTAATGACCATGAACAATGATCATTATTTACAAAAGATGAGAAATAAAACACAATTTTCTGCTACTTAACTACTGCTAGATTTTTCTACTTTCATCACATTGTGGTTAAATTCTGAACTTTGTTAGGCCAGGCACAAAATACAACTTGGAAGTAAAGAGCACAGCACTAGAGTAGAAACTGGCAAGGGTGCAAGAGCTTACAGCAAAAGAACAGTAGAAAGTGTTCTGAGAGAAAAGAGGCTTATAATACCTTTCCCATTTTGTGTGTGAATAGGTTTTATATTTTGTTTTTCGCATATCTTCAGGGCTGAATGAATGCTT
The DNA here is from genome assembly GCA_036346955.1 of Dipus sagitta. Taxonomy (NCBI): domain Eukaryota; kingdom Metazoa; phylum Chordata; class Mammalia; order Rodentia; family Dipodidae; genus Dipus; species Dipus sagitta. Next base: position 3,187,248 of record CM070793.1, on the reverse strand, counting down.
TGTATAGTAAAGACAGAAAAGCTCAAATCAAGTTTACTGCATCCATATGGTTCTAACCACATATGCACAATGGTGGATTTAGTGGAGGGAAAAATGGCTAAGTCGTTTTCCTAGAAAAGGCAATTGTGTTGTTAGAACTTTAATGAGCAGGAGTTCAAATGCAAGCTGGGGCGGGGGGATAAGAAAAAAAATCAGACTTAAGAGCATCGTTTCTTTGGTACCTTTCCAAAACAGCAATTTGATAAAAGAGCATCTGCAAGTCTTTTATTTGCAAAGTTAATTTCATTATCGTACTATACAGTACTTAAAATAAAAACAGATCCACACTCTTATTAAAATTGTAATGAATGAATCACTTAGGCTTTGATCTTCTGCATCAGTTTCAGTGAGCTCCCCTAAAGGGAGATCAATTAAGCCTCTCTTTTCTCTGTTTCTTTTCAAATGCTCTTAGACAATGCATTGTACTTCACTTTATTAAAATGTAGACACAGAAAACAAACTCTCCATTACTCAGGCTTTTAAAAATAATAGGTAAGGGTACTGGTGGGTGGATCAGTGGTTAATCCACTTTCTTGAAAAGCCCTTCAAGGCCTGGGTTCCATTCCCTAATATCCATGTAAAGCCAGGTGCACAAAGTGGTGCATGTGTCAAGAGTATGCAGTGACAAGAGGGCTTGGCATGCCCATCCTCCCTCTCTCCCTCTCTCCGGTTTTTCTGCCTCTGCTCTCAAATAAATTCTCTCTCTCTCTCTCTCTCTCTCTCTCTCTCTCCCTCTCTCTCTCTCTCTGTGTGTGTGTGTGTATGTGTGTGTAAAGTCTTGGCTCATTCCTGATATAAAAAATAAAATTATACATGAGATGATGGGGTTTAAGATATACTACCCCAAAATGTAGCATGTTAGCATATTAAAAGTATAGGGAAGTCACTCCCACCTTCATCTGCCTTCTCCCATGAAGGAGGGCATAAAGCACTTCCTTTACTTACTCACCTCTGTGGTCACAGGCCTTGAGGAGGGGCTCTCAATTTTTTTACTATTAGGTCACACCTTACATGTCCTATCATACTGCTCTACAACTCTCCACTCATCATCAAACCTCACATAAAATACTTGGGTTTAACCATTTTTAGTTTATTTCCTTATGAAAGCTCTGTGTCATGAAATATTCATATGAAATAAGCATGTGTTTTTCTAATGTTAACCTGTCTTGCAGAGATCTCAGTCACAAGCCTACACTAGGTGAAGGAAAGATGTTTCACTACTGACATCTCCCTGTGGAAATCCAAGACCAGCAAATACTGTGTGATTATAATTGATGCTCTAGGACACAGAGACTTTATCAAGAACATGATTACACGGCACTTCTCAAGCTGACTGTGCTGTCCTGATTGTTGCTGCTGGTGATGGTGCATTTGAAGCTGGTATTTCCAAGAATGGGCAGATCCAAGAGCATGCTCCTCTGGGTGTGAAACACTGGGTGTGAAACAGCTAAGGGTTGGTGTCAACAAAATGGATTCCACCAAGCCACCTCTAAAGCCAGAAGAGATATGAGGAAATTGTTAAGGAAGTCAGCACCTACATTAAGAAAATTGGCTACAACCCTGACACAGTAGCATTTGTGCCAATTTCTGGTTGGAATGGTGACAACATGCATGAGCCAAGTGCAAATATGCCATGGTTCAAGGGATGGAAAGTCACCCACAAGGATGGCAGTGCCAGTGAAGCCACACTGCTGGAAGCTTTGGATTGCATCGTACCACCCACTTGTCCACCTGATAAGCCTCTGCGCCTGCCATTCAGGATGCCTGTAACATTGACGATATTCAAAGTGTCCCTGTGGGCTGACTGGAGACTGCTGTTCTCAAACCTGGCATGGTAGTTACCTTTGCTCCAGTCAATGTCACAACTGAAGTCAAGTCTGTTGAAATGCACCACGAGGGCCCTGAGTGAAGCTCTCCCTGGACACAACGTGGGCTTCAATGTGAAGAACGTGTCTGTCAAAGACGTTCTCTGTGGCAATGTTGCTGGTGACAGCAAAAGCAATCCACCAGTGGAGGCAGAGGCTTCACTGCTCAGGTGATTATCCTGCGACACCCAGGCCAAATCAGTGCTGGCTGTGCCCCTGGGCTGGATTGTCACACAGCGTGCATAGTTTACAAGTTTGCTAAGCTGAAAGAAAAGAGTGATGGTCGTTCTGGTAAGAAGCTGGAAGAGGACCCAAGTTCCTGAAATCTGGCAATGCTGCTGCCATCATTGCCATGGTTCCTGCAAACCCACGTGCGTGGAGAGCTCCTCTGACTACCCTCCTCTGGGTGGTTTTGCTGTCTGTGATGTGAGGCAGACAGTTGCTGCGGGTGTCATCAAAGCTGTGGACAAGACAGCTGCTGGAGCTGGCGAGGTCACCACGTCTGAGAAAGCCCAGAAAGCTCAGAAGGCTAAATGACTATCACCCCACCCCACGCCTGCCACCAGTCTCAGTCAGTGCAGGAAGAGCACTCTCAGAGCTGTCTGCCTCAACTGGTCACTTAAGTTTAATGGTAAAAGGCTGGTTAATGATAATAATGCATCACAAAACCTTCTGCAGGAAAGGAGGATCTTTTGTGAACCTTTTTTTGTGTGTATGGGGCAGTTTCAAGTTATTAGTTTTTAAAATCAGTACTTTTCATGGAAATAACATGATCAAAAACCTGCCACAGAATTTTGATACCCATTAAAACAAAGTTTAATGTGGAAAAAAATCATAATTTTATCTGACAAAATATAACAAAACATTAAAACTGTTTATTTTATGGCACAATCAATCACAGTTAAAGTGCTGTGTCTATGAAAGTACTTTCCATCAAGTAACATGCTTTTCTAGAAAATGGAATCTACTCCTTCATGGGAAGATCTTGATTTACGTGCACACCACTGCCTGCTCTGTGCTCCAAAACCATGGAGGACTCCTGCAATGACGAATGTGTTAAAGTTACTTTCCAGGAGAAAAATCATTGTTCTCCAAGTACTCATAGGAACTCTGTACAAACATTAACTTTTCTTCCATGCACATGTGGAGGAAGTCACCAAATCAGCTCAGAAAGAGGACGGAGTCCTCTGTGAAACCCAAAGAGAGCAGAAGGAAGCACGTCAGCGGAAAAATTACATCACAGGTACAGAATGATGAAATATAAGGCCTGAAGTGTTGTCTCTTTGATATCTAAAAATGGAAAAATAAAAATTATACTGGGACTGTGCCTGTGTTGGATCTATGGAAATAATTTTGTGACATGAGAAGTCTTTAACTTCTCTCTGCTGAAGTTTGTTCATGTCCACAAAGGGTAATACTATAGTAGATACCTCTCATGGTTTATCTAAAATTCTATGGATTCTATAACTTGAACATTTTTAAAGATATTTTAATTTCTTGGTAAATTCTTCTTTAGTTTACAACAAATTAATAATCTTTTCAGCCATAAGTACTCCAACTTCTTCAGCTGAAAATACCAAAGAAGGAAGAGAAAGAGGAGATAATTTATTTATTACTGCCCAAGAATATCCAACATTCTACTCATCCAAGTATCTATCATATGCAGTCATATGATACAAACCAAACAAGAGGGTCTCAAAACAACAGTGAAATCTAAATTTGTAGTTTACCAAACTAAATTACTGACATCAGCCAATGAGGCAGTCAGAAGCACCAGTAAAGTAACACAAGATCCCTGCTTAACAGAACTGCATTTATTATCTAGACTATAGCATATTAATAACTCAAGTACAAGGCTGGAGAGATGGCTTAGTGGTTCAGGTGCTTCCCTGCAAAGTCTAAGGACCTAGGTTCCATTTCCCAGGACCCACGTAAGCCAGTTGCACAAGATGGAACATGCATCTGGAGTTTGTTTACAGTGGCTAGAGGCCTTAGTGCACCCATTCTTTCCTCTCTCTCTCCCTGAAATATATACATATACATATACATATATATATATATACATATATATATATATATATATATATATATATGTATATGTATACACATAAACTCAAGAATAGCAAATTCAAATTGAGAACACACAATTTAGATCATTTCCACATATAATCTTAATTAACAAACATTTCATGATAAGAAGAAAATTATTAGAGATTAATTATTTGGGCTCTTAAAACTCCCTTTTCAAAATTTAATATCACATTTCAGAATCTAAATATCCTATATTAAACTCATGTATTTAGTCATAGATCACTTCCACATAAAACCTGGAAAACTGAAGTAGGACATGAAAGAAATTCCAATTAGCAATGACACTGAGAATGGGGAGATAGCTTGACTGGTGAAGTGCCTATTGCACAAGCATGAGGGACTGAGTTCTGATCCCTGGCAGCTACATAAGAACACAGGCGTGGCAGTGTAAGCCTGTAGGCCCTGCGGGGTTGGGGGGGTCTTGCTGAACCAGTGAGCTCTGTTTCTCAAAACAGTAGAGTGCAGAGACATTGAACAAAACACTTGACATCAACCTGTGGCCTCCACATGCATGTGGACATGTGTGCATGTGACCTGCACACACATGTGCACACACACATGAATATGAATAAACATGTACACTACATGAAAAAAATAATAATTAAAGAGACAAGCTGTGCAAGAAACAATCTAGATGTTCTGCAACTGAGAAGACTGTTTGCCTCTAAGCTCTCCCATACATGGGAGCAGAGCAGCTCATAAGTACACACAACAGTAACACATGTCGTTCTTCCCAAAGGAAGGAGGGGGTAAAGAATAAAGAAAGGGGACAGGGAGGGAGAAAGAGGAAGGGAGGTTGATGTATTAAACTGTGATTTAAAAAGAAGCGATTTCTCTATCTGCCTTCCTCTATCTCAAATTAAAAAAAAAAATAAATGGGGGTAGGAGGTAGGGAGATACCTTAGCAGTTAAGATGCTTGCCTGCAAAACCGAAGGACCCAAGTTCAACTCCCCAAGACCCACATATGCCAGATGCACAAGGTGGTGCATGCATCTGGAGTTCAGAGTTCATTTGCAGTGGCTGGAAGCCCTGGCATGCTCATTCCCTACCTGCCTCTTTCTGTCTCTCAAATAAATAAAATAATGAAGTGAGGTAGAGAAATGAGATACCATTGCATTGATCTTCGTTTTTTTTGTTTTGAAAATTGTTTTGATTTTTTTCATTTGTTTTATGGACACAGGATCTCAAGCCCAAACCTACGAGGAAATCACTCTGTAACCCCAGGCTGGCCTTGAACTCACTTACTGGGATGCTTCTAACTCAACCTCCGGAGTGCTGAGACCAAAGGACTGTGCGCCACCACACCTGGCTTGCACTGATGTTTCTTTTCTGCTTGTTTTTTTAACTGTCATCTTTTTAGCATATTAAAGTTCTCACTACGGAGACGTGCTGAAACCAATTTTAGCAATTCCCTTCACCATTTATCATGAAAGTTCCTTCATTCCTTGCTTCCTGAGGAAAACTTGGGAAAATTTCAGTCATTTTTCCAGGTTTCTGAGCAAAAAGCCTGACCTGGTTGACTTTAGGAAGACACCAGAGAGGAGATAAACTGCCTCTCCCACACCTGTCATGTGTCCAACATTTGATGTTGGACAACACAATAACCAGATCCCAGGTGAGAAAACAAAGAAAATACACAGAACCTGAAGGACACATCACAGTCACTAAATAAATATTTGCCTCCAACATAGGTCATTTATGTTTTCTATTACTCCTTTTGACAGTATTTTGTAGTTCATCAGTTTAAGTGTTATTTGATTATATAACAAAATAAGAGTATGCTAAGTGTATTATTTTTCCCCCTTACCTATAAAGGTTGAGGCAGATGTATAACATTGTGAAGAAAAGAGTACCAGCAACTGAGGGACCTACTTCCTCCATTTGAAGAGTATTTCTCTTGTGCTAAAATAACTGAAAGTTAGGATTAAATTAGAAAGTGTGCTTGGTAAGCATGAAAATAGATCAAGGAAAGGGCAAAATATGAAGGGATACTCATTTTAGGCTACAGTGAAATTTTAATGAATGAATCATGTCCCCAAAAGAATAACAAAGTTGAAGTCACTACAATGTGTGTACATCATTTTATTATCTAGCTGTTTAAAAATATCACCACTTTTTACTGTGATATTTTTACCTCTACAACTTTTGTTTTCCTTTGATTGCTCCAACCTGACCTAAATCTTCTGAATTTCCTTCCAATAATCTCCCCGCCCCTCTATCTTTCCACATGGTTACCACTTCAATTTATTCTTTTCCTAGTTGATTCAGTTCTATGCCTGTCTTTACTCCCCCAGATTAATCCTTCACTTTGTGATGGATTTCTAGGCCTGAGTGATGGATGCTAAGACACCTCCAAGCATGTGCACACATCTACTGCTAGTCATAGTTCCTTCTGTTTTCATTTGGATCCACAGTATTTATTTCTAATTTGCCTCCCAACCAACATATATCATCACTGTAGCCATAGTGGTCTTAAAATCTTTAACTGGATTCTGATCCTTCCAAAGGCACCACAAACCAAAGAGATAGTTTCAATGCCCTTCCTTCAGCCAAATTTAAAGGGCTTACAAAGCTTAGTTTCCAATCTATGTTTAACCACCATGCACTAACTTTCCTCTTGAGCACCACAAATTCTTCTTTTAAAGTTCTTCAAAAGAGATGGCTTCTTCTGCATGTTCTTTTCTCTTCTCTCTCTGTTCTTTTCACTGACTGCTATTCATATTCATATTCACTCTCTGTTCTTTTAACTAGCTGCTATTCATATTCAAGCTTCACCTTAGCTCGCTCTCTAAGTCTCTGGAAATCCTTCTGTTTCTTAAATCTAAGTCAAATGTACCCTTTCATCATTTATAGCTGTATGATGAAAACTTTCTAATTATCTCTAATCACCTGTAGACGATAACTTCAATACAGCACTGGCCTACACACCTAATTATAGATATCTCCAGTGCCTAAACTCAATACCTTTAAGTGTAATTCAAAATGTCCTAAATGCTTATTTTACTTTTAGTTAGGGAGCACTAGCTCAGGCTTCCCTGGAATTCACTATGCAGTCTCAGGATGGCCTTGAACTCACAGCAATCCTGCCACCTCAGCCTCCCTAGTGGTGAGATTAAAGGTCAGCACCACCACGCCTACCCTACAACTCATTTTTTGATGACTTTGTTTAATGTGTATTGGATGTATTTTTCAGATCATTCTCAGGTAAATAATAAAAATTATAATTTTCTAAAGTAGTTCTGGAATGCAGAGATGTCAGTTAAAGAAAAACTACTGTCTGAGCAAAATTGCTGTGGTAACTATTTGGAGGTGTTGGTTGAGAGCTGAGGATTAAAATATGTGTTCTACCAAAAATCAGTAGCAGAGGCCCATAAACTAGAAAAAGGCTATAAGGGAGGGAGGAGAGGGAAGGACTTTAGGGGATGGTATTGTATATATGTAAGTAGAAGAACAGATTACAGGAAAGGGAAAGGCCTAAACTAGGTCAGGGGAAGAGACTGTAAGAAGGGTGGGGGGGGTCAATCAAAATTCAAGATATTGTGAATAAGACATATGAAAATCTACTTTCTTGAATAACAGCACATCCAGAAGCCATAGTTTGTTACTAGAAAAATTTTCAGCGCCAAGGATGGGATACCTTCCCTGAGTTGTCTGGCCAGGGAGGTCCCTGTTACTTCCAATAGGCTATTGCCAAGACCCTTGGTTTCCCGTGAGAAAGAGATGGTGAAGACTTCACAAGCCTGAGCAGCAAATTCACTGAGAAATCAAGCTGGTGCTGAGCAGAAAACCTTCTCCCTATAGCCCAGCCAACTGAAAACTGGAAAAAGCTGCGCTGTATGCAGTCTTATGGGAGACAGAAGTTATCAGCGGTGAAAACAGTGGACACTGGAAGCCTCAAGTTTGGCCAGACAGGCCAAATGACTGAACGAATGCAATACTGGCATGCCTGCTCTGGGGGAAACCAACTGCTCTCTAATTGGACTTAAGGCCCGCTCTATGGGAGGGAATACATGCCTGGTACTGAAAACCTAATCAAAAGCCTATGGCGGGGGGGGGGGGGGGGTCATGAGCCTCAAGGGTACAAAGCCTGCTCATGTCTGGATAAATGCATATATTACTCTCACCAAATTTCCCTGAAAGCACTACACTTAATGTTAATACATTAATGTTCATATTCATACATTAATGCTAATCTCACTTCTAGTTAGAGAAGGTTCTCTTTTCAGATGGCGATGACCACTAGGATGACCCAAAAGGCAACATAGTGCTGAGAAGAAGGGATGGAGGAGTGTCCAGCACTAAAACATCTCACACTCTCCAAGGCTCAGGGTCCACTGCGCAAGAGGTGGCGGAAAAAGCCAAAGGAAGGGTACCACTCCTTACATACAACTGTCCGGACAGAAATTGGCCTCGATACCCAAGACCTCACAGTGCCTAGTAGTAACCTACATAAGACGCTCATAATAGCAGAAAAAGATGATGACATCAAATTTAAAGAGAGGCTAATGTAGAGAGAAAGGGGACATGACGGAGAGGAGGGTTATGAAGGGGAAAGTGGGGGACAGGAGGGAAATACCATGATTTGTTGTCTGTAAGTATAGAAGTTATATATATATATATATATATATATATATATATATATACACACACACACACACATATATATATGTATGTATGTATATATATATACACACACACACACATATATATACATATACATATACATATATATATATATATATATATATATATGTATAATACTTAAAAAATTCAAGGACTGGAAAGATGGCTCAGTGGTTAAGGAACTTGCCTGTGAAGCCTAAAGGACCCAGGTTTTATTTCCCAGAACCCACGTAAGCCAGGTGTACATGGTGGCACATGCGTCTGGAGTTTGTTCCCAGTGGCTAGAGGCCCTGATGCACCCATTCTCTCTCTCTTTCTCTCCCATAAACAAGTAAATAAAATTAAAATATTTTTTTAAAATTCAAAGAAAAGAAGATATGTGTTCTATACTATTAATTTCTGAATTGTTTTTATGGAAATTTGATGATACAAATATGGAAACTAAGTATATAGTTTCCTGTTTGGGTACATGACTTGCTTAAGAAAGCAAGGGCTGGAGGGATTGCTTAGTGGTTAAGGCATTTGCTTGCAAAGCCAAAGGACCCAGGTTCGAGTCCCTAGGACCCACATTAGCCAGATCCACGAGGGGTGCATGCCTCTGGATTGTATTTGCAGTGGCTGAAGGCCCTGGCACATCCATTCTCTCTCTCTCTCTTTCTCCCTCCCTCCCTCTCTCCCTCTTTCTCTGTGAGATGAATAAATAAAAATGAAATATTTTAAAGAAACCAAGCTCCAATGTCAGAAGAAGTGACATGGTGATATTTCAGAGTACAGGAGAGTTCACAAATAACTATATACCCATTACAAATGAAAATTTACTTTTACCATTTTCTTTTCTTTGTGTGTGCTATATTAATTTCCATATTATTTAAATATTTTTTGTGAAATTACTGATGATTTTATGAAAAGAAGAAAACACTGATAATGGTTAATAAATATTCCCAGGATATATGTTTTACATGAAAATTTACTTCTTAAATTGGGTATTTAAAACAAAATATTATCTCAAAAGATATTTGGCATAAATATTGAAAAACCCAAAGGATGGTGTATAGAGAATAAGAATTCTCTCTAATAATTCCATTGTTTTTAATTACTGTGTAAAGTTATTGTTTGAATACATTTGTGATTAAAAAATAGTCTTGTTTTGTTTCTATTTCATTTATTTGCATGTGCCAGGGCCTCTTGCCACTGCAAACCAATGTCAAGTGCTTGCACCATTTTTTGCATCTGGGAAAAATCTAGGCCTGCAGGGTTTGCAAGTAAGTGTCTTTAATCTCAGAGCCATCTTCCCAGCCCATAAAATCCCTTCTATTAAAAAAGTCACAAGATGATATAGTCAGAAGGAAACAGTAGAAAAGGTTAAAAAATTATCCTTGTACAAAGTAAAAGGAAAATACATAGGCCAGAAATGAATAACCAAATTAAAACAGCAGAAAACAAGAACCCTATGTATGCTGAGAATGGTCTGCAATACTCCTATAGAATGTATGTTAGTCATGGGTTCTTTGGCTTTGCAGACAAACACCTTAACTGCTAAGCCATCACTCCAGCCCAGGTGTTTTGAAAGTGGTAAAGAGCCATTTTGGGTTAGATATGAGAAACTTTACCCAACAAATGTATATTGTGAAAGTGCAAAATGAGCACACCAAACAATTTATACACATTGGTGACTCAACATAGATGAGCTATTTCCAGAAGTTAGTAATCCTGGAGTAGCAGAAGAAACCAGTTTGAAAGGAACAGGAAGCAAGTGAACTGCTCAGCTTAGTCATCCATTTGCAACTTTTCATGAAATATGCATTTTTTCAATTTCCATTATTCCAACATAAATTTAGGCAAATTAAAGAGATAACTAAGTAATTACTGATATTATCCATATATATAATCTAGATAAGGCTGGCCATTTAGAACTTTTCAGACTTTTCTAGAGTTTCCATTTTGAAAAAGAGACATCACAAGAATAATACACTTCACTGTGAAAACAGTAGACAAATACAGCACACTCTTTTCAGTTCTGTGTCTGAAATGGGGCCAGAGATACATGACAATAAGGAGAGAATTTACAGAGGGAAAATTAGTACAAGTCATTCTACTGAGGAGGAAACTGCACCACGTTCCAGGCCATTCGTTTTTTAGAAGCCTTTCATTAGCTACCAAGGGAAAGATCAAACTGGCAAATGGGTACAGTTGATTTTATGTATTTATTTATTTTTGCAATGCTGTGGCTTTACATGTGATAGGCAAGTGCTCAACCACTGAGTACACTTCTATCCCTTATGTGCCCAAGTAAAAGAAGAAAAAGATAATGATTAGAGTTAGATAAGATTTAACTCAAGAATTCCGTTTCATGGTATTCTTTAGAATATATCCTGCAAGGTTCATGTCACATTCTGTTCAATAATATGAACATTCTGCTATTTCTAAAACAGGATTCCAATCTAGCATGATGACACAAACTTTAGAAAATTGTATTATGGGTCTCATATTCTGAAATGAACTATTGGTTTGACATTTCAAATGTCTCAGGAAATTCTACAACATGAAGAATTATCAACTTTCAATATGTTCTTGAATTTATAAATTCTATTATTGTGATGATTTAAATAGACTTTTTATGTTCCCCAGTAAAAACACAGAAACAACTGATCTTTACAAGTTATTTCCTTTTTAAAATATTTGTTTACTTGAGAGACAGAGAGAGAGGGCAAGAGAGAAAGAATGAATGGGCCCACCAGGGCCTTAGCCACTGCAAACTAACTCCAGATGCATGTGCCACCATGTGCATCTGGCTACATAGGTTCTAGGGAGTTGAGCCTAGGTCCTTAGGCTTCGCCAGCAAGCACCTTAACTGCTAAGCCATCTCTGTAGCCCGTTATTTCACTTTTTAAAGATAAGTCCATAATCTTGGCTTTGTACATATATATGCATGAACTTACAACTTGTTTTATATTTATATTTATTTATATTAGTTTATGTTGTAAGTCATTGTATGTAGTTTTACTATGGTCTATTTAGTCAAGTAGAGTATGCAGTAAGTACCAGTGCTAATGTAATTGGAAGAATTACTCAAGTATTTCTCAAGAAAAGAAGTTTCTAGAATTACTACCTAGAAAAAAATCCACATACATTTTCATAGCTACCATTCAAATACTTCCAAAAGAGTTGCAGTAATTTACCCTCTACTCAAACATGTTTTGCCATGCTTTTACTCAAAATAGATATGATGGTGCTTTTAAATGCTTTCAATAAGCTTAGCAAGAAGCACAATCTTAATTTAATGCACATTTTTTTTTACCTAGTAAGATCGATGTTCTTTTCATATATTTATAAGCTAATTGAATGTCTCTTTAAATAACTGGTATTTTTGTTTGCTTGGCTTTTGTCTTTGATACTTTTCACTGTAGTCTAGGCTGAACTGAAATTCACTCTATTCTCAGGGTGGCCTCGAACTCACAACGATCCTACTACCTCTGCCTCCCAAGTGCTCGTAATACTCTTAATATCTTGAAATTAAATCACTTATTAACATTTGTTGAACTACTATTGTTGGGCCAAAGTCTGCCAGCTTTCAAATGCATGATAGGTTGAAATGCTCCTCTGACAACTTATCATCAATGGAGGAAGTAGGTGGGATGATAAAAAACTGTAATATAATATGTTGAATGTAACAATGGGTTCTGAACAAAGCCAACCACACTCCAAGGGAGAGACAGGGATAAGAATGAGGGGGTATCACAGAGGACTTCATTGTGAAGATATGGTAGGTGAGTTTTGAATGACAAGTAGAATGTTATTAAAAAGAGATTAGACAGAAAGCATTAGATATAGAAAGAAAGGCATGAGAAAGGGCCCCAAAACATGTAAGTGCAAATATTTCTCATAATATCAAAAATGATTGGCTTAGTTTTCAAGTTGTCAGATAGAAAAAAAAAAATGAGATTGGAGCCGGCCGTGGTGGCACACGCCTTTAATCCCAGCACTTGGGAGGCAGAAGTAGGAGGACTGCCATGAGTTCGAGGCCACCCTGAGACTCCATAGTGAATTCCAGGACAGCCCGGGCTAGAGTGAGACCCTATCTCAGAAAACCGGAAAAAAAAAAAAAAGAGAGATTGAGCAGAGAAGCAACCTGATGTATAAAAGTGTTGGCTTTCTTATGACTGTGACCTGTATCCCTTAGCCAAAAGAGATATACTATTTTTAAAGGATCACTACAACAGTAGAGAGGAACAGCGGTCTGTGAATGGATACGTGACAGGCTAAGATAGCACAGTATCACTGATGGAAGAGAACTTGGAACACTCTCTTTGTATTCCAACTTCTGGTGACACCACCAATTCAGCGACAGCCTTGATCACATATGTTGAAGCCTCACCTCTGCTGTCGCACTCCACTAGAATGTGACATCTTTCAATGCATAGACTAGCATTTCATCAAAACATAGAGCTCCACCAAAAAATAAACTGTCAACTTTCCTGACTTTGTGTTCATATTTTATGCCAAAACAAACTTAAGATTTGTTAACTCTGTACTTTTTCTACCGAGTTCCTATAACCTCTTAATGGTTGACTTCAAATTCTCTCTTTTGATATGGAAGGATCCAGTGATTAGAGAGATTTGAAATGATGGTGACTTAATTAAGATTGACAACAACTGGGTTGGAGAGATATCTTAGTGGTTAAAACACTTGCCTGCGAAGCGTAAGGACCCAGGTTCGATTCCCCAGTACCCACATAAGCCAGATGCACAAAATGTGGCATGCTCTGGCGTTCATTTGGAATGGCTAGAGGCCCTGGTGCACCCCACTCCCTCTCTCACTTTCTCTCTTCCTCTTTCCCTCGTTCTCTCTCTCAAATAAATAAACAAAAATAAAATATTTTTTAAAATAAAAAAGAATGAAGACAATCCATTAACTAATTTTAAAGGATCTGTATGTCTTGCACTCTACAGAGTCATACCATTATATTTGCATTTTCTGAAAACTAAGCCTCATTTTACTACTTATAGACGTCAACAAATACATCCGATTATAGCTCTCATACACTGTGACTAACAGTAATTTTTATTCATATTTTTAAATTTTTTTATTTTTATTTGTTTATTTGAGAGTGACAGACAGGAGAAGGAAAGAGAGAGAGAAAGAATGGGCGTGCCAGGGCTTCCAGCCACTGCAACTCCAGATGCGTGCGCCCCCTTGTGCATCTGGCTAACGTGGGTCCTGGGGAACTGAGCCTCGGACCGGGGTCCTTAGGCTTCACAGGCAAGCGCTTAACCACTAAGCCATCTCTCCAGACCTTATTCATATTTTTGATGCTTGACTTAGACTTGCATTTAGATTTCAACTATTTGTGCATTTGTGCTCTCTAATGTCTAGCCTCCCAGGTCTAACAGCACAGAGGTGAACACTGCTTAGGAGCTATCATCTGCTATTATGACACCTACCTAAACAGGACTTTTGAATTAAGAGGTGAGAAATAACAAAGGGGTTACAGACAAAGCTAAACCTCTAGCTTGTGCACCCAGTTTTGCTGGAACACTAAGAACATAACAGAGAATCTGGAAATAAAGATTTTTGGTTTTGTGACTACCTTGGTTGTTTTCTGGTTTTTGCTCAAAATAATTTTTCAGACCTCTCATTTCATCCTGCTCTAAGGAAAATTTATACCACGGTCAGAGCCCCTTTCACCCCAAGCAGTATTTCCCTGAAGAATAATGACTAAGAGATTTGAGGGCAGCCCTCAATTATGCTACACTGAGCAGCAGCAGGGCAGGAACATGTACCTCTGGGAGGGTGCTCAGCATTGGACACATCCCAGAGATGGCCCAGTGAAGAAAGGAGGTCTCTCACAAAGGATTTTAGCCTCAGACAGCAGCTGTAACCTGAGCTCAGCCAGGTCCAAGGAAACCAGAGCCCAGGGCAGTCCGCCGTGTAAAGAGGCCAAGGGCAGCTGATCAAGGCAAACAGAAGCTGCGGGTAGGAACATGCTGAGAGTGTGCTCCAGGGGCACTGGCCTGCAGGAACTCCAACTTAGGTCAGGGAGAGACGTAATTCCCTGTCACCTGCTCTGTACCAGTTGGCACTACACTTGAAATGCTTCTTCTTTTTCTTTTTTTTTGGCAAGGGGTGGCTTTAGTGTGTATGTAAAGTGGGTTCACTTAAGCTATTTTCAGCACAGGATTTGGGATAGCTTCTCACATTTACACTCACTACAAACGAACAAATGTTTCTATTTCTTTGGCCTAAACGAACATACTCATATTAAAATTCATTTCGATCATAGGTCTTCTATGGACCAAATTATCATCACCAGTATTCCTTAATCCAGATTCATTTTTCTGTTCATCATTTTATACTTTCCTAACACCCTTACTTGCTTACCAAGGCAAGGATTCTGGACCGGCTAATTACAAACACTAGTGAGAGGTATTTTAAACCACTGGGAGCAACACCCCACTGAGAATCTCATGAAGCCATTGTCCATGGAAGTCTAAGGTATCATGGGAAATTAGCAAATGAGCAAAAGGCAGCACAGAAGGTGACACTGCTGCTGCAGATGGGCAGAACTGGACACCTGTAGCACTTCAGAAGACGTGGACTCTGGGAAAGCACATGACAGCTAGGAGTAGGTAAAGCAAATGGAGCAGAAGCTCTTAGAGGAAGGCTACGGAATGTCAGACCAGTGTTCACAGAAGAAAGCTTTCTATCTCAGCGAAGACAGTACTCTTTCTCTAAGCCAGAAAAAGGTAATTCAAGAGAGTCCTAACCAAGTGGATTTCATTTCCACTGAAGACATAGCAAGAAGAAATTAATTTATGTCACCTGAGAAAGCATTTTCATTAAATTGAGGAAAGAAATGCTGCTCAGGTAAAATTAGTAAACAGACAAATAGAATTCTGAAAAAGAGCAAAAGCACTATGAAATCACATTAGCTAAACCAGAAATCTTTGAAACAGAATTCTGATACGTGACTATATGGAGAGAATATACAGTTTCTACTTAAATTTTTAATAAAGGTATGAGCATACGCACAGAAATGTACAGCTTGGGCTCAAATTCTTGCTCTGTAAATTTGTATTGTGTGAATGTGGGGAATTTGTTAAATCTCTGTTCATGTCTTAGCTTCCTTTTTTATAAAATGTTTAAACTAGTACCTACTTTACAGGGCTACAGGATGGGTCAAATGAAATAATATGTGTAAAAAGCTTAAATACTGAACAACACAGGTGTAGCATGTAAGAATCTACTATTAGCATTGACACTGAAGATTTTGCTTTTACCACTGATGATGTTGGTGGGAAAAATCCCAACCCTACAACATGGTAAATCTGTGAGATAAAAGATGACTGTATGGGCTGGAGAGATGGCTTACTGGCTAAGGCACTTGCCTGCAAAGCCAAAGGATCCCGGTTTGATTCTCCAGGGCCCACGTAAGACAGATGCACAAAGGCGTGCACACATCTGGAGTTTGTTTGCAGTGGTTGAAGGCCCTGGTGCACCCATTCTCTCTCTCTCTCTCTCTCTCTGCCTCTTTCTCTCAAAAAAAAAAAAATAAATATTTTTTTAAAAAAGATGACTACATGTCATAACCAGAGGCAATGCATGTTCCTGTTTGCCTGTTCATTCCTCTACTTCACCTCTTTAGTTCAAGGCAAGGGTTAGATAATTTTTTTGTTAACAATATATGTTAATTTTTATTTAAATTAATAGTTCTCAATGTACCCGTGTCTTGCAATAGCATTAGATATCTCTCCCTCCTTGCATCCATCCCTCCCTTCTTTAAAATACTTTTCCCTATTTAATTTTTCTCTCCTACTTCCAATCCTCTCTCTCTCTGTCTTCTATCTAATTTGTCAGACATCTCAAGCTTCTTGAGACCTCAAGCATCCTTCTTCCTCCATCCACTGTGAGCAGAAGATACTCCCAGAGGGCTGGAGAGATGGCTTAGCGGTTACAGCACCTGCCTGAAAGTCCAAAGAATCCAGGTTCGATTCCCCAGGACCCACGTAAGCCAGATGCATAGGTGACACATACATATGGGATTCATTTGCAGTGGCTGGAGGCCCTGGCACACCCATTCTCTCTCTCCCCACCCCCTTTCTCTCTCTCAAATAAAAAATGTATTTTTTTTAAAGAAGAAGATACCAGATTGTTTAGCCTCAGTACAAACATCCACTGTCTTGATTTAGGATGAATTACAAATATTTCTGTGTCATAAAAGTAAAAAATATATTCATAATAACTTCTTGGCCTTGGAAAGGAGAGCTGTCTATAATTATTTATTTCTTTTTTAAAATATTTGTTATTTATTGACTTGTAAGCAGAGAAAGATAGACACAAAGAGAAGCGAAAGAGAGAATGGGTGCACCATGGCCTCCAGCCACTGTAAACAAACCTCAGATGCATGCACCACTTTGCGTCTGGCTTTATGTGGGTACTGGAGAACTGAAACCAAGGTTGTTAGGCTTTGCAGGCAAGCACCATAACCACTGAGCCATCTCTCTAGTCCCTAATTATTTATTTCTAAGACAGCTGTGAAAGTGTACAGAGGTTGCAGAGGAACGCCATTACCAGGTGAAGAATACCCTTGTTCCTGAAACTTCCCCTATGCCTTCCCAAATGTGTGAAGGAAATCAATGCAGGGTGTAGCAGAATATACAATGCATGAAATTCAAATGGGGAAATAAAGTGTTCAAATGTTACTGAAAGCAAAAATTTTAAACAATGATAAAAGGCATATTATTTTCAAAAAATTTGCCGGGTGTGGTGGTGCACGCCTTTAATCCCAGCACTCGGGAGGCAGAGGTAGGAGGATCACCATGAGTTCGAGGCCACCCTGAGACTCCATAGTGAATTCCAGGTCAGCCTGGGCTAGAGTGAGACCTTACCTCAAAAAAGGAAAAAAAAACTATTTATTTGATAGATAGAGATAGGAGCAGAGAAACACACACACACACACACACACACACAGAGAGAGAGAGAGAGTTAGAGAGATAGAGATAGAGAGAGAGAGAGAGAGAGAGAGAGAGAAAGGAAGAAAGGGAGCACCAAGGCCTCCTGCCACTGCACATGAACTCCAGATGCATGCACCACTTTGTGTATCTGGCTTTACGTGACTCTTAGGGAATCAAACCCAGTGCCTTTAATTGCTGAGCCATCTCTCTAGCCCCAAATTATTTTTAAATTCCCATTTTACTTTAAATAAAGGCTATAAAAGTCAAATGAAGAAGAAAAACCAATGATCTATGCATTAAAAATACATAAAAATGGAAGTTGGACAGAGGGTTATGTTTTAAAACTTATGTTACTTAATTAGATATTCAAAACAAAGTTCTTATAGATTCTATAAGCATTATGGTTTAAAAAATTGTTTTGGTATTTTTAAGTCTATTTAAAAATATTCCTTTAGTGGACTCTGAATAGAACTTAGGAAGTGCTTAGTGAGTAAGTTTAACTTCCTAGTTTCTGTTTTTTTTTCTTAACTTTTAATTTTTTAAAATTAATTTGAGAAGGAAATAGAGAGAATGGGTGCACCAGGTCCTCTAGCCACTGCAAATGAATTCAAGATGCATGTGCCACCAGCTTACAACAGTACCGGGGAATCAAACCTGTGTACTTAGACTTTTCAGACAAGTGCCTTAACCACTAAGCCATCCCTCCAGCCCCCTAATTTTCTTTATGCATGGAAATTTTACAGATTTCAATATTATTAGTTTTATGTGCTTATTTGATGTGGTGGTTTGATTCAGGTGTCCCCCATAAACTTAGGTGCTCTGAATGCTAGGTTCCCAGCTGATGGATATTTGGGAATTAATACCTCCTGGAGGGAGTGTATTGTTGGGGGTCGGCTTATGGGTTTTATAACCAGTTTCCCCATACCAGTGTTTGCCACACTCTCCTGTTGCTATTGTCCACCTTATGTTGGCCAGGGGGTGATGTCCACCCTCTGCTCATGCCATCGCTTTCCCCTGCCATCGTGGAGCTTCCCCTCGAGCCTGTAAGCCAAAATAAATCTCTTTTTCCCAGAAGCTGCTCTTGGTTGTGTGATTTCTACCAGCAATGTGAACCAGACTGCAACAGTAAAGTGGTACCGAGGAGTGGGATTGCTGCTAGACACCTGACTGTGTGGCTTTGGCCTTTTGGAGTTGATTTTCAAGACGAATGTGGGAGGACTGGAAACCTTGACCTAAGAGATGCCTTGCAGTGTTGTAAGTACAACTTGATGGACTATTCTGGTCTGAGCTGCAAGACCTGAATGCAGTAAGAACTATGGACTGTGAGGTTTGGCTTATAAGGGTGAGAAAGAGCTTTGCTTGGACTGGACTAGCAGTTTGTATGAGAAGCTTGCTCTTATGCCCATGTCCTGAGAAGTTGTGCAGGGCTGCTTTGCGTAGAAATGAACTGGTGTGAGCAGAGGGATATGGAACAGAAAGAAAAATCTTTGGGTGAACTGTTGCCCATTCAGCTGCAACTGAGAGATCACAACCTTTGAGACTGGGCTAGCTGACCTGCGCTGGGGCAACAGAAAGAATGTTGATTCTTTTCAAGGGGCCTGAGTGCTGAAGGAGTGTCTTCTTCAAAGTCTGCTTTATTCCCCCCTGGATTAACAAATTGGCACCCTACCTGGTATTGTGGAGTATAAGAAATGCAGGAAGGAGAGGGTCATTGAGTTTGCAACAAGGTCTTGTGTTTTGGAAATGGCCATGGGCAGTGTGAAGCAGGTTTGCTGGATGCCTGCATGGAGACCCCATGGGGCCATGAGGATGAACTGTGGCTTGCAGTGGAGACCCAGTGGAGATGCCAGGACCATGAGATGGCTGCCAAGGAGAGTTGCCGGCTCTGATGAAGTTTTCCAGGACTGTGAGTAGCCTAGCTGGAAGGGCGGAATTGGAATGCCAGAGACTTGTTGCTGGTTAGAATTATTGGACTTGGAGATTTGTCACTGGCTAGAGTTGTTGGACTTGAAGCTACAGAGTTTGATGTTTGCCCTGGTTGTTTTAAATCTTGTATTGGTTGAATGTTTCTTTGCTATGCCCATTGCTATCTTTTTCAGAGTGAATAGTTATTCTGTGCCATTATGAGTTTTTGAGGTTTTTGGTATTATGGCTCAGTTAAAAGATCTTGAACAATGTGAATGTATGAACATCATTGGAATTGATAAAAACTATGGGACTTTTAAAGGTAGATGAATGAATTGCATTTTACATCATGTATGGTTATCAGCTTATGGGGTTCAGGGGCAGAATGTGGTGGTTTGATTCAGGTGTCCCCCCATAAACTTAGGTGTCCTGAATGCTAGGTTCCCAGCTGATGGTTATTTGGGAATTAATACCTCCTGGAGGGAGTGTATTATTGGGGGCGGGCTTATGGGTGTTATAGCCAGTTTCCCCATGCCAGTGTTTGGCACATTCTCCTGTTGCTATGGTCCACCTTATGTTGGCCAGGGGGTGATGTCCACCCTCTGCTCATGCCATCGTGGAGCTTCCCCTCGAGCCTGTAAGCCAAAATAAATCTCTTTTTCCCAGAAGCTACTCTTGGTTGGGTGATTTCTACCAGCAATGTGAACCAGACTGCAAAATTTGTTTTTGTTGATGTTTACACAACTTCCAGGAATGGCTGGGGTGATATTAATCAATAATGTGAAAATAATATGATCTCTAATATAAACATAATGTTTAAGATCTTACGTAAGTAAACAAATACTAAATTATTTTAAATTATAAAGAATATATTTTGAGCAGGGTGTGGTGGTGCACGCCTTTAATCCCAGCACTTGTAGGCAGAGGTAGGAGGATCACCATGAGTTCAAGGCTACCCTGAGACTACATAGTGAATTCTAGGTCAGCCTGGACTGGAGTAAAATCCTACCTTGAAAGACTGGGAAAAAATATATATACATTAGTGGCATTTTACTAATACGTATATTTTTAAGATTTTGACAAACTTCAAGTCCTTTAAAAATATCTTTTTGCTTGAAATATATCAATTTCTTGCATATTTCATATCTTTCTGGATATCTCTGTATAGACAGATATATATAAATTTAGAGAACAGAAATAAATATCTTATTTTAAAATATCACAACATTCTATTTCACAGAAAGTTGATCCACCTTTTTAAACAGACATCCATGTGTACCCTAGTATACATTTAATTGTGTCTCACTTCAGTAAATTAAACATTTAGTACACAAAGCATCACATGTAATTTTAAATAAATAATTGTGTTCCTTTCAGGGAACTCAATTTTGAAGAAGAAAGCTGCAAAGTGGTGCCATCTACACAGCAGTTATATCTACAAGCTACCATGCCAGCCACATCCCCAAGGAGAGGGCAGGCATGCTTAATTATAGAGAGACATCATTACTTAGAAGAAAAACATGAGTCTTTAATCTCCTTGCTTCTGCTGGATGGGAGCTGTTCATTCTGCTGAATCTAGCAATGTCTGAGAAACACTTAAGCTAAGCTGGTTCCACACAGAGGGCCAGGTACTCTCAGGTCACAAACAACAGGACTCCTAACTAAGCTCTGGTCAGTGCTGCTCCCCTTGTGGATTCCAGTCCACGCTGAATTCATTAAACAGAAAGCCTCTCCTGATGTGAGAATGCTAGCACAGCAACTTGGTTTTAGCCACTTCCTTCTAACTTTTGAAATTCTAGATCTCTCCTAGGATGCAAACTAGCATCCTAGCAAAGTAGCCCTTCTTCCCATAACATGGTATCGTTCAGTGTTTTCTCAGTATAGTACCTCAATCAGTGGCCTGATTCCAGGCCACGCAGTTGTGAACACAAGTAACTAGACAAAGAGGGCAGGTCAGCACTTCTGCTTGCCAGGTCAGATTTGTTTCCCTCCCACTTCTTCCTGATAATACTTTCTCCTGTCTCCCAGAAATAACATAAAAAATGCATCTTTCTCACCACTCATAGACAATGGGTTGGGAAGCCAAACTCATTTATCCAAAGACAGGAAGTATTATCTCATTATGTAATTTCAGTTAAGTGCCCACTGTGCTTATGAATGGACTGTTTTTCCTATTTCCGTATCTTCAGAGAAACCATGCTTCACCTCTCAATATATTTATTCAGTGTGGTTAGGATAGGTCTTTACATTTTTGTGCTGAATCACAATGGACTTTAATAATTTTCAGTAACTTTATCTTCCAAACTTTGCAAGTGATGCAAATGTAGTGTAGCTTTTGTCCTCAAAAGGACAAAAAGCTGTTGTAGCAAGGCTTACATTCAACATGTAGGGGTTTCTTCTGGCTACAAGAGTAGAATCAACTCATTGAGCATAATTTAAATAGAAGGTTAAAAGGGAAGCAAGTAAACAAATGTTATAGATTCAAGGTAGGATGGATTCTGGGAAGCTATGTTGATTTCTTTAGGGTTGTGGTAAGAAGTGGTACTTTATTAAAAAGTCTGTCAAGGCCCTTAAACCTGAAAGCTAGATTATAACCAGCATATGAAGTAGCACCAAATTGACAACTAGTGAGCAATCCACACATGCACTAGCTGTTGGGTGAAGAGTATGCAGGCTTTGTCACAGCGTGGACAGAGCTACGTGCTGAGGTACCAGGCACACATGGGCTCAAGCTCCAGCTCTGCCATTCATTGTGCATGGAACTTTGGGGGAGCAAGCTTTTCTAACCTATCAAGAAAGACTAAGAAATAATTATGGTATGACAGACAAAGCACAGCATAAAATTCCTTTCATTAAGTAAAAACTATATAGTAGTTAGAATAATAAGTAATATGATTTCAGAGTGATTTTAAACGGTACTCATATTTAAGAGGTATCTATTAAAAACAGAGTCAGAGCCATGCTTGTTGCACATGCCTTTAATCCCAGCACTTGGGAGGCAGAGATAGGAGGATCACCATGAGTTCAATGCTACCCTGAGAGTACACAGTCAATTCCAGGTCAGCCTGGGGTAGAATGAGACCCTACCTCAAACAACAACAACAACAAAACAGAGTCAATGAGTGTAGTTTTTGAAATAGCTTGCCATATAATTCTAGCACTTGGGAGGCTGAGGTAGAAGAGTCATCATGAGTTTAAGGCCATCCTGAACTACAGAGTGACCTCCAGATCAGCCTAGGCTAGAGTGAGGCCCTGCCTCAAGATTATATAATCTGTTTTATTTTTAAACATTACAAAGACATGGCAAATTAAAACATTAATAAACCTCAAAGTTACATCAGACATTTCAAACAATACTCTAATGATGTTTGGATTTATGGCACTAGTACCAGATAAAAACTTTGTCTAAAATTTTTAATAGATTTACATGTTAGCTTTAAATGTAATGTGTAAGTTCACTGGTATATTTCACTGAGCAGAAATAATTTTTAATTTGAAGGATATTTCAAAGTTGAACTAGAGCTTGCCTACAATAAAGAATGTGTGTCAGAGAATCTTGACAAATATTTATCCCATATACCTATCACCCAGAAACAACCTGAAGCTCCATGGTGGGCCCTCTTTCCGGCAATGCTACACAATGCTCACCTAAGTTTGGCACCTTTCCGTGCCTGTTGTGGATTTCACTGATACAGAATCATATTGGTTTTTGCTCTAAATTATTTATTTCATTTGCTTAGATTCTCTCCCAAGAGGGACATGGAGACTAATGTCCTTGTTACTCAGTTTGTCATATACCCATATGCCAATGTACAGTGATTAAATCCCACCAAATCTGATACATGCAGTTCGGCATCCAACATAATCGTGAACAGATTTACAGAAGCGTATTTAACCTTTGGATATGAAGACTCATCCTACAGCCAGTTACCCTGATGCTACTGTTTCAAATTCTCAACCTTCTCTAAGAGTATAAATCCCTCATTTATACTCAAGCACACTGTGAGGTAGGTTAACGGAAATTACCAATGTATTAGTAGTCTGACTAACAGTTTCCAATTTTTATCTTCATTAACCGAAACCAAGAATGTTAGCGGCCTTATTCTACTTTTATTATCTATTTCAAGGCAAAACCACATCTGAAAATTGTTTCTTCAGATCTCAGTCATGTTCTGTTTATATAGAAAATATAAATAATAACACAGCAGGAAAGGAATATGACAGGCCACTTTACCCATGCCCTCCCAAATTCAAGTAGGAATATATAGAACTCAGGCTCCAAAGAAAACTAAAAGCTATGGAATTTATGAAAAACTCTTAAAACACCTGACCAAGCAAAATTGTTTTCAAAACCTTATCAGAGGGATGGAGAGATGGCTCAGCAGTTAAGGTGCTTGCTTGCAAAGACTAACAATCCAGTTTTGATTCCCCACGCAAACCCAGATACACCAAGATGTGCATTACCTGAAGTTCATTTTCAGTGGCCGGAGGGCCTGGCATGCTCGTGCTAATGCTCATTCTCTATCTCTCTATCTCTCTCTTTCTCTCTTTCACTCACTTTCACACTCTCTCCTTGCAAATAAATAATTAAAAATAAACCTTACTAGAGGGCTGAAGAGATGGCTTAGCAGTTAAAGTACTTGCTATAAAGCTAAAAGACCTAGGATTCATTTGTCAGAACCCATGTAAGTCAGATGCACAAGGTGGTGCATGCATCTGAAGTTCATCTGCAGTGACTGGAGAACTTGGTATGCCCATTCTCTCTCTCTTCTTCTCTCTCTCCCCCACTCTTTCTCTCTCTCTCAAATAAATAAAAATATACAAATTAAACCTTATTACAGCATTTTAAAGCTTACTATGTGGAAATCTATACATCAATTCCTATACTTCTAAGTAATAGACTAGCGACTGAGCCATAGACATATAGAAAAATGCAGTAAGTATATAAATGTGGGTTTTAAGTAGGGTACATTTTTAGTGTAAAAATTAGTTCAGAATTATATAAGGCATATTTGTTCATGCTTTGAAAGGTGAAAGCACAGTGACTTCTAAGAGTCACTCTACTACTGACATAATAATACAAAATTTAACTAAATGGGATAAGACATAGTTTTCAGTATACATCTACAGGTGTTGGGGCAAACAATGTAGCCAACAAATGCTCACCAAA
Organism: Dipus sagitta; assembly: GCA_036346955.1. NCBI lineage: Eukaryota > Metazoa > Chordata > Mammalia > Rodentia > Dipodidae > Dipus > Dipus sagitta. The sequence continues at coordinate 3,162,602 of CM070793.1, read as the reverse complement.
ACTTCTCAGTCACAATGCAGTTAAAATAATAGAAATATTATTATATAATCCCAGTTCTCTCTGTAGTCCTTTGGGATAACCATTTTTTAAATAATCAAATTGTCACATTTCATTTAATGTCTAAAACTGGAACATGATCACACAATCATGTATATAATTTTATGCAGAAAAATATAATCTTTTCATGATGACTATAATAATATCCGATTTGAATTTTTAAAGCTCAAATATATTATTAGCTTTTCTGCAGCATACATATAAATAATTTTAGTTTATAGGAGAGCTTCAAAGGCAAATTATAACTTGGATATACCCATTTTAGCCATTAAAAGGATCCTATTTCAGATGACAATATTAGTATAAATTTTGTTACTGTTTTTGTTTTTCAGGTGCTGGGGAAGCATTGCATCACTGAGCTACATCTTATGGTAGAAAAAAAAATCACTGCTTAAGTATATGATTGGGATAAAAGACAGACATTATATGGAGAGTGAAATGCACCTTTTAGAAACGCTTTTGTGCTAAATGCCTAATAAGTAATAAGTGTTCATATAGAGTACTATATTCTTTAATTGCATTGTATATGAGGGTGATAGGTGCATGTCACAGTGAGTGTGTGGAGGTCAGAGGACAACCTTGAGGTGTCTGCGCCCTTCTACCGTCTTTGAAAAAGGACCCCTTGCTACTGTAAACAAGTGCCGGATTAGGTGGCCTGCAAGCAAGCTTTGGATTCTCCTGGTGGTCTCCCATTGCCATAGGCACACCGGAATCACAGATGGCTGTGCCAGTTTGCATCCAGCTTTATATAGGAGCTGGAGAATCAACCTCAGGTAAGAAAGCTTTGCAAGCAAGTGTATTTCCCCATTGAGCCTGCATAAAGTTTTGTAAAGATATTTTGAATCACAGGTAGACCATGGTGACAATAAAACTGTATAAAACAGAAACAGAGCCTCATTGTTTTCATTATCGCCTTTCTTCTTTCTTTAGAAACTGAATGCTTGGGCAATTAAAGAAACATCATTACATTGGAGTTTCCATGAGAATGAAACAGTTGTATGCTGGATTTTGGTTATAAATACCCTTAAAGAAGATAGTGTCAAGGACAAGAGTAGTATTAGTTATAATAATAAAAGCAGTAAGTAGACCCTACCGAACACCTACTAGGTGCCATAAACTTTTCTAGAAGTTTATAGGAAGTCAGCTGCTTTGTTCTCATGAGAACCCTAGGAAGCAAATAATCACTGTTCTTATGCTAATTTCAGAGGAACACTGAAGAATCCAACTCAAAGTTTATACACCTCTAATCGTTGGGTAGTTGATGATCTTTTTAAATTTAACCTCACCACAAAAACTGGTCCACAAAAAACAAACTCTTAAAATAATAACCAAGGAAATTTGTGGGATTCTAGAATGGTAAGTACAGTGTGGTTATTGTATAGGCAGGGTAAGCTTTTAAAATGGACAGATCAGTGCCCAGAAGGATTCATCAAGTCAAACCTGTTCATGAGCTTTGTCCCACTCAGGACTTTTTCAAAGAAGTTATCACATCCCCTTCTATAATGGTAGACTTCAAATAAAACTGTGGTAAAAATCTCTGCACCATTTTTGTCTGGTTATTACACATTAGCTACCTAACTTAAAAAACATACAAATCGTAAGTTTCTATATAACATCTACCTGGATTTTTAGAAGCTAAAAATGTTGCACCAAGAGCAAATATATCAAAACAGACACAAAGCATAATTTATTGTACTTGGGATATAAGAAATTATGGTAATTGCCACAGGGGGCCAGAAGCCAATAAACTCAATAGGAAAAGGCAAGAGAAACCACATGACTGTCCACACAGAGTCAGGTTATGGTTCAGTGTGCTATGCACTGATTTCTACACCAGAAAAATTCTAACTTCCTTAAGTACAAGAACTCTGATTTGAAGAATTCCTTTTAAAGATTTTTTTTGTTAAGTCCTGTTTGTTTCCCTACTGTTCCACTAGTTTGGTCTAGAGCTTATAGTGGGTGCTTAACAAATGTTGTTGACTGACAAACAGAAAATAATGTTTTCTCTCTGTCTATCTGCCCCCCTTTCAATCTGTCTCCTACACTGCAGTCAAAGTGACATTACTAAAATACAAACGTGACAGTGCCAGCCATCTTCATTTTCCACACTGTGCTACATTCTTTTCTCCATTACTTGTACAACGAAGCTTAAAATCACTGACACGGTTCAAAAGATCCATCATGGCCTGGCTCTACATTCTAAGGAGATCAAAACTCAGAGGACTTCCCTCAGGAGTATGCACATGCTGTGCCGCCATATTCTCTTTTTTTTTTTTTTCAAGGTGGGGTCTCACCTAACCTGGAATTCACTATGTAGTCTCAGGATGGCCTCGAACTTATGGCAATCCTCCTACCTCTGCCTCCTAAGTGCTGGGATTAAAGGCGTGCGCCACCATGCTAGGCTTGTGCCATCTTCTGTACAGACTTCTGTCTCTGAGTTTACCTAGCTAGCAATTCTCAATTTCTACCTGGTCAAATCCTTCTCAGATTTCAAATTCATCCTCAATGATCACATCAGAATCACCTTAGTGGATTAAGTCTTCTCCCAGTATTTTAATTGCTCTATTTTTAAAGACATACAACTATTGTAAACTCTTTTTTTAAAATTAATACGCCTTTTCAAGAATAGGAGGTCTGTTGTGGTAGACAAGATTTTTGATTTTGGTCATAATTTTCTTGCATGAAACTAATACTCTGGCATGTGAAAAAAGCCAATGGCAATTTGTTGAAAAAAAAATGAATGGATATGGTCAATTATCTGTTCACGGTAAAGTCACAGAAAGTAGAGACTTTGTTACACAGCCTTCATCACACCACCATGTCCAATGTTATTAAGCAGTAATTTGAGTGTATGGCAATTTACATAGAGAAACTGAAAGAAAACAACACAGTCTGGTATGAAATTTTAATATGCAACCCTAAAATGCTTGGGAGTTGGATCTAAAGATGATAAGAAGTATAACTTAATTTCTTAATGATCATCTGCTTATTCTGACTTTTAAGCCTGATGGCCAAAGAATTCCGTAATTTTTTTCAAGCCATGAGGAAACTAATAGTACTCCTAAGTAGAAACATATTAAATAATAATGATGCAGGAGCACTTAGATGAGAATGGTCCGCTGAGAACAGCTATGTACCCCATAAGCATCCATCATTCAAGAAGGATGACATTCTTGGATAGTTGGGGTCTGAGACTAACTTTCACGGTCAAAGAACATCAGTGATTCATACATTAGTTCTGTTCCAGGAATCACTCTCATATGTTATTTTTTTTTCTTTGAATAACACTTCAACTTAAAAAGGTGTCAACTTGAAGGAAGTAGGCATATCATTCAGCAGACATGATGACTTAAAAGTAAGCTTTTCTGTGCTCTTATGCAGGCCTTGCCACTGATGCAGTCATGAAACACAACCTTTCTGGTGTTCTCTATCAGTGCATAAATAAATAAATAAAACTTACTAGGCCAAAATCAACACAGCAAGGATAAAAATGAATTCATTCTTCAAAGTATTCTAGAAATTCAAAGACATAAATTGTTTCAAGCACTTAATATGGTGAGAAAAAAATAGAGAGCATTCTCACTATATTCTTCTGTCCTGTTAGTAACAGTTGTTTGAAATAGGAGGCAATTAAAATAATAGTAGACTTTCTAAATTAAATGTAAAAGGAATTCTAATTGGGACTAGAGATAATTTGAATTTGTGTTTAATATTTGCTTGGCTGTAATCTTTTCCCTAAATTTTCTGCAATGAATCTACAGTTGTTTCTAAATTAGTCTTATAAAGAATGTGACAATCAGTACAAACACTGACAAGAGGCTGAGCTTTGTTTATACGTCTTCTAAATAGAAATCATCTACGCCAGTCATCAATACATGATGGGTGTTGGAAGAGGCATCCACTCTCAATTAATTATTCAATAGTCACTTGACATACATGAAACAGAGAAAATAAGAAAAATGGAGCCTTGGGGGAAGACAGACTATGCTGTATCATTCTATGTGCAGTTTGACAATCCACAAGAGTCGGCATTTTATACTCCAATCATGTCTAGTGGAGCTCCTTGTACTTTTTTCAGCTCCAAATTTTCAAAATGAATCAATCCTGATGGCTTTGCTTTGAGGTGGCGGGGGTGTAGGGTATTCATTCTTCTTGGGCATCAGGTACTATATAGTTCTAATACTTATCTTGGTTATTCCAAATTACTCTTCTTACAGGAAGAACAATCCATTTGCCAAAATAAAATCCCTTCTGGAAACATCTAATTCTGCTTCTCTTTAACATTACTTTTTCCATGATTTCTGTACTTTTAACTGTTCCTGATTATGCATGATCCCTGGATCCCTACATTAAAATGCACAGAAATATTTAAAAAATTCATTTAAAACACCTTCCCACACAGTACAAGCTGTCATTGTGTCATATTTGTTTCCTAATTTAAGAAAGGAAGTATATTTCATTAAATTGCCTTCTTTATCATTTAAAGTAGCATCAGAATACCTAGAGCAACATTTTCCCATAAAATAATATTTTCTATGAAACAGTACAAATGCACACAATTTCAAGTTATATTACTGAAATGATCTTACCTAACTACTATATTTGTATTACAATTCAGTGAGATTTGGTAGAAGAAAAATGATGTCTCTAGATTGTTTTCATAAAACATAAAGACTGATTTTATGTCCATGGAAATTTACTGACAAAGGTGAAGTGCAGTATGGAACATGGGATATAGTTATCTATAATTACTTCAGTTAAAGTACATCTAAAGCAAAAACCATAATGAAGGCAGAGTATAGTTAAACACTGATTGACCCCCACCTCATCCCACCAAGGCTACAAAACTCATTCTAAACACTGTTTTTTTTTTCTTTCAAACTTACTTTACTGTTTATACAATTACAAATTTTATCAAGTCTTCCTTTTCTTTCTTTCTTTCTTTTTTTTTTTTTTTGTAAAGCCAAATGAAGGAGAACTTCCAAGTCTGATATTTTACGAAGGTTGGTTTTGCTTAGCCGTGTCAGAAAATAAATAAATAAAAACTAAAAAAATTTAAAAAAAAATTACACAATAAAACACTGGGACACATAGAGCCCTGTGGTCCTAACACTTTTAAAATCAGATTTACTAATTATCTTTTTTCCCCTCATTTCAGCCACAAATGCTATACATGTGTGCATTGATTATCTTGATTTGACCTTAAGCTATCTAGCTACTTTAAACCCAGATTTCTCTCTTACTTAGCCCCTTGATATATCAATGTTTCCTGTCTTCCATATCACTAACTCACTATATTTACACAATATTTTTCTTGGTCATTATCACATAATGTGGAAGAAACACACAGAAAACTAAAATTTAGATGTTAAGTGGTGAAAATAAAGCAGGTATGTTTTGTTGCTTAATTTTATACTGTTTGAAGCCCCAGGAGGACAGAAATTGCAACTTGACTTCAGAGTACTCAGCTGTCATCAGCTAAATATCCTTAGAAAATCTCTTGCAATCATTCATATGCATCCTGTTTAGTAGACTGCTCCCAATTTAGCAACATCTAAAGTTCTGTAGTTTTTTTTTGGTTTTTTTCTTTTGGTTATAAAGGCAGTTGTTAATCAAGAACTGTATGATTTGTTCTCTAGCATTTCTAAACATTGGCTGGCCTGCCTCACACTGCAAGAACAACCAAAATCACAAAATTTGACTGAAATATGGCAAATGTTGGACTTGGACATAATGATGGAATCCAATTATTATTTCTAAAAAAAAAAACAAAAAACAAAAACAACAACAAAAAAAAACCTGTTGTAAAGAAAATGTCAACAGCCCTTCCTCGTTTTCGACTGTGCTCTGTTTGAAAGGACACAGGATTGCTATGAACACATATATTCTCCCTGTCTCTCTCTCTCTTGTCTGTGCCTTAACCCCAATAACCATAAGGGCAATGTGACCCTCCCCCTAGCAAAGGGTCTTTTTTATTTTTTTTCCAGCACACACACGTTTATGTCATAGATGCTGGTGTTCGTCACACAGGCATAGTGTGAGAGCCGGGGGTGGTGGTGGCATGGGGACAGCACCCTCGTGATGAATGGGCGACAGCCCTGCGAATAAAGGCGGCAGGTAGGCAGCCAGGCAGCCAATGAGGCTGGCTGAGCAGGCCGAGAGCCGGAAGTGGCTGCGGCGGGAGTGGGCGGGGCCGGAAGTGGCTGCTGTGAGGGGCGGGGCCTTCTCGCTGTCTGCCAGGGTGGGCGAGACGGGGCGGGGCGGGGCGGGGCGGCCTTACCTTGGCTGCAGTCCTTGCCGCGGAAGCCGGTCCTGGAGCAGTCGCACACGGCCTGGTCGTCCACCACGGAGCACACGCCGCCGTTGAGGCACACGCCGCCGCCGCGGTCGCTCTCCTCACACGGGCCCGCCGCTCCCGGCCCGCCACCACCGCCCCCTGCCGGCGGCGTGGCAGCAGCAGCGGCGGCGGCGGCGGCGTCCTCGGCGTCGGCATCGTCGGCGTCGTCGGCGTCGGCGTCGTCGTCGTCGTCGCTCATGCGCACGAGGCCGGCGTCGAGCGGGCGCGCGGGCGCGGCGTCGACCGTCACGCGGCGGATCCAGCCGCGGAAGGGCTCGCGCTCGCGCACGGCGGCCAGCGTGAGCTTGAGCGCGTTGGCGGCGGCGCGCAGCTCGGGCGGCAGGCCGCCCACGAAGAGCGCGCTGAAGACGGTCATGTCGCGGCGGCGCGAGCGCACCTCCACCCACTTGGCCTCGGTGCCGTCCACGAGCAGCGTGGTGTTGCGGAAGTGGCGGCGCAGGCGCACGCGGTGCCACGCGCCGTCGTTGACGGGCGTGTCGGCCAGCAGCGTGGCGGGCTCGGCGCAGAAGATGGAGAAGCTGAGCTGCAGGCGGCCGCCGCGCGTCAGCGCCAGCTCCAGGAAGTCGCAGAAGCCCTCGTCGTCCAGGTAGAGCACGAGGCCGCCGCGCGCGCTGCGCGTCTTCAGCTCGAAGCTCAGCTCGCTCTCGCAGCACGCGTTCCACTTGGGGAAGCGCGTCCACTGGCCCTCGGCGCCCGGGAACTCCAGCCCGCTGCCCAGCTCCGCCCAGCAGCCCAGCAGCAGCAGCAGCAGCAACGACGCACCCGCAGCCAGCGCACGGCCCCCGCCGCCACCACCGCTGTGCAAGGGCACCCGCACCCGCACGCGCACCGCCGGCGCCCTGCCCGAGCCCGTGCCCGAGCCCATGCTGGTGGCGGCCGGGGGCCGGCGGGGGGCAGCCGTGGACGACAGGGTGATGCAGAAGAGGCTGGCCCCCGGGGACAAGGCACGCCGCTGCCACCCTCCGCTAGCTCCTCTTTTCTTCTCCTCCTCTTCCAACAACTGCCTCGCTCGCTGTGGTCCCCCTTCGGGCTGCAAACTGTAGAGCCCGGTGGGACAGGGCAGCCACGGAACTTCCAGACCAAAGGGGGGATGCACTTTGCAAGCAACGTTCCGAAGGGGGCAAGAAGTCTGCACAGAATATGGGGGTGGAGTGGGTCACGGATCCATTGACAATGGACGAAAGGACATCTGCAGTGCCAAATGCTCCATCCGCTTTTGCAAGACCTTTGCTTCTGCAGGACCTTCGGCTGCCAGGAACGTCAGGTGTTGGCGCCAGGCAAAAAACACAGCAGAGTCACGAGGCTCGGGGCACCGTTCTCGAGGACTGTCAGGAAGCTGAGGTCCAGTGTCTTTGGATGCTAGGGAATGCCCCAAGTCCCCTCCAGATGCAGCAGCCAAGCCGGAAGCAGAAAGGGATCCTTGTGACTGATGAACACCAAGAGTAGCTTCAGAGGCCTGCTGCTTCTGTCACATCACGGGCCATGTTCCTTGCACATGGTCTGCCAGGCTGGATGCACTTCCCGGCTAACCTCCCCTGACGATAAGATTCCGTGGTGAAATCGCCAGAAGCTGTTAGATGTTGAAGTCACAACAGGTTCTCCCTTTCTCTCCGCCTCTACAAAGCCAAGCTACGGTGCCAGCATATCAATTGGTTCTGTGTTGGTGATGCATTTGGATCTCATTTTGCCTCTTTTAAGGACACAAATCTGCAGAGAATGAAAATACAAATTAAGCTTTGCAGTCAGTCAGTATCACACGAGTCACCTCAGAAAACAGGCGCTGTTACTAAACAAAGAACCTGTTTTTTGTGTCTTGACCAAATAAGAAGGCCTAATGTTTCCTAATAGTGAACGTCACATCCTTACAGCAAGCTTCCACAACCCTATGTGTATTGCTTAATAGGTAACTCAAGTTTATTCAGATTTGTTTGTGGTTATTTTTTCCCTTTTTCTAACAAAGTTTTAATTTCTAAATATATGAGAGAAATAAAAGGCCCCCTTTTTGGATTTTTGCAGATACTGTTTGCTAGCTACATTAAGAGTCAAAATACAACCTATTCAAATCTGTTAATAGCAAAATTTGTAACTGTCAAAGTAGATCAAACTATCGGCAGGAAGCTGCTGGTTTTCATTTGCATAGATAGCTTCCCTAACATTTAATTTTCCTCGGAGAAGGAATATTGATGGTTTCTTGGGAGCCTCCTTAAAAATTTCAAGCAAATTTATTCCTCTTTCTTTTTAATCAAAGGAATAATCTGATATGATAAAATCTAAATGGAGCCAAATACATATCTTTGGCAATACTTATGTCCCAGCTGCCATAATATTAGTCCTTCTAAAAATGGATATTTAATATTTTGCCTAACAGTGTAGTGACCTAACTCCTCAAGTCCATATCTGGCTGTGAGCCCTGAGAATTTGTGTGGTCAGAACAGCAGTTGTCATGTATGTCACCTTGCTGCTGTGGCTCCAGGATGTTAGAATTTAAAGCCATATGTTTAAATCACTCACTTTGCTATTAAATCATTTCTCTTTATTCAACTCGAACCTGACAGTTTGTTGAAATGGTGAAGAAACTCTGGTTTTTCTCTGAAATTTTTAAACCAAAGATCTCACATTTGGCAAAAAAAATTAAAAACATATTTTGTCATAGCAAGCAAATATATTATGTCCCTCACCATTTCAGACTCCTCTACACCCACTGTAGCAAAAACACACACACACACACACACACACACACACACACACACACACAAATTCATTGCTTGGACACAGAGTCTCACTATCCAATTAACACTTTTTTTTCCTCCTACAAGCTGAAACTAGCAGTAATTTATGGCTCCGCATTGTGCTGCTGCTCCTCCGTGAAGGGAGCTGAGAGCATTTCTCTTCAGTTCAGAGCCGTCCCTACAGGTGTCAGCTGAGAGCCACCAACCTAGGGGATCCCACTTCAAGTTCCTCCCCAGATGGAACTGATGACTGGTTCTCTTCTTTCGAACACACGCAGCACACGCACACGCTGGCTACTAGCAGAAGGAAATAATCTCAGTTGGTTATTTATTATGGCTGATACATTCCACACCATCAGCAATTACAAGTCATATCTTGCCTACTCTTGTCCCAAGCCCAAGAAAGATGCTCTTTAAAAAACCACCAATAATAGCATAGTATTCAATACGCTTTCATTTTAATGTACAGTGAGGAATCTGATAAATGTTCAATAATTTGCAAAATAAGTCTAGAATATCACAATCAAGAGTAGTGCTTTGAGCCCTGTTTCAAGCTTGTATGTTAGAAAACCTTTGTGTGTGAGACCATTGGAGCTTAATTTATTAATTTTACTATATCATATAACCGTTTTTCACCTCTCTCTCCTGCCCTCCTCCTCTAATGCACATCTTGACAATTGTATAAATGACGGTGGGAAGGGAGAAAACCTAGAGGAATGTATACATTCTTACCAGAAGGGAGGTCAACCGACTCTCCCAGTTCCTGGAGGAAGCTCATTGTGTGAGAGAGTATCTATTTATATGGAGAAAGAGGATTCTCTCTAGGTGCCCCGGAAAGACCTGGTGAGTCCACAAATTAGAGGATGAAATAAAAGGGTCTGGAAAACAATCTTAACTGCAGCCAAAACAAAAAGCGCTCTAATTCAAAAGCTGACCGACAGCCTCATCAATCTTTCCTTTCATTTCCAGAACAAAAATCCATCCCCAAGTCCCTGGGAAGATCAATACAGTATGCTGATCAGCTGCAGTTGCATTAATTTTAATATGGTTATAGTAAGACACACATACACACACGCCCCTTACCATGAAGCCTTCAGTGTAGCATCATAAAAAACCCTGAAATCTGTGGGAGAATTGGAGAAGCGCCTGTCTTCTTGCCCCTGGCTTTTACAAACTACCTCAATAGCAATGCACGCCCCAAATTCTCCCTGGCTTTCCCGCCCAGGCTCTGGAGCCAAATCTGTAGCACCAGTGCAGTTTCTTGGAGCCTGAAGTCTGCTGCACAAATTAAGGATGGGCATAGTGTGGGCTGATGAAGACGGAAGAGAAGGCTATCGATGTATGTTTTCTTCATTGTTTTGATTTCTAGCCGGCCTGTGCTGGCTTCTGATAATAAATCGCTACATTCAGCGTCTAAGTTACTACCCCGGTCCTCCCATCTCATGGTCTTGCCATATAAAATGCTCCATGCAAGACAGCCACAAGATCTGCACTCCTCCACCCTCCCACCACCCGTCCTTCCCTGTGTATTTGTGGCAGAACCTGGCTCAGTCACAACAGCGAAAGCTATCCTTCTCCAGCTTGCCTCGCCCCATCCCCTCCCCTCCCCTCCCCCCGCAAACCCAAATCGAGTTCTTTACCTGCCCGGTGATTTCCCCCTTAGCTCGTGCCAGAGCCTGAAGCATGCATCGGCCAGAGCGAAAATTTCCTGAGGTCTACGGAGAAGACGACTGCCGCTGTCTATCTCCAGGAGTGCGGGAAGGGAGGACATGCAGTGTGTGTTGGGGGGGTGGGGGGGCTGGGGAAGCAGGAGGAGAAGGAGGAGGAGGAGGAGGAGAGGGGAAAAGCTGGGAAGGAAGAGGCGGCGGCGGAGCCCGAGAAGGCTGGGTTACGTGACGCCGGGTGCTGTCCTTCCGAAAGAGAAGGGCGGAGCTGAGCTCTCCGCAGTACCATGGAGAGCGGCCGGGCACGGGCTGGGCTGGGCTGGGCCCCGGGCGGGCGCTGCGCCCTCGCTCCCGACGCTGCGGAGCGCGCTGCTCCTGTCTGCCGGGGCAGCGTCCCCCCCCCCTGCACGGGGGGCTGGGGAGCCCGAGCTTGGGGGCGGGGACGTGCCGCAAGCGCTTCTAACTTGTCACCACCGTCCCTCCCCCATGAGAGAGAGAGAGAGCGAGAGAGAGAGAGAGAACCAGAGAGAGAACCAGACAGCCACGGAACCTACTGAGCATGCCCAGGCCCCTTGCTAGACCCACGGAAATCTTAACGGAGATTCCACTTCTCCGGGGTTTCGTGTTGATTGGGCGGGGGTACCTGAGAGGTGCCAGCAGAGGCTCGCCAAGCCCGAGCGAAGGAGCCCCGCGAGCTGGCGATGGCACACGAACGCGAGCGGGGCTCCCTCGGGTCACCCGTGCCCAGGCTCCCCTGCGCCGGACCCCAGCGCAGCGCGCGGCTCCTGGCAGAAGGGACTCCCAAGGCAGCGTCCCGTGCCCCACCCCTGGCGCTAGTCCCGGCCTGAGCTAGCACACCAGACCTCCCTCTGCTTGGGCTGTGACACAAAGATGTAAGAAGGACCCACCAGGCTAATGCACCAACTTGGACATCACTCTTGCGCATCTGCCAAGGTGCTTCTCTTCACGGCCGCCTCGCCATCCTCCGGCATCCAGTCTCTCTGCCTCTGCCTTGGGCATCCTCAGCTGAACCAAGTTCTCTACCTGTTTAACTCTTCCCTCCGTCTCCTCCTTCCACTTGCCGCTGGTAAAACCTGGAGAAAGTGAATCCCAGTGTGAGGATCTTACTTGTATAACTGGGCATGCCCAGTAGGCATTGATGATCTGGCGAGAAAGGAGTTAACTCTGAGGGATCTTCCAGGCAAGCTTTTAGAGAAGTCTGGTGTCCGTGGCTTTAAATTATGCTTTGAGTTCTGTGGACATTTAAGCTCCTGTCCCTGTTATATTCCTACCCTAGGTTAGTTTAATTTGTGGGTTTTTTGTTTTGTTTTGTTTTGTTTCAACAAGCAGCCTCAGCCCCCAATGCTATAAAGGAGGACTATCTTCTGCCTTCAGGTCCTTCAAAGCGAGAATATAAGAACCGGAAAGATTCAGGATCATTGCAACAATATACATCACAAATGCAATATTTGTTTACTGCCAGAGAAACCAGAACGCCTTTCTAAGATGAGCCTGCACACTTTCACTCCTTTGTTCAAGACTAGATGACCTAAAGGCAGGGACCGTAGGCGTACACCTTAGAATGGCAGTTCTGGTGTAGTGGTTAAATATGTGGGAAATAGAATTAGATTGGGTGAGTTTGAATTCCACCTCTGATATTTACTAGCTGTGACTTTGGCAAGATACTTCACCCTGCATCACTTATCTCGTCCATAAACTGGATATAGTCATGGTTTTACTTAATGTAAAGGTAAAATGAATAACTGAACTCAAAACATTTAGAATGTGTTCCTAGTGATTTTTATTAGTGACCCCAATTCCACTCTCTATCCTTTGAAGCCCAGGTCTCTTAACTATCAAATGAGAGAACTGATGACTGCTAGTTTAATGATGTTTTCAAAACAAAAGGGAAATTTTTAAATAAGTTGTAGCTAAACCTCACAAAAGTAATGTGCTTAAAGTTATGATGTCATTAAGTGAATATGGAACCAAAACCAGTCTACTTAATTCAGTGCCTTTTTTATTTTTTCTGACCACTTACCAATAGGCTCTAAGCTACCAAATGGCACAGAAGAAACATAAGTTAGAAAGGAGATTATTGAATAGTAAATGAAATGAGCATACAAGTGTCAGTAATATAATTCCAAAACATCCTGTGATGCTCTCAAGATCTGTGTACTCAACAGTAAAAAATTATAGGTTGGCAAAAGATTTCCTAGAGATGTGGAGGTGTTAAAGAACTTATCTTTCACCTATGTTCTCAATAAACCATTATTTGCCAAAGGGGCCTACGATCAGAACAATTGCTTACTCTATTGCATTTAGCTTTGCAAATTTTAATTATTTATTTATTATAAATGTGTGGTACTGGGAACTGAATCCAGGGTCTTGCACAAGGTAGGCAATTGCTATGCCCAGAGTTACATCTCAGCCCACTTTTACTTTTATTTTTAAAGAGAGTATCACTAAGTTACCAGACTGACCTTGAACTTAGGCTCCTCTTACCTCAGACTCTTGAATAGCCAGAATTATAGTACTGTTTCAGGAGGCCTAACTGTAAATTTTTATTTTATTTTATTTTTATTATGGCTACATAGTGTTTCTACTGAATCATGGTTTTCCTCGGTCTGTCATCTGTGCTTTCCTGACTCAGATAATAATATTAATAATAACATTTGCATGCTTCATTTATAAATTTTGAAACAAAATATTCTCCATTCTCATACAAAACACACAAAAACTATATAAACTGAGAGACTAGAACACGCAGTTATTAGATTTACAGTGCCTACTATGGGTAGATCTGGTGTCACACATCTGTAACCAGAATTATTGGGAATACTGAGGGAGAAGAATTGTAGGTTCCTGGTCCACTTGGGAAACTTACCAAAAGCCTGTCTCAGAATAAAGGCAAAAGAGCTGATGATGTAACTCAGTTGTAGAGAACTTACCAAACAAGGCCCTGAGTTTAGTCCCCAGCATAACAATAAATGCATAAATAAATAAATAATAAATATCTACTGTGTCTGGTCTAAGTAACAAAGCCACAAAGGGGAAGCTATCAATATATATTTAGAATGAAATAAAAACAGAACATAATTTAATTTAATAATTTACAATAGTTATTTTAATAATAATTTTTAAAAGTTATTAATTTATTTTAAAGCAATATTTCTCCTGTTCTCACTATCTCTGAACTCGAGTTTCCTCATCAATAAAATGAAGATAAAGTCATATCACTTTTATGAGAAATAGTAAGAATTATGCCAATGCTGAATGTGGATCATGAGTTTACAGTGATAACCGACCTTTGCAGTATTCACATTAATTTATTTAATTCCCACATGAAGCCTAAACCGAGAATCTAAGATTCCTCTCATTTTGCCAATGAGAAAAGCGAAGCATGGAGACATTAATTAATGTGTGAATATACATGCCAAGTAATTTCCTGTGTGAGCATGGATGCGAGTTCAAGTCTGTGATCCCCATTGCCTTGGCCCCTCTTCCCTGAGCAAATGATCTAATGCACAAACCAGTGCTTTACAAACATAGGTACTGATATGTGTTCATTCCTTTTATGTTTTCAAGAATTGCGTCAACAAAACACTAGGAAACTAAAGAGTGAAATTTGGAATATTGCAGTGCCATTCCTTAATGACTAATACTATCAATGTATTTCATCATGTTTTACGTATCAGTAATTTTTTTCTTGTTGCTACCATTTCTGATTTGTGGAAAAGATAAAAGGTAACTCTTTCAGACCTGAATTTAAAGCAATTTTACATTTGTCAGAACAATCTAGTACTTTTCCAGAAGATTGGAATTAGAATTAATTTCTTGCAAGTCACCTTGGGGAATCTACCAATTCTAAGATACACTAATATGTTAAAAAAAAAAAAAAAAAGACTTTCAGTCCTGGCCCTTTCACTGTTCAGAACAAATGAGCAAACTGTGAAATCAAGATGCCTGTTTACAATGATGCCTGATTGTAAAAAATTTATGGCAACCCAAATATGAAAATATAGATACTGTCTCATGCCATACATTAGTAAACCTAATATGAGAATAAGAATGGTCACCAAAACAAATATATGTCTACAAGTTATTAAATTGATATGGTATTAAATATAAATGTGCATACTAACTTTGAAACTGTACTAAAAATTAATGAAACTAAATGATATAATTTTTTTGACTGATAAATGAAGGCAACAGGAAGAAGCTGTGTTTGTTGCTGCAATCATAGCATATGCTTTAACATTAGGAAATCACTGTAAACATGTACTTTCTCAATTAGCATGAAGGCAAAATGGAATCTGATCTGAGATACCCATGAATGCCAAGATGGATGTCAATTTGAGGAGTGCTTTACCTGAACTCAATAAGTGATATAAAAAGAAATAAATAATGACTGAGGGGAAGTTTAAGTAGCTACACATTGAAATTCCTTTTTACTATAATGGGAAATAATTTAAAATAACTAGGTAGGATTCATTACTCTGAGATAATTTCCTATATCTTGTAATAGAAATAGTTAAAATGAAGCCACTTTTTAAAGCAAAACAATTATAGTACTAGGAAAAAATTAAAACATTTCAATTAAATTTCATGTTGATAGTGAATTTTTTTCAACCAATTACATTACCATAACTGTGCAATTGAGATGCTCTAGTTTAGTTCACTTCTTTTATTCAAATAATGAATATAATGCTTGTAATTCTGATTCTTGTTAAATGTCACTTGTTTCCTGTGTATAAATTATGAGGAGTTTGTAGGATTAAAAGCCAATAAATAGGGCTGGAGAGGTGGTTTAGCAGTTAAGGCATTTGCCTGCACAGCCAAAGGACCCACATTCAATCAACTCCCAGGACCCACATAAGCCAGATACAAAAGAGGGGGCATGCATCTGGGGTTTGTTTGCAGTGGCTGGAGTCCCTGATGTGCCCATTCTCTATCTGTTTCTTTCTCTCTCTCAAACAAAAAGAAATAAAATAAAATTAAAAAAAACTTTAAAAAGTCAATGAATAGTTATTGAATATGCTGCTGTGTAAATTGCATTTTAAACATAACAACTAGAGGAATCATAAGTGCAAGGAAATGAAATCAAGTCTAGAGCTATGTACTCAGGTATAAACTGAGATGAGCATACTAGGATTTGCATATTAAAAAAACAACAACACAATTTCCCTTGAATCTTATACATTACTTTTGAAAGAACGAAGCACACTGAGTATGTTAAGTAGTAGTGTATGACTAGAAAAAATATTTAGCATAGTAAGTTATACTACTTTCACATAAGGACCTAATTTTTTAGCAATCAGAAGGTAGAATGCGATTTTCAAAGGACTACAGATCATTAGTGATAATTATCATGGTATCAAGCTACAGTAGAAGAAGCATATGGGTGGGTACTTGAGAATGGTGGTTAAGTGTAAGTGACGCACCTGCCTGAGAAGCTTCCACGCTGGAACCCTGCAGTGTGCAGAATGAGAAGTGTCTTAGATTCAGGGCAGAAGTGGAACCTACTTATTTTGTAATATGACTAGCATCTCACCCTCCTTTCTCCAGGATCTCAAAACAAACCAAAACGTATTCTGTCTAGAAATAGCACTGGCCAAAGTTTGTGAGGAACCAAGTCAGTGGACTATTTCTCTCACTGATTACTTACACACTACAGCCTTTCACTATTACCTTCTTCATTGCTTTATTTCTCCTCCTCTACACACAACTTTTTTAATGCTTCACACCCAACTCCCTGTACACTCAATCCCTACCATTCTAAATACTGAAATCCAGGAAGGAATTTTTTTCATTCAATGAAATTTGACCCTGAACTCTATTTCATTGGATCTCTGCAATTTAGTCCGTTTGTTTGGTTTAGCCTAATCTATTTAATTTTCCTTAATTCGGCTTTTAAGATATTTTAGGTAAGAAATTTGTACTAAATGCATGAATGCAAATGAAATTCAGAGACTTATTATTATGTCCTTACTTCATTCCTTCATTTTCTCCTCATAGAATCTAGGAAATCAATTTCTTGTGATGCATCTTCAAATATTTTGTGGCTGGCTTTATAAACACAGATTATATGATCTTATATCAGTTTTTGTTTGTTTCTCGTCCCTGTACTTTCCAAACTACTGTCCCTTCTTTTATCATAGCTTTAAGTTTCATTGTTGAAGACTCTTTATTTCTGTTGCCTCTGCTTAACATGCTCTTTCACAAATATGCATACCCCATGAACACATACAGATGGGTGTTTTAGCAAGAAAGAAATTTCTAGATACCCGCATTGGAACTTCACACATTAGAAGAACAATCATACCTCATTTTATGTAGAAAAAATAAAATCTTTTGCCTTTGAAAACACTTGAGAAGCAGAATAGAGATGAGCTTGGTTTTGATAAGAGCTTTGACCTCACTAAAAAAACAAGAACAAACAAACAAACAACAACAACAACAAAAAAAAACAGTGAAGTGTATATGAACCCAACCCTAACTGATATTAGTGTAGAGAATGTAGGGAGGGAGATTTGAATATAATAGTAAGCATATTGTTTTTCTCAAGTACAAGTAGAGAATTAAATGCATAGCAAAGCCTCGCATGGGTAAGATAAACCCACATAAGGATACCATTGGAACTATGGACTATGTCCACAGGAACATTGGATATGTTGCTTTAAAGGGCATTCACAACAGATCTAGCAGCATGTGGCCATGAAAGGCCAATGTTGCCCAAGCATATGATTGTTCAAGAAAATATGGAAATCTAGAATTTTGTAAATCTCTTCTTACAAAGTAAGAACTCTCATCACAACTATAATATCATTCAGAACAAAGCAGACTTCTCTGCTAGCTGAAAATGTCACATGAGTTTCCAGTGAGTCACTGTCCCAGTGGGTATATATGTATAGATGTGAGCTTACCGTTATGGACCACTTGATTTCTATAATACATTTCAAAAAATGTATTGATGTGTTGTGAAGCCAACTGGGAACACAGAATAGATAAACAAATACAGTCATAATAAAAGTTTATTTTTAGAATATAAAGACAGGTTTTGAAAAAAAATAGCTTGTTATATTAGAATCAGTACATTGTGTCAAGATGTGTCCTGCCCACTTATCCAAATTCACTAAGCTCCCTTCTCCCATTCACCATAGGTAGCTGAAACCCATACCATAGCAGTCCTCACTTCCCAACATTCCTCAAAGGTGCTTCCCTCTTCCCCCATCCAAAGTGGACACTTCACATAGAAGTCAAACACCAAATCCCAGCTCATGCCTCTCATATGACCTTGCTCATATGACCTTGTGTGTGAGCCCCAGCATTCTCAACATCTTAGAATCACAGAATTCTCCAGATGGGAAAATCCCACTGCAAAATAGGTAACACACACATGCGCAAACACACATATACACACAAGGCAACACATCACCAGGAAAATTGTCCAGTCTGGTAGTAGAGGGCCCTCGTCAGAGATAATTGAGGAAATTCCAGTCAAAGTATTAAAAACATGGCTATGATTAGTATATTTAAGGAACATAAAGAGGACATGAATAAGAGTCTGAATGAAGTCCAAGAAAGTACAAACAACTAAAAGAACTTAATTATACAACAAAGACGACACGCACACACACAATCTGAATGAACTCTAAGAAAGCACAAGTAAATGGAATGGAAAAGTCAAACCCAAATATAAGACTGAAACCCAATAAAGAAATAAAAACACTGAAGAAAACCAGGTAGAAATGAAAAATGTACAAACTCACATAAGAAGTCCAATTGTATGCTTTACAAATAGCAAATAGCATATGAAGGGTAGAATTTGTTAGAAATTGAAGACAAGGTAAAGTAAATATATCAGGGGGCAAAAATATATGATAAGTTTAAAAAGTGAGTAGAACAGGAGAGAAATGTAGGATATCCTGAAAATAACAACTGTTCAAATTATATGCCATACAAGAAGGAAAAAAAATTCAGGTCAATGACATTTGAATATATTTATAATAAAATTTTTAAAATCTAGGGAAATAAATGGGTACAAGAGACCAGGTTAAAAAGAAAGAAAGAAAGAAAGAAAGAAAGAAAGAAAGAAAGAAAGAAAGAAAGAAAGAAACAACCAAAAAGACAACACCAGAAAAGAAATTCTCCAAAACACACTCAAAACGTAGAAAAAAAGCAAGAGCACTAAAAGCTGCAAGAGAAATATCTCATCATATATAAAGACAAACCTCTCTGAATAACCTTTGACTTTTCAATGGAAGCAGTAAAATAGGAGAGTTTGGAATGATGAATCTTAAGTATTGAGAGACAACAGCTGACAAGCCAAATTAATTTTTTTTTTTTTGTAGGATCTCACTCTAGCCCAGGCTGACCTGGAATTTACTATGTATTCTCAGGGTGGCCTCGAACTCACAGTGATCCTCCTACCTCTGCATCACGAATGCTGGGATTAAAGACGTGTGCCACAATACCCAGCTTAGAATTGTATCTTTTAACAGCGCTAGAAAAATAAAAATAAAAAATAAAATTGTCCCATGGTAAAAGCAGACAACAAATTAATGATAACTAAGTCAGCCTTACTGGGGATACTAGAAGGATTATTTCACATGATAGAGAAAAATAAAGATATTCAAGAGATTACAGGAGGAAATGTGATAGCTTGAATGGATGGCTCCCCATGTATTCAGGATTTTATTAAAGTTTGTGATTTAGCTCTGCAGCCACCTGGCTAGAGGAGTTGACACACTGGGTGGATCCTAAGGTCCAGCCCTGAGGTGGGGTGGTGGATTTGGAATTCCACTCTAAAGATATGCAAAGTGTTTGAGTTCTGCCTGGAGCTCCTGAAGTGTGCTTGCATATAGTGGTGTTGATGGCTCTAGCTTCTTCTGTCATTATGTAACTTCCCCTGGATATGTAAACTTCAATAAATATCCCTTACTCCATATCTGTGCCTGGTTTGGAAGTTCACCCCAGTGACCTGAAGCTGTCTACTACAGAAGTGGTACAAGGTGTGGGGTAGAGAGTACTGAGATGAATCTGACCATGTGAATTTTGCTCTTTTGGAACTATTGTTTTGGAGGAATGGGCATGGACTTGGTAAAGTGGCAATTGAAGACACCTTCTAGAGCAGTAAGCCATTGTTTTGGACTATTCTTGTGAGAGTTTGAAAATGCTAAGTACAGACAGAATCATATTTGGAGGCTTGGTTTATGAACTTAGAGCCATGGTTTATGAACTATGAACTTTCCAAGGGGAGGGAAAGATGGCAGAAAATGGTGGAACTGAGCTAATGGGATAAAGGCTGACTGAATTCTGCTGCCCAGGCCCACAGCGTTTAATCAAAGTTAAATTTGTAATGGACTGATGTACTTACCTAAAGAAATGAGACTCAGAGATTTAAGATTTTAAGTTGGAAAAAACTCAAGGAAGTTTAAAATTAGTGGCACAGAGACTGGTTGCTGAACATGCCATTGTCAAACACATTAGCAATCTTAAAGAAGATGGCCCAAATTCTTTACATTAAAAAGCTGTCAAAGAAATAAGGGAAATAATCCTATTCACGATAACCACAAAATAAATAAATAAATAATTTTAAATATCTCTAACCAAGGAAGTGAATGATCTCTGCAAAGAAAACATTGAAAGACTCAGAAGATAGACATTGGGGAAGATACCAGAAGTGGAAAGATCTTCCAGGCTTATAGATTAGAAGAATTAATATTATGAAAAGGATCATTCTACCAAAAACAATAAGCAAATTCCATTCAATTCTACTTACAATCCTCAGACCATTCTTCAAAGAAACAGAAAACATAATCTTAAAATTTATATAGATAGAACTACAGCGATCACAGATAGCCAAAAATTCCCTCATCAATCAGGTATACCTGATTTCAAGATATATTACAGAGCTATAGCAAAAACAAACAAAACAAAACAAAAAAAACAGTATGGTACTGTTACAAAACAGCATGGTACAAAATACATAAATCATAGGACTAGAACAGAAGATCCATAAAGTTCATACAAATACAGACAAAATGGCCACCTGATTGTTGACAAAGAGACCAGTAACACACACTTGAGAAATGATACCATTTTCAACAAATGATGTTGGGAAAACCATATCTCTATAGGTAGAAGGATGAATCTAAACTATTATCTCTCACCATGAACAAAATCAACTCAAAAATGGATCAAAACCCTCAACAGAAGACTTGAAACCCTGAAAAACTGAGTTAATGAATAGAGGAAGCACTTTGAGACACAGATATAGGGAAGGACTTTAGGAATATTACCCTAGAAGCCCAGGGAACAGGACAATTAATCAAAGGAATCTCATGAAATTAAAATAAAAAAAGACAAAGCTATTATGTAGTTAAGGAAACTGTGAGGCAAGTTGAGACAACTTACAGGAGGGAAGAGAGTCTTTGCCAGCTATATCTGTGGTTGTTTGAATCTGAATATCCCTCATAGCCCCTAGCCCCATGTGTTTCTGATTAATCCTCACACTCAGTCCCCAGGTGGTGACAATTTTGGAGGCGTAGTCTTGCTGGAAAAGCTGTGTGGTGATAGATCACAAGACTCCTTTCCCAGAACACTTGCAGCCCCCTCCAAGATGATATGACAAGATGTGAGAGCCAGCCTCTGTTCTGCCGTGCCATAATGAAACTTCTCCTTGTGACTATGAACTGAAATGAACCCTCTACTGCCATATGCTGCTTTCGGTCAGATTCATTATCCTGAAAATCAAAAGGTAATTTCAGCAGCATATTTCTAGAAAGAAATGGGATTGTGGCTGCTACACACCTAACCATGTAGCCATTAGCCTTTTGGAACTGATTTATGGGAAGAACATGGAACTTTGGACTACGCTGTAAGCAGAGCCTGATGGACCATTCCAGAGAAACTTTGAAAGACTTAAATTGAGAGAAAGTTGTGGACCGTGGAGGTTTTGCTTATGATGTTTCAGTGGGAAAAGACAAACAAACAAAAAGATTCTGTTGGAACTTGGCTAGAGGCAGTTTGTTTGACATTGTGGCTGTATTCTGCTTATGTCCTGAGCATTTGAACAAAGTTTATTTGTAATGAGCTGGTGTGTTTGGCAAAGGAAAGTTACAGAGCAGAAGGATATGGAAGACATAAAGTTTTGCAGAAACAACAACGAAAGTTTCCAGCCACAGACTGTACCACAGTCCAGTTGCAATTCCTTCAGTGATTACACCGTTGATATTGGTCCGGCTGTTCTGCGTTGGTACAGAAGGAAGACTTCTGATTGTCTTCAAAAGCAGCATCCTGGAGGATAAACAATTTCCCATTTACTCAAAGTTGCCTTTACTTCACTGCTGGACTGCTGTTTTAACGAGTTTGATAGTAATAGTTTTGGAAATATACCAAATGTAAGGAAGAGGGGTTAGGAAGTACACATGACTCTGGACATGACTATTGAGCAATATAAAAGCAGGGTTGAATTCTCTTCATGGAGACCCTGTGAAGTGATAGCGTGGAGCTGTGAAGATGAGTTGCAATAGAGGCTCCAGGACTTTGGAGCTACCAAGATTATAGGGCAGCAGTCAAGGAAAACTGCTCATTCTAATTCAGGTGTATCAGCAGCCATGGCTGGAGAAGCAGAGGTTTGAACCCAAGATGTTATCACATGTCACAGACAGGAGGAACATGGAAGACATGGAGATGCGGAATCTGATGTTTGCCCTGCCAGTTTTCTATCTTGCATTGGTCCAATCTTTCCTTGTTATGCCTTCTCTTTGCAGTGTGAATGTTCACTATGTGTCATTATGCATTAGAAGTATATAGCTTGTGTTTTGATTTTATAGGGCTCACAGTTGAGATACTGTTTTGAGTCTCAGGTGAGACTTTGAACATTGGAATTTTGAGCAGTATTGGGATTGATAAAGACTATGCAGACTTTTACAGTTGGACATAATGCCCTTTGCATTATCAGATAGTTGTGAGCCTATGGGGGCCGGGGCACAAGGAATTCTGAACAAGTTTGCATGTGAAATGCCCGGTTCCCCCCATTATCTCATGTATACGTGGTTAAGTCTCATACTTAATCCCCAGCTAATGAGACTCTGGCAGGTGGAATCTTGTTGGGAGGCACATCTCTTCTTAAGTGGACTCTTGGGTGTTATACCCTAAGCCTCATTTGCCAGAACTAGCTCACTCTTGCTGTTACCTCCCAGGTGATATGACAAGATGTGATGCCCAGCTTCTGGTATGCCATGCCATAATGAAAGTTCTTCTTAAGATTATAAACTGAAATAAACTTGTTCCTTCCACATGAAGCTTTCAGTAAGGAATTTTGTCCCAGCAATGAAAACAAGCCATCTGACTAACCAGAGTTCTCAAAAGATGAAACACCAAAGGCAAATAATTATTCAGAAAATGTTCAACATCTTTAGCCATCAGGGAAATGCAAATTAAAACTACTTTGAGGGGCTGGAGAGATGGCTTAGCAGTTAAGTGTTTGCTTGTGCAGCCTAAGGGCCCCAGTTCGAGGCCCAATTCCCCAGGACCCAAGTAAGTCAGATGCACAAGGGGGCACATGTATCTGGAGTTCGTTTGCAGTGGCTGGAGGCCCTGGTGTGCCCATTCTCTCTCTCTCTCTCTCTCTGCCTCTTTCTCTATGTGTCTGTCACTCTCAAATAAATAAATAAAAATAAACAAAAAAAATATTAAACAAAACTACTTTGAAATTCTATATCATCCCATTCAGAACAGCTATTTTAAAAAAACAACAACAACAACAAGAAAAAAACAAATGCTGGCAAGGGTGTGGGCAAAGAAGAACGCTTATTCACTGTTGATAGGAAACTTGCACAGCCATTATGAAAATCCATATGGATGGTTATCAAGTGCTAAAAATAGATCTACCATATGATCGAGCTCTACAATTGTTAGGAATATTGTTGCTATATTCACAAGGGCTAGGAAGTTAAATCAGCCTAGATGCCCATTATTGGACAACTGGATAAGGAAGATGACTACATATACACAATGAAGATTTACTAAGGTATATAGGAAGATGAAATTATAAAATTTATAGGAAAATAGATTTGAAAAATAGTACACTAAGTGACCTAACTCAGGAGCAGAATTACAGATGCCACATGTTCTCTCTCATATGTATATCCTAGCTTTGAATTTTAGAATTATATATCGGCATGTAAGTTGGAGTAAGAGTCACTCATAGAGGTCAAAATGCTAGAAAGTGGCCATGAAAGGAATAATGTGAAGGACGTATGGAAAGGGATAGTAGAGATGTAAGGAGGGACAGGATGCAGGATGCTGAGAGGCTAAGTGGCGTCAAGAAAGGAAAATGGAGGAAGGGGAGGGTGCGGAAAGGGTTCTACAAGACTAATAATGTTGTGAGTAAGGCATATAGAAAACTACCTTTTTGTAAGCTAATGTAAAATATATAATTTGGGCTGGAGAGGTGGCTCAGCACCCACATAAAGCCAAATGCACAAAGTGGCACATGATTCTAGAGTTGATTTGCAGTGGCAGGAGGCCCTAGTGGACACATTCTCTCTCTCCCTCTCTCTTTCTCTCTCTTTTCCTACCTCCCCCACCCTCACTCAAATAAATAAGTATTAAAAACTAAGACATTTAAGCCACAGAGAAACTGACCCGATGAGAAAGAGTGCTGCTTCCACTATGAGCCTAACAACCTGGGCCAGGGTGATGGAGGCACACACTGAGGACACTCAAAATGCACCAAAGCAGACCTCTAGAAGCGGCTGGGAGCTCAACACTAGAGGAGACTTGAAGAGCACCCATTAAGGCTCAGGTAAATTTGCAGAAGTGGGGGCAGAAAGGATGTAAGAGCCACAGGCTGGGAGGGAATATCCAGAGACACTGCCCCTCTCCCCCATGTCTGACTGCTGCTCTCACAACTCATAACCCACAGCTCCATGGTGAATACCAGCAATTCCCCTAAGGAGGGCCCTCAGTGGAGTGGCAGCCGGGAGGAGGGAACTAATGGCACCAACATATGATGCGTCCATACAAAGCTTCTACCTAATAATAATCTGAAGAGACATTCAAAAATAAAGCATATAATTTAAAATAAAAAGAAAGGTTTTTGAACAGAATTACTTAGCTATGGTAGACAAAATTGTGCCAAGAAGCCATAAGTTGTTACAGGAAAATTCTAGTGCCAGAGGTGGGATTTCCCCACCAATGAGGTATTGGTCAGAGAGGCTCATGAGCACCCCCAAAACAATACAAGTTACCGCCAATGCTCTTGGTTGCCCAATAAAACTATATATAGTAAGACCCTGATACTGAGAAATCAAGCTGGAACGAAGCTGGAAGCTCCCTCACTGCTGCCTAGCTGTCATAGTGATGGAAGGCACTCTTTAGGCACATGGGAAAGAAAAGTCATCAAAAGTCTTAGGCAGAAGTGGATCCTGCAACCTTGACAACTGGCCACCTGGGCAAGATGTTCTCCCTGGTGCAATAATGGCACATCAGTCATAGGGGTAACCAACTGCTCTCAGATTGGATGTGGAGCCTGCTACACAGAGGGTAATCCATGCCTCATACAGAAAACCTAGTCAAATGCCTATGGCTAAGGAGTTCGTAGGCTCTTAAGTTGCAGCTCACTTAGTTCTTTGTCTAAATGAATACATTGTGCCCTTTAAAAATCCCCCTAAATGTTTATGTTACCACCTATTGATTAGTGCTATCCTTACTTTGGATTAGAAAAGCTTCTTTTCTGCTGATGGTAGTGACAATTAAGGAAACCAAGATTCATCAAGGTAATGAGAAGATGTGAAAGAAGAGTGTTCACATTACATATGACATCTTTTTTTAAAAAATTTATTTATGAGGTAGAGTGAAACAGGGAGAGAGAGAGAGAGATAATGGGTGTGTCAGGGCCTCTGGCCACTGCATACAAACTCCAGATGTTTTGCTACCTTGTGCATCTAGCTTATGTGGGTCCTGGAGAACCAAACCCGAGTCTTTTGGCTTTGCAAGCAACCTCCTTAGCCACTAAGCCATCTCTGAAGCCACATGAGACATCTCTATAACATCCACTAAGGCTCAGGGAACATTGCAGAAGAAGCAGTGCAAAGAATATCAGTTCTGCTTTCACTGCTGGCCAGAGAAGCTTCTTTTTGTGGATGGCTGTAGAAGCTGAAGATATGCAAACGCATCAGAGTTTGTGAATAATGGAGAGAACTCAAAATTCGTCAGAATCTGTTGAAAACTCAGTGCTAAATGAGACATGTTTGTCGGGCCCTCCAAGGTTCTGGAAACATTGAGGATCAGGAGAGAAGAAAGAATGTAAGAGTTAGAGGGTGGGGAGGAATACTTCGGGACATTTCCCTCTGGACATGAAGTAACTGGTGCATGCATGCTCTCACAGTGGATATTTCTACTTCCATAAGACCTGCGCATTATTAAGCTCATCAACATTTTGGAGGAGGGCAAAAAAGAAGCCATCACAATATAAAGGAACTACTTGGCATGCTGGAGAGATGGTTCAGCAGTTAAAGGCACTTGCTTGCAAAGCCTGAAGGCCTGGGTTTGATTCTCCAGTACCCATGCAAAGCCAGATGCATAAAGTGGCATGTGTGTCTGGAGTTTGTTGGCAGTGGCACTAGGCCCTGGAGTGCCCATTCTCTCTCCCCTCTCTATTTCTCCTTGCAAATAAATAAATTAAATTAAAAATAAAATAAAAGGCATTAGTTGGAAAGAGGAGAGTTCAGTGGAACAGGGAATTGGGAAAAAGGACAAAAGATAGTAATGGGAGGGGATTATGATTAAATTGCATCATGTATATGTATTAAAATTCTCAATGAAATAATAAAAAATAGAATGTTATAAAATTTAATATATAATTACTGTTCCATAGTCTTCTATAGTTTTTTAGTTTTTCATATGGGGAGAGAGAAGATCTGTCATACTTAACTAAACCAGAGAAAAAGAGAGGGAGAAAAAAGATGTCATAATAAAATAAACAATGTTACTTCTGCTCACCTTCAGTCAAAGAAGCTTCTTTTTGAAGTTGGTGGTGAATGCTGAGAAGACTCAAAGCTTTCCAAAATGCTGAGAGTAAGTGACTATGCAGTGCTCACTGATAACTGAGACATTACCTTATCCTATCTAACACTGCAGGAACATTTTGGAATGGGGGAGGGGCAGAAGATGAGGAGGAGATGATGGGGATGGAATGCTGTCACCTGGCTATGACATGACCATTGCATCATGATCTCATCACACCAACTGTCCTTGCCTGTCCAAGATGTGCATAATATTGGGCCCATCGACATTCAGCCATGGGTAGTGGAAGAAGGCAAAAAAATAAAATAAAGTAAAAGAACACTGAAGTAAAGAAGAACTAGGTGGAAAGAAGCAGAGATTGAGTAAAGGATGAGGAAAGATGGGAAAAGAGTAGGTAGCATAAGGGGATTATGAACAAAAGACATAAACAGGTATGAAAATTATCAACCAAAGACAAAAAGAGCAGAGTATGGTGGCACATGCCTTTGATCTCAGCACTCAGGAGTCAGAGACAGGAGGATCACTATGTGTTCGAGGCCAGCAAAGAATATATAGTGAGTCCCAGGTCAGCCTGGGATAGAGCAAGACCTCACACTGAAAAAAAAAAATTACAGATAAAACCAAAAAACAATATTATTTTACCTCCAGTGGATACATCTCATTACACCGCAGGTCTTGATGTATTGTGGGCACTGCAGAACTATTCTCTAGTGGTCTTAGACTGTATCCCTTTTCTTATCTCCTTGCTTGTGCTTCTCAAATATAACTGTAGAACATTCTGAGAAAGCAATATTTTAAAATAGGTGTGGTTGTTTAAATAGAGGGCCCCCAATATATTCAGTTTTTTAATTTGTTTGTAGTTTGCATCTACAGCCACCTGGGTGGAGGCAGTGTCACTGGGTGGATCTTAAGGTGTGGTGGTGGGTTTCAGATTTCAATGTAAAGATATGCAAAGTGTGCCCAGCAGGACTTCCTGAAGTATGCTTTTTGGCTTTTTAGCTTGTGCTTCTCTCTCTTTGCTTGGACCTGTGAAGGAAGGCCAGCTCCTTTGCCATTATGGAACTTCCCCTGGATCTGTAAGCTTCAATAAATATCCCTTCCTCCATAACTGTGCCTGGTCTGGAAGTTCATCTCAGCGAACCTGAAGCTGTCTGCTACAACAGGGATGCCTAAAATAGCCCAGGTCTTGCTCCTGTCTCTCTTAAGAATGTAAAATCTTGAATTATGGGAAAATCTTCTTGGGGTAGCCCTGGAAGTAGGGTACCTGCAACGCGTATCTCTGTGAGCCCTGTTGTCCTTCAAGTGTGTAACTCAAGCCTCCGGGGTGCACATAAACAATCTGTCCAAACTGAGACTTCACCCACCATGGGCAATTCTGTGCTGTCAGTGGCCTTCAACGAATCCTAGGTTTCTACTGTCCACTGCTGCCAATATCTGTAAGGAAAAATGCAGTCCATGTGACATGCGTTCTATCTTACCAAACTCAGTGTATTAGGCTCAGGAAAGGGGACATTCAAATTTTCTAGGAATTTAATACCAGCGACACTTAAAAATTATTTTTATAAATTTGTAATACAGAAAACACTTTTGGAACCTGGTGCATCAATAAGTGAACACATAACCATTTTCACCAAGACTAAATATTAGAATAATAAGCTTACATTGTTTCAGTCATTTTTATCCCTTCCTCTATAAATTTACTCAATTTTTTTGTTTATTTTTACTTATTTATTTGAGAGTGACAGAGAGAGCGAGAGAGAGAAAGAGGCAGACAGAGAGAGAATGGGTGTGCCAGGGCCTCCAGCCACTGCAAATGAACTCCAGATGTGTGCGCCACCTTGTGCATCCGGCTTACATGAGTCCTGGGGAATCGAGCCTTGAACAGGCGTCCTTAGGCTTCACACTTAGCGCTTAACCGCTAAGCCATCTCTCCAGCCCTCAATTTCTTTTCTTTTTTCAATGGTTTATTTGCTAGGAGAGAAAAGTACAGACATTTCAGAATGAACCTCAGGCATGTGTGCCATTCTGTGCAACTGGCCTTCATCAGATATCCAACCCTTGGCTGCCACACTTTTAAGCAATGACCGATCTCTCTAGTGCCTACTCAATTCCATGATTGTATGCTTCCAAAGTTAATTTTATTTGCTTCACTATTTATTTAAATTGTTTAGTTCAGAATGTTTTCCACTAGTGTCTTTTTTTCTAGGCTTGATGTACTTTGGGATCCGTTATTTTACTTTGAAAATCAGTGTGAGGGACATCAATAACTTATTGCAGTTCATTTTGCTGCTGTCTTATTATTCTTAATTAAAATTTTTTTGTTTATTTATTTATTTGAGAGTAAGAAAGAGGCAGATAGAGAGAAAGAGTGGGTGTGCCAGGCCCTCTAATCACTGCAAATGAACTGTAGATGCATGTAACATGTTGTGCATCTGGCTTTATATGGGTCCTGGGGAATTGAACCTGGGTCCTTTGGCTTTACAGTCAAGCACCTTAACTGCTAAACCATCTCTCCAGCCCTATTTTAAGATTTTTATTCGTTGTTTCCCAACTTTATATTTGCATACATTATATTTTGTTTACATACAACCCTGTTACCTTCTTTTCTGCTCCACCCACTCTCATTTCAACCTCCTCTTCCCAGCGCTTGTCAGTGGGTACAGTACCAAAGACAATGCCTGCTTCCCCTCCCCCCCCCAGCAAGGGGTGGAGCCTCGTAGGCGTCTCTCTCTGATCCATGACTTAATGTTTACTGACCTCTTGTGCAGGTCTTAAGCAGTTCACCACAGCTCCGTATGTTCATAAATGCAATGGCCATATCATGTCAGATGAGATAACTCTGCAGCACTTTTTCCCATCCTCCAGCTTTTAAATTCTTTCTCTCCCTCTACCATGATGTTCTTTCCTAGTTGTCACAAAATGTATGTGGTAGTTCGAATGTGATAATGTGAATATATGGCCACCTGTACTCAGGTGTTTTTGAGCTCCTAGCAGGCAGATGTCACTGGGTGCAGATCTTAAGAGTCCAGCCCTAAGGTGTGTTTGGGGGCGCAGATCTGAATTCCAGCCAAAGGTGTGTGGAGAGAGAAGTTTGAGCTCTGGCTATTCCTGTTTTGTGGCTCTGGCTGGTCTCTCTGCTTGGATTTATGAAAGGGAGCCAGATTCTTCTGCTGTTGACGGGGTTCCACTGGACTCTGCAAGCCATAAATAAATCCCTTCTTCCCATAAACTATGTGTGACTGGATGTTTATCTCAGCAGAGAGAAGCTGACTGCAACAGATAACTTGGTACCGGAGAGAGTGGGGCAGTTGCTGTGGTGAGACTGCTCATGTGGATGTGAGTCCTTTGGAACTTGTGTGGCAGAGGAGTGTGGATGGACTTGGTGTTTGGTACCAGTTCCAAGCACGAGGGTGGTAAGCCAAATTTTATAGGCCATTCTGATGAGAACTTGAAAATGCTAAATAAAGATTGAATTCTATTTGGAGGATTGACTTATGAAAATTTCAAAGGGGAAAGGGAAGGAGATATGGCAGAGAACTTTTCAGAAGTTGGGCTACAGGAATAAAGGCTTAATGAATTCTGCTGCCCAGGCTCAGGGAGTTTATCAAGGTTGCATTTAAAAGTGATGGACTGGTGTGCTTGGTGGAAAGTATAGAACTGAGGGCTGGAGACATGGCTTAGCCGTTAAGCGCTTGTCTGTGAAGCCTAAGGACCCCGGTTCGAGGCTCGATTCCCCAGGACCCACATTAGCCAGACGCACAAGGGGGCGCAAGCGTCTGGAGTTCGTTTGCAGTGGCTGGAGGCCCTGGCATACCCATTCTCTCTCTGCCTCTTTCTCTGTCTGTTGCTCTCAAATATATAAATAAATAAATATTCTTAAAAAATTAAGTGTTTTTTAAAAACAAACAAAAAAAAGAAAGTATAGAACTGAAAGATGTACAATTTAAAATATGAAAAACAAATCAAGCAAGTTTAGAGTTACAGGTCCAGAGACTGGTTTTAAGTTATAAAAAGTGTGATTGTTAAACAGATTACCACCATTAAGGGTGGATCAACTGCTTTATGTGAAACAATGGGGAAAAAAAGAGTGTATAAAGAACACTTTCTAGGGAATTCTTAAAACGTTCTACTTAAGTTTCAGGAAGAATACTAGTAAAAACAGCATTTTTAGAAAAAAGAAACCTTAACACACTAAGTTTGGAGGAAAAGATGAACTAAAATAGAATATAAAATAAAAATCTTATTTTTCACCTAGTCAACTGTCCAAAACACATGGAGGAAAAAGAATAAAATCCTGTACCCTTAAGTGATATGAAATTTCTAAAACTTGTTATTCATGTTACTTCTTTCAATAAACTCACTGACGGTAAGTGGTTTATTTTCTTAAAAGGGGGTATGCTTTATTTTTTTATACCTAATGATGTTTCTACACTTCATAGAAACTTACAGTAAAAAAAAAAAAAATTTCCTTTTTTCTCAGACTACCTATTGTTTTTGAGGAGGTGGTGAGGGACGTGGACTTGTGTGGTGTGTAACCATGTCCATGGGTGAGAGTGTCGGTGCATGCTTGCCAAGGTATATGTGTGCAGGTCAGGGGATAGCATCAGTTTCAGTCCTTGCCTTCCACCTTATCTGAGGCAGCTGAGGACTCTCGTTATTGTCTGCTGCGGTTTCCAGGCTAGGCGGCCTGTTTGCTTCAAGGGACCCTGTCTCCACCTTCCAGCCAGCCACAGCTGCACTGGGAGATTGTTGCTCCCTCGAAAGCATTTGGTTTTCACATGGGAACCGGGCATCAGAACTCAAGTCCTCATGCTTGAAGAGCAAGCGCATTGCCTGCTGACCCAACTGCCCAGCCCTGCAGGAGGAATATACTTTCTGAACTTAATGGAAACAGCGAAGCTCATGGAAACTTCAGAGACAACCGTTTGAGGTAATGGAATTATGGAGCCTGAAATAATTAGATTTCCTATTCATTTTTCTATCCCTGAGTAGGACAAAGCTAGACACCTTTATATATAAGTATCAGTTTCAATTTTCAACGTTTTTGAGAAAGGAAGATACATTATTATATAAAAATCATTACAATCTGGAACCTCATAATTCCTATAAATCCACTCAAAGAAATATTTTCTTGAGGTCCAACCTGAATATCTTCCTAGGGTCATTAATATTTTCCCTTTTTTAATAGAAATTTCTTTTTAAAATATATTTTTATTATTTACTTGTTTATTTGAGAGAAAAGCAGATAGATAGATAGAAAATGAATGAGAAAGGATAGGTGCACCAGGGCCTCTAGCCACTGCAAATGAACTCCAGACACATGCGCCACCTTGTGCATCTGGCTTACGTGGGTCCTGGGGAATCAAACCTGGGTCCTTAGACTTCGCAGGCAAGCACCTGAACTGCTAGGCCATCGCGCCATCCCTGTAAATATGTTTTTGAAAGTAATATTTTATTATATTTTGTATATCCTTTTTTTTTTTTAAATGATCTCCAGATGCATGCACCAACCTTGTGCATCTGGCTTATGTGTGGGACCTGGGGAATTGAACCTGGGTCCTTAGGCTTCACAGGCAAGCACCTTAACCAATGAGCCATTTCTCCAGCCCTGTATTTGGATATCTTTGAAAACAAAACTTTTTTTTTGCTTCAGCTGTGCGCCTGCTGCTTGCTGTCAAAATGGGCAAGTTCATGAAAACCAGGAAAGCCGCTGGTCCTGACTGGATGCTTCTTTGGATGCAAAGCCATCATCGTGAAGAACATTGAAGATGGCAGCTCAGACCAGCCCTGCAGCCGGGCTCGGTGGCTGGGATTGACCACTATCCATGCAAGGTGACAGCTGCCATGGGCAGCAAGAAAATTGCCCAAAGATCAAAGAGCAAGTCTTTTGTGAAGGTTTATATCTATAATCACCTCATGCCCACAAGATACTCTGCGGATATCCTCTTAGGCAAAACTATTGTGGACAACGATGTCTTCCAAGACCCAGCTCTGAAATATAATGCCAGGGAAGAGGCCAAGGTCAATTTTGAGGAGTGATACAAGATGAACAAGAAACGAGTGGGTCTTCCAGAAGCTTCAAGTTTAGGTTTTTCCCTCATCATTTAAAAAAAAAATTAAAGGGTAGGCTGGAGAGATGGCTTAGCAGTTAAAGCGCTTGCCTAGGAAGCTTAAGGACCTGAGTGAGATTCCTCAGGTCCCATGTAAGCCAGATGCACAAGGGGGCGCAGGCATCTGGAGTTCGTTTGCAGTGGCTGGAGGCCCTGGCGTGCCCATTCTTTGTCTCTCTGTTTCTAATAAATAAAGATGTAAACAAAAGGGGAGTGGCTGCTGGAGAGATGGCTTAGCGGTTAAGCGCTTGCCTGTGATGCCTAAGGACCCCGGTTGAAGGCCTACGTTACCCAGATGCACAGATGTTTGTTTGCAGTGGCTGGAAGCCCTGGCGCACCCATTCTCTCTCTCTCTCTCTCTCTCTCTCTCTCTCTCTGTCGCTCTTAAAAAAATGAATAAAAATAAACAAATAAATAAATAAAAGCAGCCAGGCATGGTGGCGCACAATTTAAATCCCAGCACTGGGAGGCAGAGGTAGGAGGATCACCGAGGTTCAAGGACACCCTGAGACTACATAGTGAATTCTAGGTTCAGCCTGGACTAGAGTGAGACCTTACCTGTAAAACCAATAATAATAATAATAACAACAACAACTACAACAGGGGAGAGAGGCGGAGATGGTGTTGTGGGTGTTGCAACGGGGTTGTGAGCTTGACCAAGCTGCAGTGCGCGTTTGCCTGTATGAGGCAGTGAGAGGGGCCCGGGGCCGGGTCACGGCCCCTCCTCTCGTCTCCTGGTGTCCTCCACCCCCCGCCAAAGGCGTGGATCTGGACCCCGAGCTGATGCAGAAGTTCAGCTGCTTGGGTACCATGGACAAGAACGTCTGCATCTCCACGTTCCAGCGGCTGCGGCTTCTTTTCTGGACACGACCAACTTGGAACTTTCAAGCAGCAGTTGCCACCCATTATGCCTGAAAGTCCAAGCATCTATGTGCCCTCTCTGCCCTTTGTTGGAGATGTCAGCATGGCAGAAAGGGAGTCAATACCTCCTCATCCGCTAGAGCCCTGAGAGCTTGCAGATGTCAGCGTCCAGATGTGCGGCCCAGCAGAGCAGGAACGGATCGGGGACGGTGGCAGTCTCACTCTGGCCCAGGCTGGCCTGGAATGTACTCTGTATTCTCAGGGTGGCCTCGAACTCACGGTGATCCTCCTGCCTCTGCCTCCCGAGTGCTGGATGAAAGGCGTGCGCCACCACGCCCGGCTGGTTGTTATCTTTTGAAAAGGGGTTCAAAGAAACACAGCCGCATCTCAAGGTAGAAGGAAATTGCAACCAGTTTGCCTCTCCCCCAAAGAACCGACAATCAGATAGATGAAAACAACTTAAAAAGACCCTGGGGGCGGGGGGGTTGTCTAGAGCCGTAAAAGCACATGGGCTCCTGCTCCTGACCAAACCGAGCAAGATCAGAATAGACTCTTACAGAGCTCTCTCAATCTGTCCCCCAGCAGTCCAGCAGTGACTGACAGAAAGGGGTTCCCTGGGCCGTACCCCTTCAGCCAGTCTTAAACGGGTGTCAGCAAGAGGAAACGTTAACACACGGCAGAAGCCTTGACCGTGGGAGGCGGGCATGGAGGTTCCTCTGGATTGCAGACCACTTCGCTGGGAGCCCTGGCTCTGATTCCCCCAACCCCACCAAGAAGAAGATGGAGAAGAGACTAGTTTTGGGTCACCTCAGTGTGCGTGTGCCAGGGCTGAATTGCAGGAAAGGTGCTGAAGCTACGGGAAGAAATCCACGCAGCCATCGCGAGTTTTGATTCTTATGTCAATCTAACAAGTCATTAGGTCACCCGGGAAGGGAACGTTTAAAATGGGGGGAAAATAAGCCATCTTTTGAAACAAAATAAATAAATAAACAACAACAAAAAAAGACAAAAGCATCCTATTTAAAAAAAAATCAAAAACCACAATTATACAGTTAAAAATATATAGATCAAACTGGGCGTGTTGACACACACCTTTAATCCCAACACTCAGGAGGCAGAGGTAGGAGGGTCACCTTGAGTTCGAGGCTACCATGAGACTGCGGAGTGAATGCCAGGTCAACCCGGGCTAGAGTGAGACCCTATCTCGAAAAACAAAAAACAAAAACAATATATATATATTGTATTTATACAAATATATATATGTATCTATACAAAAATAATATACATATACATATATATTTGTATAGATAGATCAGATAATGTGAACATCTCTATTGTTAATTGCACTCACCTACTCTTTCTCTTGCTATTTTTGAAGCATTTAAGAAACTTTCATAGGCTGCAGAGTTGGCTCAGTGCTTCAACTCACTTGCTTGCAAAGACTGACAACCTGGGTTTGATTCCCAAGTGCCCACGTAAAGTCAGTTGCATATAGTGGTGCCTGCATCTATCTGCAGTTCCATTGCAGTGGCGGGAAGCCCTGGCATGCTGATAGTCTCTCTCTCTCTCTCTCTGGCTTTTTCTCTCTGTCTCTCTTTATCAGGTAAAAAAATATTTTTAAAACATAAAAGAAATTGCAACCAACATGTTGCTCTGTTGTCAGCTCTTTGTTCCTTCCACCATCAACTGACCTCTAGCTGTAATCACTTCTCCCAAAAGGCTAAATTTGAGTTTGTATTTCAGCCGCATCCCTTCTTTCTGTTCTGCAAATCTGTGCCACATTTGAAGAATTTCAAGAAAACCCTGACATGTGTAGGTTTTAGGCAAGCTGTTTTAGTCTAATAAAGACAATAGTAACATTATGCTAGTGAAGCTGCCCATATGATAAAAACCTGTTCTGTGACTATGTGTCACAACAAGCACTTAGGAGACAATCAAATACTTGGCTCAAGTTTCTTCTTTTTGGTCATGGGACTTCAAAAACACAATCATAGAATCAAATAGAACCTTAGCGTAGAATATCAGCTGCTGAGACGTGTTATTTAGTGAACTCAGTATTTTTACTTTGCCCCACAACTTGGACAGCATTTCTTTCTCGACATCCTCCCCCTTTATTTATGTTTTGATGCGTTACTTAGTTAATTTGAAAAGCAATTAACCGAAGCATATACTTCATGGCACTCCTACTGCATTCTCAGCCTGGGAAACATAAGTTTAGCAAGCTGCATTCTATGGTAATTGATCTGATTAGATCTTGAGAGCATGATTAGTGTAACCTCGAGGCACAAACATATTTACCCCAACAACCAATGGTGCTCAGATGCTAATCACGCTTTTAAATCACAAAATCCTACCTGCACAGTGCCTAGGAGCAGGGCTGCAAGTCTGGTGAGAGTGATGAGGCATGAAACATTTCACTCAAGAGAAAAAGTGAGAGGATCCCAAAACAACAGCTAAAACACCCCAGCAATTAAGATAAGCAATAGTAGGCTGGGGAAATGGCTTAGCGGCTAAGTCACTTACCTGTGAAGCCTGAGGACGCAGGTTCAATTCCCCAGGACCCACATAAGCCAGATGCACAAGATGGTGCATGCCTCTGGAGTTCATTTGCAGTGGCTGGAGGCCCTGACAAGCCCATTCTCTCTCTCTCTCTCTCTCTCTCTCTATATATATATATATATATATATATATATATATATATATATATATATATATATATATATATATCTGCCTTTTTCTCTCTCTCAAATGAACAAATAACATATTTTTTAAAAAGAGGTAAGCAAGTTTAATGTACTAGGTCAAAAAAGTCAATGCAAAATACCCATAATGATTTTAAATATTCTTTTTTAAAATTTTGATTTATTTATTTGAGAGCGACAGACAGAGAGAGAAAGAGGCAGGTAGATAGATAGATAGATAGAGAGAGAGAGAGAGAGAGAGAGAGAGAATGGGTGAACCAGGGCTTCCAGCCACTGCAAACGAAGTCCAGATGCGTTTGCCCCCTTGTGCATCTGGCTAACGTGGGTCTTGGGGAATCGAGCCTCAAACCAGGGTCCTTAGACTTCACAGGCAAGCACTTAACTGCTAAACCATTTCTCCAGCCCTGATTTTAAATATTCTCAATAAAGCCTCAAGTAAATTAACAAATTACTAACCTTTCAATCGTGGGCCTGGGCATAGCACTACCTAATGCTTTTTATCTTATAATTTTTTTTCAATTTTTGTTTGGTTTATTCTTATTTATTTATTTGAGAAGGACAGGCAGAGAGAGAGAGAGAGAGAGAGAGAGAGAGATTGAGAGAATTGTGGGGAACCATTGGACACTAGGAAAGCAAAAGTACCTCCATCTTAAATAATGACTCCATTTTGTAATAAGTTGTCTGTTCTGGAAAGTCACAAGATCTGCAGGTGTTTGTTAACCCATGCACCCATAAAGAATGAGGAAGTCGTTGTCTTGTGGCCTTGGGGCTGGGACCTTATCCTGTGGAACATCTTGTGATTTTGGGGGCTGGGGCCTTATTCTGGTAAAACAGAACTGTAGCAATACCTAAACTGCTGACAAACTCCTCTGTTCTACTGTATAAAAGGCACCCTGAGAAAAATAAAATTGGGCAGCTTGATCAGACTCCTGTCTTGCTGTCGGTTCCTTGTGTCTCTTGTCCCTTTCATTCCAGGTTTTCTGGGGTCCGTGCTCCCGTTGAAGCCCTGCTGGCCGGGGCAACTGGCGCCCAAACGTGGGGCACGAACCTAGGATCGCCTGAAACACCGTCTGCTACCTGCCCATTGGGATCCCGCACCGAGGCCGCCGCAACCCAAAGAGGGGGTTAGACACTGGCCCGCTAGTGATCGCCATGGAGTCGCCCGCCCGTGAGACAGATCCGTTGGAACACTCGGACGGTGAGGTAAGATAAGATTTTTTCTTTACCATGGGACAAGCATTTTCAAAAGAAGACTCTTTTGTGACTGGGCTAAAACAAGCTCTCAAGGTATGAGGAACTAGGGTTAAAAGAAAAGATTTAAAGATATTTTTAGATTTTATTGGTGATCTCTGTCCTTGGTTCCCAAAGGAAGGGACTATAAATGAAAAAACTTGGTTAAGAGTTGGAGACTGTTTACGTGATTATTTTGAAACCTTTGGCCCCGAAAAGGTCCCTGTTTCTGCCTACTCTTATTGGAATCTTATAAATGATGTTCTTAAGGTCCACAATCATTCTATGGCTGTATGGGTTCTTGTTAATGAGGGAGAGGCTGCTCTTAAACGCTCTTCTAGGCCCCCTTCTGCTTGCGCCTCTGTCATGAAACTCAAGAGAGACCTAATTCTCCTGCCTCTGAAAAGCCTTCCTGCCACCTTTATCCTTCCCTAGTGGATCTTGAAGCTGGTGAAGTTGGTGAAGCTGGTTCCCCCCTTCCCCCGTTGCTTGATGTGGACCCCACCAATAAACCTCCTCTAGTACCTCCTCCCTATTGCCCGCCACTCTGCGCTCCTGTTCTCGACCGCTCCGCCGCCTTACTTCCCTCTGCGCCTGCTGAACCTCTCGCTGACTCTCCTTTCACAGAACTACAGTCTGCCGTGTTAGCTTCTGTCTCTGACCTCCGTAGGGCACTTCAGGATAAAAAACTTCAGCTACAGCTTCTACAAGAACTCGATTCTGTCACAAAAGAACTTGCTGCCTTTTCTAATCCTTCCTCTGACAGCCGTAGGCGCAAAACGAAAGCAGACGCACACACCCGCAATACTGGCCTTCTTGCTTTTCCTGTTACTCGCACACAGGCCCGCTCTGATCCCGCTTCTGCTCCCTCCCCTGCGTCCAATACGGACTCTGATGAGGAGCCTGCTCCCTCGGCTGCTCCAGCTGATGGGAATGCTGCCTCCTCTGATTCTGAGGATGAACCTGCCCCGGAGTCTGTTCCCCAACCTAAATATAAAACTCTTAATTTAAAGTTTCTTGAGCGGCTAAAAGCGGCCGTCTCCAATTATGGGCCCACGGCTCCCTTTACTCTCACTCTTCTGGAAAGCTATAGTGACAAATGGCTTACGCCTAATGACTGATATCGCCTTGCTCGCGCGGCTCTCTCTGGTGGAGATTTTGTTCTATGGCGCACTGAATTTAATGAAAACTGCTCTGACTTTGCTCGCCGTAATTTACAAAAGGCTGTTTCTAAAAATTGGACAAAACAAAAATTGTTGGGGGAACATCCCTACGATTCCAATGAATGGCAAGCACGCTATCCCCCTGGACTTTTAGCTCAAATACAACAGGCAGGCCTCGCTGCCTGGCGGTGCCTCCCTCCTAAAGGGGCCGCCACCACCTCCCTGGCTAATATTAGACAGGGTCCAGAAGAGCCTTACAGTGACTTTATTAGTAGACTTAATGAAACTGCTGAGTGCCTTTTTGGTGTTGGGGAAACCAACAGCCCCTTTATCAAACACCTGGCCTTTGAGAATCTAATCCTGCTTGTCAGTCTATTCTCCGCTCTCACAAGCGGGAGTCCATATCTGATTATATCAAGTTATGTGCAGGCGTGGGCTCCTCCCACGCCATGGGATTAGCAATTGGAGCTGCTCTCCGTTCTGCTGGTCTCACTCAGGGTACGAAAACATGTTATAATTGCAAACAACCTGGACATTTCTCTCGTGAATGCACCGCTCCTAAACAGCTTTCTGTTTCTCACCACCCTCACCCCTTAAAAATTCACCCTCTCCCAGGGAAGGCTCCCTGCCCCCTGAGGTTTTCTCCTTTCCTTTTCAGGACTATGGCTGCCCCTGCTTTCATTGGCCTCTTGCTCCTGGCATCTGGATTGATCACTGCTGACCTTCAACCCATGAATTTCACCTGGACCGTGCTCAATGAAGTCGGTGATGTGATCTGGGCCCACTCTACGGTTTCTCAGACCATCCCTTGGCCGACCCTAACTCCAGACCTCTGCAAAATGGCCCTCGGCAGCCCGAACGCTTGGGGACTTGGCACCATTTTTTCACAACATACTGCTCCTGAAATTGATCTTCACCACTCTTATGGTGAAGGGGGATGTTATAATTAAAAAAAAAAAAAAAAAAAAAAGGTCCTACTTACAGTCTTTCTCCCTCTATGTTGTCCCTGGCCTAGGTGCCAAACCTTCGCCCTAGTTAGCGGGTGTGCCCCATATCTCCTCCCTTATTGGCACTTATCTAAACTTAAAATGATCTGAGTGACTCCCCTCCTTTAGGAGCTGCATAGGATTCAGACCTGTGCATGTTGACTCACAAATGTGTGAGTACAATATGGGCACCAACATGGGTGCGAGGCATAGCACCGCAAGGGAAGGTCCCTTTTGACCATTTCTGAATTCCCTGAGAGTCAAACCTGACTTGCATGGAGGTTGGTACTGTACTTTCTGTGTTGGCTCTGCCTCCCCTCCCCAAAAGGTACCAAGAGCAACCAAGGTGGGGTATGAACCCCACGGGAGGAGTCAGGTCACTGCTCCCCCAGTTGGTTACAAGCCCACCGTGAAATCACGGGACCCTGGGAGTCCTACAAAAATTTACAAAAATTGGCCACCACAAAAAATACCTTCTAAAACTAATAGAAAGGGAGGAGATGTGGGGAACCATTGGACACTAGGAAAGCAAAAGTACCTCCATCTTAAATAATGACTCCATTTTGTAATAAGTTGTCTGTTCTGGAAAGTCACAAGATCTGCAGGTGTTTGTTAACCCATGCACCCATAAAGAATGAGGAAGTCGTTGTCTTGTGGCCTTGGGGCTGGGACCTTATCCTGTGGAACATCTTGTGATTTTTGGGGCTGGGGCCTTATTCTGGTAAAACAGAACTGTAGCAATACCTAAACTGCTGACAAACTCCTCTGTTCTACTGTATAAAAGGCACCCTGAGAAAAATTAAAATTGGCAGCTTGATCAGACTCCTGTCTTGCTGTCGGTTCCTTGTGTCTCTTGTCCCTTTCATTCCAGGTTTTCTGGGGTCCGTGCTCCCGTTGAAGCCCCGCTGGCCGGGGCAGAGAATGGGTGCGCCAGGGCCTCCAGCCACTGCAAAGGAACTCCAGATGTGAGCACCCCCTTGTGCATCTGGCTAACGTGGGACCCGGGGAATCGAGCCTCGAACTGGGGTTCTTAGGCTTCTCAGGCAAGCACTTAACCACTAAGCCATCTCTCCAGCCCTACCTAATGCTTTTTAGTTTTAAAACTATTTGTTATATTTTATACCTGTAGCAAGGGTCTCAATCACCTTACCTCAGATCTGGTCCTGAATTACACATGTTCCCTTTGTTGCTACAGAAGAAAGAAAGAATGAAAGAAAGGAAGGAAGGAAGGAAGGAAGGAAGAAAGAAAGATTATAGGAAATATGCTGGAATTTCAAATTGTATAATGCATTTTCCTCTCAGTTGCACTTAAGGAGAGGGTTTAACATCAGCGCAGTATATCAATGTCTAAAACTGGAAATTATAGCATGAGGGTAACCATTTTTCCCCAGGCATACTTATTTAGTATGTTTATGGCCATAAGTAGAAATCTGTATTTTAGAACAAACCTTGGTCAATGCACTGCTGGTTGCCCCAGGACCTGGACTGGGGCAACACTAAGCTGGGTTCTGAAAGCTCTTCTTGGTTGCTTCCATCTGTTTTGGCAGAGGACATTTTACGTGTAACGCTGTGGGACAAAATGGCTAGAGCTTGTGTCTGGCTATAGTCACAGAATAGCAAAACCCAACTGAAACAAGACAGAACTCTACAAAGGCAACAAATCCAGAAAACAACCAATAAAAAGATTTAGCATTTTAATGTGTTTTTTTTTTTTTTTGTCCATTTTGTGGAACTTTCACAAGCATGCGACTTAATGCAGTTTTAAATTTAAATTGGAATATATCAGTTATACTGAACATAATAATCAATGCAATCAGTCTCAGGAAACAAGCAGGTGAACAACGAAGAGGGGCACTTGACATCCTCCTTTGGTGTTCATGTGTGCACAGGGCATTGTATCTGCACACACATGCACATACCACACGCATGCGCACACATCACGGTTACTACATACATCAAGAAAAAAGAGAGAGAGAGAAATGAAATGTGATCTTTAAAAAAATATACAGGGATAGAGAGATGGCTTAGCAGTTATGGTGCTTTCCTGCAAAGGCTAAGGACCCATGTTCGATCTGTATCCAGATCCCACATAAGCCAGATGCAAAAAGGTGAGGCAAGCACAAGGTTGCACATGCCCACTAGGTGGCACAAGGGTCTGGAGTTTGATATCAGTGGTTGAGGTCTGGCGTGACAATTCTCTTTCTTTCTTTCTCTACCTCTCACTCTCACTCCCCTCTCTCCAAAATAATAATAATAATAACAAAAATTATATATATATATATATATATATATACATGTATATATATGTCTCATATATATGTATATATATACATACATATATATATATATATATATAGAGAGAGAGAGAGAGACTACTGGGCCTATTGGAATACTGAATGGTTCTGGAATTTTCTGAAAGCAGAGCTTAGGAATCTGCATTTCCCCCCATCATTCTCACAGTCCTTGACTGTGTTTTG
The DNA here is from genome assembly GCA_036346955.1 of Dipus sagitta. Taxonomy (NCBI): domain Eukaryota; kingdom Metazoa; phylum Chordata; class Mammalia; order Rodentia; family Dipodidae; genus Dipus; species Dipus sagitta. The sequence goes on along the minus strand of CM070793.1, from coordinate 3,120,227 downwards.
TTCTCTCTGTGTTTTGTGTGTAGATTTTTGTGTGCTTCCATCGAATAGCTCTGGTGATGCTCCTATCTTACACCCTTCTGCTTTGTAAATTGCCTTCAAATATGGAGGAATATATGATTCCTTTTCTCAGTTTCATAAATAGGAAAAAAATGGTTTATACTTAAGAGTTACAGCTGAGCAATAGCTGTAATTTGGACTTTAATTTGCTGTGATCTACGATGGGTTTACGGCATATGCCATACCTTTATGGCTGTGAGGGTGTCACTTCCGCACGACAGCAGCTGTCACACAGAGCTAGACCAGCGATCCATCTGGCTCTAGATGACAGCACTCTTCCTCTGTAACCGAAAGGAGCAGAGGCTACAGAAAGAACATGATCTTAATGGGTATAGTGCTAGCATGTGCCAGTGAATCCCTTTCTCCAGAATCTGGAGCACTTAAATGTTGGCTGACCTTCACAACAAATGACAGGATCCATAAGCGTCCTACCCTCCATTCATGCATCTATGTGTACGCATTTCATTTAGGGGCATGTGTGTGTGTGTGTGTGTGTGTTTTGCATGCACATATATGTGCAGGTATGCACACCCTGTACGTGCATGCAGAGGCTGGAAGATATCGGACTCTTAGGCTTTCTTTTCCATGAGAGCTTCTTACTGAACCTGAGGTCTAGGCTGACTGAACAGTGAGCCCCAGTGGTCTTGCTGTCTCAGCCACCCCCCTCTCCCCAATGCTGCGGACCAAATGTAGGTTCTCATGCTTGCTCAGCAAGTGCTCTAACCTGCTCGGTCATCTCCCCAGCCCAGCATAGCTTTCTTAATACCAAAGCCTCTACCGTCCTCCATTAAGAGCATGTTCACACGTCAAGAGATAGCATCATTTCAAAGTCAGTTACCTGGAAAAGTAGCATATTTTCCTGTGAGATTCAAGTTTAGAGGCAGCAGAAAGGTGACAGCTGCACATAGGAGTTGCATTTGCAAATTTATGCCTCTGTATCTAAGGCAACAAGAGCACTCATTATTGTCGTCAACTTCATGTTGCTGGGACAGAACACCGTAACCGAAACAGCTGATGGAAGGAAAGTTTTCATTTTGCCTCGTAGTCTTGAGGGGAAGCCTCATGATGGCAGGGGAAAGCACAGCATGAGCAGAGGCTGGACGTCGTCTTTAATCCAGCAGGTGGACAAGAGCAACAGGAAAGTGAGTCTGCTCTGGCAGGGGGAAGCTGGCTGTAACATCCCTAAGCCTGCCCCTGACAACACACTTCCTCAGAAAGGCTCCACCTCCCAAATTGCCACGAGTTGGGGACCAAGCATTCCGAAAACGTGAGTTTATGGAGGACGTCTGATTCAAACCGATTTACAGTTACAAGATGTTCTATAAGCGCTTGTGCATTTCTGTGTGGAATCACATTATCTCCGCACTATTAAAACTTTCATCATATTCCTCATTGAAAAGGCTCGCCACCATGAGGTGATAAGAGAAGAGCTCTAGTCTACAAAGGTCTCGTAGTACAACAAATAAAAGACAGACAAAGAAAACCAAAAATGATACAATCTTATGCCACTTTTGCTCATGAAGAAGGAAAGAAAATAAAAAAAAATAATAATAGAAGATAGTCACATGTTTCTATTTCATTAAGTATTGATGGTAATTTCTACACTATTTCACATCGGTTTAATTGTGTGGCCCCATAGACTCAGGCTTCAATCTTGAGTCTCCAGTGGTCAGCATTCTACTGGGGAAGCGGTCTTCTCTTCTTTTTCCTTTTCTTTCTTCCTCTCCCTCTCTTCCTCCTCCTGCTTTTCCTTCTGCTATTAATCTATGGAACTGAGCCAGCTTCTTTGCCACTGATGATGTTCTCATGGATCAGGAAGCCTGAAACAAACCCTTTCCTCCTATAAGCTGCTTTTGGTCGGGTCTTTGTCCCAGCAACGCGTTGTTGATGGCAACAAGTGACAATATATTTTTGTTAGGAAATCGAAATTCTTTTCTTTTTCTGCTTCTCCGTCTTCTGATTGGGTTGTGTTCACACTTGCAGTTCTCCCATGTGAGCTCCACGAACATTGGGATTACAGGAATCTGTTGCCACATACTATCATAAATCATTTGTAAAGATAATGAAGATATGTGATCAGTAGGCACAGCATAGGATATTATGCAGTATGTTCAAAAGATGAGTAACATTTGCCTTTATTTGGGCAATGATAGTGGCGAGTGACCATTCATTGGACATATCTAGTGATTGTAGTGTTCCAATTCAATGAATGCTTCTTAAAATCACTAACTGAAATGCCAATATAGAAACAAACTTTTCTTTATCAAATATTTGGTTCCCTTGAGGTATGCTCATATAGAAAAGCTGAGCAATTGCCCGAATGGTTTTCTTTATTTTCCTACATCCAAAATTATAAGTGGTTTATTGCATCATCTAAATGTCACCAGTGTTGCTTTTGCTTGTTTGAATTTTGTGTTTTATCTCTATTTGGCATGCATTTAAATTTTAATGGATTTTGATTCACTGCTATTATGTTTATTGACGAATTTTGTCATGTCTGGCTAGTGGGAGGCTATTTTAGTTAATGTTCAATTGCTTCCTAACACTTCTGCTATAATTTATTAGTATGGTTGTTTCATAAGCATTTTACCTAATTGTTTTAACAAGCAGTAACAAAATGGACTAAAAAATATCATTGCAGATGGCACATGATTATAAGAATATTTGTTAATAGCAATAAACTTATTCTATATTATTCTGTAATTGTTGCATTCAAGTTTTACCTTTAGTTCCTTATTTTGTCATTGTAAAATTATACTTGCTATCAGGTACTTCACTTCATTGATGTATAGTTTTTCCTAGAGAAGCAGGAAAACACATATCTTAAAAACATCATTTTAGAAGCTGAGCATGGTGACATATGCCTTTAATCCCAGCACTCGGAGGCAGAGGTAGGAGGATCGCTGTGAGTTTGAGGCCACCCTGAGACTACATAGTGAATTCCAGGTCAGCCTGGGCTAGAGTGAGACCCTACCTCGAAAAACCAAAAACAAACAACCCCCATCAATTTCCATATTAATTGTTTCAAAGTGTTGGTTGGATTTCTAGAAATGATCTCTGCAAATGACCATGGAAGGTTGAATTACTGGCTCTCATTTCTCAGTCTACCTGTGTCTGCATGCTTTCCATGTTACTTTTCAGTACATTTTAGGAGACCCGAAGCATTCTTTTTTTCCTTGACCTTGGGCTCAATCACAAGGCGCTAGCCATGAATGGCCATGGCTGGGTTTTCTTTCTTCTGCTTCTGATGTTACTATGGGAAGAACAAGTGTCACTGAGCTGCTGTTTTTATAAGGAGAATTACAGAAACATGATCTGGATTTTGTCACTGCTCAGAGGCAAGCACAGATAAATTTATGACAGATTCTCCTTAATCTGCAGAAAAGTTACAGATAGTTGAGCAAAAATGCAAAATGTTTCCTCGTACCACTGTGCCTTGGAATGTCTCATTTCAAGGGTAGTCTGTGCTCTGTAACATGTTCAGTGTTCAGTGAGGATTGTGTAGTATTTTGAGCAGATAGATCCTGAGGTTGCTATGTTATAGTTCCCTTGTTCCATTATTAGAATATTCTGGTGTCTCACATTTTATTCAGTAGGAGCAGTTTTGGATTGCTTCCTAATTCCTTCTGTTCTGACTTGGTGGACTTTAGTGGCTTTATCAGCTCGGCTGGAAGACCTTCCAGGCTTATTTGTACATTCTGCGCCCTAGGCACGCAGTCAACGATGTCTTGAGGAAGCCTTCTTTCCTTAGACTGTGACTTCAGTTTTGGTTCTAAGGATTCTGTTAGTAATATGTTGACTCATTTCTAAGTTGACTCACTGGATAGACTAGAAAACAAAATTTTCTTAAAGAGACAGCATGACACATAAATTGATATTAACACATGAAATTCAAATGTATAAATTTGAGATGAAAGTTTTAGGTATGTATTCAATTTATAGATGTATTTCTTTTCTTACATATATACAATGTGATTTCATAACAATACTCACGTTATTACTAAAGTGTGATTACTGAAAATAAAATGAAATCGATTAACTTAATTTTTCCTTTGTTGGCTTTTTTATTTGTTTTATCTTTATTACATATTTCTGAATATTCATAGTAAAATTACTACTTAAAAATATAATTTAGCTGCATGTGTGTGTTTGTGTGTGTGTCCATATGGACAAGCCAGGGTCTCTTTATGTAAACAGATGCATGCTCAGCTTTACATACATGCTAAGGAATTGAACCCAGGCCAAAGGGTTTTAGAAGCAAGTATGTTTAATGACTGAGTTATCTCCCCAGCCCTAAATGACCTAAATTGTAACTTTTTATATAGTCATTTTTTTAAAAAGTATCCATTTTCTTATGCTTTTCTCTGCCATCACTTCTCACAGCAGAAGAGTTGGGAGTTGAGACTTGCACAATTGAGTAAAATTTCCTGGAAATAAATATGATTCCATTCATGTGGCATCTGGGCAATGCCATCAAGTTTACATCATAGAAATGCAGGATGTTGCACATTTTACAGAAGTCATATTATTTAACTCACAAAGCCTGGGGACTTTTTTTTTAATTGCCTTGCCTAAAAAATAATGTCTGGTGAGTGGTTTTGATATATTTTCCAGTGAGGAGTCAATGTCATCCTCAGGCTTCTTAAATTACAGAAAATATTCTATTCCTAAATGAGTTGATGCATTTGCAAGTTCTTAATGGAAAGATATTCAAAATCCTTCATTACTTTTTGAAGGGGAAGTACATTAGCCTTATATAAAGTCATCCTATTGCATAAGCACATAGCAGAACCTTTTATCTAACATAAGTTGATAGGAGATAGAAGTGTTTGATGAAACAACACAGAATGTATATATGTGTATTTGTATTGAAACTACAAATGACAGAATATAAACTTTTTTTTAATTTGTACCACAAAAAATAAATTTACTAAAATTAAACAAATCATAAAAGGTAAAATAATTTAATGAAAGTTTAAAACTACTAAATGATTACATGTCAAAACTAAAGTATAAAGTTTCCAAGATAACAGAGAAAAACGACTATACAACCTTGGTCTAGGAAAGGTGTCTCAGGAACCCAAGTATGCAGCATGCAAGAAAAATCAGAGTTGAACTTTATTAAAATAAAAGTAAAATTTTCAGCTGGGCATGGTGGCGCATGCCTTTCATCCCAGCACTCGGGAGGCAGAGGTAGGAGGATCACCGTGAGTTCGAGGCCACCCTGAGATTACCTAGTGAATTCCAGGTCAGCCTGGGCTAGAGTGAGCCCCTACCTCAAAAAAACAAAAAAGAAAGTAAAATTTTCTTCAGAAGACATTGTGGAAATTATTTGTAATAAACCTTGAGAATCTATTTATAATGTTTTATATGGATTGCACGTGGCTAGGGTTAAGGAAATTGTGAGAACATTTTATGTTATATAGAAGCTTGTATATCTTGCTTGTCATGGACTTATTTGAATGTTTATACTTCAAATAGTATTTCAACAATATAATTAAGTAGGGAGTTTGTTGTATTAATGTTATGCTTTAATAAATCCAATTTAAATATTTCAGTGAGACATTTTGCTTTTTTGAGAGACCAGATTTAAAGCACAATTTCTGTGTCAACAAAAAATTATAGTAAAATGAGTGCTATGTAAGGGAAGCATGTACATTTAAATTTTTTTATGTATTTACTTTATTCGAGAGAGGGAGATAGACAATGGGCACGTCAGAGCTGATTTTCATTGCTTTTTCAAATGAACTACAGATGTATGTGCCAACTTGGGCATGTGGCTTATGTGGGTCCTTGGGAATCAAACCTGGGTCCTTTGGCTTTGCAAGCAAGTAACTTAATTTAAAGCCACTCTCCAGCCCTGGTAATCATCTAATAAATGAATGAATCAGTGAAGATAGATAGATAGATAGATAGATAGATAGATAGATAGATAGACAGACAGACAGATAGGTAGGTTCACCCACAAAACAAGCTATCAACACATTATAAAATACTGAAACAAAGCATTTTCTCAGACAACAATGAAAGTCAGCTGAAAAATCAATAAAAAGATATAATGGAAAAGACATGAATATCTGTCTTCCTGCTTTAGAATAACAAATGAATGAGTAAAAATATGAGTCATAAGCTGGGCGTGGTGGCGCATACCTTTAATCCCAGCTCTCGGGAGGCAGAGGTAAGAGATCACAGTGAGTTCGAGGCCACCCTGAGACTACATAGTGAATTCCAGATCAGCCTGAGCTAGAGTGAGACCCTACTCAAAAAACAAAAAAAAAAAAAAAAGTCATGAATGAAATTAGAAAATACATAAAACAACAGAAAATAAGAATGCAATACAACAAAAGGAAATAGTAAAGATTCAAATAATAAAGGAAATGAAGAACGAAAAGTAAAACTAAAACCAAAAGTTGGTTATTAAAAAAAAAAAACAACATAAAGGGCATCTTCAGCTACACTGACAAAAACCAAAAAGTAGCAAGATGTCTTAACAGCTAAGGCACTTGCCTGCAAAGCCAGGTGCACAAGGTGGTGCTTGTGTCTGGAGTTTGTTTGTAGCAGTTGAAGGCCCTGTACACCCATTGTTCCCACACCCCCCACCCCCACTTCTTTATCTCTCTTCTCTCTCTCTCTCTCTCTCTCTCAAATATGTGTCTGGAGTTCGTTTGCAGGGATGGAGGCCCGGTGCACCCATTCTCTCTCTTTCTCTCTCTTCTGCTTCTTTCTCTTTCTCTCTCTCCAAAATTAATGAATAAAATATAAAAAAAAAAAACATATATAGAGCTGGAGAGATGGCTGAGCAGTTAAGGCACTTGACTGCAAAGCCTAAGGACCTATGATCCATGTAAGATGGACACACAATGGTGAGGCAAACACAAGTTTGCACATGACCACCAGTTGGCGCAAGAGTCTGGAGTTTGATTTCAGTGACTTGAGGGCCCTGATGTGCCAATTCTCTCTCTCTCTCTAAAATAAAAATAATAACATGTATATGTATTAAATTCCATAAGTTGCTCAGTTTAAAATGACAAATTTTGTGTTATGTGACTCTCATCTCCTACTTATCCATAGATCTGTTTCCAATTGAGCCTAAGAGCTTCTGAAAAAAAAGTGTGTATAATTTCATGCTAGTAAATTTTTTAGTGTACAAAATATAAATGAAGTTTTCTGCTTTGGTATCAGCCGTATTTTTCTTTATATATTTTTAAACATTTTATTTAAATATTTCCAAGGAAGAGAGAGAGAGAGACAAAGAGAGAGAGAGAGAGAGAGAGAGAGAATGAATGGGTGTGCTAGGGCCTCTAGACACTGTAAATGAACTCCTGATGCATATGCTACTTTGTGCATCTGGCTTGCATGGGTAATGGACAATCAAACCTGGGTTATTAGGTTTTGAAGGCAAGTGCCTCAACCATTGAACCATCTCTCCAGCCCTCCTTTAAATTTATTAAGCTACTATTTTTCCACAAAGTTACATACTGTCATAATATAGAGAATGTACAAAAGAATTACTTGTCTGGACAAAAAAAATATAGATTTAAAAAAATACATGTATAGAGATTTATAGAAAAAGAGATTTCTGTAAACCTGTGTATCTGACCTTTTTTTTCACAGTTGTTTATATCTTGGTTGCAATTTTCACCTACAACTGTACTTACGACTATTTTAAAAGTCGAAGTGGAATGTAACTGGAAAATTCCTGGAATGAGAGAATTTACAGACTTTCAACATGGTCTTGTAGAAACAAATTTGGTCATTTCCTGTCTGTGGTATTCTAAACTGCCAATGGGCCTTTAGTATTGGGAAATGTTCATATAATCCTGGAACCCTTTTGAGTCCTGAAATCTCAGTTAGCTAACATTCAAATTAAACCTGCATTTGAACCACATTCCATAACAATTGTAGTTCTTTAATTGGGAACAAAAAGTTAATCTTATCAATGCCATCCATATTTCAGTGGTTTTTGAATAAATTTGAAATTGCATACTATATATTTGGTTTTTTATTGCATGGATTTACATACAGATATAGGATAAATTTTCATAATGCCATGCATGTTAAATTTATATTATCACTGTTTTAGTAATATACTAATTGGAAATCACCTAAGGCTAAAGTTTAGGGATCTATGAATAATAAAAGCATTTCTTCATTATTTAAAGAGGAAGTAGAAGAAACAATATAACATAGTGCTTAAAACCAAGTGAAACTAAGAAATAAAAAGAAAAACACAGAAAACTATCCACAATTTCCTTGAGTGCATGCATTCTGATGTACTATGGCTTCATGTCTGGTGAGGACGAAAACTTTTTTTTCTGTTTTTTTTTTAATTTTTTTTTGTTCATTGTTTATTTATTTGAGAGTGATAGACAGAGAAAGAGAGAGAGAGAGAGAGAGTGAGAGAGAGAATGGGTGCGCCAGGGCTTCCAGCCACTGCAAACGAACTCCAGACGCGTGCGCCCTTGTGAATCTGGCTAACGTGGTCCTGGGAATTGAGCTCGAACCGGGTCCTTAGCTTCACAGGCAAGCACTTAACGCTAAGCCATCTCTCAGCCCTTGTTTTCTTTTAATGAATTCATTTTATTTACTTGAGAGAGAGGAAGAGACAGAGTGAGAGAGACGCATGCGCCACCTTGTGCATCTGGCTTACGTGGGTCCTGGGGAATCAAACCTGGGTCCTTAGGCTTCACAGGCAAGCGCTTAACCGCTAAGCCATCTCTCCAGCCCCCCCTTTTTTTCTGTTTTTAAACATTAGGGAATTGGCTGCATGAAACTTTATTTGATGATTCATCAAGCAACAAGTCTTAGCCAGAAGGGGGAACTTACAGAGTTGAGGAAATGACACAAGGGACAAAGCCCCTTCCACTCAAGTCTTAGTGCCCACATTCAGGTGCCTACCCCTCATGTAGAATCTGGAAGCCATGGTGGGCGTCTGTAATCTCAGCATGCTGATGGTGAGGTGGGAGGGAAAGACGAGACATTTTTAGAAGCTCGCAGAAAAACTTGCCTGTCAAGCACTGAGGGTAGAAATGAACAAGAATTTTAGCAGTTAAGGCACTTGCCTGTGAAGCCAATGAAGCCAAAGGACCCAGGTTCGATTCCCCAGTACTCATGTAAGCCAGATGCACGAGGGGGCGTATGTGTCTGGAGTTCATTGGCAGTGGCTAGAGGCCCTGGGGTGCCCATTCTCTGTCTGTCTCTCTTCTCTCTCTCCTTGCAAATAAATACAATTTTAAAGAAAAGCACCTTTAAAAAAAAAGAGTGAAAGTGAGAAGGAGAGAGACTCAAATGAGTGAGAGGTGAGGACCCAGCACCCAAAGTTGTCCTGTGTCCTCCACACATACTCCATAGCCTTAACTCACACGTGTTCTGTGGCTTGCACTCACAAGCATACACATACATCAGGTGCACGCATGCACATACCAAAAAGCAGGAGGAGGAGTATCAACCAGATGTTTTTGGTGAACATTTGCTGAGTACCTTTTTACATACCAGATGTTCATTTAAAAACTTACCTACATCTGTGTGCCCATTCTCTATATATCTCTATCTGTCACTCTCAAATAAATAAATAAACAATTTAAAAAAAAAAAACCTTCCCTGTATCAGACCTTGGATTCCTTGCAATGTTATGAAGTGGGAACTATTATCATGTGCTGGGGTGGCAGGAGGAGTCTTCAGTGTGGTGCACATTGTTTGAATGGATTTTAACTATAACGCCCCTACTTAGAGAAGAAGATACTGAAGCAAAGAAAGGCGGTGTCACTTACTTGAGGCCATTGAACTGTCAGTGACAGAACTTGGACTCAGCCTCACATCAACTCAAACTATGCTCTGGCCTCCACCACCTGAGATTATCCTCATGCTTGACAAATCAAGGAGCGGTCCCTTGTTTTTGTTCTTCTTAACATATCTCTACAGTCAATGATGTAAGAACGGTTTGTCCCTTCCTTTGAAAGAGTCTGTTCTCTCTCAACATTGGCTCTAAAACTTACAGCATCAAATAACATTTAGCCACAAACATTCTATCTAAGTGGCACTGTGCATATTTTATGAAGTTGCCCCTACGGTTCTCTCAACACTTCAATCTGCAGAGAAGGTAAGTTTAAAAAGTGTTGGTGGTTAGCAAGGGGACGCATGCATCTGGAGTTCATTTGCAGTGGCTGGTGGCCCTGGTGTGCCCATTCTCTCTCTCTCTCAAATAAATAAATTAATTAAATATATTTTTTAAAAAGTGTTGGTTGTTGGGGCTGGAGAGATGGCTTAGTGGTTAAAGCGCTTGCCTGTAAAGCCTAAGGAACCCAGTTTGAGGCTCGATTCCCCAGGACCCACGTTAGCCAGATGCACAAGGGGGCGTGCGCATCTGGAGTTCGTTTGCAGTGGCTGGAGGGCCTGGTGAGCCCATTCTCTCTATATATATCTGCCTCTTTCTCTCTCTGTCTGTTGCTCTCAAATAAATTAAAAAAATTTTTTTTAATTATTGGTTGTTAAGAGGATGCCTAAATTGAGAAATGATTGTCACTGTCTATCTGACTTCCAGGTTGACAAAAAAAATCCACCCTTGTGAAGCAGCTGGAGCCAGAACATCTGGAACTCTTTGAAGAGCTGGGGTGTGAGGGAAGAAGCCGTGTGGGAATGAACCACAGATGATCTTCAGACATTCTTCGCAACCTTGGTTTCTCATGGAAACGGCTGCTTACGTGTTTCTCATGTGTAATGCTAATTGTAGTTGTCGACCTGACTGGATTTAGCATTACCCAGGATACATAATTCTGGGTGTGTCCATGAGGGAATTTCTTGGATAATTTAAATGCGGATGGAACACCGGTTCTTGGGTGCGGGTGACATCAGCCCGTGGGCTCGGGGCTCGAGATACGGATGAAAGGACAGGTAAGGAAGCGTCTGGAGGGGCAGCACTCATCAAAAGAGCCTGGGCATGAATGACGGAACTTAGAGATAGAGGGACAACTTCAGAGATAGTATTAAACTCTCTAAAGGAGTTTTTGGTTTTTCTTTTTCCAAAGAAGAGAGTACACAGGTGAATACATTTGATAGGTAGATATTGAGATATATCTTTTTTACATAATACTTTATTGATATCTATCTTCTGATATAATATTTGTATGAATTTATAAACATATAGACATGTAAATGTTTTGTTATCATACTTTAGTGCCAATATTTATAGATATGTTGCACTTTTTTTTTTTTTCCGAGGTAGGGTCTCACTCTAGCCCAGGCTGACCTGGAATTCACTATGGAGTCTCAGGGTGATCCTCCTACCTCTGCTTCCCAAGTATTGGGATTGAAGGCGTGCACCACCACGCCTGGCTCTGGTAGACGTTTTGATATCCATGATATTCATGACCCACTGTAAATCATCTCAACGCCCTTGTGTGGCTTCATATTACATGTTTAGCTTCACATCATAATAATGCCAAAGCATTCTTTCTCAAAGTTATCCAGGTGATTCTCACATCTTATTAATTTTTCTTACGAAATTTCCACCTTCAAAAATGTCAGGGGAGCAGGGCGTGGTGGCTCACGCCTTGAATCCCAGCACTCGGGAGGCAGAGGTAGGAGGCTCGCCATGAGTTTGAGGCCACCCTGAGACCTCATAGTGAATTCCAGGTCAGCCTGGGCTAGAGTGAGACCCTACCTCGGAAAACCAAGTACATAAATAAATCAATAAAAAGTCAGGGGAGAGATAGACAATACTTTCTGTACAAAGCCAGGACGTCAGTGCCGAGGCGTGCACAGAATGGAGAGGCAAGAGAGACACCAGCGTCACTGTGTTTACGATGGCAAGCTTTCAGAAAGATCTGGCTATCTATCTTATCTCGACTTTTCGTTCCCATCAAAGTTATCTGCATTTTAATGTTAGGAGGTGATTTGGTTATCCACTCAGATTTCTATCATCAAACTGGTTCATGTACAAAACTTAATATTGCCCCAGATCAAATAACTGTCAGCGTCTGAAAATTCCAAGCGCACTGAATTTTTGACCCCAGACAAGGTTTCTATTCTCTGATCTTTTATTTTGCTCATTCAGTAAGTAAGTAGAAGAAAGCTGGCTCTCCAGTAGCCTGTGAAAGGTGAACTGGAATTGTTAATAATAGACAAGTCTCTCACATCTTAAATTGGTAAAATTTAACGGCTCCACTTGTACCCACTTCAGAATCCAAGGGAAATGTTCTACAATGAGATGTTTTACTTTTATTTCTCACATTCATGTTGCAGTTAAAAATGTGTCCTAAGTTTGCTAAGAATTTCAAGACATGAAACTGAATCATGGAGGAAAAAAAAAAAAGCTAAACTTCTAAAAGTCTTATCTTTCCCATGGTCTTGCACAGGAAGAAAGGAAATCACTTATTTTTATTCCTCTGATTCATGAACATAATTTTGGATTAATAGTCAAAAGACAAAAAAAGAAAGTCATGGTGACCCTTTTATTCTCTTTATGCTTTAAAAACCACTGCTTTTTAAATTATGAGACCCAAGATACACACATGTCATCATTAACTACTAATTCTGTAATATTTCTGAGATCTTCTTTGTAGATACCATTAAATGATAGAAGTCAGACAAAGCTCTTGTCAGAAGAGTACAAAGGAATAGCTACTTAGTGGAGTGGTACAATCTTAACAAATAGGCAGGGCTTATTGAATAACAAGCAGCATAGGAGAGAGTACATCCTTGTTCCTTGTTTCCACTGCCTTTCTGGTGCTACTTTGTATTGTGGTCATAGCACAATACATGGCTGTTTTTGTATTTAAGAATCTTGTATTTAAGAATAACTTAGGCATTAAGTTCAAAATGTACTTTCCCTGGCTATATGTCCATATAAGTTACTTGTGTTTACTGAGTGGAGGAAGCTGGAGAGGGTACTGAATCTTTTTTTTTTTTTTTTTTTAATGATAGGGTCTCACTCTAGCTCAGGATAACCTGGAATTCGCTGTGTAGACTCAGGATGGCCTCGAACACATGGCTACAGGGAGAGGGAGAGGGGGTGTCCCGAGATGGTGCAACAGAACCAAAAGGCACCCCTTACGGTACGGTAGACCAGAGAGTGAAAGACCCGAGGTGTCCAGAGTGCGTCTTTCTGGAGACCTGGGGTTGGGCCTAGTGGCCGAGGGGTGTAGCCTGGTCTGAGGTCTTCAGAGGGTCAAATGGCAGCTCGGTGGTCTGGTCAGGGAAAAGGAGGTCTGGCCATCCAACAGGGCAATCAGAAGCCTTCCTATGTGAGTCAGGATACCACGTGTGAGGTTCAGGAGTGACCAAGGACCACGGAGACCACTCTGGGACAAAGATGGAAGTTTTTATTCAGGGAAAAACATGAGCTGCCAGGACTGACTCTCAAGAGCGGAGCAGTCAGCTTGGGGTTACAGATAGTGGCTTTATAGGCTCTTCAGCTGGGGGAAGGTGAGGAAGGGAAGGGATTTCTTTGTTGGGGCAGTAAATCTCTGTTCTTTACATTAGCATTAGGGTGAGACCAGAAGTGACCCAGTGAGAGATAGGGAGACAGTAAATCTAGACATGGAGCCTTGTTAGGTGGGGGAAGGATAATGGCTGGACAATTTCTTGAGGAAAGTGGATGATTCACTTCGCCCTCCTGCTGTAACTCCTTTTTGTCCTGACCTAACAATGGTGATCCTCCTTACCTCTGCCTCCCAAGTGCTGGGATTAAAGGCATGTGCCACCACGCTCCACCTTTTTTTTTTTTTTAAATAAATTCCAGTTTCTCTTTAATAAAAGGTATTTTTACTTATTTGAGGGAGCGAGAGACACATAGACAGAGTATGGACACACCGGGGCCTCTCACTGCTGCAAACAAACTCTAGACACATTCAACACTTCTGCATCTGGCTGTTCTAGGTACTGGGAAATTGGACCTGGGCTGCCAGGCTTTGCATACAAATGTCTTTAATTGCTGAGCTATCTCCCTAGCCCCAAGGGAACTGAATCTTTAAGTAGTTTACCCAGGTCAATAAGTTGTTCCAGAATTCATTGTGAGAATCATTGTCTTAAGGTTTTCTAGTCCCACATTTCTTATTCTCTGTTTTTTTTAAATACTTTATCTGTTTATGTATTTATTCATTTATTTATTTGATAAACAGGCAGACACACACAGAGACACACACACACACACGTACACACAGACACACACAAACAGAGAGAGAGAGAGAGAGAGAGAGAGAGAGAGAGAGAGGTGTAATGGGAATGCCAGGGACTCTAGCCACTGCAAACAGACTCCAGATACATGCTCCACCTTGTACACCTGGCTTACATGGTCTTTGTAATTGAACCTGGGTCCTTTAGCTTTGCAGGCAAGTCCCTTAACCCCAATTCATCTCTCCAGCTCTCATTTTCCTTTTAACTATGTGGAATGCAACCGATTTTGCATGAAAAGTAAGTCAAATTCTATGAGAAGTTATTGATTTGCTTATAGAAACTGAATATACTCTGTTGATGGCAGACAGGTTATGAAAATCAAAAATCTTTACTCAGTCATTCTAGGCCCCATATCTTTTAAGAAAACTGATAAGTTATGCACAATTCATAAAAACTCTTTGCACTGCAAGATGCTAATTCCATATTTCAATAAAAAAGGCAACTGCATTTTATAACCAGAATGACATACTCTTTGGAGGGACACACTCAGAAATGGCCTTTTATTGTCATTTCCATGCATTTTGTCAGAATTAAATACAAAAATCTTTACATATCGTTCTTAAAAGGAAAAGAAAATCTTTTCTCCAACAGCAATGATTCAAAAAAGGAAAGAAACAAGTAAAGAGTGAAAAAAAAGTGAAATAAAACCCAAGCTTCTGTTTAAAAAGACCCTCAAGTTCCTGTAATCATTTTAAGAACAAAATGATGTCTAACTTTTAAGGAAATGAAAAATTGACAATAGCCATAAAGAAGGAAATTCAACATATTTCCCCCAAAATACAGCCACCTAATTATAGCAGCTGAGAGACAGAATGACATCTTCACAACTTTTTCAACAATTGTCATCGTACGTCACGCAGCCGCTTCTTGCTTGAATGGGGTGCAGAAGAGAGGAGGGCTGTGCCAAAAATAACTCCCGGATCTGCCTCGTGGACCACGTCATGGGCTCTCCTGCCCAGCACGGCGATTCCAGAGAAAACTCCTGACACGTAATCTGTTTCTCAAGGCAGTTTGTGACCTGCTGATCACCACCAACTCTTCTTCTCCATGTACCCTTGAATCAACAAGATGAGTAACCAGGATGCTGTGAGAGGAATTACAATTGGGAAGATAAAACTATTTCAGTGGCAGACAACTCTGTGACAAATGACTATTATAATGCGCACGTGTCATCATAACTGACTCACTATTTTCCTTTATTTCTTAAGTGACAGACAAGAAATGTACATGAAGACACTAAATTGCCTAATCTTAAATGTTTTTAGCCCAATTATTTTATGCATCATCTTAACATAATTTTACATGTGTATAACTGCATAATCAGCGACCAGATAAAAGAGCATTTCTTCTGACACAATATGGTTTTTAATATTGTACATTACTTTTGTTTATCTTTGACCTTCCCATAAATAGAATCATACAGTCTTTTGTGTTTGGTATACTTCATTAAACAACTTATCTTTGAGAATCACTTATAAGTATTGAGTATAGCAGGTGTGGTGGTTTGAATAGATGGCCCCCAATATATTCACCTGGCTGGAGGCAGTGTCACTGGGTGGATCTTAAGGTGTGGTGGTGGGTTTCAGATTTCAATCTAAAGATATGCAAAGTGTGCCTAGCTAGAGTTCCTGAAGTGTACTATGTGGATTTTGGCTTTTAGGCTTGTGCTTCTCTCTCTCTGCTGGGTCCTGTGAAGGCAGGCCAGTTTCTTCTGCCATTATGGAAATTCCCCTGGATCTGTAAGCTTCAATAAATATCCCTTCCTCCATAACTGTGTCTGGCCTGGAAGTTCATCTGAGTGAACCTGAAGCTGTCTGCTATGGAACTTTGTACCGAGGAGTGGGCTGAGATGAACCTGACCATGTGGATGTCGATCTTTTGGAACCTTTGTTTTGGAGGAATAGGCATGGACTTGGTGCTTGCAAATGAAGATGCCTTCTGGAGTGGTAAGCCAAGCTTTATGGACTATTCTGATGAGAGTTTGAGAATTCTAAGTGTAGACAATATTGAACTTTGAGGTTTGGCTTATGAGCTTTCTATGGGGAAGGAAAGACTGCAGAGGACTTTGATGGAACTGGGCTACGGGCATAATGGCTGGCTGCATCCAGAGAGTTTGATCAAGGTTAAATTTGTAATGGACTGATGTGCTTGGCTAGAGATATTGGACTGAGAGATTTAAGATTTTAAGCTGGAAAACCTCAAGCAAGTTAAAATTACAGGCACTGAGACTGGTTTTAGGTTACTGAATCTGCTATTGTCAAACACATTAGCAATCTTAAGGAAGATGGTCCAATTGCTTTACCATGGAAAGGATGCCTGAGGAAAGACTATCATAGAAATGCAAACACTTTTGGGAAGAGTTTACTGGAGAAGGAAACTGCTTTTCAAGGCTATGGTTTGTTTTGTCCCTGAATTAAGAATATGGCTGTGTCCTACACAACTGGTATTGGTTTCAGAAACATGAAAAATGCATGGAGTGGTCATGAATTGCACATGGTTCCAGGAGCTGCTGCTGAGATGTGGCATGAAGTAGGGCCTCATGATAGGCTGAAGGAGCCTTTGGAAGATGGACCGGGGTTTGCATGAAGACCTGAAGATGTTTTGTATATACCAGGACAGTGCAAGGGTACCATAGAGTGTACTGTTGGCCTAAGATGGAAGTGTTCCCTGGCTACTCTGCCCAGCTGGAGGGGCAGAATTGGAAAATCTGGAGACTGTCAGTCCCTGGTTGTATTGAACTTGAACTGCCAAAGTTTGATGTTTGTTTGATGGTGGTTGAGTTTGCATTGTTTTAGACTCTCCTTGCTATGCCTTGTACCAGTTGAAAATGTTTACTCTGTGCCTTTATGTGTTAGAAATGTTTAACTTGTTTGATTTTACAGGTCTTAGTATCTTACCTTGGTCAAGACTGTGGGGACCTTTGAAATTGAACTGAGCACAATTTACAATGTGTGATGGTTACAAATCCGTTGGGGGTCAGGGGTAGAATGTGGTGGTTTGAATAGATGGCCTCCAATATATTCAGTTTTTTATTTGTATGTAGTTTGCATCTGTAGCCACCTGGCTGGAGGCAGTGTCACTGGGTGGATCTTAAGGTGTGGTGGTGGGTTTCAGATTTCAGTCTAAAGATATGCAAAGTGTGCCTAGCTGGAGTTCCTGAACTGTGCTGTGGCTTTTGACTTTTAGGGTTGTACTTCTCTCTCTCTGCTTGGACCTATGAAGGCAGGCCAGTTTCTTCTGCCATTATGGAACTTCCCCTGGATCTGTGAGCTTCAATAAATATCCCTTCCTCCATAACTGTGTCTGGTCTGAAAGTTCATCTCAGTGAACCTGAAGCTGTCTGCTACAGTAGGTCACTTTTTTATTACTAACATGTATTTTGTCTTATGAGTTAATCAATTTATTCATCTTCTTGCTGAAGAACATTTGGATAGTTTCCATTCTGGGGTCATTTTCAATTATAATTACTGTGAATCTCTTGTCTTCTTGTGGAAAATATTCACTCATTTCTTTTGGATATACACTTTGGAATAATAGTTTCCTTGGTCACTCAATTTTATTTAATTTTTTTTCTTTGAAACTGACATGCCAGTAATTTTATACTTTGTGTTAGTCCAGGGTGACATGGAGGAGATACACAACTGAAGTAAATGCACAAAGATTTTAAGGAAAATGCCTGTGAGAAGACGCTAGGGAAGGCTGAAGAATCTGTCCAGAGCACTGTAAGTATCAGACCCTGATGAAGATGGGTTGAAGGGAGGCTGGGTAGCTGGTATCAGACTTAGGTTTAAGTGTAAGGAGCCTGAGGAAGACTGTCAGGGAACCCTCCAGTCACAGTTGGCTATTAGATCACTCCAGGTCTCCAGAGAATGAGACAGGCTTGGATCTCAGCCACATTCAGTCTTAGGCTGGAAGTGGCTCATAGGAAGCCTAGCCCCAGAACAAATTCCACAATGGCTTTCAGAGCCTCTCCACTGGAGCCCTTGCTAATTACAGCAGCTGCTGTTGTTGGAGGTTTATGGGGCATATACTCATGGCTAGTACACACTGTGTGTCCAGAAATGTCAAAGACTTCTGCTTGATTTACAGCCTTACCTACATTTGATATCATAAAGTCTTTTAATTTTAGCCACAGTAGAAGGTAGTGTTTCCATTTGTATGTTCTGAGAAGTAAAGATCTTGATGATATTTTAGAGGTTTCTGCCTACTTTGCTGTCTTCTCTTGTGAAATAACTAATCAGGTGCTTTGTCCATATTTGGGGTTAATTGTATATTTTTTCTTATTGATCTGTACAAGCTGGATATGAAACTTCATTATGCATATATTAATCATATTTTGTTTCATACTTCATGTGCACCTTTACGTTAATGATGGGCTGTGTGTGTGAGTGTGTCTGTGTGTGTGTGAGTGTGTGCACACGCATGTGCCTGCATGTGTGTTTGTTTTGCTAAGCACCTCCTTTTCTTTTAGCTCAAGATAGCCTGACACTTCCTATTTATCCCAATTTAACCACAAATTCACCACCCTCCTGCCCCAAACTCCTGACTCTTGGGAGTAGAGACATGTACTAGCACACCCAGATGTTAGTGATATACTCTTAATGACTTCGAGATTATAAACACTGTGTACAGTTTATCAGTCAGAGTTTTCCAGTAATAGCTTATGCATGCTATGTACTTTTAAGAAAGCTTTGTCTACATCAAGGTCATTAAAACTTTCTCCAGTATTCTATTCTGAAAGCCTTATAATTTGGTTTCATGTTTAGACATAAACTACTGCAGAAAAATACTTTTGGCGATGATATGGATTATGTGATAAAAATCCATATTTTGTACACAGATATCTAATAGGTCTAGCACCATTTATGGAAAAGTCCATATTCTCTTTATTACAGTTCATGGGCACTTAGTTATAAATAAACCAAACAAATGCTATGTAATAGCCATCACTTTTTAAAAAAAATCTTTATTTACTTATATATTTGAGAGAGAGAGGCAGATAGAGAAAAAGAGAGGATGGGAATGCCAGGGCCTCTAGTCACTGCACACGAACTCCAGATGCATGTGCCCCCTTGTGCATTTGGCTTACATGGGTCTTGGGGAATCAAACCGGGGTCCTTTGGCTTTGCAGTTCCTTAACCACCATCGCTTTAAACTTTGATCCACTTCATCTACACAAATGCTCGTGAAGTCTATTCTATTATACCCACATTATAAGTAAAGGAACTGAAGTACAGATAAGTTAAAAAAACAAGTTAAGTTTAGCTAATAAATTGTAAAATCATGATTTTTTTCATTTTTTATTTATTTATTTGAGAGTGGCAAGATAGAGAGAGAAAGAGGCAGAGAAAGAGAGAGAGAGAAAAATCTTTTTTTTTTTTCATTTTAAATTATGATTTAAAAGTAGCCCATCCGACCCCATGGTGTGTGTCCTTACTGTGCACTCCATGATGAATATCAGGTGGATTAAATTCAACCTCTGATGATAACTCATAGGATGGAATAGTATAAATTATTTACAATTAATTTGTGGTGGTGTTGCATAAGGTAATTAGTGATATTCTATGATGGACTACAAAGAATGAAGACATACAGAGCTAAACAACAAGGTAAAATACTCTGAATTTTTGTGAGATTGCAAAAGTGTTTATGAATCATCATTGAAAAGCATAAAATATTTTCAACTAAGTTATAAGATAAGGTTTATGAATTTAAAATTTCAAAATATGGGCTGGAGAAATGGCTTAGTGGTTAAGCGCTTGCCTTTGAAGCCTAAGGACCCTGGTTCGAGGCTTGATTCCCCAGGACCCATGTTAGCCAGATGCACAAGGGGATGCCCGCGTCTGGAGTTCGTTTGCAGTGGCTGGAAGCCCTGGCGCGCCCATTCTCTCTCTGTCTCTCTCTCTCTGCCTCCTTCTCTCTGTCTGTCACTCTCAACTAAATAAATAAAAATAAACAAAAAATTTAAAATTTCAAAATATGATTATATGATTACAGCAAACACTTTCAAATATTTTTATTTTTTAATTATTTTTAAATGTTTAATGTTGTTACTATTTTAAAATTTTTTTGTTTATTTTTATTTATTTATTTGAGAGTGACAGAGAGAGAGAGAGAGAGAGAACAAGGCAGAGAGAGAGAAAGAGAATGGGCACGCCAGGGCCTCCAGCCACTGCAAACGAACTGGTGCGCCCCCTTGTGCATCTGGTTAACATGGGTCCCGGGGAGCCGAGCCTTGAACCAGGGTCCTTAGGTTTCACAGGCAAACGCTTAACTGCTAAGCCATCTCTCCAGCCGTCAAATATTTTTAATGATTAGTACTGATTATACATGATATACACCATATAAAAAATACAGAGATGAATGAAACTTTTTTTGTTTTATTTTATTTTTTGAAGTAGGGTCCCACTCTAGCTCAGGCTGACCTGGAATTCAGTATGTAGTCTCAGGGTGGCCTCCAACTCACAGTGATCCTCCTACCTCTGCCTCCCGAGTGCTGGGATTAAAGGCGTGCACCACCACGCCCGGCTTGAATTAAACATTTTTAACCATAAGAAGTTAAGATTCTGTGAAATCTTACTTTACATAATTAGCAGTACCATACACCTACTGCAGATTGGCTTTATTTAGTGGGAAACAACAAATCATTTAAGCCAAAATATGAGTCTTTCTACCTATGGGCTTGCCACTTAGCAAGAAAATTAAGTTCTACCTTATGAGACTACACCAATTATTTCACAAGGAAGACTTGGTGAGCAGTTCTTGATGGTAAGCTAAAGTTATCTTTGTTATAAAGATTTTATAGAGTTTAATCTTTAAGAATGCATATTATATTATGAAAACACATTTCTTATATAGAATCATTTAAACATAAGTACAAAGAAGACATAATAAGCATTTGTATATAAATCTATAACTGGCTATTGCTATATTATTATATTTTCTTCCAATAATCATATATTTATATATGCAAACATGCATGCATATAAATACACACACATATATATCCTTTCAAAAATAAAATAAAAACATATGCTGGTTAGTTAACTTTTCCCACTCACTATTACCTCATGAACAATATAAACTTCAAAAATAAGCTTTTGGAAGAATGTATATGAGAGCATATTACATAACTCCAAGCTAATCTTTACAATATCCTGTGACTGCTGCTATTGAATTCTTAGGATTTTAGACTCCTACACATTCTCGAAAGTATAGAATGCCATCTAAATATAAATGATTTACAGAATAATCACACTTCCTTATTAGTATAACAATCAAAGTTCAGTGAAAAAAATAAATCCTATATCATGGGCCAGTACAGAATTTATTAACACATGGACCCACTTTAGAACTTATTATAATTCACCAATGTGCATTTTTCTAGCCCAGTGATTCCCAATATGGTGTCTCTGGTCTCCTAGGGGTCCATGAAATACTAATGATAGGCTTGGAGCTATTTTCAGCATTTCAAAAGGTTGAATATAAATCATATATTTATCTATAACAAAGAAAAATGCCAAAATGGCAGAAATTACAAAACTTTGGTGAGATTTTATATCTTAATGTTCATCCAAAGCTATGGCTAGATGTTGCATCATTTTGGTTAATGGAAAAAAGAAAGTAAGTTAACTATTACCTTATAAATTTAACATGTGATAAACAAATCTTTTGAAGATGGAGGATAGGCAGGAATTTTATTATTTTTTACAAAAGTTATTATTGGTGATGAAAATGGTGTTAAAAGGCTACATCAAGTCACTCTATTTATTTCATTGAATTTCAAAATTATTAGCTATAAGGTAAATTCTGAAATTATAGATGTTCCCTGTTGAGGAAAAGATACCAGTGAAAGTTGTTAGATATTTCAATTGTGAGTCACAGATTGATTTTAGAGTTGACAAAATACAGAAACTAGAGAATATCATTAATGTGGTTTTAGTTGACAATATTAGTGTTTATATTGTTATGACAATGATGCTATTAAATCCATCCTGGATTTAAACTTTTAAAAATATGATCAGGGCTGGAGAGATGGCTCAGCAGTTAAGGCACTTCCTTCCAAAGCCTAAGGACCCAGGTTCCATTCCCCAGTAGCCAGGTTCTCCAGGAACCAAACGCACAAGGTGGTACATGTGTCTGAGCTTCATTTGCAGTGGCTAGAAGCCCTGTCTCTCTATCTCTATCTGCCTCTTTCTCTGTCAAATAAAGAAACAAAATGTTTTTATCAAACATAAAAATTATGATCAAATGGTAAAGCTCACAATTCCTCCTGTAAAGGAAATGAGACAAGCTTGGCAGAAAGACACCGGAGGACTCTTTCTCTTAAGAGTTTGTCTCTGTATATGTCCTTGGAACTTGCTTCACATCACCACAGATTTCTTTCACCTAGTGTTTAGAATGACACAAATCCTGGGTGCCACCTAATTGAGTTACTTTATTTCTAATAAATGCAGCAACAATGTTTTTAAATGGAGATCATGATTACAAAAATATATAGGAGATTGTAAAAATGTTCCTAGACTATTTTTTTTTTCATGTGATGAATAAGTAAGTTGAAGGCAAGGAAAAATAAAGGACTTTTAAAAGAGAGGTGTTTTTCTGGCTTACAGGCTCCATAGGTAGCTCCATGATGGCAGGGAAAAATGATGGCATGACAGAGAGTGAACATCACCCCCTGGCCCACCTAAGGTGGACAACAAGAACAGGAGAGTGTGCCAAACACTAGCAAGGGGCTACTGGCTATAACACCCATAAGCCTGCCCCCAACAATATGCTACCCCCAGGAGGAATTAATTCCCAAACCTCCATCAGCTAGGAACCTAGCAGTCAGAACACCTGAGTTTATGGGGGACACCTGAATCAAACCACTACATTCCGCCCCTGGCCCCCATAAACTAATAACCATAAATGATGTAAAATGCAGTGCATTCATCCAACTTTAAAAGTCCCCATATTTTCAACCAATTCCAGTGATGTTCATACATCTCTAAAGTCCAAGATCTTCTAACTGAGCCATAATACCAAAAATCCCCCCCCCTAAAAAAAAAACCATAATGGCACAGAAATAACATTCATACTGCAAAAGATGGCAGTGGGTATAGCAAAGAAATATTCAACCAATACAACATTTAAACAGGGCAAACATCGAACTCTGTAACTCCAAGTTCAACACCTCTAGCCAGTGACAAATCTACAAGTCCAATAATTTTAACCAGCAACAAGTCTCTGGAACTCCAATTCTACCCCTCCAGCTAGGCTACTCACAGTCCTGGAAAACTTCATCAGGGCCGGCAGCTCTCCTTGGCAGCCATCTCATGGTCCTGGCATATCCACTGGGTCTCCACTGCAATCCACGGTTCATCCTCATGGCCCCATGAGGTCTCCATGCAGGCAACCAGCAAACATGCTTCACACTGTCCATGGCCATTTCCAAAACACAAGGCCACGTTGCAAACTCAATGACCCTTTCTTTCATGAATTTCTTATGCTCCACAATACCAGATGGGGTGCCAATGTGTTAATTCAGGGGCAATAAAGCAGACTTTGAAGAACAGAACAGTTCTTGAGCATTCAGGCCCCTCCAAAAGAGTCTACATTCTTCCTGTTGTCCCATTGCAGGTCAGATGGCCAAATTTCAAATGTTGTAATCTTTCAATTGCAGCTGAATGGGCATCAGTTCACCCAAAGATTTTTCTGTCTGTGACATATTCCTCTGCTCACACCAGTTCATTTCTACACAAATCAACCCTGCACAACTTCTCAGGACATGAGCATAACAGCAAGCTTCTCACACAAACTGCTAGCCCAGTCCCAGCAAAGCTCTTTCTCACCCTCATAAGCCAAAACTCACAGTTCATAGTTTTTATTGCATTCAGGTCTTTCAACTCTGACCAAAGTAGTCCGTCAAGCTGGAGGTTACTTGTGGTAATATAGCTATTTTTTAATATTCATTCTTCTGGTTGAAGAGTATGGATGCTCTCTCCATCATTTGGTATCTTCTTATTCTTCTTTCTTTGGCATCTTAAAGTTTTCTTTATGAGGTGTGGAAGTTGGAATATATGAACTCCAGTATATTCATTGTTTTATTAGCTTGTAGTTTGGATCTGCAGCCACCTGGCTGCAGGTGGTGTCACTGGGTGGACCTTATGGTCCAACCCTAAAGTGTGGTGGTGGTTTTGAGGTACCAATCTAAAGATATGCAAAGTGCCTGGAGTTCCTGAAGTGTGCTGTGCTGTGTGGCTTTAGGCTTGTGTTTTTCTCTCTCTGCTTGGACCTGTGAAGGCAGGCCAGCTTCTTTCATTGTAGCACTTCCCATGGATCTGCAAGCTTCAATAAGTATCCCTTCTTCCGTAACTGGAAGTTCCTCTCAGTGAACCTGAAGCTTTCTGCTACCTGAGGTTTTTTTCACATTATTGTTGAGGTTAGTTTCCAAGTACTGTTTTGGGAACTCTTGTGAATGAGATATTATTCCTAATTCCTCTCATTGTTAGCATGTAGGGAGGATACTGACTTTTGTATGCTGAATTTGCATCCTACAACTCTGTTGAAAGTACTTATTAAATCTACAAGTTTTCTGATAGAGTCTGTAGTGTCTCTTAAGAATAGAATAATGGGGGCTGGGGAGATGGCTTACCTGTTAAGGCAGTTGTTTGCCAAGTCAAAGGCCCCAAGTTTGATTCTCCAGGACCCACATAAGCCAGAAGCACAAGGTGCATGTGTCTGGAGTTTGCAGTGGCTGGAGGCCATGGTGTGCCCATTCTCTTTCCTCTCCTCTCCTTGTCTCTCTTCCTCTTTCTGTCTCAAATACAAAAATAAATAAAATAAAAAAAATAACAATAGAATAATGGTATCTGTGAATACAGTTAACTTGTACTTATTTTATTGCAGATTTTAGAGGAAAATTGATGCAGGATTTTAGTGTTCATGAGGGGTCCTCCAAGTTTGGGTCCTTTAATAAAGAGTTAATAAAGAGAGACTCAAGAATGATAAGTTCTAAATTATTAAGTTTATTTATGAGGAAATTAGAAATTGTGGAGTTTATTTAGTAGAAAGTGGGATCTAGGAAAAAGGGTAGAGCAGAATCATAAACACGTGGGAAGTAGGAAACAGACTCCTGTGGAAAACACTGCATAGTTTATAAGGTTCATTTAAGAGAAAGTGAGGTTTTTAGGGAAAGACTGGCATAGAGCCAAAAGCACTTGGAGGATAGTTCATAAAGCTCATTTAAGAATAATGGAGACTTTAAAGTACAGACTGGAGTAGAACCATAAGCAGATGGAGAATATAACTTCAGTGTGTATGTAGGGAGAATAAGAAGAAACTCAGAGAGCATGGGTCTTGTGCCTCCCCATGAAAGGAATTTAAGAGGGCAAATGGTGGGAGCTTAGGTGAAAATCAGAAGACTATTAGTGAATACTAAGAAAATGTGTATTTCACAAAGTCAGAAAACCTAGATGAGACAGATGAATTTCTAAATAAATATGATTTGCCAAAATTAAAGCCAAATGATACAAATGATTTAAACAGACATAAGGAGAAAAGAGGTCAAAGCAGTAATTAAGTCTCTCCACAAATAAAAACCCAAGATCAGATGCTACATGACTAAACTCTATTAAACTTTTAAATGATATATACTATCAACACTTCTCAAGCTATACCACAAAATAGAAAGCTAAGGGACACTACCAAACTCATTCCAAGAAGATGGTATTATTTTGATAATGAAACCAGAGAAATGCACCAAAAAATAAAGTACAATTTCTCTTATTAACAAAGATTCAGTTTCCTTGCTGAAATTTTCTTCCATGTTTTTAAGTTTCTCCTCTGAACTACTAACCACTTCACATACTTTGGTAACTTTCTTACTTAGGACCTGAAATAAGTTGCTTATTACATTCATCTGCATATTTGAGTTCTGCTTGTGGTCATTGAATCTTTACGAAAATATCTGATATCATTTTCTGACATTTCAGCAATCTCATTGTCACTGATTTGAGCACGGAGATGTTATTTACTTGTAAAGGTGTCCTAGTGGTTTGCAGTCTTACTTTTTTTTTTTTTTTTTTTGAGGTAGGGTCTCACTCTTGCTCAGGATGACTTGGAATTCGCTATGTAGTCTCAGGGTGACCTCGAACTCTAAGCCATCCTACTACCTCTGCCTCCCGAGTGCCAGGATTAAAGGTGTACACCACTACTTCCAGCTTTCATCTTACTTTTTTTGTCATCCTTAGTTGTGTTTGGTGTGTCTGTCGAGATGAATGTGTCTCCAAGTTAGTTTTTGTGAGCTGCCCTTGTGAGCTGCCATAACTTGTCTTTATGTGTCCTACTGCTATTCATTATGGAAGATGACAGAAGTAACAGATATGAGCATTTAACAGTAATGCTGGTATTGACTTGCAGAGAACACATATGTTTTATTTAGTAGAAAATAAGGGTCAAAGATATTGGCATTAGGATACCGGTCTGGGAAAATGTAATTTCTAGTTCTGTTTGTTTCTTAGAAGTAAAAGCAGCAATATTTAAGTTGCAAAATGAAGAGTTAAGACAGAAAGGGGGAAAGAAGGAGTTAGAGTATGAATGGAAAGAAAAGTATGTGGATTGAAGAATGAGGAGCAGTACAGGAAATATTGTAGAGTGGGATTGTGAAAGAAAAGACATCCATAAAAGCCTTTTCTGGCAAGAGACAAGGGAAAACACACACAAAAAATAAACAATTATGAATTGTAAAAGTATAAATAAAAATGGAAATCAAAACAATGAATTAATAAAAACAAGTAAGGAAATGAAGTGGAAGGCATTACGTCCCCAGGCAAGGCAAGTCTTCCTCATTTGCATGGTAAATCATTCCGCACAGGTTGAGGGTGGGGCTTACTGGTTTTAGTAATTCAAACCAGTCAGTGTACCTTTACATCTAAAAACAATTTATAACTAAGCCTGGTGTGGTGACACACTTCTTTAATCCCAGCACATGGGAGGCAGAGGTAGGAGGATCGCTGTGAATTCAAGGCTACCCTGAGACTACAGAGTGAATTCCAGATCAGTCTGGGCTAGAGTGAGATTCTACCTCAAAAAGCCAAAATAACAATAATAATAATAATAATGATTTATGTGACTCAACTCCTCTTTCTGTCAGTATTCCCTGGTCTGAGGAACTACACCTGCAAATGATAAGCCACCTTTGGTGTCCTGTAGTTCCCTCTTGGCATGTGCTGGTCTTTCTGTGCTTAAGGCTCTACTGGGCTGTGGAAGACCTGCCTGTCTGCCTTTATCTTAGTCACACCTCTTTCAATACTCTTTCAAGTTCTTCAGCGATCTTCCTGTGACCCATGTGTCTTGCTCAGCAAACAGAGGTGTTGGGGGATCCCCTTCTCTGGGCAACCCCGGGGCTCAGCCTCCAGCTCCGGCACATCTTTAACCTTCTCTCCGTGCATGCTGCCTATGCAAGCCCTGGTTGCTTTTTTACAGCCTTGACCTCCTTGCTTTATCCCTCACTGGATCTCTCCCATGACCATGCTTCCCCGGAAGCTACAAATGACCCATGCAGAGGAAACAGCATGGTGCAGTAGGGCCCTGTGATCTAGCTGCTTCCTTCTGGAGAAATGACCACCTATAGTTATCTCTATTTTCTTTAGTTCTTTTGCTTATAGGAATAAGACTTTTTTAATCCTAGTTTTTAATTTAATCATGTAAGTGTAGCTTTTAATCCACCATCTGACCTATATTTTAAATGATCTCTATTAGTGTATATTAATTACACAAGATGATGAATTCTAACGTGACATTTTCATGTGTGCTGTATTGTGCTTTAATCATATCAAGTTCCCTTCCATTGCTGCCTCTTGTTCCTGTTAAATTTCTGGGTTTGCAATGGAAGAGGAAGGCAGAGAGCTTCTTTGATCTAAGACTTTATTGTGAAGGGGAGAGAAAGAGAGAAGAGAGAGAAAAAAGAGAAGATATATAGAGAGAAATGGGGGTGTGAGCACCAGAGAAAGAGATCAAGAAGGCAGGGAGATATGGGGAGAAAAAGGAGAGCAGACAGCCCCATAGCAGGAGAGCCAAAAAGAAAGGCAGAACTGGCCAGGGGGTGGGTTTTATGGGAAGAAGAGAGAAACTGCTCTTTGAGGGAGGGGTCTTAGGTAGTGTGCAGAGATATGGGTTGGAGGACATGACCTTCCTACCTCTTAG
Organism: Dipus sagitta; assembly: GCA_036346955.1. Taxonomy (NCBI): domain Eukaryota; kingdom Metazoa; phylum Chordata; class Mammalia; order Rodentia; family Dipodidae; genus Dipus; species Dipus sagitta. Next base: position 3,091,811 of record CM070793.1, on the reverse strand, counting down.
TCCAGTGGTAATGAGAGGGAGTAGGCAGTTAGGGTGACTGGGCCCCTGAAAATAAAAAGGCATGAAAGTCTACACTTGTTAGAAATCAAAGATGATGTGACTTCTTATCTCTTGCCTGGTTTCCTAGAACTGTTTCTCCACAAACCAGGACCCCTCCTGGGAAGGAGGTCTTTCATAGGATTTAAACATTGTGATGGTCAAGTTCAGCCCTGGGAACTTGGGGTCAGGGTTAACCTCTTTCTGAGACTGCCCCTAGCCCTAACCAACCAGCAGACCCTCTGGTTCACCTGAGCGGGAAGACAGCCCTAAGGTTATAAATGCATTTGCAATGGGAGGGCAGGCTCTCTGACCACTTGGGAACTTCCAGCTGTGGGTGAGATTTTCCCTTGGCTAGGCCTGGGCTGGTTTGGCTCAGGCACAGCCCACTAGAGAGGGGAATGTCCCCTAGCCCTGACTCTCCACATGGGTTCTTTATCCCCTCCAGCTCCCCACATGGCAGGAGCTCCTTGAACTTTCTTCTTTTTTTTTTTTTCCACGGTTTTCCCAGGCCCTCCACATGGGGTCTGTAGCCACATGGGTGCTTTCCGTAAATAAATATAATAGTTTAATACTTATCTTTCTCAGTGTTTTTTTAATTCAATTCTTTGATTAAAATTAGAAATGAACCTAGGGTTTGGGGTTCAAGGACTTTCCTGGACCTTGAGCACCCCTTTAGAATATAAGAGGTGGCAGTCCTAGAGTCTCAGTTAACATGGCCAAGGGGTAGGGAAGAGTGAGAGGGAGATGGGCGGAGAGCTCTTTGCCTGTAATAGTTCCCTTCCCCCGGTCATATTCCTCTTCTGACATCGGACCATTTGTACTTTCATTTTTGTTTGTTTTAATTTAGTGACTAGGTTTGCCTTCTGCCACATTTGTTCTTAGGAGAGTTGCAGCATTAAAAACAGGTTACAAAAGATAATAATTATAACTTCAGTACTTTAACTGTAGCCATTGTATTTTACTGCATTGTACAACAAAAGAGAAAAGGAAAATATAAAAAATTAAAGTAAGGTGTTTTGCTTTTTGTTTTTACAGTGAATAATGTAAAAAAAAAATTCTTCTTAAGAGGCTTTGGTACTATTTATGACTTACTTTAGAATAATTAGAGGACGTTACAATTTCCCAATAATATGTTTTCTCTATACATTGGTCTCATGTCAAATTGGAAAATAAGTTGAAAACCATTTGTTCAGACTGTATAGTCTTGCAATAAAATATGAGAACTTTCTACTACTTTGTTTTTTAGATAATATATATTGACATTTTTTTGGGGGGGGGGAAGTTATGTACAATTGGGTAAACACCAAGTAAGCAAAGAAATACCTATATGAGTCTTATATTTACATGGTTGATTTCAGAGTAGAATAGAACAGCTAAGGGAAATGTGTAAATGAGTTACATGGAGTATCACTTCTTGGCCTTTGGCTAAGATCAAGTGAGGAATATGGAATGTGTCACGTATTATCTAAGTCCAAAGTTCGGTATGAAATTATCCAAGTCCAAAGTTTGGTATGAAAAGTTTAGCTTCATAAAACTGAAGTGTAGGCCCATGCTTTTAAACATTAAGAGGCTTTGTATTTTCAATCTTCCTAATCAAACTCATCTTCCTAGGTTTGGAAGGAAGATCAGAGTAACAAAACTGTAAGGTGGGGTATTCAATCAGGATGATTTCCAAGGAAGACATGTCCTACATTTGTTTTAAATTAATAATTTAATAACAATGAGAACAATGACTTTTAATATTCATTCTATGGGCATAATAGTTCTGAATGATACAAAGCTTGACTATATCACCTGATTAATTACAAGCTTGTCAATATACATGTCTTTGATCCATTTTTTCAACAGGTTTATTTGCTTTAAATCCTAGTTAATCTTAAATATACATGTCATTATTTAAAATTTTTTATTCATATTAATTGGCATAAAGAGTATTAGGTTCCACTATATATTGTCAAATAAAGTTTGTGCTTTTTGTGGATTTTATTTCCCTTCCCCCCCATTCACCATGCCACCTTGAATGGTTCTACCACCAGTAGTATTCTTTCTATTTGTATTTAATATCTATTCTATTTCCCTCTCCTTCCTCAGTACCTCTTGCTCCACTCTTGTGGTCCTTTTATTGGTTCCATTGCCTGTATCCACAACCACAAATACTCATATATGCATATATATCAACGTTTAAAGCTATAACCCACATATGAGAGAAGATGTAGTATTTTTCTTTCTGGGCTTGTATCATACAATAGCTCCCAGATCCAAATTTTCTACTTTTCTCCACCTTTGAACAAAATTCTATTGTGTGTATGTATGTATACATTCATATATATAATCACATTTTCATTATTTATTCATCTCATACATGACATCTAGGTTTGTTCTATTTCCTTGAAATTATGAATAGTTCATCAGTACACACGAATGTGTTAGTATCAGTTGTGATTTGAGTGTATGCCTAGGAGTGGTAAAGTTCTACTTTTAATTTTTTGAAAAACTTTCATACTGAGTTTAAAAAATTTTTTTTGTTTATTTTTATTTATTTATTTGAGAGCAAGAGAGAGAGAGAAAGAGGCAGAGAGAGAGAGAGTGAAAGAGAGGGGGGGTTGGGGGAGAAAGGGCGCGCCAGAGCCTCCAGCCACTGCAAATGAACCCAGATGTGTGCACCCCCTTGTGCATCTGGCTAATGTGGGTCCTGGGGAATTGAGCCTTGAACCAGGGTCCTTAGGCTTCACATGCAAGTGCTTAACTGTTATGCCATCTCTCCAGCAGTGAACAGTGGTCCCTCTTTCTATACATTCTCACTAGCATTTGTTTTCATCTGTTCTTTATTTTTTTCCCCATGTTTTGGTGTGTATATGTATATGCTATATGATGTGTGTGTGTGTGTGTGTGTGTGTGTGTTCATGTGCAAGGGGAAGGATAACTTTCAGGTGTTGATCTGCACCTCATTTGAGGCAGGATCTTTGTTCCCCACTGTATTTACCAGGCTTTCTGGCCCATGAGCTTCCAGTGGATTCTCCTGTGTCTGCGTCATTTCTCAGTGTAGGTGTTCTAGGATTACAGACACCCACTACAGCATCGAGCTTTTACATGGGTCTGAGAATCTGGACTCAAGTACTCACACACAAAGAAAGAGCCTCATCTAACCTCATCTGTGGGATGAAGCCTATTTATTCAGAATGTGTAATATTCTCAACGTGACCTTGCACTCAGTTTACAAGTATTTTATTGAAAATCTTGTATTTATGTTCATCAGGAAAATTGATTGGCAGTTTTCTTTTCTTTCCGTCTAGTTTCAGGCTTTTCTTGGTGGGGAGATTTTTTAGTTGGCTTCAGGTAATGAGTTAGTTGTTTTAGATCTGTTTAAATTATTTAAATCTTCTTCTTTATAGAGATGGTGGTATACTCAAAACTTAACAAACCTGAAAATAAGAGGCTGTTGGGAGCTCAATACTGAATAAGACATCTGTCAGGTCCTCCAAGGCTCCGGGAGCTTTACAAGAGAGGTGTCAGAAAGAACGTTAAGAGGGAAATAGCCGGGCATGGTGGCTCAAGCCTTTAATCTCAGCACTTGGGAGGCAGAGGTAGGAGGATTGCAGTGAGTTTGAGGCCACCCTGAGACTACATAGTTAATTCCAGGTCAGCCTGGGCCAGAGTGAGACCCTACCTAGAAAAACCAAAAAAACAAAAAAAAAAAAAAAAAAAAAAGAGTGAAAATAATGTGAGAGCCACAGAATGGGGCAGAGTAGTGAGGGGCACTGTCATTCAGAGGTAAGCTAACGGGTGCATCCATGACCTTACAGTAGTGGCTGTGTTACTCCCACAAGACCTGCACAATTTTAAGCCCATCAAAATTATGATGTAGGCGACAGAGGAGGGCAACAAGAATGAGGCATCAACACTAAAGAAAGACTACTTGGAAAGAGGAGGGTGCTCTGTGGAATATGGGTCATTTGTGGGATACAAAGGAATGTAGTAGGAGAGGAATTCAGTTAAATTACAGCACGCTCATGCATTAAACTTCTTAATATAAAAAAAATTTAAAAAGAGATATTCCATCATCTCCTTGATCCATCGTACTGCTGAGAATTTCTGCAGAGTTTTTACTTGACTCACTTTGTTGTGCAATTGTATTATTTCAGATTGGTTTTTCTACAGTGTTTCTACTTCCTTAGTGACACCTTGTATTTAACTCCTTACTTTGTTTAGCCTTTTCTTATGTTCATTTGGGATTCCTTCAGGGGTTTTGTTTCCTTATTTGGTTCTTTGCTTGATATTTTTTTCTTTTAGCATACTTATAACCATTCTTTTGAATTCTCTGGCATTTCATCTAATTCGTTCTCACTGGGGTTCATTATGGTGGGATTCAAAATTTTTGGAGGAGTCATTTGGCCTTGATTTTTTTTTTTTTGTTTTGGTTTGTTTATTTGTTTGCTTCTTGTATTACCGCATTGGGATTTTTGCATCTCAGATTCGTTCTTTCTTTTTGTGTTTTTTATTTTTGTTTTATGAGCTGTATTTTTAAGTGTGTAGGTCAGAAGTTAGATCTTCAAGGTAGGAGCTCAAGGTGCCCGGTGAGGCCTCTAGATCACTCCCAGAGTAAAATACTAACAGCAGGAGTGACGCACGCTGGCAAATGTGAATGAACAACAATGGACCTTTTGACTTCAATAATTTCTTGTGAGTCAACAGGCAAGGCTGGTACGAAGGATGCCAGGATTTTGCTTACTTAGAAGCGGGAAGAATGTAGAATGGCTTAGGATGAGGACTAGCGTTAACTTTGAAAATGATGGAGGAGGAGTACGTATGTGCGATAGGAAACTTGGGATACTGTTAGGATCCATATATTTTAGAGGTTGCTAAGGCTGTGATAGTTGTAGTTATGGGGAATAAAGATGAGGAGATAAGGAGGGAAGAATGTGGAAAAGGGGTTAGAAAGGGCAAGTGCATGAGTTCTGCATGGGCAGAGTGATAGAAAGACCTCAATAGTAAGGTGGTGGAGAAAGATACAGAACAAGCCTAAAGTACAACTGCGCAATACCCAGACACAAACAAAACCAGCATGAAATAGACATGCCTGCTGTGGAGAATTAGAAGCAGAAAGGCACTAAGCGGGGCATGGTGGCTCACGCCTTTAGTCCCAACATTTGGGACGCTGAGATAGGAGGACTGACGAGAGCTCAGGGCCATCCTAGACTTCAGTGAGCTCTAGGTCACCCTAAGCTAGAGTGAAACCCTACTTCACACACAAAAAAAAAGAAAAGAAAGAAAGGAAGAAAGAAAGAAAAATGAAAAATGAAAAAAAACTAACTCTAACATGGAATAACATGGAAATGATAAACAAAAAAGGACAAAGGATGAATTTTGAATTCTTTCCCTTCATGGGATCTTAAAATTATATAGATAGGTAGATAGATAGATAGATAGATAGATAGATGATAGATAGATAGATAGATAGATAGATAGATAGATAGATAGATAGATGATAGAGAGAAAGAATGGGCACCCCAGGGCCTCCAGCCACTGCAAACAAACTCCAGATACATATGCCACCTTGTGCATCTGGTTACCTGGGTCCTGCGGAATCAAACCTGGATCCTTTGGCTTTACAGGCAAACCCCTTAACCGCTATGCCATTTCTCCATCCCTGATCTTCATTTATTGACACTTGCACTTTGGATCTATTTCTTGGAGATAAGAGATTGTTGTGATAATCTGTTTTGAATCCAGTCCCTTAGCCTGCATCTCTTTGTTGATGGGTAGAGGCCCTTTACGATACAGATCATTTTAAAGGCTTTTTCTATTTCCTATGATTATGTTAGGCAATAGTCTAGTTGGGCGTGATACAGGAATTTTTGGGTTCCTCACCAATGTACCAATATGATATAGGAATTGGGGTTCCTCACCAATGCATCAATACGGTATACCAGTGCGCTGGTTTTGAGGCACCTCTAGATTCTTGTCTTATGAACTTGAAGAATGAACTCCGCAGACCAGAGGATAATGATGCTGGATTTGGGAGTTCAGGAGGGCCCCCCCAAATTTATGAAACCAAATTTTTGGTCCTGATTTTATAACATAAGAATTCATAAGAATGGATAAATTATGAATTATTGAGTTTATTTAGGGGGAAATTAAAATTGTGTGGCCGATTTACCTCGAGTTTAGAGAAACTTCACAGGGAGCAGGCCCAGAGTTTTGAGAAAGCCCCTCCTTGATAGATCTAGAACGTAAGGGAAATGCCCATGTGGTAGATTCAGAGATCAGAGGAAAATCATACATGTCATTGAAGTGAGACATGACCCCAAACTATAAAGCAGAGGCAAGGAAAAAAAATTACCCAGACCAAGAAACAGTACTCTGCTCTCTCCCCACACAGGCTGGGTTACGGGGGAGGGCAAGCCAGATTTTTGTGTATCCCTGTGACCACAGAGAGGAGAGTGGGAGCGAGGGCTGGAAACAACACTGAGAGCCCTTTATAGTCAGCTGAAAATGGGTTCTTTCATCAGATTCTAGTATATAAATAGAAGATCTGATTGGTTTGTAGATTCAAGGGGGCAGGCTCCAAGGCCAGTCCACCTGGGTAGTGAAGGTGGCCCCTGTCAGTAGTGCGCTAGACTGTGGGCAGCAAGGGGCACTGAAGCTGTTATAGCTAAGTCTTGATCAGACATGAGTGCCATTCCTACCAAGGTGGGGTGGCATTTCTACCCTCTGGGCTTCTGTTCCTAGCTTGAATTGCCTGAAAGAAGCTATCTTTCTTCTGAGTCTCTTGCATCATAACACTTGGATATATTTTATTATAGCACACAGCTTTATGAGGGAGAGCTTTAAGAGAAGAGGGGTGGAGCTCAAGAGAGGAAGGGAAGGAAGGAAGGCAGGAAGAAAGAAAGTGGGGACTTGTGAAATGACACACTATAGGAGCTTGACAGTTTCTTTGGCTAGAAATGGGCCCTTGGTAGGTGTTTATATTCTAATCTAACCTCCTCCTTTTTGGCTTAGGTAAATTGTCTGTTGTTGGGCTGGCCTGGCAGGTTTTCTGGTACCTGCACAGTACTGATTGCTTCATGGACCAACCAGCACCTCTGTCTTGTTGAAGTTGACCAATCATGGACACTGGACTGGAGGGCCTTTCCTCATTTGATAAGTCCACCTCCCACTGGGGTGGTGGGTTTTCCAGCTCCTTGAGGAGTTTGTGCTCTCTTGGCCTTCTTTAACTCTTACTTTGGAAATAAACTTCATTCTTTTCCACCTTATCCTACCTTTTAAATCTTTAATTCGCAGGGTAAGTGTCAGGTCAGGACAAAATGGAGTCATCGAGGACAGCAGGAGGGAGACAGAGACATAAGGAAGTGGGTCATCTACATTCCTCAAGGAACCACCCAGCCATTATCCCTTCCTTGCCTAACCATACCCAAGGTCTAGTTTCCTGCCCCCTTATCTCTCAGGTCACCTGGTCACTGTTCTGGTCTCACACCCTAGCTATTTCCCTTCCTCACCTTCCCCCAACTGAAGAGCTCTATATAGCCCACCTTCTGTAATCTCAAAGTTGCCTGTGCTGTTCTCTTGAGAGTCAGCCCTGGCAGCTCGTGTTTAAAAAGCTTCCAGTTTGCCTCAGAGTGGTCTCTGTGGTCTTGGTCACTCCCTGAACCTTACAGTAAGCAAATCCAATGCACCACGAGATGGTGACAGAAGCCCTGAATATAAGAGAAGAAATGCAGAGTTCTTGAAAGGAGGCAAGAGGGGTTTGAGAAGCCCACTTCAAGACTCAAGTTTTTTTCTTTTCAATTTATTTTTTATCTTGATGTGAGCCCTGTGGATAGGCAGCTGATCTAAGATCTAACCAGTATGTCCTGATGTCAGATATCTCGGGTCAAGATTTCTGGAAAAGGTCAGTCTTCCTAGAAATCTTAATTCTCTAGGAGAGGCCTTCTCAGAACGGAGTGGAAGGACTCCCAAAGAGGGCAGTGATCAGGAAAAGGCCAGACCAGAACCTTCTGATGTCTCTGACCTGTGAAATGACCTAGATTCCCCCTCCAGACCCAAGGACAATTTCCAACACTTGGCTAAGAGAAAGCTATTCACTTCGGCATCCTAACACCCTTAAACTGCCTCATGGATAATTGTTTGTTTGTTTTTTTTTCTGCACTTCTGCCAGTTTTGGGAGATTGCTGGTTTGCTGTGTTGGACACGATAGCTCCCTTCTCAGATATCTTTTCGTCATATCCCTTCATGAACTGCACTCTTTCATATATTCTCATGGGTGAAACTGTCTTTTTTTCTTCCTCTCTCTACAGTATTCCTTTGAGAATTTCCCTGTAATGTTGGCATGGTTGCCATGAATTGGCTTAATTTGTGTTTGTTTTGAAATATCCTGATTTCTCTTCCAATTTTGAAATGTGACATTGCTGGATGCACCAATTTTGATGGGCAGTTATTTACTTTCAGGGCTTGAAGTACATCATTCTACACTTTCCTGGCTTTTAGAGTTGCAGATGGAATATCTGATGTGATTTCTTTGATATTCTTTTGATATTATTTCCTTTTTGCATATTAGTTGAAAAACAGTGATGCTCCTACCTTGGCCTCCTGTGTACTGGGAGTAAAGGCATGTGCCACTACGCCCGACTTCAACTTCTTTAGGAAAAAAGTATCTGATTTGGCTGGAACTCACCAATTCATCTAGACTGGTTATCCAGCTAGCTACAGGGACCCACCTGCCTCCACTTCTTTAGCATGGAGATTATGTGTGTATGCCACCACACCTGGCCTTTAAATGGGTGCTAGGGATCAAACTGAGGTCCTCAGACTCTTAATGAAAATACTTTCTGGGGCTGGATAGATGGCTTGGAGGTTATGGTGCTTGCTGCCAATGCCAAAGGATCCAGGTTTAATTCCCCAGGACTCAAATAAGCCAGATACATCAGGTGGCATATGCATCTGGAATTCATTTGCAGTGGCTGGAGGCCTGGCATGACCATTCTCTCTCTCTCTCTCTCTCTCTCTCTCTCTCTCTCTTTCCACCTCTTTCTTTCTCTCAAACAAATAAAAAAAGTTTTTTAAAGAAAGAAGGGCTGGAGAGGTGCTTAGCAGTTAAGGTGCTTGCCTAAAGACTCATGTTTGACTCTCCAGGTCCCATGTAAGCCATATGTACAAAGTGACCCAAGTGGCACATGCGCACAAGGGGGCACACACATCTGGAATTTGATTGCAGTGGCTAGAGGCCCTGGCTCACTAATTCTCTCTTTCCCTCTCTCTCTCTCTCTGTGCCTCTTTCTCTCTCTGTCTGTCTCTCTCAAATGAATAAATTTTAAAAAATTGAATACAATTTTTTAAAAAAAGAATTGTTTTTTTTGTAAAAAAATAATGTGCTTTCCAGTTTAATTTAATTTCTACTAAATTTAGGTGTTTTTCTTTTCTTGTGCGTGCATGGTGTGATGCAGTGTGCACGGCATGGTGTCCCACTTATCTGGTGGGAGTGGAGCATTGGGGTGTCTTGATTCATGGCTCCTCTGCACGGTCATGCCTTGAGCCAGAGACCCTTTGCTGATTCTGGAGCTTGAGGGGCTCCAGATATTCTCCAGTGTCTGCTCTCCTGAGTGACAGGGGCTATGGACATGAGTGGCCATGCCTACCTGCTTATGTGGGGTCTAGATGATTTGAATTACGGCAGTCTCAAGCTCCCTCAGACTCTCATGCTTGTGTAGGAAGTGCACTTAACCAACCACTGAGCCATCTCTCCAACCCTAAACTTAGTTTTCATTCATATGCAACAGTGAAGATCTCTATTCAAAATAAAAACTATTCCAATTTTGATTCCCGAATTTTCCATTGAACTCTTAAGAATAAAGCCTCAAAATGAATTTCAGCAGAGATACTTTGGGGCAAAATATACCTGAAACAATGAAAGATTCTGGGACTTTTTTCTTCTGGGTTAGCCCATCATTTTGTCACAGAAGACATATGAAGCATGCCTTTGAAAACCGAGCTTAGCTCTCTCAATGACACTGCCGTGTTCCCTCTAGAGCAGCTATTTGCATGTCTGCCTTTTACACCTAACGGTTTCTTTTTCCCACCTCCCGTTTGTGAAGAGAATTTTTAAGTGCATTCAAGTCCAAGAATTTAAAATTATGGTTCCCAAGGCAAGTGTGACTCAGACAGGTTGTGAATTAAGGCAATAAAGAAAATGTCTATATTCAATTTTACTTTTATTCATTTCAAAAGCGTTATTCCCTTGAACAGCCTCATGAGACAGACACCTCACAGTGATTTGCTTCAGCAAGTTTCTTACCCATTTGCCGATCTCTACGACAGAGATGGAGATGGCACAAGTGACCTCAAGTCCAGTTTAGCACAGAATAGCCCACATTGTCTTCCTCCCTCAGGCCCACACTCTTTCCTTTGGCTTGGAATGCTTTTACTTCCCTTCAAACATCACATATGTGACCCTTACTCAGTCTTTCAGGTCTCAACCCCAACTCTCTATCCAACCAACAACCCGTTTAAAACTATTTATTTCATTGTGTTTTTCATAAATGCTATTAAAATAACGCATGTATGCTTCATTTACTAGTAGAATATTAATTTCATTCAGGGATAAATTTGTTAGTGAATGATCTTTACAGACATTTAATAAGACTGAATTAATGAATGAGTCTTTCAGAAAGACTTTGCTTGAGTGGTATGATGGTTTGATTCAAGTGTCCCCCATAAATTTATGTATTCTGAATGTTTATGTCCCCAGATAGTGGCAATTTGGGGATTAGAACCTCCTGCAAGTGATGTATTGTTAGGGGCAGGCTTATGTGGGTTATGGCCAGCTTCCCTTTGCCAGTGTTTGGCACACTTTGCTGCTACCATGTCTACCTGATGTCAGTCAGGGGGTGATGTCCAGCCTCTGCTCATGCCAAGATTTCTCCTGGCATCATGGAGCCTCCCCTCAAGTTGGTAAACCAAAATAAACCCTTTCCCCCTGCAAGCTGCTCTTCGTTGGGTGTTTTCTTCCAGCAACTCAAAGTTGATTGCAACAGTAAAATTGGTACCGAGAAGTGGGATCATTAATGCTAGAAACCTGACTCTGTGGCTCTTGGCTCTTTGGAACTGACTTGAGGGAGGAATATGGCCTAACAGACTCCTTGCAGTGCTGTAAGTACAGCATCACGGAACATTCTGATCAGAGTGGAAAGACCTGTGTGTAGTAAGAACTGAGATGGGACTTACTTTGGAGGTTCAAACCCAAACCCAAAACCCAAGCTAGTGTAGTGTCTGCTATACCAAGGAATTGAAATAAAACAAGATTGAGAAGGATCATTTTAGTTAATTATTATTTTACTGCATAAAGTCCAGAAACCAAAGGCTGAGGAGTGGGCACATGCTCATGGTCCAAGGGCCCATGCAAAAATCCATGGGCCCAGGGGACAAAGGAAACATGAAAAATAATATTAAAGAGAGGCTTTAAAAATAAGGAACCAGCACAACATCCTTTCCCAGCCTCTCAGCAGCCAAGCTGCCAGGGAAGAAAGCACAAAACCTTACCAGTGGTGAAAACCTTGAGTGCTGGGAGATGAAGAGCCTTGGTGCCAAAAAAGAGAGAGAAGAAAAAAAAAAAAAAAAAAAAAGAACACTCACTACAAACCTTTTGAACAGCCAGGCATTTTATCCTGGGTCCATCCAGGGCTGACTCCAGAAGAAGTTAGCACACCTGGATGCAATGTCCGGAAGAAAACAAAACAACAGCAGCAACAACAAAAAACAGAAAGAAAAAAAAAAAAGAATTATTGGACTTGGAGACTTGTTGCTGCCTAGACTGGTCAGACTTGGAGCTACAGAGTTTGAGGCTTGTTTTAAATTTTGTATTGGCCTCTTTCTCTGTCAAATAATTAAATAAATAAATAAATAAAATATTTAAAAAAAATATGGGCTGGAGGGATGGCTTAGCGATTAAGGCATTTGCCTGCAAAGCCAAAGGACACAGATTCGATTCCCCAGGACCTATGTTAGCTGGATGCACAAGGGGGGGCACACATCTGGAGTTCATCTGCAATGGCTGGAGGCTCTGGTGTGCCCATTCTTTCTCTCTCTCTCCCTTTTTTTCTGTCAAGTAAATAAATAAATAAAATATTTAAAAATATTTTTAAATTTTGTATTGGCTGAATATTTCTTTGCTGTACCCCATGACATTTTCTGCATGTGAATGTTTATTCTGTGCCATTATTATTATTATTATTAATTTTGTATTATGGCTCAGTTAAAAAACCTTGTACTAGGGGATGTTTGAACATAACTGAAATTGATTAAAAGAACAAACAAATAAACAAACATACCTATGGGTAATTTTATTTAATTTAATTAATTAATTAATTTATTTATTTTGGTTTTTTCGAGGTAGGGTCTCATTCTAGCTCAGGCTGACCTGGAATTCACTCTGTAGTCTCAGGGTAGCCTTGAACTCACAGCGATCCTCCCACCTCTGCCTCCCGAGTGCTGGGATTAAAGGCGTGGGCCACCACATCCGGCTACCTATGGGTAATTTTAAAGATGGACTGAATGCATTGCAGTTTACATCATGGATGGTTATAAGTTTATGGGATCCAGGGGCAGGATATGGTGGCTTGATTCAGGTGTCCCCCAGAAACTTAAGTGTTCTGAAAGCTAGGTCCCCAGCCTTTGGGAATTTGGGAATTGGAGCAACCTGGAGGCAGTGTATTGTTGGGGGCAGGCTTATGGGTGTTTTAGCCAGTGTCCCCTTGCCAGTGTTTGGCACACTCTCCTGCTGTGTTGTCCACCTGATGTTGGCCAGGAGGTGATGTCCACCCTCAGCTTATGCCATGTTTTCCCTGCCATCGTGGAGCTTCCCCTCATGTCTGTCAGAAAAAAATAAACCCTTTCCTCCCACAAGCTGCTCTTGGGTGGGTGTTTTCTGCCAGCAATGCGAATCTGACCACAACAGGGGGCAACTGGGGAGACCAACAGGAAGGAGAAGGAGACAAACGTGGATGCTAGGTGATGAGTAAAATGAAAATACATTGCATAGATGGATGAAAATGCCAAAATGAAACTCGTTATTTGGTATACGTTAATAGAAAAATAATAAGTGTGCCTTTCCTTGTTAGCAACTGGGTCCGTCCCTATGTTTGCTTGTTTTGTAGGAGCATCTCCTATGGGATTTGCCGATAGCATCTCAGCAATCCTGTTACTACATTCAAGTGAGGCTTTCCTTATCTTTTGGTTTGAAGATATAATCTCTCTACAGCTCCACCTTAATGTCATTCCTAAGTCTTTACACCGATGCACAAAAGAGGAAACGTTTAGCATGGCTCCAGACTGACTCGGACTCTGAACTCCTCAAAGGCGAGATCGATTGCCTTCTTACAATTCCCAACCACAGCACCGGTGCCCGATAAATACCTGCTAGATGAATGGATGAACAAGTGAACGTGCGAGTGAAATGTGTCCATCAGAGTTACTTGGTGCTGCTGCCTCCTGTTCTGTAAAGCTCTGTTACTCTGTAATTTTAACAGCTGAAGAAATCAAGTGCACACTTTATTCTCCCCACCCGTCACAAGCCGTCCATCAGGTCAGCTAACAGGACATACCTGCTGAAGTAGTGTAGCAGTCTGGGTGCCTGTAATGGGAAACTTTTTCCCGGTTCACATAACTGCTGAAAGCGACTTTTGGAATCGAGGCCATCTCCTGTAAGCCTGATCAGGCGAATGCAGCAAATCAGCCAAACGTTCCCTGAACTCCATATACGTATTGGCCCTACACGATGGGAAAGCATGACTGCTCACTAGGGCTCCAAAATAATGAAGCATCTACAGAAATCCATGCTACAGGGCAACACATGCCACAAGGAAGTGAGTAGAACTGACGAGAACTACCCAGTGTCTTCAGAAACTGAGTCATCCTGTATGGAGGAGGCAGGAAAACCATGGTGTTAGATCAAAGCCATATTTTTAACAATTTAAATTGAGGCCGTGCCAGACAAAAATAAGCAGAATGGGCAAAACTAGACATAATACGCTGTATTAGTGAATTTCCATGTATTGTTTAAGCTTCTTGAAAGCAGACTCTAAAGGAGAGTCCTCCCAGCCCAGACCTCAGCACGTTTATCTCAACGGGTCTTCAGTCACCTCTTGCTCTGGGGCAGCCTGTCCTCTGGCCCTGTGACAAGGAGACAGAATACCAGCAAAAACAGTCAGAGTGTTGAACATTTTGTTCCCTTGAGAATAGCTTTTTTATATCAGCATAAAAAAGTGGCAACCCCTGTTCAAGTATTAACATGGTTGCTTGGTGGGGGGGGGGGCAGTCATTCTCAAGAGCACAATTTTTTTCAACACTCGGACTTTAGTTACATCAATGGAGGGTCCCAGGAAGAATGTCTTCTCTTGGATGAGGCTTAGAATAACCAGTTCACCAAAAGTGTTTTGATATCATTTCCCAGACTATCTGGCGCCTGCCTCATCCTTACTTAGACTTGAGCAGCGGTCACTATTGTTTATTCCATGATATAAAAATGCCTTTCATGGGAATGGCTAATTGGATACAGAACTCTTGCTAAATCTCACGATTCTCAATAGTGTTTTTCTCAGATAACCCTCATTGAGATATAATAGGGCAGCATTTTTGGCCTCTTCAGGCCATTGATTGCTTCCTTCTAGATCTTGTACCTCCGCTTGTGAATACACTAAGTCTTTCTGTGATTAAAATAAGTGGTCAGCTGCTTTCCATCTTTCTCCTCACCCAGAATGTCTGTAACATTAGCCAAATTCTATAAAGCTATTCTCCTTTGCTGATAGGAACTTGCAGACCTTAGTCTTAGATCCAGGGGTTCATCTCAAGTTTATTGAAGCGCATTTGTTTGAGAGAGTCTCAAAGACTTCTCAATCTTGTGATAAACCTTATCACATGTTGCTCTCTCAATTAGTGACTATTAGAAATGATTTGTAATGAGAAAAGAATCATAAAAAATGATTGTGTGTCTTTCTTATAGCACATATGTATGGGGAAATGAAGATGAAATGAAACTATATCTGAGAATTGCACTTTACTTGAAATATTACTTTCGGAAAAAAAAATCATGAAATCTAAATTTCTCTTTTACCAGTTCTGAGAGTTATAAAAGGGGTTTTATCTTTATCAGTTCCTTGGACAATTATGATAGCTGCTATAATTACAGAGTGTGATAATACTCTCCTATTTGTAGACAAGATGAGATGAAATACCTTGATATTAGTTTCAGGAGCATCACAAAATTCCATTAGGAGCATTTAGACTGCCTTAGCACCATCTGGATATCTCTTTGTGAGGAAGTCTCTTTTTCACAGATTAATGTACTTCATCATACATTTATTCATGGGGAAAGAGTTAGCTGATAAAAACAATGCCACAGTCACGGCTGGCTGTTATTCCTTCATCTGCAAGACCGAGCTGCCTCTTTCTTCAGTGCATCATGGAGAGATTCTTAAACCTAATCTTAGGATTTTAAATTTCCAACTCTGAAAAGAAATTTGAGAGAAGGATCAGATATTAGCATGAGAAGCAAAGAAACAAAGTTCAATCTACCAGTGAAAAGGCTGTCTAGAGTGAAAATCATACCTAATCACAAGGTGCGTCCCACAAAGAAGTATCCAGTTAAAGGAAACCAAACAGTTTTGGTGAACATAGAGTGATACCCTTGTCAAATAAGGGCTGCCAATCTAGTATCCTTAAATGTTTATTTGCATTTTATTTTCTTTTAATTTTTTTTTTTCGAGGTAGGGTTTCACTATAGCTCAGGCTGACCTGGAATTCACTTTGGAGTCTCAGGCTGGCCTCGAACTCACGACGATCCTCCTACCTCTGCCTCCCGAGTGCTGGGATTAAAGGCGTGTGCCACCATGCCTGGCTTATTTATTTGCATTTTCGTTGTGTGAAAATCAGTAGGATATTAGTGAACTCCTTTAGAAGGCAAATAGTCAGCAGAATCCATTTGAGAACTGTAGTCAGTGACTCTCATTCCAGTGGCGTGAACACTTTCTTTAATAGGATGCCTTTGGGAGGCAGTCACCAGTAATTCTGTGGCATGCTGTAGCGTCGTTTTTTGTTTTGTTTTTTTTTTTTTAATTTTTTTGTTCATTTTTATTTATTTATTTGAGAGTGACAGACACAGAGAGAAAGAGGCAGATAAAGAGAGAATGGGTGCGCCAGGGCCTCCAGCCACTGCAAACGAACTCCAGACACGTGCGCCCCCTTGTGCATCTGGCTAACGTGGGTCCTGGGGAATCAAGCCTTGAACCGGGGTCCTTAGGCTTTACAGGCAAGCGCTTAACTGCTAAGCCATCTCTCCAGCCCCCTGTAGCTTCGTTAACAGTGGTGTTTACCATGCCTTTAGCATGGTTGTGACAAAAGCTATGATCTCCATTCTTGTGCAACGGCCACAAAGGATTGTAATTACACAGTAATGCATGGCAACACTTTTCACAAAACTATAAAGTAACAGTTCTTTTTTTTTTTTTTTTTTTTTTGGTTTTTCGAGGTGGGGTCTCACTCTAGCCCAGGCTGACCTGGAATTCACTATGGAGTCTCAGGGTGGCCTCGAACTCATGGCGACCCTCCTACCTCTGCCTCCCGAGTGCTGGGATTAAAGGTGTGCGCCACCACGCCCGGCTTAACAGTTCTTTAGATGTCTGCCTATCTTGAAAATTTATATCAAAAAAGAAATGAACAATAGTTTCATTAGTTGAAAATTTCCTGGAATCAAACTTAAAAGTACTCAATTTATCCTCAAAGGTGTTTCTTCTTAGAGCAAGAAATTTATGAAAATAAATCATGAAAATAAATCAAAACAATGCTTACTTAGACTCCCTACCCAAAAGCC
Organism: Dipus sagitta; assembly: GCA_036346955.1. Taxonomy (NCBI): domain Eukaryota; kingdom Metazoa; phylum Chordata; class Mammalia; order Rodentia; family Dipodidae; genus Dipus; species Dipus sagitta. The sequence goes on along the minus strand of CM070793.1, from coordinate 3,074,917 downwards.
TGAAATAATATTTTGATGTTATATTTGCACATAGGCAAGCATTTTGGAGTATATATTCTCAAACACCAGAAATGCCAACCACCGGAAAAATTCATATCTGAAAACCCTTCATTTTCACTATGAAAATGAATATAATGTCTGGAAAAATATGTCAGAAAACCCACTTTCTTGCAGATTAATATCATAAATAGCAAATTAAATATGGGAGATATATTTGTGAAAAATTACTTGGTAAAATAAAGTGAGAAGTAGGTTATATGTGGCAAATTTTATTGTTTTAATATTTGTTTCTTCCAGAGTGTCCCATTGCCCTTATTTGCTGAGCTGTCATCCGCTTGCTCCAATGAATAATTTATTGACATTTTCCCCTTCACTTTTGATAAGAGAAGAAAGGTATCAAGTACAGTAAGGGATCTGGATAGCAGCAATACCAGTCCATTCTGCACATTGTTTTGTCTATAGCAGGGAGCATATATCATGTGTGTAGGCATAAGTGTGCATGTAGATGTATATTTTTAGGCATTTACATGTTTATGTAAATATGTATATTTATTGAAAGTTAAAAATAAAAGTCAACAGCATGTAGAGAGAGCAAGATGATTCTTACCAAATTTTAAGCATCATTGCTTCTGAGCTAAAATGCTAAAAACAGCACATCGGAAATAAAGCTTGTATCATTGGCTTGCTTACTCTGTGGCAGAAGCTGACCTAAGCACTTCTGATGCATTGACAACTTTCCTCTTCAGGACATGAGATAATGCAGGAACCATTATTATATTCCCATCTTATAAACGAAAACAAAAGTGAGGCACGGGAAGTCTACTCTACTCATTCCTTTGAAGTTTCAGGACGAGGAATGGGTAGAGTCAGGATTTGAATCCCGGCAGTGCTGTGTGCCCAGCCTTTTGTCTTAAGTCACTATTTCGTATTGCATCCTGGTTGGAAACTAGCTTGAGAGATGAGATATTTTGGAGTGAGCAGCTACGTTACTTTCTGTTTACACCAGGAATTTTTAACACCTCGTTTCTACAGTGCTGACTTTCATTTATTAAGTGCCTTTATTAATTTATTAATTCCCATAGAGTCCTTAGGCTCCTTCCATACCAGTATATTTTAATGCCCCCAAACAGATAAGATGGCACCACACAGAAAAATAAGTGCTCAATACCTGACACATTATTTAATAAAAGCAAATATATCTGAACCTCTTCGTCACTCTGATTTATTCCATTTCCTAGTTCTCAGTGCTAGAAGATACATTAGCTTTAGATTTGTCAGCCTTACTCCTGCAGGTATAAAATTCCTAATAAGTAGAACATCTATCCTCAGCAGGAATTTGCTGACAGAGAACCATGGACCTCTGTCCATAGTATAAAGGAGGGGCTCTTAGGTTGCCCATTTGCTTTGGGATCCATTCCGTGCTGGGTTCTGTACCTCAGCGGCTAACTTTGGGGCTGCGTTTTCTAGGTTTCTCCTTGCAACTGGCTCTGGTCTAGGCATGCTAAGTAGGACATACAAGCAAGAGACTGGAGAGTTGGGAACATGAGAAGGGCTGGTAATTGGTAGTAATGTACCCTTGCTTTGGCTGTGTTTTTCTCCAGTAACCCTGGAGTCTGTGATTGGTTGTGAACCCTGTGTCCTGACAGGACCAAAGTGGTCATGTCTCCTATGATTCCTGGGTTGTTTTGCCATTTCCTGATTGGCTTTTAAATAAATATTTATTTATGAAAGAAAAAGACAGAGAGAGAGAAAGAGAGAGAGAGAGAGGAGAGAGAGAGAGAGAAGGTGCACAAGAGCCTCCTGCTGCTGTAAAAGGACTCCAGAAACATGTGCCACATTGTGCATCTGGCATCTGGCTTTACGTGGGTACTGGGGAATGAAAGCCAGGCTGTCAAGCTTTAGATGCAAGTGTATGTAACCACTAAGCCATCTCTCTACCCCCCTACCCCCACCTTTTATGTCTTCTATTACACACTCAACTAGCTGTCTGCACTCAGTTCTTCCTGTTTAAAACACTTATGCCCATTTTATTTTCCTTATTACATTCAGAACACTGTAGGGTATACCATGGATGCATAGTACTTAACAAATCACTAACTCAGTTTGTGACATGCATATGTGGTTCTAGTATTATTTCTGTTATTCTTTATTTCCTTCCTTATTTAATCATTTGGGTTACATCATCAATCAAGCTTCATTCTCCTGGAACAGGTAATATATTACATTCCAATGACCTCCTCCCTCTAAGGCTTGTATTTGTGCTCGCACCAATGTCTGTATGTTCTAAGAAGTGGAAAATAAGATTGTAAGGGCTATGTACTTCCTACTTTTCTTTTGGTTTATTTTTGTTATTTATTTATTTGAGGACGACAGACAGAGAGAGAAAGAGGTAGAGAGACATTGAAAGAGAATGGGCGTGCCAGGGCCTCCAGCCACTGCGAACGAACTCCAGACGCGTGCGCCCCCTTTTGCATCTGGCTAACGTGGGTCCTGGGGAATCAAGCCTCTAACCGGGGTCCTTAGACTTCACAGGCAAGCGCCTTAACCGCTAAGCCATCTCTCTAGCCCACTTCCTACTTTTTCATATAAGCATTTTTTTTTTAATGTGGGGGTGGGGGGGCGAAGGGAGAGAACCAGCATGCCAGGGACTCCAGCCACTGTAATTGAACTCCAGATGCCTAAGCCAGCTGGTGCGCATATGCGACTTAGCACCTGCTTCCCCAATAGCGTCTGGCTTAGGTGAGATCTGGAGAGTCAAACATGGGTTCTTAGGCTTTGCCTGCAGGCCATGTTCACCGCTAAGCCATCTCTCCAGCCCGACAAGCATGTTCTTGAGGGACTCATGCATATTCATTTTGTACTTTGGAATAAAATCCAACTTTATGTTACTTATTTCTTTAGGCCATTGTAACTTTGACTGCCTGGCAGGTTTTTCCAAGTGGTGTCCCGAGTCTCTTTGACATCAGCCATGCTTCCGGCTCTGCACTGTTCCCTTACTTCCTGGAGCCACAGGCTGTCTTCAGTTGATACTGTAATTTCCCTGGCCTGGTGTTAAATTCAGTAATTTCTCCAGCATCCATGGTTCAAATGAGCAGACAACGGTATTCAGAAACTCCTGTCTGATTGTTGGCGTGTGATGATCTCCAGTTCCACACCATCCCCCCTATTATTCCCCCTGCTTGAAGAAGAAACAGAATTCCTGCCTGCCAGGCGACCCGCTAGATATGTTTTCTTTGCCGGCTCGGACCCAAGTCTGAAGGGAGAAGGAGTTTCCAAGGAGTACTTCAAAGCAGTGAACATCGTTACTGTGAAGCACTGGAAATTTAACTGTGCCACTGAACATGGAGAAACTAGTCCCAATCCTGAGCCAAATTCATTCAATTCTGTCACATAAACTCAATCACTTGGCTTTCATATCGCGGGGAGACCATCCCTTTTTTCAAAAAGATTTTTATAATTATTAACTACATGTGTATATGGGTGCCGATAGTTGGAGACCAGAGGATGACCTCGGGGTGTTTTGTCCTCTCTTTCTACCTTGTTTGAGACAAGGTCTCTCTTGTTTGTTTGCTACTAGGAAGGGCAGACTGGCTGGCCCGCAAGCTCTGGGATTCTGCTGCTCTTAACCTCCATTGACAATAGGATCACAGGCCTGTGGACCACTAGGAGTCTGGCTCTGCCTGAGTGCTGGGGGGTCCAAACTCCAGTTGGTAGGCTTGCAGAGCAAGCACCTTTAAACACTGAGCTATCTCCCTAGCCCCAATAACATCTTCCTTTCTGTCCCTCTCAGGGGTGCTGCAGTCTCCTGTCTGTGACTTTTCCTAATAACTGACCTGAATTGTACTCTCTGACATTTAAATACTTCTTTCTTTGGAATCCGACTAAGTACATCTTGGGCAATCTCTCACAAGAGCTCCCCACTGCTTTTGGGATGACACTAGCCACGTATTCAACAGGACCCAATAACAGGCCTATTTCTCCAGGGGTTCAAACACGTGTGAACATCCTCAGCAGACAGAATTGACAGTGTGCTTATGCATGAACACATGTATCTAAACATCTCTACAGTCGTTTCTGTTCCTCACTCTCTGCAAGTATATCAAGCTTATAAAGGTGAGGTTATTGTCTATGATGCTAACCCAGTAGCACAGGGTTTACTCTACCCTTGCATACTTGTTTCTACCTCAAGTCACTAACAGTGAGAAAACCAGCTCCCGTCATCTGCCACTCTTCATCCTTCACGCCTGGCTTCTGGTGCTGTTAGATCTGTTGAGCTGTATTTCTCTGGTGAGCAACTTCATCCTCTTAGAATACAATACTTACGTAATGTGTTCACAGAGACCCCAGCTTGTCAGTGTGCGGAATTCGGGATCTAAAGTATTAAAAAAATATATGCCTAAGGTATAAGGAATGGAAACTGGTTGTTCTTCTACATAACCAGCAGCTCAGAGATACCATTACCCTCAAAAAGCACAGCTAGGGTACAACTTGACTTCCTTTCAGCTTGAGATATTCAGGGGTCTCTCCAGAACTGGTCAGGTTTTCGCTATGCCCTCCAGGGTGAATGCGAGTGTTCTGTGTAAAGGGGGTATCATTATTTTTTTTTTCTTGCATACAGAAACTACATAGAAGTGATGACATGCCAGAATAGGAGGGTCAGTGCCTACAATAATTTAGACAGAATAAGTAGGTTTAAAAAGTAGAATAAGGGGCTAGAGAGACGGCTTAGCAGCTAAGGCCAGTACCCATGTGAAGCCACATGCCCAAGGTGGGGTGTGTGTGTCTGGAGTTCTTTTGCAGCAGCTAGAGGCCCCAGTATACCCATTCTCTTTCTCTCTCTCTCTCTCTCTGTCTCTTTCTCAAATAAATAAGTAAATAAATAAATTTGCTTTTTTAAAAAGTAGAATAAGGCATTCAATGATTTAAAATATTTAAAATATGAAGCAAGTATAAGGATCAAAATATAACTTGAGGAACACACCCATAGGGTATCTCCTAAAGTGATCCACCATATTTGTCATATTGTTGATTAAGTGACAAGGAAAGTGATTTCAGAAGGATTTTTTTTCCATATTGACTATTAAGTTTTCAAAACTTGTTCTGGTTTTGACTCTGTTGCTCCCTGTGTTTAGTGACTGGGTTTCAGAGTTATGGAGTATAAAAAAATTATTTAGCTTCACAAACAATAAGTAAAATAAAGCTGATCCCAAAGCTCTTTCACTGACCAGAGATACTGTATCTCTTCTTTCTCTTCTTAAGACTTGAACAGATTCACAGGACTGGGATATGTATGTACTCATGAATAAACCTGGAAATTGTAGCCTTCCACATGTCCACTTTTGCCAAGAAAATGCTCATCTCTCAAAAGTTAGTCAAATGGCTTAATTGTTCTTCCATTTGACAGTTTCCTACCATTTTGATAGCATGAGGCAATTCATGATTCTTAGCTGCAGTTCCTCAGCATATTTAGGTGGCCCATATGTTATACTAGGTGGATCAGCATATAGTATGAGGGAAAGATATAAAAGAAACACTAATTTATCCTAAGGTGTAAAATGAAAATGATTTCTATCAAAACTCACTATAAAATTTCCCTTCTAATAACCACCTCTTCAAGTTATTTTCCAGTTCCTTCTATGTGGGAGGATTGTGCGTTTTGTATCAAGGCGCATGTGTGTGTTGTGGGTTGTGTGTTAAAGTCCTGGTAAATATAATTATGAATGCATCAAAGGCAATTAAACTACGTGATTTTGATTAGAGATATTGTCAAACTGTATTAACAGCTGGGAGTATGGTGGTGGTGGGGGGGAATATCCTCCAACTGCTCAAGGTTTAATTTACTGTACAACATTACTGCTATTCTCCAAAGCTGACAAATCATTTTGAATGCAGCATTATATTTCATTACATAAACTCAGTTCTTTTCTTTACACACAGTGAGTTTTCAGCTAACGTCGCATACAATGACTAATGTTGGCAGGTACACGTGGATGGAGTTTTATGATCATTCTCATTTTTGGCAGGAACACAGAGCACAGCCACACGAAGCCAGGCCTTCCCGTGATCCCAGTACCTTGGCATCACTCAGAAACCAGTTTCCACCTTTGTGGCTCTGCGATCTCCTTTAGGCCATAACAATACCCATCCTTGGTCTAGGCAATCGCACAGTCAGCAGGTATAGAACTCTTAGCAGAATTCCTGGTTTAAAACAGATTCTTGATAACCTTGCTGTGAAGGAGCAAGGTGTGTAAGTAAGGCATGGAGGACAACAGACTGTGACCCAGAATTAAACTTCAAAGTCAGTGTCTCAGTTTCTCAGTTTGGCTAATCTGCACGTGTCTGTGATTGCGCGTGCGTCACAACAGCCGGCTACATCTCTAACTACACGCTGCTCCCTCTGAACCCTCCCGGGCTTCCCTGCGTCTCCTGCCCCCTCTGCTGGCTGGTGCACGCTGCTCTGCCACCGAGCTTTTGCTCTGGGGTGACCTGTTTCTTGAATGGACCTGCTTGCTGACCGAGCTCAGGACTACATTCCCACGTGCCGGTGCTTAGCTGGCTTCTGGAATACTGAGAAAATTAATCCTGTCAACTTGATGGGATTCAGAGTCACCAAGGAAACATATCTCTGGGAGTTTTAGATTAGGTGAAGTGGCATGGGAAGACCCATTAGAAATGTAGGCAGCGCCATTCCCTGGGCAGGACCCCAGACTGAACTGAAACAGAGAAAGCGAAGTGAGCAGCAGCATTCATCGCTCTCTGTTTCCTGACTACGAACTGAACATGACCAGCCACGTCCTGCCCCTGCTGCTATGCCTCCCCCGCCCTCTACTGGGATGGACTGTGTGTCCTCGAACTGTAAACTGAAACACATACATCCTCCTCTTGTGTTTGCCTTGTATCAAGTATTTGGCTTATAGCAATGACAAAAGTAACGAATGTCACTAGACTCCGTTCTCTGAACACATGCTAATCTAGACCACTCTCTGTGTCGCGCTAACATTCAGCAACCCGACTGTACACTTCCCCTGCACAATCCTTTCCCTAACCGCTCCTTCATATGAATATATTTAAATCCTTTATAAACGAAAGATATTGATGAATGGAATGCAAAAAGAATTTAAAAAGACACTCCATATTTGGGGTCCACAGTGACAAAGTTTATGCTTTTGAGCAGGGGCTCACATCAGATACAGCTGCTGAGTTTATAGCTTAGCACCATTATTTCCTGGCTAACAACAACAACAAAAACCTGAAAGAACTTACTCAATTTCTGGACTTCTAGCATGGAATACTAATGGTGTAATAAGGAGGCTAGAGACAGAGTAAGCAATTATGAATATAGCTGTCTGGGTCCTTTGGGCTGTTATCTCCTCTCTCACAAAGGTTATACATAAATGTGGTATTTCTATAATAATGATTCCTGCAACTTTCTGGATAGTTATACTTTCAAAGTTTCCTATGAAATTGACTCATATACAGTCACTATCCAACCCTGATGGAGCAGGCAATATTAGTTCCAATTGAAGAACCAACCCGACTCCATTGTAACAGCAAGAGCTGTTTTGATATAATGAATAGGTTAAGTTTCTGTTTCTCTAAGTTTCTATGTCTGATCTGGGGGCCACAAATTGTTCCCTGCTGTACTGTTCCCAGGATTGTGTATCCATAACGTTCCAGGAAGTAGTTTAACTGTAACGGCTGGTCTGCTTCTGTCACCACACTTGCTTGCTTCCAAAACCCCCTACCCGGTGATTTCTATGGTTTCACCCTATAAAAAGAGCCTGAGAAGTTGACTCGGGGCTGCTCTCTACACTCCGCCTTAGGGAGGCAGCAGCCCGACTGGCTCTGTTGTGCACAATTAAAAGCCTACTTCAATTTGGCCATAATTTGTGGTCGGTGGTCTTTATTCTCACGATTCTGGATTAACACAATATAGATGAAGCGTTTGAATCTTCTGAGATTAAGATAGTTTTCACTACTCCATCCAATTCATTAGTTTTGGAATCACATGTTATTCTAAAGCAAAGTAAGTACCTCAGAGAGCCAGTTCACTGAGTCATGTGTAAGGGCTTTTTGGTGGATGAACATTTCCCAAAATGTTGGACTTGTGGGCCACAGGCTACTCAAGCCCAGTAACTTCTAAACCACAGGAAGGTTGGAGGGTTTGTCCTGAGGGTTAGTCTGGGGAAGAAACACTCTCAATTTTCAAAGCACTCTTAACTTCTTCTTTAATCTTTGAAAGACCTCTATACAAGGAAATCCCCTTTATATGACCATTTGAATTACAGGATCCACGTGACCTTGATAGAGGACACCGTGTTTTTGGTTGCCAGTTGCCAGCTTCCTGTGGAGTTTTCTATGCCCCATCTTCTCCAGCCACCCACGTTGCCTGACAGACACTCTGCTTCTCAGACTTCCCTCTCCCTCTGCTGCATCTCCATCTTAAAGATGCTTGGAAGGAAACCGTTATTACTTAAACTTCATATCACTGCTTTAAGAAAGTATCTTGACTTGGGCTGGAGAGATGGCTTAGCGGTTAAGCGCTTGCCTGTGAAGCCTAAGGACCCTGGTTCGAGGCTCGATTCCCCAGGACCCAGGTTAGCCAGATGCACAAGGGGCGCACGCGTCTGGAGTTCGTTTGCAGTGGCTGGAGGCCCTGGTGCACCCATTCTCTATCTGTCTGTCATCCTCAAATAAATAAATAAAAAACAAAAAAATTAAAAAAAGAGAAAGAGAAAGTATCTTGCACTCCCTCAGACTAGTTAAGTGTCACATTACTATGACAACATAGCACAAATGATTAGAATTACTTAAATGCCAGTTTGAAGATACTTCTTTAAGGCCTCTGTCAAAAAAGTGCAACCTCCACAGAGGGCCAGGTGGTGGTGGCTTCTTGTTGTTCCCTGTTCATCTTTCATGCCAAGCTCATACTCAGTTTATGCTTGACTGGCCCTATTCTAGGTGCCAATAACTTATGCCACGTGGTCCCCTGAGAGAATCACGAGAAGAAGCACAGTGGTGTGATCATGTGATCTCAGGCGAGGAAGAAAAATAGTAGGACTGTACCCTTCACAGGAGAGGACTGTTCTGGAAGCTTAAGGCAAACGGTGCACTGAACGCTTGACTTTTCTACCCTAAGCAGACCACAGCGAATTTGCCGTTTTGTCCTCGCAGTGTGCCATCGTAAAACAATACGACACGAATGGAAGATGTTCATTCAGACAAATAACGGCCGGCAGCTATAGAGAGTACTGGGAGGGATAGAAGAGAAAATGCTTGAGCAGGCCACATCGAAACCTCACATTGTAGGAATCAGAGAACAGCGGTTCTGACTGTGGGGCTATTGGGGGAAGTTGGTGGAGGAGCTCCCTGTCCTAGTGAGCTTTTAAATACCCATCCATTCAAATGATAATAGCAATCCCTTGTTATTTGAACTGAGCACATTCTTTTCTAAATATTTTATTTTTATTTATTTATTTGACAGAGAAAAAGAGGGAGAGGCAGAGAGAGAGAGAGAGAGAGAGAGAGAGAGAGAGAATGGGTGTGCCAGGGCCTCCAGCCATTGCAAAAGAACTCCAGATGCATGAGCCCCCTTGCACAGCTGGCTAACGTGGGTCCTTTGGAATCCAACCTGGGTCCTTTGGCTTGGCAGACAAACGCCTTAACTGCTAAGCCATTCCTCCAGCCTTGAGCACATTCTTTATGAGCTAAGTTGGAGGGCTCTAGTAGAGGGACAGAAGCCATCAGATATGTTCATGGCAGTGTCCTGTGCCCTCACAGTTAATGTTTCAGTCTAGGGCTGGCCCCTGCTCTGGCAGGAGACAGCTTTGCAACTGACACTGAGACGACTTGTTTTCTGGCTGTTTTCCCTAACTGGTTAAAGTAAATATGGGTCTGTCAGTTATCCAGCATACAACTTCAAAACATTTATTTCGAAAGCATGAAAGAGTGGACAGAGAAGAGAAAGGAGCAAGGACAAAAAAAAAAAAAAAAAAAGCAATACTTTTTGAGTAAGATGAACAAAACAATAAAATAAAAATGTCTTGAAGAATCGGTGGAGTAAAAGAAGAAGAACAGGGCTGGAGAGATGGCTTAGCGGTTAAGGGCTTGCCTGTGAAGCCTAAGGACCCCGGTTCGAGGCTCGATTCCCCAGGACCCACGTTAGCCAGATGCACAAGGGGGTGCACGCATCTGGAGTTCGTTTGCAGTGGCTGGAAGCCCTGGTGTACCCATTCTCTCTCTCTCTCTCTGCCTCTTTCTCTCTCTGTCTGTCACTCTCAAATAAAAAAATAAACCAAAAAATTTTTTTAAAGGAAGAACATTTAATTTTGAAAACAGTGGAACTTTCTAGGTGTGGGTGGAGAAGGAGCATGCATTCAGATGTTGGCTCTGTAATTATTCTGTATAATATTAGACTGCTTTATTATAATAGAACCTGCAGAGACTGGACTCATGGAATAAAAACATCTAATTATATCAACAGGGATATCACTATGTTTTATGGAGTGGACCTGTTCCACAGAAAGGCTTTTGTGTGATACTTGAGATTACCAGTCCCTCTAAGAGGTACATGGACGTTCTCTTTCATTGCATACCTAGGAGCTACCAAGGCATCCAAAGGGCAAGAATTCAGAGTCATCTGTTTTCTTTCAATGACATAATCAAGCATACTTTTCCAGAGAGAAACGAATCTCTAGCATAAATGGCAACTCTAGTCCTTTTCGTAACTAATAATGCTTTCAACTAGTTAGAATTCTTCTAATAACTGTGTCCTCTTTCCATCTCTTCGGAGCCATCTTTTTGCCCCTTCTTCCCTGACCTGCTTCTTGATTATGGTTATTAAATTCAATCATGTCCTGAAGGTTAAATCCGAAAATGTGATTATGTTTCAAGGATCACCTTACATGGGAACACTGGATCAAAACTTGAACAATTATTAGACCTACAAAAATGCATTAAAACCCAACCAGCAGGAGATGCCTTGCTGACAGGCCAGTGGGAAGTTCTGCAGAGAAAGGTTGGGTCTCAGGCCTCTGTTGGCTGATCAGTGTAACCATGCTGCTGTGTAAGCAGAGAGAGGGGGTATTTTGTTGTTGCTGTTATTTTTTTTTTTTTCGTACAGAAGAGGCTATGGCTATATTGAGTCAGAAATATACATTTGGCCTTCCCCAAAGTGAAGGAAAACATTTAGGCTCAGCATTATCTAGCTTCTCCTCAAGTAGGCTTATAGGGTTTAAAGCAGAGCTCATAACTCATTTGATCCCAGCAGGACAAGCTCGCTGGAAATATAACATCTGTTCACCTAATGCTCTTCTCTCCATGTAAGTCTCATTGCCGGAGTACTTGAAGCAAAACTGAGAGAAATTCAAGAAGGGGAACCAAACATGAGCGCTGACTGTGTGGGTGCGTACACATCCAAACACACTCACTGCTTGATTTTTTCATGCTCCTGCCTTTTAAACCAGAAAATTCCCATTTTCTATCAGGATTTCTTTGTTTTCCTATCTAGTCTCTGTTTCCTTAATCAACCAAAATGGCTTCCTTTGCATATTTCTATCATGTCAACCAGTGAATAATTATAATTGTCTTCAGTGCTTTGGACACTACGGTTGGTAATATAAATGAAGTGGTGAGAAATTGGGTACATTCCTTACCCATCGTGACACTTACTGTTTGAGAATAGTTGAACATTAACCAAATAGTGCAAAGGTGCCATCAGTTTGTGCAACACACTTGTAGGTTTAGTCTTTGTCACACACATACTGTCTTACTGGTAATAGCATTACCCGTAAGTGAAGAGGCCATGTCTCTCTGATTGGGTCAATTATAAGACTGCTTCTCAAAGCACAGGCGATTGCTCCAGGCCAGGACAACTGACAGACTGGTTTGCTATAAGATCGATGTCTATGGGCATCTTGTTTATTGACCAGGATTAGAAACATCAAGCCATTTCTTCATGGATTCATCACAGACTTAATTTGAGGTTAATTTTTACTAAATTTTGGCAGAGCTAAAGTGGCATTATGGCCCCATGAATGAATCTAAGTGCAATAAAATACGAGTTAAAAATAATTGCATGCTGGACTGGAGAGATTGTTTAGTGGCTAAGGTACTTACCTGCAAAGCCTACTGACCTGGGTTTGATTCTCCAGTACCCACATAAAGCCAGATGTACAAGGTGGCACACTCATCTGGAGTTTGTTTGCAGTGGCTGGAGGCCCTGGCCCACCCATTCCCTCCCTCTCTCTTAATCCCTCTCTTCTGTCTTTCTGTCTGCTTGTAAATAAATGAAAATAAATAAATTATTTAAAAAATGATAGCACATATTGGACTTTTTCTGCATATGTTGGCATCATAGCCAAAAGAAAGATTACATTTAAAAAAATACTATACTACCAGTATTGCCCATTAGGAAAAGGGTCTCATACTGTCTGAATACAGATTACAAACACAAACATCCAACCAGTACCCAGAGTGTCCCTAAAATAAGTGATAAATGCAAAATTTAAAGAAAGAAAAAACAGAAGAAAGAAAACATCAGTTTTGAAAATTTGGAACTTAAGAAGGCAAGGGGGAAAATAAAATAGATTGCACTTCACTTTAAAATACTCAGATATCATTTCAGCACATATAAATTTTCTTTTATGAATTCTAGAGGCATATGGCCATAGTCACACACCAGAGGGAAGAGATGTTAGTGGCAATTCAATGGGAATAGGATATGTCTACAAAGAAAAAAATAAACATTAGCCAGGAGCATTATGTAAAATTTTAAGACAAAAATCATAAACACAAGCCTGCTTACTTTATTTTATTGTCTTGCAAAAGTCATCATTGCTTCATATAAAGGCCACGATCACCTTAAAAATAACTGACTGACAACTTGCAGGAAAGATTTAAGAAATCACAGGCGTGATATTTGGTTAGAAAGTGTAGTGAGGACATCGTTTTAAGGTATAGGAACTCTTCCTCATTCAGTCTGCGCTAGGAGCCACCAGTGAGAAATGACTGACAGCCTCAACATCATGTCTAGCTGCACGTTAAATTAAGGAGTCCCTCCAATTATTACTGCTATCCATATTCCTAGACGTGCTTATTAACTGCATATTTCTAGGCTCAGTGTCTATATTTAGTACTGTAATATCCTTTATTAAACATTTCTTTTAGTTTAGTAAATGAACCTGTCACTGAACAGTGGTTGTTGGGACTGTTCTAGTCCATTCTCTTCAATTATTTATGACGTAAACTGTTAGAGTCAAGGAAGCATAAAGAATTGAATTTTCCTTTTAAAAATGGGTAAAACCTGCTGCTTAAATGAAGGAGGCTGGCTTCCTTTGAAGTCTTTGTGGAACTGCTTAGTTCTGCTAATTCAAAACACTCATTAGCATTCAAAAGCTTTAATGAGATGCTTAATCCATTGTTCTGAGTACCACATTAATGTCGAATTTTGTAGGTCATGACCTCTCTGTTACTTGTAGTTGAAAATAGTTTGTCTTCTGAGTGGTCTACATGTTTCTTAATCCTCTGGCCCCTGTCTGTCTCATTAAGCTCATCTTTGCTAGCAACTGCTCACCCATTCTCATGCCATGCTTACTTATCTGCAGGTCCTCAGATACCCACAAACTCACGCACTTGTTCAGGAAGCTGAGGTGAGGTTAGGTATACTCCTTGTAATCTACTGCTGTGCTGTATCTACTCATATCACAGCCCTCTATCCTGTCGCTGGACATTTTACTTAATAAATTTCCACTGAAATCCATTGAAGAACTACAATAGTAAATGATGTGTGAAAGAGGAAGTGACCCATTCCTTAATAAAACTACAAAAGTAGTTCTATTATCCTAGGAATGAAGTAACTCACACTAACTCTATCCTAAAAATTTCCCACTCAAGGGCTAGAGAGATGGCCCAGCAGTTAAGGTGCTTGCCTAGCAACCTGGGTTTCTTTTAAAATATTTTATTTTTTAGAGAGAGAGAGAAGAATGTACCAGGGCCTTTAGCGACTGCAAACGAACTCCAGATGCATGGGTCACCTTGTGCATCTGGCTTACATGAGTCCTGGGGGATCAAACCTGGGTCCTTTGGCATTTGCAGCCAAGTGCTTTAACTGCTAAGCCATTTCTCCAGTCCTACAACCAGAGATTTATTCCCCAGTACCCATGTAAAGCCAGATGCACAAGATGGCGCATACATCTGGAGTTTGTTTGCAGTCACTAGAGGCCCTGGCATGCCCATTCTCTCTCTCTGTCTCTTTCGCTCTATCTCTGTCTTCTTGCAAATAAATAAATAAATAAAATATTAAAATTTCCCACTCAGGTATTACCAAACCAGATGCTTACATTTATGTTGCTATTTCTTATATTGGCAATTCTTAAAAGCTATAAGTTCTTTTAACATAATTAACACTAAACATTATTGAATTTCCTTTTATCTGATGTGAAAAACTATAATAGTTTAATATTCTTTTTCTTTAAAAATACAGCCAAAATGTAGCAATATGCTCAGAGCTGGTAATCTTTCTCTGTGATGCCATTCTAGATAATTTGAACAATTTACTTTTTCATTTTTTTAAAAAAAAGTATTTATTTATGAGAGAAATAGGTACACAGAGAGAAAATGGGCACACCAGGGCCTCCAGCCATTGCAAATGAACTCCAGATGTATGTGTTACCTTGTACATCAGGCTCATGTGGGTCTTGGGAAATCGAACCTGGGTACTTTGGCTTTGTAGGCATGTGCTTTAACTGCTAAGCCATCTCGCCAGCCCACAATTTACTTTTGAAAAGGTCAGACCACCCAACCAATTAGTTATTGAAGGTATGTATCATTCACAACAGATCCTATTTTATACCCTTGACTTTGAGCTTGGAGGAAGCTTAATAACTCTGTAATCTGGGTAGAAATTCCACTGAAGAACAATCCAGCTGCCTGCTTCAGCTCTCAGTAAGTGGCATGGTGCAATAGCATAGCTTTTCTCACCACCAATGGGCTGGGAACAAACATGGAAAACTGTACGTGCATATGAGACATGGGCAGGACTTCACTCCACCTTCTCCCCATGGGATTTAAAAAAATTGTTATTATTTTTTAAAGTTTACTATTTAATTTTTCTAAGTATTTTCTCTTTTATTATTTTTTAGTGAGCATACAATATGATGTGCTTCACAATGACATTTTTTATACATAAGTATCACTTTATTTTGCCTTTATTTACCTCTCTAGTACTCTCCTCAGTTCATCTCTGTCCTTGACTGGTCCCCTTACATCTCACAAATTATCCCTGCTTCTACTTTCATGGCACACACATTAATTACATTCTCATTGTCTTCATACATATATATTATACACACATACACACACACATACACACACACACACACACACACACATATATACACACATACATATTACTCAGTTATAAATAGTAAGAAATTATGATGTCTGCAGAAAAATTGAACTGGCGATTGTTCTGTTATTCTTTGTGTTTTTATTGGTGCATGCTTATAAATATCTGTGAGGGACAGTGGGATATTCTGATTCTTGTGTACACTGGGCACTGACAAATTGTGCCAGGCAAGCAGCTATGAATTTGCTTGTTGTTTCTCTGTCCCAGTTCTTTCAAATAGCCAACAGTTAAATAGTATATGATGGAAAAATAGTATATTTCTGCTTTCTTGGTATGGATGCCTTTACTAATTGTTTTGTTGTTGTTGTTGTGACAGAATACCTGACAGAAATAGCTTACAGGAGTGACTTATCGTGACTCACGTTTCAGGGGATAGAGCCCACCAAGGATGGGAAGGCAGGGGGGCACCATGGCAGTGGGCCTGTGGCTGGTTATACTGCGTAGCGGTCAGGAAGCAGAGAGAGCAGGCTAGGGTGGGGGTGGGGCCATAACTCATAAGGTTCATTTACTTCTTCCAAGGAGACCCAGCATCCTAAATATTCCATAACCTCACAAAACAGTGCTACCAGCTAGGAATTAAGTGTTAAAATGCATGAGCTTGTGAGGGACATTTTACACCCATGTCATAACAGCACCTTTCAATAAATTAGATTTTAGTAAGAGTCATCGTGTCTTTTTCCCCCCATTGATACCCAGGTGACTTTTTTCTTTCAATGTTCTAAATGCTACTTGCTCATTGATTTGAAAGTGAAGGTACTAAAATTTAAACCAGTTTGAACTACACACCAGTCTGGATTTATGTATGTTTGGGGAAATGATTACTTAAAAACACTGTAATTGTATTATGAAACAATCACAATTGAGCAAGGCCTTACTCTCTTAATGTCACTTTCTTCTTGGTGGTGTTACATATCAAACCAGGGTCTTAAGCATGTTAAACAGACACTCTTTCCCCAAGCTGTCCTCAGATGTCATTTCCCTTTCAGACTTTACTGTAGCTCCTTTGTAGTTGCTATGAGTCACTGTTTCACTTATAAAGACAAATCAGTTTCACTAGCTACTTATCAAGTCATGGTTTGTAAAATGTAAGAAAACAGGGCCTGTTACTAGTGCAAAGTGATGCTGGACAACTCTGATAAAAGATTAATCAGTTGGGCTGGAGAGATGGTTTAGTGGTTAAGATGCTTGCCTGCAAAGCCAAAGGAACCAGGTTCAATTCCCTAGGACCCATGTAAGCCAGATTCACAAGGTGGCACATGCCTCTGGAGTTTGTTTGCAGTGGATGGAGGCCCTGACCTGACCATTCTCTCTCGCCCCCCTCACTCAAATAAATAAATAAATATAAAATAATTTTTAGAAGATTAATCATCTGGCACACATGTGTATTGGAATATTATGATGAGTACACTGAAATTTGCTTCTCTGGGTGACAGAAAATTGGCATTGAAATTGTAGAAAATTAGTTCTTCATTTGCTTTGAGACTCTGAGAGTCACTTAAATGCTTCAGGCATTGGTTTTCTTGTCTATAAAATGGAAAACAAAACAGTACCATCATGGTTGAATGTGGGCATCAATTATAATGTAAGCAGTGTTTGAAACATAGGCTTTATATTTAGTAGCAATTTTCATCATTGGAATCTTAAAGCAATGTTTATTAAGTGTGTGTTACTACACTGAAGCATCAATGTCCTTTCGTGATCTTTAAGAAGGCGAATCCTGAGTCAACCCAGCAATCCAAAATCAGAGCTTTCGAAAGTGATAGGTATGACTCTGAAGTATTGAGATTTTGTTTGAAAGTTTTCTCAAGTGTGTATTGTGTGTGGTGTATGCAGATGTGCATGCCTCATACACAGTGGACGCACCCCCTACATTGTTCCTCTGCATGTTTCCTTGAGACAGAGTCTCTACCTGATTCCAGCAGCTTTTCATTTTGCTAGCTCCAGTCTCTGCTTCCCACAGAAATGGGGTTATAAATGTGTATGCCCACACCTAGTTGTTTAGGTGGGTGCTGGGGAGTCAAACTCAGACAGGCTCCTAACCCCTCCACTCCTATGGGAAGCACACTTAACCAACCGTCCATTTCTCCAGTCCAATGGACTCTGAAGCTTTAGGAAACATTCTGGCTGATATTTATTTAATTTACATCTGAGTATTAGTTGCTTAAGGCTACAACTCAAATTTAATAAGATGAACAAAATGTATATGATCAAAAGGTGATGGGATGATATGAACATTATACTTATTTTTATGAGATTATGCCCATAATTTTATGTAGCCTCACAAAATTCTGATTAATGTGGTCATTTCAATATAGTTTCCTAAATGTGTGCTGAGAAAACTGTATTATAGAACACCAACCTTCTCTATGTTAATACAATTTACATGGACACAGTAAATCACATCACAATGAACTATCTAAAACTTGCTATAAGAATGTTCTGGGTGGGCATGGTGGTTCATACCTTTAATCCCAGAACTCAGCAGGCAGAGATAGGAGGGTTGCCATGAGTTTAAGGCCAGCCTGAGACTACAGAGTGAGTTCCAGGTCAGCCTGGACTAGCGTGAGCCCTACCTGAAAACACACACACACACACACACACATGAGAATGTTCTAATATATTAATCTATGCTATGCTGCAGGTAGAATAGTCTTAACATGAAAAAAAAACACAGGACTGCTAGTGTTTTGTAGCTTCAAATTTGTATTTCTGATGCATCCTTTCAATGTATACACTACATATACAGGACAATTTCTGTTGTAGCTTAAAACCAAACTCTTTAGCATGATGTCTCTTAAATATTTTAGATTGCTCTTTGCTGAGACCCAGGAGGCATCAATTTAACAGCGCTGTCATTTGGAATAGTAATTTCTATCTACCTTGTAGCAGGGAAGTCTTTGTCACCTCATTGGGTAGGAAGAACTCAATTGTGAGAATTACACAGGATTAGCCAACACTTTACAGACCTTTCTGTAATGAAATCTAGAAAGCAATTATCCATTATCACATCTATGCTAGCACTGGGAAAAAAAATAAGCAGTTAAGATTAATGAAATTGTAGGCATTGATTAATCATTCCTTTTGGAGTCATATTTGGTTTTAACGGTGAAGAAGAAAGCTACCATCACCCAATTTAATAAGGGGCTCTTCTCATGCTGGTTTTTATTATTATTATTAATTTTTGCACCTGTACTTGTTTCCATCAGCTAACTTCAGCTTCAACTGGCTCATTCCTCAGAGACAATTGCATGCAGAAGCACTCAGCTGAATGTACAATTAGCCTATTATCTGCAAACTGCAGTGCGCAGATCATATGTTAATACACACTTCTGGATGTTTCTCTCCTAATGCTCATCAAGCCTTAAAGGTTAGCAGGGAGTTCAGGAAGTTGCTAACACCATCCCTTTCTGTCCAATTAACTTCAGTTTTAAAATATCCAAAGGGATCTGGAGTATTAATTTCAAAGATATTCTATGTGAAATGGGGTTTTATGAAGCCAAACAGAGATCAAGTTCATCTGACCTAGTTCTAGTCAAATAGAATGATCCAGGAGGCTTAGCATCCCTGCTTGTGGCCAACCCCAGGATATTAGTACTGATTTTTGAACAGAAATGTTTTGATTTAAAAACAATCTTTGGGGTTAACACAAACAATCCAACTATATAGACCGTTTTGGAACATTTATATATTATGCCCCTTATAGTACAGACAAGCGCAGGTTGAACTTTCCCAGTAGTCTTTAAATATAACCCCACAGTTTCAGTTCTTCACTAGCATTCTTTCTAAACCATATGCTTACCTTGATAATATGTCTTTAACTGGTACAAGAATGTTTATAGTTTACTAAGAGTTTAAATAATATAAAATGAATCTTTTTTTTCTCCTATTCTTAGGATTTGTTCAATTTTTTTTTTCCTTTTTTTTTTTTTGGTTTTTCGAGGTAGGGTCTCACTCTAGCCCAGGCTGACCTGGAATTCACTATGGAGTCTCAGGGTGGCCTTGAACTCACGGCGATCCTCCTACCTCTGCCTCCCGAGTGCTGGGATTAAAGGCGTGTGCCACCACGCCTGGTTAATTTGTTCAAATTTGCTATCTGATTTCTAACAAGATTCCTGGTAGTTCTCTACTTTTGCAAAATATCTGTATTTCTTCTGGTACTATTTTGGACCCAACATTAACCCTTGTTACTGTGATTTTTGGGAGCTATATATGCAGAGTTTGTACCAACATCTTGTCCAAGTCATCACATAAGAAAAGGAAGCTAGGGCTGGGGAGATGGCTTAGTGGTTAAGCGCTTGCCTGTGAAGCTTAAGGACCCTGGTTCAAGGCTCTATTCCCCAGGACTCACGAGAGCCAGATACACAAAGGGCTGCATGCATTTGGAGTTTGTTTGCAGTGCCTGGAGGCCCTGGCGTGCCCATTCTCTCTCTCTCTCTCCCTCTCTCTCTGCCTCTTTGCCTGTCACTTTCAAATAAATAAATAAAAATAAACAAAAATTTAAAAAATTTAAGAAAAGAAAAGGAATGCTAAATGTGACAGTGATTCAAATACTATTCCTAATGTGACTTTAAATAGTGTTGTTGTGGAAAAAACTCTGTGATTCCTGGGATAGAAAGGTCGTTCAGTGGTTAAAGGCATGTGGTGGCTTGATTCAAATGTCCCTCATAAACTTAGGTGTTCTGAATGCTAAGTTCCCAGCTGATGGAGACTTGGGAATTAATGCCTGCTTGAGGCAGTGTATTGTTGGGAGTGGGCCTATGGGTATTATAGCCAGTGTCCCTTGCCAGTGTTTGGCACACTGCCCTGTTGCTATTGACTACCTTATGTTGTCCAGGGGGTGATGTCCACCCTCTGCTCATGCCATCGTTTTCCCTGTCGTCATGGAGCTTCCCCTCCAGTCTGTAAGCCAAAATAAACCCTTTTTCCCCCAAAAGCTGCTCTTGGTAGGGTGATTTCTGCCAGCAATGCAAACCTAACAGCAACAAGGCACTTGCCTGCAAAGCTTGATAGTACTGGTTTGATTCCCCAGTATCTACGAAGAGCCAGATGCACAAAATGGTGCATACATCTGGAGTTTTTTGCAGTGGCAGGACATAGCTCACCTATCATCATTCTCTTTCTGACTGCCTCTTTCTCTCTGTTTCTCTAATAAATAAATTAATAAAAATATTTGTTAAAAACTATGATTCAAATTTAGGGCAATTTCTTTAATTGAAATATTTTTTAAGCTTCAGAGTTATTATACCTTCTTCCTTCGGATAAGAATTCATAATCAGAAAATACATTTCATAGTGCATTTTTTAAAATATGTGAGTATTTACAGAGGCTTCTAAGAGCCCATCACTGAAGTAGACTTACAACACACCCAAAATGGCTCAGGGAACTTTGCAGAAGACGGGCGGAAAGATTGTTAGAGCCACAAGTTGGGACATTATGCACAGAGACATTACCTCTTCCCCATAACTGATTGCTGCTCCTACATTTCATGAACCACAATCCCCATGGGGTTGGCCTGCATCCCCAACGAGGAGGGCCTCTTCAGAAAAGGGGCAGGGATGCTGTAAAGGATGGTACCAACATGTATTGCTTGCATACTAAGTACGTCCATATCTAGTAAAAATGAATTTAAAAATATATATAAGTATTTAAGACAAAATTTCAGGTAATATTTTTTTAATATTAGATAAGGAAAACATTATCTTAAGTAAGCTCAGGGGTTGGGATTCCAAGATAGATGTGATATTATAAAGAAAAAAAAGATAAAGAACAATGTAACTACTAGAGGAAGGATTTTATGCTATTTTAGGGCCTCATAAATATCTCAAGAGGCATTAAAAGTGCGATGTGGATGGCAAAGAGATGTATGAAGCAGAGAAGTATGAACTTCTTTACTTTCCCAGCTTTCCCTGGACGCTAATAAAAGTGTCATGATTCAGTTTTGGGAACTAAAGTGGCCAGCATAAATACAGTGCCTTGATTTCCAATCAAGTCAAATAATTAGTGGAATGCATACTTCTTTCTCATAGTCCACTCATTGTTGGCATTTTCCCTTATTTTACAGGGTTGGTGTTATTGGTTGGCCAATCTCTGTCTCCACTTTAGTGGATGATATTAAGTCATTCCATATCACTTCAGCCACTTTGTTTTCCACTAAAATACACATGCAAGCTCTAAGACGGCCTTTTCCCACCCATGCCTTCAAATCTCACTTAAATGCCACAGGCCTTGCTCTGTCCAGAATAAACCATCTCTTATGCCCTTTGATAAAAACCCATGGAAGTGTCTGATATGGTGGTTGGACCCACATTCCCTTTTCTGGCCTTGTCTCACTGCCGCCTTATAGAATTGCTGGTGACGATTCAACCTATTAATACTTGTTTTTTCTCCCAACATGGCATACACTGACCTGACTTCTACTGATATACTCTTGCTTTTCGCTTTACAGGCCAAGAGTAAGATGGCCAGGATCCCGGGCTCTGGGAACAGTGTTCTGGGTCCATGCCCTAGCTCTGCTCCCGTGTGTATCACAATTTGTCCAAAAGTTAAATCTATTTCAGCTTCAGTTTACATTAAAGGAACCATCGCTGTCTATTAGAACTCTAGGTTTGGAGGAGTTTACATGGGCTGATACATTTAAAACACTTAGAATTATAAACAGTACATATTAAGAATTCATAGCTGCAACTGTCACTATTGTCGTTTTTGCTACTATTTTTACATATAGTATAAATCTACTTTTGTCATTCATATACACCTTAAATATTACCCCAAAATTTAATATACTTTAAATTTTTTAACATTTTTATTTATTTATTTAAGAAAGTGAGAGAAAATGGCAGAGAGAGAGAGAGAGAGAGAGAGAGAGAGGGAGGGAGATAATGGACATGTCAGGGCCTCCACCCACTGCAAACAAATTCCAGATGCATGCATCACCTTATGCATCTGGCTTACGTGGATCCAGGAGAATCGAACCTGGGTCCTTATGCAATTGCCTTAACTGCTAAGCCATCTCTCTAGCCTTTACCCAAATATTTTTATTACTTCTTCTGGTAAGAGTAAATAATATTTCTTTATGGCATTTTCCAACACATATACATATAAAATGTCCCCAGTTCAATTCCCCAGGACCCAAGTAAGCCAGATGCACAAGGGGGCACATGCATCTGGAGTTGGTTTGCAGTGGCTAAAGGCCCCGGTACACCCATCCTCTCTTTCTCCCTATCTGCTCCCTCAAATAAATAAATAAAATACTATATATACACATATACATATATATTATATAATGATTGTACTTTGCTCACATTCACCCCCATTACCTCTCATTCTGAACTAGTCCTCCTACTACTTTAATGTCATACACATTTTTAATATAGGAAAATATGTTATTAACATAAAATTAATATATATTAATATATTAATGTGTCCTGTATATTAATATTACACATTAATAAAAATCAGACTTTAAATATAAGAGGAAACATGAATGTTTTGTTTTCTGAGCCTGACTTTTTATGCTTAGCATGATGGTCTCCAGTTCTACCCATTCTCTTGAAAATGACACAAGTTTAGTATTAGTTAAGGATGAAAAAAACTCCACTCTATACATATATACAGTATATATATGTGTATATTATACCCATCTTCCTTGTTATAGACAAGCTGATAGATACCACAGATACTGTATGTTGGCTACTTTGAAACACTGATGACTAAGTGTCTCCATAGTCTGCTGACTCAGATTCCTTCAGGTTATATCCAGCAGTGGGATAACTGGACCATATGTTAGTTTTTTTTTTTTTGTTGTTGTTGTTCATTTTTATTTAATTATTTGAAAGTGACAGACAGAAAAAAAAAAAAAAGAGGCAGGGAGGGAGAGAGGATGGGTGCACCAGGGCCTCCAGCCACTGCAAACGAACTCCAGATGCATGCACCCCCTTGTGCATCTGGCTAACATGGGTCCTGGGGAACCCATGTCTCCAAGCCCCATATGTTAGTTCTTATTTTAGGTAAATATCATCTTTCATTATTTTAAAGTGTCTCTGTTACTTTGTAAATAGCACCATGTTTAGATTTGTGCATAGGGCTTATCACCATCAGATTTTTCTGTTGTTTCATTAGCATACTATCAACTCAGACATAGAAATTAAAACTGTGTGAAAGGAAACTATCTGGAAAGAAGGCTTGGAGAGGATAGGATGAAGCCTAACCTTAACACATTTGGCTCTGACCTGTAACTCCCAGTACCAGAAATTGGCTGCTACCCACATTAAGCAGTTGATCAGAGAGACCTACAAGGTTCCCCAAAACAAGACAGGCTTCTATCAAAGCACTTGATTGCCCACTTGAGGCAAAAAGTAAGACCCTAGTGAATTCCAGGTCACCCTGGGCTAGAGTGAGACCCTATCTCAAAAACAAACAAATAAACAAACAAAGGTAAGGCCCTATTGCTCAAGACACCATATGCAGTCGACACAGAATGTGGACAGACCTGGCTGGTATTGGGAAGAGAGCCAGTTCCCAGACAGTAAGCCCATCTAGTGCTGGAAAGTGCTACATGAGCTACTGGAAGAACGTGGCCAACAAGGTGTGAGCAACCAGCCTGGCAGGAAGTACACCCCAGTGCAGTGGTGACACACAGCCTTGGTGGGTAACCGAGCTTTCTGATTAGCTAAGAGATCCTCTCAGTGGAAAGGAACCCAGAGCTGGAACTTGGAACCAGGTTAGAATCCTATGGAGACAAAGATTTTGGTCTCCAACGACAAGCCCCCGTTAGTCTTTGGCTCAAAGAGGGCCACATCCATCAAAATCTCCCTAAATTAACAATGCTTATCCCCTTTAACCTAGGCTGACGTCATTCAGCGCTGGAGAATCTGTTTTTTTCTCTTTCAGAAGGTAGAAAGACTGCAGGGGATAAACCACTCTCCACACTTCAGCCAAGGCCCAGGTGAAACCACAGAGGAAGCAGGGAGATGAGCAAGAGCGCTGCTTCCGTGGCGAGCCTGACAATCAGCATCAGGGTGAAGGAGACAGAAGCTGAGGACACTCAACACACCAAAGCAGAGATCTAGAGCGTCCTGGGAGCTTATCACTGAGGTAAACTTACAACACACCCACCACAGCTAAGGGATCTTTACAGAAGAGGGACTAGAAAGATTGTAAGAAGGTTGGAATGTCATAACCAGAAGTATTGCCCTCCCCCGCCCCTAAATAACTGACGGCTGCTCTCCCAGTGTAAAACTCACAACCCCATGGGGAATACCAGCAACCCCACTCAGAATGGGGGCAGGGAGGAGGGAAAAGAAGGTACTGACACATGATCTATCCGTACAAAGTATGCTCTTAATAAAAAAAAGAAAAGAAAATATCTGGTCCAGATATCTTGTTCATTCTGTCCATTGCTTCTGACTCTGTAGAACCTACTATATTCCTGGTCAATACATATTTGTAGAACAAACAAACCACCAACTGCCCCTGCACGGTGTCTAGCACTTACAAAGACTCCATGGATTGGTCTCGACTGAGAAAATGGATTGACTTTACTAAATGAACCCACTCTTCCCAATTTAGCCTGATGGATATAAATTTGGGGGACAATGCTTACTTGTTACTTCCTTGGAAAAGAGCATAAATTTTTATGCAATTTTCTGTAGTTCATTTTCAATATTTCTTCCTGTTATGTAGGAAAGAACATGTGTTTGAAGCGAGACCTCTATAATAAGGTTTACCAATCCCAATTCTCTGTATTTATGCAAATGAAGAGAAATAAGGAGCTTGACTAGATATTAGCACTTCAATGGTCACTAAATCACTGTTCATGATACCTAAGATGTGGAAACATCTTAAAGAGCCATTGATGATTGAATAGAAATGTTGTATACGCATACAGCTGAATTTTATTTAGCCTTTAAAGGGAAAGCCTGGTATGTGAAACCGTATTGACAATCCCTGAAGTATTATGCCAGGGAAAGTGAGTCAGCACAGAATGATGTATACTATATGAATCCACTTAAAATAAATGCTAAAAATAGTCAAATTCATAGATTTTTGAGATTAGACTGGTAGTAACTCATGCCTGGGGAGGAGAGAGAGAGACAAATGAAAGTTAGTAATTAATGAGCATAATGTTTGACTTCTGCAGGATGACTAAATTGTACATAGAGCTCTTCCATGCAACTTTAGTCCTATTGTTCACACCTAAAATTGTTGAGACTTCGTGCTAAATGTTCTTAGTACAATAATATCAATTCGAAAAATAAACTATTTTTACCAAATGCTATGGTTAAGGAAAACAGAGGTGAGTATTTCAGGGACGAACAAGATGAAGATGGAGACACAAAAAATCTATGATGAAAATCAAGGGAAGGGATGTCCCTGAAGGACAGGATGAAGTTAACGACGGAGATCCTGGAGTGACGGGTTATTTTTCAGATGTGAGGAGGATATTGCAACCTTTCCACACTGTCTTAGCAATGGAGACACTTCTGTGGCAATGCCACACGTACCTTCAGATTCAGAGCAGAACACAAAGTTGTTGTTGATGTCAACGAAGAACACGGGCCCTTGTGGGGCCTGATTCATTTGCAGGTGCCATCTCCCGGTCTGTGGTTCTTTGATAGGAAGATGACAGACACAGGTTGTCCCAGAATCTCTTTCCCACAGCTGTTCCGTCCACTTTTAAACGCCAAGTTTCTGCTCACTGGGGCTGAACAGCAGCTCAGAAAAAGGAAGTCATGGCCGGGCTCCAGCAGCCCACAGCTGCGTGACACAGGCCATTGTGTTCCCACCTATCTGCATGCAGAAAGCAGGTAAACAGGCTTGTGCCAATTATTGGATAGGATCAGTGAGTGCGTGCTGTCCTGAAGAAGGACCCCAAACAGAAGACACAGCGTATCAAAGGGCTGGAACAGGCAGGAAGGGCAAGCCCGGGACTCTGGGGGCAGCAGTGAACAGGGCTGGGTGGACATCTTTGGCTTGGGGGAGGTTGTGTCTGAAGACTTCACTGTGATTCGAGAAGCAAAGGTGCTTGAGTTTCTTTCTCTAATCGGAAAATGGTATTTTGATATGATGGTGAGGCGCCCTCCTGAAAATCCATAACTGCCACCACTTCTTTTTGTTACTTTTCATACTCTGCACACTCCTCACACTCAAAATGTACTATCCGGAGTTTTAATCACCAGCAGCCAGTTGGGTTCTTTATTGGAGCCTGATTTATCCATGGGAAGTGAAACTGAGTCAGGTGTGCTAAGGTTCAAATTTATAGTTTGTAAACTTACATTGCAGCATCTTCTACTGTGTCAAAGTCCCATTTTTTTGCACACAAAAAATTGAAAGGAATGAGCATAAAACATTCACAGTAGACCTCTCTGACCACTTGGTAACTTCCAGCTATTTGTGAGTTTTTCCCTCTGTTGGGCCTGGGCTGGCTCTGTCTACACCCAGCGAGGCTGAGCCAAGGGGACCCTCCCTCCCCCTCAGCCCTTACTCTCCACATGGGTTCTTTGTCCCCTCCAACTCCCCACATGGCAGGAGCTACCTGAACTTTCTTTTCTCTCTTTTATTTCCACAGTTTTTCCAGGCCTTCCACATGGGATCTAGATCCATGTGCGTGCCTTTCCTTGGCTCTGTTCATCCCTCAGTAAATATGATAAGTTTATTAAAAGAAAATTCAGGGGCTGCAGAGATGCCTTAGTAGTTAAATGCTTGCCTGTGAAGCCTAAGGACCCCGGTTCGAGGCTCCATTCCCCAGGACCCACGTAAGCCAGATGCACAAGGGGATGCACGCATCTGGAGTTCGTTTGCAGTGGCTGGAGGCCCTGGCACGCCCATTCTCTTTCTCTCTCTATCTGCCACTTTCTCTGTCTCTTTGTCACTCTCAAATAAATAAATTAAAATAAACAAAAAATTTTTTAAAAAATCAGAGTACAGGCCAATATTAACCATTCTGTAATTCAAGGATTATAAATAATGGAAACTATAACACATGTTTCAAAAATAGATGTTTTAAAAGGGTTCTCAGATTTCATGTCACTTTTCCTGATAAGTTTACTACTTTCCTATTGGTTCCCCCAGACTCTTCTATACTGAATTTTTTGTTCCAACTCATTATTATTTATGACAAAAATGTGTTTTTTTTATCACATGTGGATGAATGTGTGTATTTATGTATGTCATGTGTAGATGCATGTGAGGTGTTTTATGATTATGTGAATGAGTGGGTGGATCAGATGGTGAGATAGTGCCCATGTGGAGGTTTGAAGACCTGCTCTCCTTCCACTTTGGTTCAGACTAGGTCTCCATGTGTGCCAGTCTACATGGCCCACCAGTTCTAGATTCTCCTTGATCCACCTCCCATTTCCATAGACGTGTTGGGGTCTGCATCCCAGCTTTTTGTGGGCATTGGGGAATTGAACTTGTACTTGAAGTTTTTCAAGCAATTGTCTTTAATGAATTAGCCATCTCCCTAGCCCAGGCATTTAAAAAGAAATAGAAGTCTATAATATATACTTTCTTATCTCCAAATAACTAATTTTCCTACCTTTTGGAAAATACACCCCTCAAATGTGTCATATCTTCTCTTCTTTGCGGACTCTGCATATGCTACTCTGCTTAGTGCTCCCCAAGTCCTAGTCACGTATCAGCTTAGCACCTCTGCAGTGAAGTTTTCACTGATTTATCTGTGTTTTCAGGTCAGGACTTCCAGTGTATGCTCCTTAAGTATCCTATGCATTTCTTTATTTTCACTCTTATGTTTTTACAACTTATTTTTATTAACACATTAATAGAACTTGTGATACTTTCACACATGCATACAGTGTTCATCGACTTTTTACCCCTTGAACCTGCCCCAGTCTCTATAATCACTATTTTACTCTCAGGTAAAGCTTCTTTCCTCATATGAGAGAGATGATATGAACCTTGTCTTTCTGTGTTTGACTCATTTAGCTTAGTATGATGTCCTTTAGTTCCATCCATTTGATGCAAATTTTAAGATTTCATCCTTTTTACGACTAATACTGCATTGTGTATATTGGCTAGATTTTTCTTTATTTGTTCATTTGCTAATGGACATATAGGCTGGTTCCCTATCTCAGTGGTTGTATAGTCGTGGGATAAACATGGTCCTGTAATAATAACCTTCGTATGTTGACTCATTTCTTTGGATATATTCCCAGGAGTAGTACAACTAGATCATATGACAATTTTATTTTTAGTTTTTTTGAGGAATGCTCTTATTGCTTTCAGAGGCCTGTTCTAATTTGCATTCTCATTAGGAGTGGGTAGGAGTTCCTTTTTCTCCATATGGTTGTCAGCATTTATTTTGATAAAAGCTATTTAACAATTGTGACAGAATCTCATTGTAACTTTGATGCTTACTTTCCTGAGTGTTAATAAGATTAAGCTTTTAAAATTTTATTTTGTGACTTTCTATTTTTTCCTTGGGCATATATCTATTCAGATCATTAGGTCATTTGAAAATTGAATTATTTGTTTCTTGCTTAGCTGTAAATATTCTTTGTATGTTCTGGATTCAGTTTGCAATTGCTTAATGTCTGAGAGACTCTGGGAATGATCTTTATGTCCTGCTTCCACTCTAGAAATTCAAGAGGACAAGCATTCTATTTGATTTGCTCAGCATGCTGAGTAGCATATAACAGAAACCATTTCTCACTGAATTGCTTGTTGAGTAAATGAAAAGGAAAACCATAGACAACATTGTCCCGAATGGCATTTTTGCGAATTCCTGGACACTATTCCCATTTTAGCACCATCCATTATCTTAGCATGGCTTTCCAAGGAAGCGGAGATTAAGAAAAAGGCTCGTATACAAATAGTGACTATGAATGATCCCAAGGAACAGGATCGAGGGTTGGGAAAGATGGAAAGGCTGGACAGTAGCGCTGGGGCTCACACGTGAAGATTCTGAGCAGTGCCAAGAAACGCAGCTCAACGCGGTCCAACTTGAAAACAAAAGAAGCAGAGTGTTTCCATGGGCTTTTGGCTCTCATTGGTCAAGATTGCCTCCTCTGCACTTTCGGGAGTGGAGGGGGCAGGAAACGTGAGGAAGATCCAACAAGATATTCCAGATGGATAGTGCTGACCTACAGCCAGGGAAGCCTAGGGAAAAGGAAGCACCATGGGGACAGGATGGAGGTGATCCACTTCCAAGCCCGTGTGCGACTGGTTGTTGGATGAACGTAAGCCTAGGTCTGAGGACATGAACGTTTACCACATTGATTCTCATCCTACAATCCCATTTTAATCTCTCCTCAATTAAGTGTGTGCACACATAGATTCCATTTGCATTTAATGCACATGCTCTTCATTCATCCTAGGAGAGCACACTTAACTAGAGGATCGTACACAATTATGCCATGTGAAGGAAGGAAATTTAATATAAATTAAGATAGATGTCACTGTCTTTTGCACGATGCTAATTTTGTCATGAAAAGTAATCAAGGGCTGGAGAGATGGCTTAGCTTTTAACGCGCTTGACTTTGAAGCCTAAGGACCCAGCTTCGATTCTCCAGGTCCAACTTCAGCCAGATACACAAGGTGATGCATGCATCTGGAGTTCGTTTGCAGTGGCTAGAATCCCAGCACACTCATTCTCCCTCTCATTCTCCTCCACCCCTCTTTCTTTCTGTCTGTCTCAAATAAAAAAAGAAAAGTAATCAAAACAGTCCAAAATAAATTTTGTTTAATACCCACCTCCCTAAATTATCAAATTAGGTTGAAAGAGTCAGGGATTTGGTATACAATTTTACTTCCTCATTAAAATTAATTTTTTCTTTTTCAAGGTAGGGTCTCACTCTAGCTCAGACTGACCTGGAATTCACTATGTCGTCTCAGGGTGGCCTCAGACGCATGGCATTCCTCCTACCTCTGCCTTCCGAGTGCTGGGATCAAAGGTGTGCACCACCACACCAGACCAAAATTAATTTTTTGAAACTAACTTTTGCTTTGAGATTTAGGACTACCTTTCTTTATTCTTTCCTCACATCTGCTAGTCAGAACAATTAATGTACTATTTTCTTCATGGATACAGAGGTGTGTGGTCTCAATGAATGTGAGTGTTGTTTTTCTGTCATAGTGAATCTGTAAGTGTTCCCCTTTCCTGAAGCAAGTGGAAAGGAAAAGTCAAGCTATAAAAGAAACAAAAATTAGTAGTAGTGTTCTTGGAATTACAGTTTAGTAAAACCCACGTGTTTCCCCATAATATTAATGGTTTTAATTGCAAGTTTTTAGACTAGTTATCACCTTTCTGAAGAACTATCAGTTTGTGTAATATTTTGAATTTTGTAGAAGGTTTACTTTAAATATTTTCTGATCTAATATCAATGTGTATATGATTTGAAATGGCTGCCTGTGCTAATTGTAGTTACAGCCAGTGGACTGACTGAAAGCCACTTTCATAAATGGGGAAAAAAAACACCTTGTCTATAAACTCTTCTATTACATGGATTGTCTTTTTTTCCTTCCTATGCATTAGATTTTGGTTACATTCTTCATTCCACAGTTCAGTTCAAATTGTTATAGAATTTTAGATCTCAAACTCACCATATATGGTAGTGCATGCCTGAAATCTGAGTACTCAAGAGGGAGCAACAGGAGGGGCACATATTGAAGATCATTCTCTGCTACATAGACATTCACAGATACTGTGTGCTGCATCCTAAGACCTGTCTCAAGAGCAAGATGAGAAAGAAAATACAAACACAATGGATCCCACATTATTCTTGAGTTATGTTTTAACAATATACTTCTTTATATAATTGTATAATTCTGTTAGGAGCATGCATGCACATGACTGTGTGTGCGCACGTGCACACACACACACACATACTTACACACACTCACTGATAGACAAATTTGAAGAAATAAATGAAAAAGTGGAATGCATGGTCATAATCAGTAGGGAATTTATAATAGTATACAGTATGAAACAACGTGTCAGGTATTGAAATGCCAAAATGAATATGCTACTAGTTAAAAATGACTTATTAAGTGACATATACCTTATTGGAAGAAGACAGGCTGCTCTCAGAGCACTAATGCCCTCTTCTATTAGACACGCATATTATGTCACTGGGCTGGTCATTCTGGTTACAAAGTAAATCACTTTAACATGTCGGTGTGAACTTTAGTAGCTCCAAAACTGTTTCCGTTAGATAACTGCTAACTTTCAGCATCCTTCCCATATTCCCTCATCTCATTAATATATTTGAGGACCCATAAAACAGTTCATCTTGGATAATTAAGATGTTCCCCACTGTTTATGTCCTTGCCACTGTTTATATTTTATATAACTCCAAACCCCAATGTGCTTAGCC
This sequence comes from Dipus sagitta, assembly GCA_036346955.1. Taxonomy (NCBI): domain Eukaryota; kingdom Metazoa; phylum Chordata; class Mammalia; order Rodentia; family Dipodidae; genus Dipus; species Dipus sagitta. Next base: position 3,043,180 of record CM070793.1, on the reverse strand, counting down.
CTTTGCCACCAGAATGGATAGACAGGCCCTCTTGTGTCCATCACTTTTAGTCAAGCCTATAGAATGAATCTATGTGGCTTGAAATGCATGTAACTGGTACAGTAAAATAGGAGAGAGAAATATCTCCAAATGTGGTAAAACAGATTAAACTTAAACCACTGAAATGCTTCTTTAACCAGCCCCCCTCCGAGATATTTAAACACAGCACTTAGCAAGATGCATCAAAATCAACATTCTCAAAGCCAGTTGTAGTAGATACTTTTTTAATTATTGTGACAAAATACATGACAAATGAACTTAAAAGGACGAAGAATTCATTTTGGCTCATATTTTCAGAGGGTTCAGCCCATGGCTTCTTGGTCCCATGGCCTTGGGCAAAAGATAGTGGACACAGCAGTGTGTGGAGGAAGAAACTGTTGACTTCTTAGTACCCAGGAAGCAGAGGGGGCTGGGAAGGGTAAGGGCAAGAGACACACCCAGTGGTGTACTTTATTAATTTCCTAAGCATTTCTCAATCCAATCAAGTTGACAATCAAAATTCACCACCACACCAATGATAAAACAACAAAATCATAAAGCAGACAAGAACAAAAAGTTGTGTTATATACAGAGGGTCACCAGGCAGGATAACATGAGATTAATTGTTAGGGAATAGGCAGTTGAAAAGATAGTAAAGCAATTAAAAATTTTTTTTATTAATTAGTTTTGTATTCAGCAAATACAGTCAGTTTGGTACCATTATTAGGCTCATCCGTGACCTACCCCCTCCCCTTGGCCCCTCCTTGTTGAGGTATACGGGTCATGCATTGTGGAGTTAGCCCACAGTTATGGGTAAGATAAATGTCTCTGCATATCATGACCCAACATGTGGCTCTGACATTCTTTCTGCCCCCTCTTCCGCAAAATCTCCCTGAGCCATGTTGGGTTCATTTTTGGTCTGCTTCAGTGATGAGGTGTTGGGGGCTTCTGAGGCTCTGGATCTCTGATTTGGTAGGAGTTGGTTTTTCTCTGTGTTGATCTCCTACCCCCTTGTGCTGGTTGGTATCCGGAGTAAAGCAGTTTTTAAGTTCTGGATGAAAAACCAGCTATTAACTTCGAGTATATATCCAAGAAAATGCCTGTCAAAAATAAAGTTAAAATTAAGACTTTTTGAGGCATATAAATCAGGAAAAAATTATCACACTTGAGCCGGGCATGGTGGCGCACACCTTTAATCCCAGCACTTGGGAGGCAGAGGTAGGAGGATCACTGTGAGTTGGAGGCCACCCTGAGACTACATAGTGAATTCCAGGTCAGCCTGAACCAGAGTTAGACCCTACCTTGAAAAAAAAAAAAAAGAAAAAAAAAAACTTATCACACTACCAGAACTGTGCTAGAAGTGTTAAAGGAAGATCTCTAGGCAGAAGGACAATGAATCAAGGTAGAAATATCCAGAGTCATGAAGAACATTGAAAATAGTAAGTAAGCAGGGATTTTCTTATTTAAATATATTAAAAAAAAACATTTTTGTTCAAAAGAATGTAATATTTGGTTCATGGACCATTTAGAAGTAGATGTGTAACAACACACAAATTCTTTGACTGCACAGATGAAAATACTTTTGTTTTACATTTTATTTATTTATTTTCAAGTAGAGAGAGAGAAAAGAAATGGAGAGGAGGAGGGAGAGGGAGAGAGAGAACAAGCGAACATGAGCATACCAGGACCTGTTGCTACCTCAAACAAACTCCAGGCACGTGTACCAATTTGTGCATCCTTCTTTATGTGGATACTGGAGAGTCAAATCCAGGTCATCAGGCTTTGCAAGAAAGAACCGGTAAGTGCATTTTTGGAAGATTGTTATATGTGAAATGTGAGAATAGGCTCTTACAAGATGCAGGTTGTATTGTAAACCCAGAAGCAGCCACATCCACATGGAACAAACAATCCAACAAGGAAAATTGAAAATTAAAAAAAAAAAACTCAGCTAAATAAGCAAAGGCAAAAAGATGAAGAAAAGCTGTATATATATATATATATATATATATATATATATATATATATATATACATAAGTGGCTCATGTAGACCTAAATATATTAATAATCACATTAGATATAAATAGTCTAAACATGTATCTTGAGAGATTGAGCTGGGTTACTCATTTATCTTTCTGCTTCCTATAAGAAACACATCTTAAACACACACAAATGCATCTGAAAGCAAGAAATACGAAATACAAATAAAGTGGAAAAACATACAAAATAAAGTTCATGACAACGCTAATGAACAGAAAGCAGGAACGGTTACACTAACATCAGAAAAAAATGTTCGATTAGTGTCAAGAATTCAAGCAGCATTTCACGTTGTTAAGGAGGGATACTGGCTGCAGGTATGGTGAAGGCATTGTCCGTGCTGTGAAGAGACGTTCCCTGCCGCAGCTAGCTGCTCCGAGGGCATCCACGGCCCTCCTTGAACCACCCAGCATCTCCGTAGACAGTCTGTCATGCCGGCTGTCAGATCCAGAAGGGCTGTCATTGGCTATGTGTTAATTAAACACCATACGATGGAAGCACCATGAATTTTGAGATAATTGACTGGGTGACCTGAAAAGGAACAGCACTCTTCTTTCTGAGCAAGATCGCTAAAATGAAGCCGGACATGGTGGCGCACGCCTTTAATCCCAGCACTCGGGAGGCAGAGGTAGGAGGATCGCCATGAGTTCGAGGCCACCCTGAGACTCCATAGTGAATTCCAGGTCAGCCTGGGCTAGAGTGAAACCCTACCTTGAAAAACAAAAACAAAACAAAACAAAACAAAAAAAAAAAAAAAAAAAAAAAAAGATCGCTAAAATGGCTAATGGACCATGCCTTAACTTCACCATCCCTTATGCCCTAAGTATGAGTAACAATGGCCTTTGATCAATGTTTTTATCTGTAATAAACTTCCCTTTTCTACCTATGTCCAGAATGTACCTAAAGTCACTTCCTTCAAGGACAAAATTCTTTGGATAAGAAAATGCACATAGTAGTGAAGTTTAGTCGTAGACTTAATCTCTCTGTAGCTTTAAAGCCCTGACTCATTATACTAGCCACTTCCAAGACACTTAGCTGCGAGTGTCTCTTTTAGTGCCTGTACATGGCTCTCTTCCGGAGTGCCTTGTCTTTTCCAGTTAATAAACTAGATATTTGCTTGAAAAATATTTTAAAAGGAGGGAAACACATCACAAGGGAATAATAATTGTAAATGGTTGAGTATAAAAATACCACAGCTTGAAAATATCTGACATGAATCTGGTACAACTCCAGGTAGAGGCAGAATCACAGTTGTGGCTGGAGATTTCAATATCCATCTCTCAAAAGCAGAAAAAGTAGGTAGAAAATATTCTAAGAAATATTACCTGAAATCAACAATATTAAATAACCTTACCTAATTGTTACATATAGATACTGGTATGCAGGAGCAAAGAAGACATATTCATTTTCAGGATTATTTACCAAGACAACCTTTATTCCATGAAATATGGACAGATCATAAAGCAAATGCAATTTAAATTAAAATGGTGAGGGACTTCATATCATAGCAAGCTTGTCCTTTGAGCACAAAGAAATTACATCATAAATCAATAACAGGAAGCTCTCTGGAAGACTTAAATGTTTGAAAACTACTTGACTAGCATGTTTCTATAAAAATTTGGTTTGAAAAAAGTCAAAGGTGAAACTGGAATGATTTTTGAGCTAAAATATGAATGAAATCACAGCATATCAAAATTTGTTAAATATCTTTTTCTGTTTGTTTGTTTTTTGTTTCTTCAAGGTAGGGTCTCACTCTAGCTCAGGCTGACCTGGAATTCACTATGTAGTCTCAGGGTGGCCTCAAACTCATGGTGATCCTCCTACCTCTCGAGTGCTGGGATTAAAGGGGTGCACCACCACGCCTGGCTAAATATCGTTTTTTTTTTTTTTAAGTTAAGTTCTCACTCTAGTCCAGGCTGACCTGGAATTCACTATGTAGTCTCAAGGTGCCTTTGAATTCACAGTGATCCTCCTACCTCTGCCTCCCAAGTGCTGGGATTAAAGGCATGCACCACCACACCCTGCTTAAATATCTTCTTTTAAAATATTTTTTTGCTTATTTGAGAGAGAGAGAGAATGAGGGGAAAAAAAGAGCCAGATATATATAGAGAGTAGATGTGCCCGGGCATGCAGCCACTGCAAACAAACTCCCAACACATGTGCCACCTTGTGCATCTGGCTTAGGTGGGTCCTGGGAAATTGAACCTGGATCATACGGTTTTGTAGGTAGGTACCTTAACTGTTAAACCATCTCTCCAGCCCAAAATTTGTTAAATGTCTTCGAAGCCATATTTTCAGGAAAATTTGTATTGCACAGGAAAAGTGGTCTCAAGTTAATGACCTTTTCCCATCTCAAAAGTAAGAAAATAAAAGGAGCAAATTGAAAACAAACAAAAAGGACAGGAAATAGCTAGGTATGGTGGCCTAAATTGTCAACCCTAGTCTGAGGTAGTTCAAGGTCAGCCTGAGCTACAGAGTGAATTCCATGTCAGCCTGCACTAGAATGAAACTCAAAAATAAGGGGGGGGGGGATAAAAATAGACAGGAAATAATAAATGTCAGAGTAGAAGCCAATGAACAGAAAAATAAAAAAAACAATATGAACCAAATAGTTTTTAATATCTATAAGCTGTATCGACACAGTAAAACTAAATAGAAAATAGGGGAGATAAAATTACTTATGTCAGGAATTAGAGAGGTAGGATCACTATAATTCTATGAATATAAAAGGGAAAATTAGAAGATATTATGGACATTAAGGAAATAAATTCAGTAATTTAGATAAACTGGACATATTTTTAGAAAGACAAATTAGTAGTAAAACTCACTCGATGAGAAATGGTTTGAAAAAAAGAAGAAATAGTTTGATAACCTGAAATCTCTTACTAATAGATAGTTTTCTTCCCACAGATCAAATTCCAGACTAAGATGTCTTCACTTATCAATTGCAGCCAATATTTAAGGGAGAATCAATGCCGTTTCTATTTCAGAGCAGAACCGTGGAGATGTAATCATGTGGATATCTACTGCAGTCAACTTTGCATTGCTGGCACAAAGCACCCAACCAAAAGCAGCTTGCGGGAAGAAAAGGTTTATTTTGGCTTACAGACTTGAGGGGAAGCTCCGTAATGTCAGGAGAAAATAATGGCATGAACAGAGGCTGGGCATCACCCTCTGGCCAACATCATGTGGACAACAGCAGCAGGAGAGTATGCCAAACACTGGCAAGGGAGAGCTGGCTATATTCGGTCCCCAACAATACAGCACCTCCAGGAGGCTCCAATTCCCAAACTGCCACCAGTTGGAGACCTAGAATTGAGAACACATAACTTTATGGGGACACCTTAATCAACCACCACAAACATCCAAAGTGAGTTCCAACTGACGACAGGGGTAAGGACTTTGGCATAACTGGATGGACAGGCTGAAAGGCCATTAGGTTTTACATCTGAAATGCCTCCCAGAAGTTCATATTGTGATGACACATTTTCTATCCTAAGGTACTGTTTGCAAGGCAGTAGAGATTTTAGAAGGTGCAGCCTGGCTGGGAGAATAGGCCGTTCAGAGCAGGTGTTTGGAAGTTAACACGCCCCAGGATTCCAGTTGGTGCATTCTGCTTCCTGATCCCCTAAGGTGTGAGGGCCCCGGCTTCACATTCCTGCTGCAATGGAAGCAAGCCACTGTTAACACCATTCTGTCTCCTACGTCACTGACTAAAATTTCCCAGGAAACCGTGGGCTCAAATAATCCTTTTCTTCCTTGAGTTGTTTCTGACAGATATTTTGCTATAGTGATGGGAAAATTAACAGAACAACAACAACAAAAAAAAAAAAATGGGGAAAATTGCTGACAGTTATCTGAGGTAATAAAGGCAAAAAGATTTTTTTTTCTAAAAATTCTTTAGAGGGAGTACAGGCCTCCTTGATTTACAGTGTCTAAACATGAGAATAAATAATAAATGTGAAGGAATAAATCTTGTCTTAAGATACCCAGTTTATGGGAAATTGTTGTGACAGACTAGGATGCTAACATAAATTTCAACGAAAATATATCTCTTTTTTTGCTTTTTTAGGAATTGGAAAACTGATCCTAAACTTCATATGCATAGGCATAAGCCTATGGTCCCCTAAAAAAACGTTGTTATATGCAACAACTTTGAAAAATAGTAAAATGATACTTCATTTTCAGATGTCTTGAAGCTATATCAGATCATATAGATCTTTAGTATATCCAAATGAAGTGTAGAAATATGACCCACAGAGTTTACGTTAGGTGTTTTTTATTGTATTTGTTGCTGTGACAAGACACCTAACAAAAGTAACTTAAGGCAGGATTTATTTTGGATCACAACTTTAGGCTACTGCATCTCATGAAGGGGACGGCATGACAGCCAGAGTTGCAGGCAGCTGGTCACATGGCATCTTCAGTCAGATTTCACTGGTAAGGTGAGCTTGATCTGGGGTGTGTGTGTAGAGGGGGTGTGATGTATGGAGATGCGTGCGCTCCATGTACACACATGTGCAGTGAAGAGGAGGATGTCAAGTGTTCTTTTCTGTCATGACAGCATCTCTCTGTCTCTCCCTCAACTAGACGTGGAGCTTACCGGTGAGCCCTAGCAATTCTGCTGTCTCCATTCTCTTCATTTTTGGGGTTATGTCTTTTTCTGAGAGTGTTGAGAATTGAACTCAGGTTCTCATGCGTGCACTGCAAGCACTCTTAACCTACTGAGGCACGTCCCTAGCTCCTACACTTGAGATCTTGAAGGTGAGATTTTGTTAGTCAGGCTAACATCGGGTGTAACCAGGATTTTAGCCAGAGGGAACAGTTCGGGTATGACCTCAGACTTAGTAATGGAATGAGGATATAGAAAATATCCACATCTCGGGTCTTTATTTATGTTTACTGGTTGACATGAAAAGCAAGGAACAAAAGCCCCAATATCTAGAGGAGCACCTTAGATCCCTGTAAAATTTCACAGAACAAGTCCAGCCCCTAACCTCCAGCTGCATTGGTATTTGAGATAAATAGAATGAGCCTGTAATGACCAGGCATTCATTTAGGGCTGTTACAAGACAAACTGTTAAATGCTCTGGCTAATCATGGGGACATATTAGTTTATTCAAAAGGTTTTTCCAATGGGAAAATACCACAATCCTAGTACAACAGTTGTATATAAATACAGTCATATAGATTATAAATTCTTCATGGGAAAATACCACATTTTATCTACTTTTCTTCACCAACTAAACAATTATGTGAATAACAGTCACTAACTGCTTTGCTAATTGGTCAAAACTGTGATCTTTCTTTTTCATAGACAAATGTTCTTTGTGCCACCTGGATTTGCTTTTCACTTATAATGCTTAATGTTTGTTGAAAGAAAAAGTGTCTTTTTCAAAAAAAAAAAAAAAAAAACTTCCTGTGTGTGGAATGCATTTTAGCTTATTTTTCTGAGATTTCCAATGACAAAATCTGCAATTAAGATTGCTTCCACAAAATGCTGAATGATTAATAACTTTAATAATATTAAACTGCTTTTAGTAGAATGCTAATGGCATCAGGATCAGGATATGAGCCAAAGCATCTGGTCTTAATCACTTATGTAGAAAGCATGCGGCTTTAAGTTACATATCTTCTGAAACAACTATGAAATTTTCTCGAACAGAAGCACTTTGAATAAACAAAAGTTAGCTGGCTGTGCACGCCTTTAATACCAGGACGTGGGAGGATGAGGTATAAGGATCGCTGTGAGTTCGAGGCCACCCTGAGACTACATAGTGAATTCCAGGTCAGCCTGGGCTAGAGTGAGACACTACCTTAAAAAAAAAAAAAGGAAATACATCTGTAAATCCAAAATATGATATTCATTTGGAAACTATATCAGTAGTTTGGAGCTATGTGACTGATTTGTAATATTTATATGAGATAAATATCTTGGGCTGGAGAGATTGCTTAGTGGTTAAAGTGCTTGTCTGAGAAGCCTAAGGACCCAGGTTTGATACCCTAGTACCTATGTAGACAAGCTGCACCAGGTGGTGCATGTGTCTGGAGTTTGTTTGCCTTGGCTGGAGACCTTGGCTTGCTCATTCTCTTTCCCTATCTGTCTCTCTCAAATAAATAAAATGTTTTTAAAATATCTTAATATTCATTAAAATATGCATCTTTTAGACAACCCAAAGAATTTTATATCTAATAAAAAAAATCAAACATCAATTTTGTCCTTTAGGAATATTTTCATTGAGAAATAGATAAATTTCTTTGTTTTCACAAAATGTGATAAAATAAACATAAACACAGAGTGTACTTACTCTCTGAGGTGACTGTCATTTTCACAGGAGGTAGAACCACCATGGAAACAAGTCTCTTGGAATGTCTATGAGGGATTTTCTAGATTAGATTAACAGAGGTAATGACCAACCCCAACTGTAGGCAGCACCATTCCGTGGTTAGGGGTATAGGTCTGAATGAAAAGAGGAAATGACAGTAGCAGAAGTCAGCAAGCTAGAAAGGAGATAGAAAGGGAATAGAAAGGGAGGGGGGACTTAATATGATGTTACTGTATATATGTAAGTAGAAGAACAGATTAATGGGGATGAAAAGGCCCAAGTGAGGTCAAGGGAAGAGATTGAGTAAAGGAAAGGTGGAGGGAGGGCTAATCAACATCTAAGAGGATACAAATAACTCATAGGAAACCTACTTTCTTGGACAATGGAACACTCAGGAGCAATAGATTGTTACTAGAAAATTTTCAATGCTAGGGATGGGATACCTTCCAGTGAGTTGTTGGCCAGGGAGGTCCCTGATGCCCCCAAAACTTTACAGGCCATTGCCCAGGCCCTTGGTTTCCCACCAGGAATAGATAATAAGATCCTATTACTGAAGACTCCACATAATTGTGCTGCAAGCTCACTGAGAAATCCTGCTGGAGCTGAGCTGAAAACTTCCTCCATGTAGAACAGTTGACAGAAAGCTGGAAAAAGCCACGCTGCATGCAGTTCAATGGGAGAGAGAGAGAAATCACCAGTGATGATACTCAACAGTGGACACTGCAAGCTTTAAATGTGGCCAGTGGGTGCAATAGTGGCATGTCTATTATGGGGAAAACAACTATTCTCTAATTTGACTGGAGGCCCGCTCCATGGGAGGGAATACATCCCTGATACTGAAAACGTACAACAGAGGTAGTCATGAGCCCTAGGGGTGTAGCATCTGCTGGTGTCTGGCTAAATGTAGATACTATGCTCACCAAACTGCCCAGTAAGCACTTGTCTTAATGTTCATACCCATATATTAATGCTACTCCCACTTTTGGTTAGAGAAGCTTCTCTTTTCAGATGGCAGTGACCTTGGGATGACTCAGAAGGCACCATGGTGCTGAGAAGAAGTGACAAAGGAGTGCTCAGCACTGAAAGATCTCTAGCACACCTTCAAGGCTCACTTTTGATTGTGGAAGAGGTGGCGGAAAGAATGTAAGAGCCAAAGGAGGGGTAGGACTCCTTACAATGTGCTCATCCAGACACAAAATGGCTTGGATATCCATGACCTCACAGTGTCTGACACTACCTACACAAGACCATCAAAATAATTGGAAGAAAAGATCATGACATCAAAATAAAAGAGAGACTGATTGAGAGGGGTAGGGGATATAATGGAGAGTGGAGTTTCAAAGAGGAAAGTGGGGGTGGAGGGTTTTACCATGGGATATTGTTTACAGTTATGGAAGTTGTCAATAAAAAAAGGAAGTGAAGCCGGGCGTGGTGGCACACGCCTTTAATCCCAGCACTCGGGAGGCAGAGGTAGGAGGATTGCCGTGAGTTCGAGGCTACCCTGAGACTCCATAGTGAATTCCAGGTCAGCCTGGGCTAGAGTGAAACCCTACCAGGAAAAACAAAACAAAACAAAAAAAAAAGAAGTGACTCACCACTCATGGTTGTCTCCTTTCTGATTGCTGATGCAATGTAATCAGCTTTGCTTCATGCTCGTGCGACCATGCTGTCGTGGTTTGATTCAGGTGTCCCCCATAAACTTAGGTGTACTGAATGCTAGGTTCCCAGCTGATGGAGATTTGGGAATTAACCCCTTCTTGAGGCAGTGTATTGTTGGGGGTGGGCTTATGTGTGTTATAGCCAGTTTCCCCATGCCAGTGTTTGGCACACTCTCCTGTTGCTGTTGTCCACCTGATGTTGGCCAGGGGGTGATGTCCACCCTCTGCTCATACCATCATTTTCCCCTGCCACCATGGATCTTCCCCTCGAGCCTATAAGCCAAAATAAGCCTCTTTTTCCCCATAAGCTGCTCTTGGATGTGTGATTTCTACCAGCAATGCAAACCTGACTACAACGCATGCCTTCCACACCATGGTCGACTGTACTGTTGAACTGTGAGTCTTCCTACCTTAAGTTGCTTTTGGTCAGGTATTTGTTCAAAGCAAGGCAAAAGTAACTAACTAATACAGTATAACATCCGTACTTTAGGTGAAGAGTTCATGAGTTTTATAAATATATATTCAAATTGTTGTCTAAACAGCTTCCAGGACTCCAGAACAACTCTCTATTTGTTTATCTATGCCTCTTGCCTCTGGAAACTACTATACAATTTTCTGTCATTGTGAATTGGACTTTCTGGAAAGCTCCTGAAGTACAATGCATACAATGTTTACCTTCTGAACAAGAAAGCATCCCCCCACAAAATCTTAAAATCGAAATTTTAAAAAAATCCTGAGAACTTTAATGTTGAAAACTAGTCATACCACCACTGGGTTGTACCATTATGTCACCTCTTTCCCACCCCTGTTTCACTGAGTTCTCTCCTTAGTGGTATTATCAGTAGGCCATGAATGTACTAGTGAAGCCATGAATGTACTAGCCAGTCCCTGTGTGTTCTTGTGTGTGTTGGGGGGAATACCTCAGAATATACTTTCTCACCCTCTACCTCTTAGATACATTCTGCCCCACCTTCTGGAATGTTCCCTGCCTATTGGAGGTCTGCTTTAATGTTGAGCTCTGAGCATTCTCCACTTTTCAGCTTTTATTAGTTTTGAGTCTCCTCAGTGTCTATAGCCATCTTCCTGGAGGAGGCTCAGTGGCTCACCGTGAGAGCAGCACTCATATTTAATCCACCATTTCTACTCTATAATGTTTCCTGGGCCAGGGAAGATGCACTACAGATGACAGCACTAGGCAGTTGGCTTTCTTTTCTTGTCATTCTTATGAGTCTTGGGCCTCCCAGTATTTGTTGTTATCTGTAAAAAGCAGGTGCTCTAGCCAAGAGTAAGAGCAGGAGGGATCAATACTGATAAACCTAGACACTTAGAAGACTTTTTGACAGGCATAACCCCTCCTTGTAGCCAACAAAGAGAGGAAGCTTCCCTGTAGGTTCTATGACCTTCTAAGCCACAGGCTTCTGACTTGGTTCTCAGTACCAGGTATGCATCCCCCCACCCCGATTAGGCCTCATGTTCAAGTGTAGAACAGTTGATTGCCCCATAAGCTGTGTGTCACTATTGTACCAGTGGTTACATCTTCCCTGCTGTTGATTTTGTAACTTACAAGATGCACTGCTAGTTCACACTGCTGGTGCCAGTTATCCCAAAACAGCTCTCACAGAATTTTCTAGCACTATAAGGTCTAACCAACAGGGAGCTGGCTTCCTTTTTCAGTTCTAGCGTGAGCTCTTGATTTTCTGTGTCCACAGCCAGTGGTGTCCATAGCAACAGGGTCTTACCATTTAGTTATAAAACTGTGTTAGTGTGAATATATGGCCCCATAGACTAAGGTTTTTTTTTTAATTTTTATTTTTTAATTGAGTGTGAAGCTTCAATCCCTAGCAGGCAGACTCCTACATGTCACTGAGCAGAACTGAATTCTAGCCCAAAGGTATGCAGAGATGTTTTGAGCTTTGGTGGGTTTTGTGTGGGCTGGTGTTGGTTCTTGGTGGTGGTGCTGGCTTGCTTGGTGGTATCTCTCTGCTTGGATTTATGAATGGGAGCCAGCTTCTTCCAACATTATTGGAACTTCCCCTGAATCTGTAAGCCTGAAATAAATCCTGTTCTTTCCATGAACTGTGTCTGGTTGGATATTGTCTCAGCATTATGGAGCGGACTAAAACAGAAATTTGATACTGAGAGTGGGGCATTGCTTCACGATGCATCTGACCATGTGGATTTTGGCCTTTTGGAATGTATGTGCTAGAGGAATATTGAAGGATTTGGTACCGTGGACTGTAGAAGACTTAGAGAGCGGTAAGCCAAGTGATATGGGTTATTTTGGTTAGAGTCTGAAAATGCTAAGTGTAGACAGAATTGTGTTGCTTTTGAACTTTCAAAGAGGATGGGAAGACTGCAGAGAACTTGGATGGCACTGGGCTACAGGCATAAGTGCTGGGTGTGCCAATCCCTAAAAGTTTGATCAGTGTTGAATTAAAAACAAAAATGGACTGGTGTTCCTGGCAGAAGATATATAGCTGAAGTCTACTGGAAATATGTGATTTGTTTTGATTTCACAGAACTCATAGTTATGAGTCAGTCTGGAATCTCAGAAGAGACTTGGAACTTTGGAATAATTTTTAACTTGATAAATACCATGGGGACCTTTGAAATTGGACTGAATGCAATTTGCATTGTGATATGGTTATTAGCCAACGGGGACCAGTGGCAGAACATAGTACTTTGAATGTATGTCCTGCATTGAGTCAGGTGTTAAAATTAAACTGGTAACATGGATCTCCAGTCACCTGGATGGAGGAAGTATCACTGGGGGCAGATCCTGGAGTTCAGCCCTAGGGTGTCACCTGGGGTGGGGGGATCTGGGTTAGAGCTCAAAGGTATGCAGGGAGGTCTGAGTTCTGGCAGATTCTGTGCTTGCTGTTTTTGTTGTTTGCTGTCTGGTGGTGGTCTCTCTCTTTCTCCCTCTCTCTCTCTCGCTCTTTCTTTCTCTCTCTCCCTGGGTCTATGAAAGTAAGCAGCTTCTGCCATTGTGAAACTTCCTCTGGTTCTATAAGCTTGAAATAAATTGCTTCCTCCTCCAAACTGTGCCTGATTTGGATGTTCATCCCAGAATCATGTCTACTACAAAATTCTATAAGCTGAAGAGACAAATGTGCATTCTGTAGAGTTTGGATGGAATGTTCCATAGATGTCTGTTAATTCCATTTGCTCTGTGGTGTTGTTTTGTTCCATTGCATCTCTTATTTTATGTTTAGATCATCTGCATATTGACAATAGAGGGGCATTAAAGCCATGCATTGTTATTGTATTAGGATTTATTTCTGATTTAATGTCCACCCAACTTTGTTTTTTAAAGTTAGGTGAACCTGTGTTCAGTGCATATGTGTTTATGATTGCAATATCCTTCATTTTCCTTGGGTGGACATAAAGTGGCCTTCTTTATCTTTTCTGATTACTTTTGGGTTAACATTTCTTTTTTCAATTATTATTATAGCCGCACTTACTTTTTTCTTATTTCTTGTTGCCTAGAAAATCCTTTTCTATTCTTACACCCATGGGTGGTACCTATCTTTAATGGCAAAGTCAATTTATTGAAGACATACATACATGGACCTAGCTTTCTGTCCAGCCTTTTAACCTGTGTTTTCCTATACTAAGATTATAAAATAAAGAAAAATAATCGTTTTTGGTTGTTTATTTTTATTTATTTATTTATTTGAGAGTGACAGACAGAGAGAAGGAGGCAGAGAGAGAAAGAGAGAGAATGGGTGTGCCAGGGCTTCCAGCCACTGCAAATGAACTCCAGACGTGTGCGCCCCCTTGTGCATCTGGCTAATGTGGGTCCTGGGGAATCGAGCCTTGAACCAGGGTCCTTAGGCTTCGCAGGCAAGCGCTTAACTGCTAAGCCATTTCTCCAGCCCAAGAAAAATAATCTTATTTTGTTAATTCAACTTGTTTCATACATAATCATTGAAAATTACGTAATTTAAAATGTGGTTTTCATTTAGTAGATATTTTCCTTCCTTTCTTTCTTCCTCCCTCCTTTCCTCATTTCCTTCTTTCCTTCCTGCTTTCTTTATTTTTCCCCTCATTTAAATATTTTTTTCTGTTGAAATAGTCTTATATAGGCCACACTGGCATTCAAAATCACTATGTAGCTAAGAATGACCTTAAGCTCTTGTCCTCCTGCCTCTACCCACAAATGCTGGGATTACAGATTTGAACTACCATGGCTGGTACATTGGTATATTGTCAATAAGCATTTATATATGAAATAATGATGGAAAGAAATTGCTCCAGGAAAACAGAGCAGATAGTATCTAATATTGCCTGATGGATAAAGAGTTCCCTACATTTTTATTTGGACCAGTATGCCATTGGCAACTATAGACATTCTTATTGGGAAGAGGTGGTATGAGAATTTTTAAGGGACATTTCAGAAATGAACCAAATGGCCAACGTGTTCTAAAATGAAAAATATATTCTACGGATGCCAAATAATCTTACTGGGCCAGGGGTCAAGAGTATTGAAGCGAAAATATTTAATGATTAATTGAAGCTATTTCCCATAAGATTCTAGTTCTTCTGCAAGAAGTATAGATGTAATTTTCTTGGCCTGAGGAAATTAACAGTTTTTTTAAAAATATAAGAATGACCTGAACTAGCTTTGGTTAATAACATAATCTTGGGTCATGGAATTAAGATGCATAAGGATTGATCATCATGGAGACTGAGCAAATGGCCTACAGTTGTTGAGGAAATAATCTAACACTCTCTAGTAAAAGTAATGAACAAATGTGAATGTACTGAACAGTAAGACCGTATAGTTTGAGATGTTGTCCTTGATTATGCTGTGGACCGGACATTTAGATGGGATGAAATTTCTATAATGACACCCCCAGACTCATGAACCCCAAGCTTTAGGTTATTATTAAACTTATTAAAGAATTGAAAAATACAGACAACTAGAAAGGTCAGTTAGGAGAATTTATTAAGAATAGAGTGGGGCTGGAGAGATGGCTTAGCAGTTAAGAACTTGCCTGTGAATCCTAAGGACCCCGGTTCGAGGCTCGACTCCCCAGGACCCACATTAGCCAGATGCACAAGGGGGTACACGTGTCTGGAGTTCATTTTCAGTGGCTGGAAGCCCTGGCACGCCAATCCAATCTTTCTCTCTCTCTCTGCCTCTTTCTCGCTCTCTGTCATTCTCAAATAAATAAATAAGAATGAACAACAGCAACAAGAAGAATAGAGTGAAAACCTGAGAGAAGGGAAAAGTAGGAACTATAAATTCTTCCTTCCCATCAAAGGGAGAGTAGACCAGGGAAGAATTTCCCTCACACAGGGAATAGAAATCTCATTAACCTCCGAGGAAAGGGGAGGGACTCACACGTGTGGCTCAGACAAGCCACCAACTAGAACGAGCCTCATCACCAGGCTCAGATGTCTAGGGTGGAAACTGATCGGTTGGCAGGCCCAGGAGGACCACTGACACAAGAAGGGACAGCCCACATGTGCTGAGCCAGGGATGAGTTTAAGAATGACGAAATGGTGGCTGCTGCCCTTGCTGCTTACAGCTATCTTGGACGAGACTAACATTCTAGTCCCAGCATGTGTCTATGGGTCAGTTCCTAGCTAACTACCTATTAAAAGCTGCCTTGCTAGTAATTCATATCAATTGGATGGGTGATATGTATGGTATTGAAAGAAAATAATAAAGCGCTTAGCCTGGGTTGCTAAATTGATGAGAATATGAGACATGGCAAACCTATGAAAATAAGAGAAAATAAAATTCTTCAGGAAAAATTCTGTTAAGTTTTAGCCATGTGGTTTCTGAGAGGTTAGCACTATCTGCATAGTACAGAAGTGTTTGCTGGACAGGCTTGTTCTACAGTTTCTTTTTAGGATCCATGTAGCATGGTAATATCAATGATGCCTGTGCTTTCAGAAGATGTAGCATCTAAGAATAACTATAATGATAATAATGTTGTCTAAATGATGTCGCCAATTTATATAGTAATTCGCCAACATTTTTATATTCACTTAATTTTCACAATACTTTTGTAAGGTCATAGGGACAAAGAATATATTGCCAGGTGTTTAGTGAACAAAGAATGAGAGAAAACAGAAATATATATATATATATATACATATATATATATATTTACTTATTTATTTATTTTTATTAGATATGGACATATATTGTATGTAAACATCACATGTTGGTACCATCCTTTCCCTCCTCCCTGCCCCTTTTCCGAAGAGGCCTTCCTCATTGGGAATGCAGGTCAACCCCATGGGGATTGTGGGTCATGCATTATGGGGGCAGCAGTCAGTTATGGAGGAGAGACAATGTCTCTGTGTAAAATGTCCCAAATAGTGGCTCTCACAATCTTTCTGCCCCTTCTTCTGCAAAATTCCCTGAGCCATATGAGGAGCATTTTAAGTCTACTTCAGTGATGGGCACTTAGGAGCCTCTGGATCTCTGCTTTGGTAGGTGTCGAGGGTCTTCAGTGTCTATCTCCATCACCCTTATGCTGATATCAGATTCACGGAGAAAGCAGCACTCTTGCTCATTTCCTCAATTCCTCCATGGTTTCAGCTGGGGCCAGGGTGGAGTGCGCTGGGCCATTTATCTCCTCAGGTCCAGCTCCCTTCTGAAAAAGAGAAGCAGATTCTCCAACGGAGAGTAAAGTCAGCACTGGTTAAATGGGATAACCATTATTAATTTAGAGAGAATTAAAAGGGTTTAGATACTCTTATAGTCTGAGGTTAGTAGGAGCTTGACAATGGAAAGCAGAATCATTATCTGGATATGATTCTGAATTGTTTCCGGTTCCAGATATGGTTTCCTTCCCACTGAGCAGATCTGTTAGCCAATTCAAGAGCAGTTGGCTACCCACCATGGCTGTGTGCCACTATTGCACTTGTGTGAGCATCATGTCAGGTTGTTTGCTTCTGAGTCGCTTAGACATTGAGTTGCTTGAACAGATGTTGGCCACTTTACCCTGGTAGCTCATGTAGCACCTTCCAGCACTAGATGGGCAAATTGTCTGGGGACTGGCTCTCCTCCAGATTCCAACCAGGTCTCTCCATGGTCCATGCCAACAGGGTTTGGTGTCTTCAGCAGTAGGGTCTTACCATTAACCTCTGGTGGGTAATCAAGTGCTCTGACAGAAGTCTGTCTTATTTGTTTTGGGAGATCTAGGAGGTCTCTCTGATCAACAGCTCATTGTGGATGTAGCCCACATCCTGGTACAGGGAATTATAGGGCAGCACCAAGGGAAAAGAAAAATGAAAAGGCAGGGAAGAAAGAGAAACAGGAGAAATTTGAGGTTAGGTTTTGTCTCACTCTCTCCCGGGCCCTTCAATTAAGGTGCTCCCTCTAAGGTCTTCTTGAGGGTTCCGCCTTTTAGTCCCACTTCCAGGAAATAGGATTCTATGGTACCAGTTCAATTTGGGTTAAGTTTTGTGTCACCCCCACTCTTTCCCTTCCCCCAAGCACTACAGTCTCAATTGTCCAAACTTCAAGATGCTATTCTGTTATGTCAGCAACTTGGGCTGATCCAGGTTAGGAACTGCAGATGAGTGAGATCATGTGACGGTTGTCTTTCTGTGATTGTGTGAGTTCACTTAGAATGATCTGTTCCAAGTTCAACAATTTTTCTACAAAGTTCAATGTGTCATTTTTTCTTACTGCTGATTAGAATTCCATCTTGTATATATACCACATCTTGGTTATCCATTCATCCAATGATGGGCCACTAGGTTGACTCCAGTTTTCAGCTATTGTGAACTGATCAGCTATAAACATGGTTGAGCAAATATTTCTAAACTGAGATGTGGAGTTTTTAGGGTAAATGCCCAGCAAGGGAATAGCAGGGTCTCTTGGTAACTCTATATTCGTCCTTTTCAGGAGTCTCCAAATTGATTTCCACAGTGGTTGTACCAGCTTACATTCCCACCAACAGTGAATGAGGGTTCCTTTTTCTCCACAGTCTCACCAACATTTGTTTTCATTTGATTTTTTTTTGTTTGTTTGTTTGTTTTGGTGTTTCGAGGTAGGGTCTCACTCTAGCCCAGGCTGACCTGGAATTCACTATGGAGTCTCAGGGTGGCCTCAAACTCACAGCGATCCTCCTACCTCTGCCTCCCAAGTGCTGGGATTAAAGGCATGAACCACCACAGCTGGCCTCATTTGATTTTTTAATGTTTGCTATCCTGACTGAGGTAAGGTGGATTCTCATAGTTGTTTTAATTTGTATTTCCCTAATGGTTAGGGATGATGAACATTTTTTTGACTGCGTGTTAGCCATTTGTAATTCTTCCTCTGTGAACTCCCTATTTTGCTTGTGTTATGTACTGTTTTCAGCCAGGTTTATTTTTGTTATTGTGATCTTCTCCTTGTTACCTCTTGAGATTAGTTGCTTGACTGTTCTGTGTGGTGTATTCCCTCAAGTGTTCTCTGTAGGTTTGGCTTTGTGTTCATGTAATTGTAGGGCTGGCTTTTTTCATGGAAAGTTTTCCTTTTACCATCTACTATGAGGGATACTTTTGCTGTGTAAAGTAGCTTGTGTTGGAAGCCATAGTTTTTCAGACTTTGAAGTGTTTCCTTCCAGGACCTTCTAGCTTTCAGGGTTTACATGGAGAAATCTGATGTTATTCTAATGGGATTACCTTTGTATGTTGTGAATTGCTTCTCTCCAGCTGCTTTTAACAGCAAGGTTAAAAGGTTAAGTTGAGGTCTTCCATTTCTTGAGTTACCTTCAATTTATTCGTATCTCTTTGGAGGGTTCTAACATTTTCTTCAATCAAGTTAAGCCTACTGTTAAAGGATGAATTGCTCTAGGAGATGAGTCTGTTCAATTTCATTGATACAAATTGTTGGTTCTTTGATAGTTTGCTTCAAGTTCTGAAATATATTTTTTTTAAATCAAGTTTTGTTGGTTGTTGTGTTTTCATTTTGGGAATGAATTACTGTTGATTTCTCTATGATTTCATTGGAGGCTTCCATAGGAGGACTAGGTGCTAGGACTAGGATCCTTGGTGCAGATCTCTCAATTTTCTGACTTTTGTTGGCTTTTCTTGTATTGTTGTCTACCCATTTTAGGAAGACTCTTTATTTTTTTGAGGAGAAAGCATGTTTTTTTTTTTATTTTCCCTTTGGCCCATTCACCCTCTGACTCATGTGAACTGGGATGTTGGTACCTAGTGGCCAGTCAGGATACCAGAGCAAAATGTCTGATTCCATAGCTCACACAGGGGCCAGGCCTCCGTGAGCAGGGCACAGTGGGAACCTACCAGGATTTGGAGACTAGAAGGAGCAAGGGAACAGGGATCTGGTCTACTTCATGCCGTGCCCTCCAGGACACAGACCAGTGCAGGCAACCCAGACTGGGGAGGTGGGCGGAGCCCAGATACAGGGGGTCTGGCCTACTCACTCCAGACCACCACGCCTATGCACACACTGACTTTGCAAGGAACTCAGACTCTGGAGGTGGGTGGAGCCCAGACATGGGTCTGGCCTACTCACTCCAGGCCACCATGCCTGCCCACACACTGTCTGCGAAAGGAACTCTGAACAGGGTGGTGGGAGGAGCCCAGAAATGGGTCCAGCCCACTCACTCCCAACCACTGTGCTTGCCTCTGCTATATATTTTGGTACATGCCAAAAGACATGCTGAAGCTTATCTTTTGAATCATAGCTCAGACACAGTTTGACTTTACTCTGGGATATATGAACAAAAAGTCAAGTTGAAAACTTACAGCCTTATTTTAGCAACATGCAAGGCAACTCTCTGAATACACCTAATCTTGCCTGATCATGGAAGCCAGTCAAAGCAAAGCAGGGTCATGCCTGTTTAATACCTGGATGGGAGAATATAAGTAAAACTTATTTAGAAAATGAACAGGTGATATTTTGGAAAAGTCATTATATGAACAAATAAGAATATAGATGTACATAACACATAGCTGTAAGCATGTGCATGTAAAATTGTAGTTATATGTATTCATTTCCTCATTCACTTTAACCAAAACATTACAGTATGAGCTAGTAAATGCACAAGCAGAAATGGAATTTTAAGTTGCTCTCTGTTAACATGGTTTAAGAGATTTTTTTAAAAAATAAAAATGTATTCTTGCTGGGCGTGGTGGTGCATGCCTTTAATCCCAGCACTCAGGAGGCAAAGGTAGGAGGATTGCAATGAATTCAAGGCCACCCTGAGACTACATAGTGAATTCCAGGTCAGCCTGGGCTAGAGTGAGACACTACCTTGATAAACCAAAAAAAAAAAAAAAAATTGTATTTTTTATTTTTGGTGTGTGTGTATGTGTATGTGTGTGTAGTTGTGCATGTGTATGGGAGCTAGAGGAAGATGTGAAGTGTTTGCCTTTATCCTCTCCTGGCTTATTTCCCTCAGACTGAGTCTTTAACGGAACTTAGAGCTCCCTGTTTGTTCAGTTAGACTTGTTGGCCAGAGAGCATCAGTGGCCCTCATCTCTGCCTCCCTCAGAGCTTGGGTGACAGGTATGTGGGGGGCCATGCCTGGCTTTTTACATGGATGCAGGAAATTGAACTCAGGTGCTCAGGCTGAGGCCGGCAGTTCAGGGATACCAGGGCCCCCTGAAAGTAAGAGCGAAGAATGTTCTTGAGCCTGCCCTTGCAGCCGCCACTTTGCTAAAGCCCAGAGAAGGGTCTTGCTTCTCTTGATCTCTTCTTGAACTAAAGGAGTTCCCCACAGCTGTTTCTCCTTAAACTCAACCTGAGTCACCCCCTAATAAGGAACTTCCTTTCCTTGTATAGGATTCCCAGAAGGATTAAACCTGAACTCTCCGTACTGTGGTTGGTTAGCTCAGCCCCCATTCAGAACGTGAAAACGATTCCACTCTGGTCTCAGGGTAGACTGAGCCTTGTTCCTGCCTTCTCATTGGCACAAGCTCTCTGGACACTCTCCTCTTTCCTTCTCTTAAGAGCTTTACGTTCTATCTAAAATCTCATAAAGTGTCTCTAAACCTTACCCTCTGGTGAAGGGATTTTGTTTCAATTTTAGTATATGTGCTGCCAAAACAAGCACATGATATGTGGGTTTGATTTCTTTGAATTCATAAGACACAATCTGGAGACACCTCAAAATCCCCATATTATATAGGTGCATTACCATATAATATTGGCACCTTGGCAAAGGACCACAATTCTTGAATTTATGCTTACACAGCAAGTGTTCTTAGCCACTGAGATATCTCCATAGCCTGAGATTTTTTTTTTTTTTTTTTTTGGTTTTTCGAGAGGTAGGGTCTCACTCTAGCCCAGGCTGACCTGGAATTCACTATGGAGTCTCAGGGTGGCCTTGAGCTCACAGCAATCCTCCTACCTCAGTCTCCAAAGTTCTGGGATTAAAGGCAAGCGCCACCATGCCCTGCTCTGAGATTATTTTTTAAGGAGACAGAATAAAGCAAGGAGAGAGGGAGAGAGATAGAGTGAGTATGGACAGGCCAGGGCCTCCTACCATTGTGAATGAACTCCAGACACATATGCCACTCTGTGCATCTGGCTTTTGGTGGGTGCTGGAGAATCAAACACAGGTAGTTAGGCTTTGCAAGCAAGCACCTTTAACCACTGAGCCATCTCTCCAGCCTGATTTTCTTAGTAATGTGATGCAATACCATTCTTTCCATTAGTTTAAATTCCAAAAAACCCCACTTCTATCATGAAATCACATATTATAATTGCTATTTTTGTGTTTATTTAATTTATAGTTACTATGTAATTCTTTTTGTTTCAACATTCATAAAAAAATTCTGCTTTATTTTTGGACATTTCCATACATACATCAAAGAAGCCAAAATAAATAAATAAACAGCAATCACATAGACAATAAAATAAAATTAACTTTATACTGTTTGCCTTTTTAACCATCTCATACAAACCAACTGGTATAGGAGTTGACAGCCATGGGCGACGTTTTTTACCCAGATGGGCTGGCCTAGAGTGGCTAAAGCTCCCAGAAGAATTAAGGAATGCAAACCAGGTGGAGAAAAGGGCAAAAGTAGACTTTATTAAGGAAAACATAGAAAAAGTTTTCCCAGAGTGGGAGGATTCTCAAAAAGAGGAAGACTTGTTCTTGTTGCTGCTCTTGATTTTCTTTCCAAGAGTTTTTTTTCTTTTTCTTTTTTCTTTTTTTCTTTTTTGAGGATATAATGAACATGGCAACCTCAAAAATGAATCCTGAAGCAGGGCAGAATACACTTTGGTCACCTCCAATTATTAAATATGGCTGACCCCTAACAATATGAACAAAAACACAAAAGTGTAACTAGAAACAGAAATTGTCCTTTTAAATTGTGTTTAAGGAAAAAAAAAAAAAACAGCAGGGTCTTGAGATTTCTTTTCTTTCTTCCCTGTTGTCAGTGCATCCTGTGGCTTTTGGGTGGGTGGTGGCAAGTGGTGTCATCTGGACTTGGAGGTCTGCCTCTCTGCTTCCTGCTGACCATGTTCAGATCGTGAGGTGTGAAGCGGGCACGGTGGCCTTTTGTTGTTTAACTTTTCCTTTCTTGCCCTGTATTCATCCTCATCAGTCTTCTTGGAATCAGCAGCATCATCCTGGTCTTCTTCAGCTGCTTGCCTATCAGTAGCTGTCTCAGCCTCTCACCTCCATCTCCAGCCTCTTTATCATCATCTTCCTCTTCCCCCACCCTCCCTTCTCTTCAACTAAGCCAACCTCCTGCTCCCATTCTCCTCTCCAGCATTCCCGATGGCAGGGTCACCTCTTCCATTCTCTACCTTCTCCACAACTTCCTTCTTTTCTGTCAAGTCCTGGGTGGAGATCTCAGAACTGGTGCCCATGGCCATAGGGGATGTGGTGAGGCATGTGGGGCGGATTGACTGAGAGGGCAGTGAAAAAACGTGAGAGCTCAGGACCCTGGTGAGCAAGCTGCTGGAAGCTTCAAAAAGGAGAAAGATGGTGGCCATAGCAAACATGAGCCACGGGACCCAGATCTGTGCGAGTGTGGCTTTTCTGAGCATGCAGTCTTGATAGACACTTTGTTTTCAGTTTGGATTTTCTGAGCATGCAGTCTTGATAGATGCTATATTTTCAGTTTGGATTTCAAACAGGGCAAGTGTTGAAAGCAAAAGTTCAATCATAGTTTCAAATTTTAAGCAGCATAAGATTCTTGATACCGGCAGGGTGTGGTGGTGCACGCCTTTAATCCCAGCACTTAGGAGGCAGAGGTAGGAGGATCGCCATGAGTTCGAGGCCACCCTGAGACTCCATAGTGAATTCCAGGTCAGCCTGAGCTAGAGTGAAACCCTACCTCAGAAAACAAACAAACAAACAAACAAACAAAAAATTCTTGATACCGAAATATGTAAGAACTGTTATTCCTATCTATCTCTCAATTACTGTCAAGCCTAGTGACACTACTGAAGGGACTGACCTGAAGGCATGAGTCACACATCTTCCAGTTGCTAATGTTCAAATCCCACTCCCACTTACTACCTGTGAAATTCTAGCAACATATGTAGCTCTATGCGTGTTTTATCATGATGGCAATGGTGATAAGCTACCTCCAATATATCTGAGAGCAATACGGTGCATCAACAGGAGGATGGTGTAAGACATCCACCTCAGATGCAGGCAGTCTGTAGAGAAAGTCAAGAAACTTACTAAACGTCATATCACTATGTGTGATCATTACACAGTAGGCAGTATAAATGATATTGCATTCACTCCCCAAATATCTTTTGTTGGATTAAGTTCTAAATAGTTGCCCATACTCAGGGAACAGAGCTTAAGCTATGTCACTCATCCACATAATTATGTAACTCTTCCAGCCCAGAGATCCCCATGGCTTGGGCCTCAGTTCAACTGCACCATTGGTTAAACCCTCCCACTATTCTGGTGCAAGTTATTTCTGCCACTGACTTAAAGACGTTGTCCCTGACAGTCATTCCAAATCAGCCCCTTACATGTAAAACTCCTATATTCTGCTTCCTGTGAAACTTAGTGACACTGAGTTTTCACATGAGGACTCGAGTTCTGGCACCTCTGTTATACATACTTAGATTTTTGGAGCTCTTTAGTTAGTTCCTCATGCCTACATGCAATTTCCAAGTCTCCAATTTCTGAAAAAAATTAAGAAAATACAAAGAAGGAAAATTGGAAAAAGGTGACCCATCATTACTGTGTTAGATCATCTGTATTTTCCCTGCGGCCCTAGGTTCAGCTGAGGACAATTATTACTGACGATTAAAAAGACAATTTCAGGCTACTTGAAGAATGTGAAGGCATCTTGAATGAATATACCTTCTCTCTACAAAAACTCTGACATAATGACAAAGGAAGAGATTGGCATCTCATTCAGGGAGTCAACATCTACATTTTACCTCATCAGCAAAGCACCTTCCTCAATTTTCCTGCTCACCTGTCTCCTGAGTGACAGCTGCCAAACCCATGCTTATTCCCCAGGAAAGATAACAGAGGCTGAGCTCTTGTTGACCCTGGCAGAGTATCAGACTTACGGCCAGGCCTTTGCATGACTTCAGGCAGAATACCTGCTCCCCACCTCCATGCATTTAAAGTAGTATACATTTCCTAATACTTAGTGGCAAGAGGTTAGAATTTTTTTCTTTTACTTTTCATAAAACTACTTGCAGTAAAAATACCAATGTGCCTATCTACTCCCTAACTGAACTTTCTTATTTTCTTCTCAGCGCTTGTCATTATCTACTTTTCAAATTTATTTGTTGATGCCTTTATAGCTTTTCTCGTTCCACTAATGTAAACTTTAGCATATAAGTACAGGGTATAATTAAGTTTCTAGAACAGTGTGCAGCACATAGATGTGAGGCTGTTTAGGGTAACCAAGCTCGCAAAACAGAGCAAAGAATGGCCTTGAGCCTACACTTTCGGTGTCTTCTTGTTTAGAGTTCAGAGAAGAATATGGCTTCTCCTTGTCTTGCTGCCTAAGAAGTTCCCTAGATCTATTTTTCTTTAAATTCAACCAGAGTCCCTCCTAAGAAAAGAGTTTTCTTTCCCTAGTATTAACATTCCTGCAAGGATTAAATCTGAACCTGCCACTGTGGCTAGTTAGCTCTTCTCCCAGTCAAAGGAAGAAACTTGCTGTGAGGCAGGAGTCAGCTCAACCCCCTCTGGAACCTTTAGAGCACAATCTTTCTTTTCTTAAGTTCTATCTATAATAAAATTTGTAAACTTTACCATCCGGTCTGCAGATGTCAATTCTTTGAATTTATAAGACAAGAATTTGGGACAACCCAAAATTCTCATGTCATATGGGTGCATTGATATTAGTACATGGCAGAGGGATCGCAATTCCTGTATCATATGGTGCTCAATAACTGGTTTTGTTGCAAGGGTGTGTGTGTGTGTGTGTGTGTGTGTGTGTATGTGATTATGAGCACATGTGTATTGTGTCTGTATATGTGTGACTACACGGGTGTGTGGATGCATGTGTACATGGGTGTGTGTGTGTGTGATTATGAGCACATGTGTATTGTGTCTGTATGTGTGTGACTGCACGGGTGTGTGGATGCATGTGTACATGGGTGTGTGTGCATATAGAGGTCCAAAATCAGTATTGAGTTTCTCCCTGTGCTGTCTTCCACCTTTTTATTGAGCCTGGACCTCTCACTGAACACAGCAGTTACTTTAGGAATAATCCCCTAGCCACTGGGTTATAAGCACATCCCACCATGCCCACTGTTTACAAGGATGCTGGGGATCCAAATAAAGGTCTTCACACTTGCACGGCAAGTACTTCACCAATTACCTACGTCCCTAAACCCTCAATACATGAGTTTAGAGATTGTATATCCTGGAAAGAAGCAGGAAGTCATCCATTACCGATGATATTTATTCAGAGAACCTTCTTAAGGGTTTGGAATAAAACTATGTGCTTCCTTATTCACTTTTAATCTTCAATTTATTGAATTACATATCTGTTTCTCAGGTACTATTGATGCAAGATTTTGGGTTTCATGAGGGGGGTCCCCCAGAATTTATGAACCCCAAGTTTTGGGTTCTCTCTTACCGTTAATAAAGAATTAACAAAGATGAACTGAAGAAGGATAAATTATGAACCATTAAGTTTATTTAGGGGAAATCACAGATTGCGAGGTTTATTTAAAGGAGATTGGGGTCTAGAAAGAGATGCTAAACACATGAGAAGAAACATGCTCTCATGCGGAAAACACTGCATACTTTATAAGTTTCCTTTTAAGAAAAATTGAGGTTTTTTTTTTTTCAGAGAAAGACTGGAGCAGAGCTGCAAACACATGGAAAGTAGAATGTAGGAGCTTGTGCAGGGAGATTTAGAAGGGACACCCATAGCATCTACCCTGAGTTTCTCCCCGGAAGAAGGTTAAAATGGCAGATGGTGGTGACCTAAGGATGACTAGCAGAGACAAAATATCAAAGCAGAAGCCAGAGATTCAGAGGAAAAGAGAGTTATAAAGAGAGTTACACTCACGGTTACCCTAGGTTTAAAGAACTCACATGGGTAGCAAGCCTACAGTTGGTGAGAGCATCCACGTGGTACATCTGGAGTGTAAGGAAAGTGCACACGTGGCAGATCTGGAGACCATGGAGAAATCATACAAGTAACCAAAGTGGGAAATTCTTCCAAACTGTAAAACAGAGGCCAGCAGAGTTCAGATCAAGAAACACTGCTACGCTCTCCACCCCCACCCAGCTTGGCCAAACAAGGTGGGAGTAGAGGCCTAGATTCACATGTATCAGAGCAGAGATGAAAGGGAATCCAGAAAGACCCTCCCCCTCACTCAGTGTGGGTGCACACCAAGAGAGAGAAAGAGGCCTGAAGGCTGAAGCGTTTATAGTGTCAGATTCAGGTATGCAAGGTTTGTAGATTTTGAAGGCAGATTCCAGGGCCAGCCCACTTGAGCCAGCCCATCCAAGCAGTACCCAAGGGTGTGGGCAGCAGGAAGCACTGTAGATCAGTCTTGATCAGACGTAAGTTCCATTCCTGCCAAGAGTTCCATTCTTGCCAAGAGTTCCATTCTTGCCAAGAGTTCCATTCTTGCCAAGAGTTCCATTCTTGTGTCAGGGCAAGGTGGCATGTGGGTGGCATCTCTTGGTTCTCTTTGGGCCCCAATCTATCTGAAAATGCCTAAAAAAGCTAGCTTTGTCCTATCCTCCTTCAGTATGATAGGCAACAAATTTGAGGTGAGAGGTGACATAGACATACACCCTGTCCTAAAAACCTCAATAGAGTACAGGGTGGTATTGTTGTGTTTGTGTTAAACTGATAGGATTTTGGCAAAAAAAAAAAAAAAAAAAAAATCAGAGGCTAACATATCAGGACTTTGTTGTGACAAATAAAAAATTCATATGTGTTAGATTGATGCGATGTGCAAGACATTGTACTGAATTTCAAAAAAGTGTTGAATTTCAGTCCTGAAATAACACATACATATTATCACTATTTTTCCAAAGGAAAATAGTCATTTATCTAATCTATGTGTAATCAATCATAGATCCACCGAAAGATATATTGAACAATGTTTAGAAAAGCTTATTTGTAAGAATTGTATGTTAGATTTTTCATCACTATGACCAAATCTAACCACTTAAGGAGGACAGATTTATTTTGACTCACAGTTTCAGAGGTTTTAGCCCAGGGACTTTGGCTCTATTGACTGTGAGCCCTTCCTGATGCACAGCATTATGGTGGCAGAGCATGTGGAAAAGCCTACTGGTCTCATGGCAGACAGGAAACAGAAAGAGAGGAAGGAACTAGGAATAAAATATATCCTTCCAAGACATACCTCCAGTGACTTACTTCTTCCAGCTAGGCTTAAAGTTTCCAGAATGTTCCCAAGTATGAGCTTAAACTGAACTTTAAACACTGGAGGCAGGGGGGCATTTCATATTCAAACCAAAACATGTTGAAAAAAAATACAGTGAAAAATAGAAAGCAGACTAGACTGTTTGATACCCTGAATCCTAGCCATCACACAAAGGAGCCATGAAACATAGTTGAATCTCCAGTGGCCAGTGTTTGGAGTGAAAAAAAAAACACATATAAAATATGATATGCAGCATAATTCCACTTTCATCTTTCATAAAGACAGTCAGCATAATGGTCTTGATGCTTCCATGGGAAGCAGAGAGAGAGAGAGAGAGAGAGAGAGAGAGAGAGGGTGCACCGGGGCCTTTACTCACTACAAACGAACTCCAGATGTGGGCGCCCCCTTGTGCTCATGTGTGACATTGTATGCTTGCATCACTGTGCATCTGGCTTACATGGGACCTGGAGATTCGAACATGAGTTCTTAGGCTTCACATGCAAGCACCTTAACTGCAAGCCATCTCTCCAGTCTTTATTTAAACTCTTAAGGTGATATCTTTAAAATCTGTACATATTAGTGTAGGTTGATGTCACCTAAAAAAAAAGTAGAAAATTTGAGCTTCAGTTAATGATATACATACTAAGTACCTAGAAGCAAAGTGTGCATGTATTTCCAACCTCTTTTGCACTGCACTGAGGAATAAGGATTGATGAATCATAGAGGGATGAATGGATAGGTGTAATTTCTTATGTAATTATTTCAACTTTTTAATGCATTTGAGAATCCTCATAATAAAATGGTAGAGTAGCTAATATAGGATTTACCTTGTTCTACAATATTAGAATTCTTGAATAAATTCTGCATGGTGAATTCCTCCTAACTCTTTCAAGCAGAAATAATCACATGTTCTTCTCTATGTTTAGGAGATATATTTTGAAACATCAGGAATTAGTGTACTAGAATTACTTGGACCATTTTTATTCCAATATACATTTACTACTTAACTATGTTACCTAAATGATGAATCAGTATTGTTTTATGAATTATTTATAAGTCTATCCATACTGTGGCTATTTAGTGCTATGCCATGCACTACAATAAGTTATATTGTTATATTAATGTCTATGATGTTTCTTGGCTACTTAGTTTTTGAAGCCATAGATTATTTACATTAATTTTATTATCTGTGTCCAATATATTATACATTGTTTTGTACACAATTGATGTGTCTAAAACATATTTTTGGATTTTTCTTTTGCTTATGTAGGGTCTCACTTTAGCCGAGGCTGACTTGGAACTCATTGTGTAGCTCCAGACTGCCCTCAGATTCACAGCAGTTCTCCTACCTCTGTCTCCCAAGTGCTGGGATTAAAGGTGTGTCCCACCATGCCTCAGAAAATATGTTTAGCAGAATTTAGCTCTGGTCATTCCTATTTATTTTTATATTTTTATGTCATCTTTGCTTTCTTCTTTTCACAATTGTGTTCTTCCATTCAGCCTTTTTTTAACCATGTGTGATCTTCCTTTATCAGTATTTGGTAAAAACAGGACTGGGTTTCTGATTAAAATGGCAATTTGGATTTTATGCCTATGTAGTCTTGATCACAGGGTGTCCCCTGTGAGAAATAATGAATGCATGTATTTGCTCAGATGATATACCATCATAAAATATCATCTACAGGTAAACTACCAGTTCTTTCCAAAATACCTTCCTTGTTTTGTTTTAGAATTCTTGACACAATATTGATTAAACCCTAGTTTTGATAAAGACCCTGAGGATGTCATTGCGGAGCCAGCCACTGGTGCATCTCCTGGATTGACCTTGAGGACACTTAAAGTCATCACTGAGAGATTAAACTTTAACACTGATGGCAGCATGAGAAACGTGTGAATGGTTAAAATACTCAAGTAGAGAAGAAACCATGATCACCGTAATTACAATACAAAGGAAGTTCCTGTAATAACCTATGCTCACACATCTAAGTAAGAAAGTGAATGACAATAAAAGTTAAGTCTGTAATAGAATTAATAGAATTAAACGCATGGGGATATGCTCAATATCTGTACATTCCTTTCATTGAGGATAATGTTTATAATATTAAAAAAAATCATGAAGCATGAACTTTTTCCTTGAGGATCATATTACAGTGGCTGGGGAGAAAACCATCATTTGAATGGATGATGAAGATACATGCTGTCAGGGACTTTCTCTTGGACCCACTGACAATTTTCATA
This sequence comes from Dipus sagitta, assembly GCA_036346955.1. Classification (NCBI taxonomy): domain Eukaryota; kingdom Metazoa; phylum Chordata; class Mammalia; order Rodentia; family Dipodidae; genus Dipus; species Dipus sagitta. Next base: position 3,013,120 of record CM070793.1, on the reverse strand, counting down.
AAACATATTGTCTTTTGATTAGATGAAGATGTAAGAGTATATTCAGATGTTATTATGTAGATGAAAAGTTAACACACCCTCACAATACCGTCTCTGAGGAGTGGTCCTAGGAACAGCATATCCACTCTAGAAAGTAGCCCAGAAATTACCTAGAGAGTGTACCCAGAACCTCTAAGAGGTGGCACTGTGGGGTCAGAAGAATTTTCAATAAGAGGAAATCAAGCAAGGAGAGGAAAAATGGTGGGACCAACTTGATTTTAGTAGTCAGCCTGGAAAAATACTGGTAAAATAGCTCTAATTTCTTACATATTATCACTCCTTAGTAATGATTCAAACTGACAGCTCATCACATAAATATATTATTTCAGTGAGGCTAAAACAAAGTTATGCTTCTATAAATCTATAGGGCTATGTTCATGAAAGTGTATATTAATAGTCATTAACATCTATCTATCTATCTATCTATCTATCTATCGATCGATCGATCGATCTGTCTGGTTTTTCAAGGCAGAATCTCTCTCGAGCCCAGGCCGACCTAGAATTCACCACGTAGACTCAGGGTGGCCTCGAACTTACAGTGATCCTCCTACCTCTGTCTCCTGAGTGCTGGGATTAAAGGCGTGCGCCACCACGACTGGCTCACATCTATATTTTTTGTAGATCAAAATAAGTTTATATTACTACTTTAAGTATTTTAAGTGGTGTACCTGTTGAGCTTGTGCAAGGCCCTTAGATTGATCCCTTCTACTTCTGAAAAAAGAATTTTAAATATTACAAATAAACACATAAATAGTTCCTGATACATTGGCATCTTATTTAAAGTTAGTAGGTTCATGCAACATAGTGAATAATAATGTAATCTATAAGGCCAAAATCCATTATTATTATTTTTATTTATTTGTTAGAGAGAAAGAGAGAATGAGAGAGAGAGGAAAGAGAGAGAGAGAATGGGCACACCAGAGCCTTCAGCCACTGAAAATGAACTCCAGATGTATGTGCCACCCTGAAGCCAAAATCCTCAATTTTTAATTCCATTTAATCACTTTAAAGATTTGCTGATTAAAAAAAGATTTGCGGGCTGAGATGGCTTAGCAGTTAAGCGTTTGCCTGTGAAGCCTAAGGACCCCGGTTCAAGGCTTGATTTCCCAGGACCCACATTAGCCAGATGCATAAGGGGGTGCACGCGTCTGGAGTTCATTTGCAGTGACTGGAGGCCCTGGAGCGCCCATTCTCTCTCTCTCTCTCTCTCTCTCTCTCTCTCTCTCTCTCTGCCTCTTTCTCTCTGTCCATCGCTCTCAAATAAATAAAAAAAAATTAAAAAAAGATTTGCTAGTTTGACTTAATTTATTTTCCTATGGTGAAATATTTTCAAGCAAATTCCATTAACCGTTAAGCCATCTTTCATGTCCAAAGCAGAATATTTTCATACATGATAGAATGGGCAATAATGATAATTATTGGATAGCTATGTATGATTATATAAGTAAATATATGTGGGTGCACATAATATTTACCATTGTATTATATATATATATATATATATATATATATATATATGTATATATATATAATCAGAATATTTGCTACAGTTACATTGATGCAAAAATATTATGTGTACATATGTGTGTGTGTGTGTGTAGGAAAATATAAATATATTAAAACATTGCTTAGCTCATTGATAAAGTCTTTTTGTTGTTTTGTTTTTGTTTTTGTTTTTCAAGGAATAGTCTCGCTACAGTCCAGGCTGACCTGGAATTCACTATGTAGTCTCAGGGTGGCCTTGAACTCATGGCAATCCTCCCACCACTGCCTCCCAAATGCTGGTATAAAGGCGTGCACCACCACACCCAGGTTATTTTTTGTTTGTTTGTTTGTTTGTTTGTTTGTTTGTTTGAGGTAGGGTCTCACTCTAGACCAGGCTGATTTGGAATGTATTCTGTAGTCCCAGAATGGCCTCAAACTCACAGTGATCTTCCTATTTCTGTCTCCTGAGTGCTGGGATTAAAGCTTTGTGCCACCATGCCTAAACAATAAAAACATTTTCCAACTATTGGATATTAGTAGGACAATGAGAAGAATACATATTTGAAAATGTTAGTTGCTTTAAACATTTTATGCAAGCATAATCATGTAATTTTGGTCAACAAAATAAGGATTATTCCCATTTCTCCTTTTTGTAGGTATTAACAATTGAAATATACACTTCTTTATAGGGTAATGATATTAAATATCATCTATAAGCCGGGCAAGATGGGGCAAGCCTTTAATCCCAGCACTGGGGAGGCAGAGGTAGGAGGATCCATGAGTTCCAGGCCACCCTGAGACTGAATTTCAGATCAGCCTGGGCTACAGTGAGACTGTACCTTACAAAACAGATTTTATATGTATATATAAAATGTGATAATGTTGGCAAAATTTAAACTACCAGGTACACTGCTGGTTTGTATCAGATGTCTCCCATAAACTCATGTGTTCTGAATGTTTGGTCCTCAGCTCGTGGCAATTTGGGAAGTGCAGCCTTGCTGGAGGAGGTGTGTTGCTGGGGGCCGGTTTATGGGTGTTCTAGCCAGCTCCCCTTTGCTAGAGTGGGGCTCACTCTCCAGTTGCAGTTTTCCACCTGCTGTGGCAGAGCTGATGTCAGCCTCTGTTCATAGCAGGATTTCCCCTGCCATCACCGAGAATCCCCAGGAAAGAGCAGGGAGCTGCAATAACACTTTTCCTTGCAAGTTTATATATATAAATATCTGCTTGCTGACTTGACATCTACTCTTCATGTATGAGAGGTGCTGCCAAATTAGTGTGTCTGAAGCACAAGGACTCCTGGTTCTTGGGACCTGTGGCTTCCTTTTCTTTAGCTCCCTTGTCTTTTTGATTGGCACCGCCATCTGTTCAGTCTGTTAGGTACAAGCTACTGCCTCTTCATTCCTTTGATGAGTAAGAAGTAGCCTTCTTTGTCCTTTTTGATTAATTTTGGTTTGAAGCCTATTTCATCAGATATTAATATAGCAACACCTGCTTGTTGCTTAGTTCCATTTACTTGGAATATAATTTTCCATCCTTTTACCCTGAGGAGGTGTCTGTCTTCAGTGGTGAGGTGGGTTTCTTGAAGGCATCAAATTGAAGGGTGCATTTTTCTGATCCACCCTGTTAACTGGTGTCTTTTGGTGGGTGAATTAAGACCATTAATATTTAAGGTTATAACTGTGAGGTTTGATTTAATCCCTTCCATGCTGGAGTGCTTTATCGGTTTTCATGGTTTTTTTTTTTTTTGTACATTTTATTTTTTTGAGCTTGGTCTAGTTTTGGTTATTATGATCTTCTTCTTGGAGGCTCTTGAGATTGGTTGTTTGACTGTTCTGTGTGGAGAATTCCCTGAAGTATTCTCTGTAGGTTTGGCTTTGTGTTCATATAATCATAGAGCTGGCTTTTATCATGGAAAGTTTTTCTTTCACCATCTATTATGAGGGATGCTTTCACAGGGTACAGTAGTTTGGGTTGGAATTCATAGTATTTTAGACTTTGAAGTGTTCCATTTCAGGTCCTTCTGGCATTCAGGGTTTTCACTGAGAAATCTGAGGTAATTCTGATGGGGCTGACTTCTTATGTAATCTGTTGTTTCTCTCTTGCTGCTTTTTTATCACTCTCTCTTTGTTTCCATTGTTTAGAGTTTTAACAGTGATGTGCCTTTGTTTAGTCTGTGTGGAGTTCCGTTAGCTTCTTGTCTCTTGATGGGACTCTCTTTTGAGAGGGTAGGTACATTTTCTTGGATAGTTATCTTGAATAAGTTTTCCATGTCTTTGGTCTGAACTTCTTCCTCTCATGGTATACCCATGACCCAAATGTTAGGTCATTTTAGAGTATCCCACAGTTCTCACATGTTCTGTTCACAAGATTGTTTTGAACCTTATTAAAGTTTTTGGACTCTGGAACTTTTTCTTCTGTTTTGTCTTCCAGCATTGAGGTTCTGTCCTCCACATGATTAATTCTGTTCTAGAAGGTTTCTAGAGAGGTTTTCACTAGCTCAATTTGGTTTGTATCTTCTGTTGCCTTTTTCTGTACAGTGTCCATCCCTTCGTTAAGTTCCAATTTCAGGTCAAATTTTGATTTCCTTAATTCCAAGAGGAATTCACTCTTGCATTTACTTATGTCTTCACTAAGCTTGATCTGCTGGCTATTGAGGCCTTCTATTTTTTGGCTCACCTTTAGTTAACTTAACTCTCTTTTGAGGTCTCTCTGGGTTTTGTCTGCTAGGTCTAGCCTGGTGAAGACAGCTGTGTGTATTTCATTTCTGTGATTGTTCGTTTTGTCTTGATTTGCTGCCAGTTCGGCCATTTGCTTGTGTCTTCATTTTGGGGTTCTATTCCTGATGCCTCCTTTATGTTTTCCTTGGAGACTTCCATTGTGGGACTAGACAACATTGCTGGAGCTCCCTCCATTTGATATTTTATGTTTTTTTTTAAAAAATTTTTATTTTGCATTGTGGTCTGCCCATCATAGTGTGAATCTTATTTAATTAAGGAAAAAAGCAAGAAGAGTTTTCCCTTGTAGTGTTTCCAGTGAGTGTTCTGTTTTATGTTTGAATAGAGCAGGCTGATGATGGCTTTGTGTTCTGTGAAGTGCATGTTGTGAAGAGGGTAAGCGCACCAGTGCTCCAGCCACCCTTGACATGTGCTCAGTACCAAAGGTGGGACAGGAAGTCTGGGTTCCCTTGGACCTGGTCTCAGATGTGACTTGCCTGTGGCTTGGGGGCCATAGCATTTGCCCTTTCTCTCCTACTGAACCCAGAGGGGCAGGTTATGGAGGACACACTGGTTCCCCCAGGCAGGTGATTGTTTGGTTTTCCTGTGTTCCCCTTCTGGGGCTGATGTGACACCCCAAGTAGTCACCAGCAGTGGGGCAGGGCATTGGGGAGGTGGTAGGGGTTGTTGGGTTCCACAGCCCTGACCATACCAAGGAGTGAGGGAGACAGGGGCACTGGCCAACAGCCACACACAAGGGCACCTGTAGGCCACATAGGGTGCTGAGGGTCTGCAATCAGGGGGAGCAGAAGCAGCATTCAGGGCAGCCCAACAGAGCTGCAAAAGAGGGGAACGTGGCAGCTGCACAGGTGGGCTGTGGGCTTAGTAGAAGTGCAGCATAGGGGAGCCAGGTGGGCTAGAAGCAGTGGGGGAGGAGACTGGGAAGATGTGGAACGTTGACAGAGGCAGTGTGCCTGGGTCACAGACAGACAGCGTGGAGGTGGGACACCGACAAATGCAGTGGTGGGGACTCTGGGAGACAGCGGCCAAGAGAGGGAACCTCAGCACGTGCAGTGCTGTTGCTGAGACAGGAAAGGAAGATACATTGGGGGGCTGGGAGAGGGAAGACAGATGCAGTGGGGGGAGCTGAGAGAGGGAAGACAGATGCAGTGGGGGCTGGGAGAGGGAAGACAGATGCAGTGGGGGATGGGAGAGGGAAGGCAGATGCAGTGGGGGATGGGAGAGGGAAGGCAGATGCAGTGGGGGATGGGAGAGGGAAGACAGATGCAGTGGGGGCTGGGAGAGGGAAGACAGATGCAGTGGGGGATGGGAGAGGGAAGGCAGATGCAGTGGGGGATGGGAGAGGGAAGACAGATGCAGTGGGGGATGGGAGAGGGAAGACAGATGCAGTGGGGGATGGGAGAGGGAAGACAGATGCAGTGGGGGATGGGAGAGGGAAGACAGATGCAGTGGGGGATGGGAGAGGGAAGACAGATGCAGTGGGGAATGGGAGAGGGAAGACAGGTGCAGTGGGGGATGGGAGAGGGAAGACAGATGCAGTGGGGGATGGGAGAGGGAAGACAGGTGCAGTGGGGGATGGGAGAGGAGAGTGGGGGAGGGAGGGAAGACGATGCAGTGGGGGATGGGAGAGGGAAGACAGATGCAGTGGGGGATGGGAGAGGGAAGACAGATGCAGTGGGGGATGGGAGAGGGAAGACAGATGCAGTGGGGGATGGGAGAGGGAAGACAGATGCAGTGGGGGATGGGAGAGGGAAGACAGATGCAGTGGGGGATGGGAGAGGGAAGACAGATGCAGTGGGGGATGGGAGAGGGAAGACAGATGCAGTGGGGGATGGGAGAGGGAAGACAGATGCAGTGGGGGATGGGAGAGGGAAGGACAGGATGCAGTGGGGGATGGGAGAGGGAAGACAGATGCAGTGGGGGATGGGAGAGGGAAGACAGATGCAGTGGGGGATGGGAGAGGGAAGACAGGTGCAGTGGGGGATGGGAGAGGGAAGACAGGTGCAGTGGGGATGGGAGAGGGAAGACAGGTGCAGTGGGGGATGGGAGAGGGAAGACAGATGCAGTGGGGGGATGGGAGAGGGAAGACAGGTGCAGTGGGGGGATGGGAGAGGGGAAGACAGATGCAGTGGGGGATGGGAGAGGGAAGACAGATGCAGTGGGGGGATGGGAGAGGGAAGACAGATGCAGTGGGGGATGGGAGAGGGGAAGACAGATGCAGTGGGGGGATGGGGAGAGGGAAGACAGGTGCAGTTGGGGGGATGGAGAGGGAAGACAGGTGCAGTGGGGGGATGGGAGAGGGAAGACCAGATGCAGTGGGGGATGGGAGAGGGAAGACAGGTGCAGTGGGGGGATGGGAGAGGGAAGACAGGTGCAGTGGGGGATGGGAGAGGGAAGACAGATGCAGTGGGGGATGGGAGAGGGAAGACAGTGCAGTGGGAGATGGGAGAGGGAAGACAGGATGCAGTGGGGGATGGGAGAGGGAAGACAGGTGCAGTGGGAATGGGAGAGGGGAAGACAGATGCAGTGGGGGGATGGGAGAGGGAAGACAGATGCAGTGGGGGATGGGAGAGGGAAGACAGATGCAGTGGGGGGATGGGAGAGGGAAGACAGATGCAGTGGGGGATGGGAGAGGGAAGACAGATGCAGTGGGGGATGGGAGAGGGAAGACAGATGCAGTGGGGGATGGGAGAGGGAAGACAGATGCAGTGGGGGATGGGAGAGGGAAGGACAGATGCAGTGGGGGATGGGAGAGGGAAGACAGATGCAGTGGGGGATGGGAGAGGGAAGACAGGTGCAGTGGGGGATGGGAGAGGGAAGACAGATGCAGTGGGGGGATGGGAGAGGGAAGACAGATGCAGTGGGGGATGGGAGAGGGAAGACAGATGCAGTGGGGGATGGGAGAGGGAAGACAGGTGCAGTGGGGGATGGGAGAGGGAAGACAGGTGCAGTGGGGGATGGGAGAGGGAAGACAGATGCAGTGGGGGATGGGAGAGGGAAGACAGATGCAGTGGGGGATGGGAGAGGGAAGACAGGTGCAGTGGGGGATGGGAGAGGGAAGACAGATGCAGTGGGGGATGGGAGAGGGAAGACAGATGCAGTGGGGGATGGGAGAGGGAAGACAGGTGCAGTGGGGGATGGGAGAGGGAAGACAGATGCAGTGGGGGGATGGAGAGGGAAGACAGATGCAGTGGGGGATGGGAGAGGGAAGACAGATGCAGTGGGGGATGGGAGAGGGAAGACAGGTGCAGTGGGGGATGGAGAGGGAAGACAGATGCAGTGGGGGGATGGGAGAGGGAAGACAGGTGCAGTGGGGGATGGGGAGAGGGAAGACAGGTGCAGTGGGGGATGGGAGAGGGAAGACAGGTGCAGTGGGGAATGGGAGAGGGAAGACAGGTGCAGTGGGGATGGGAGAGGGAAGACAGATGCAGTGGGGGATGGGAGAGGAAGACAGATGGGCAGTGGGGGATGGGAGAGGGAAGACAGTGCAGTGGGGGAATGGGAGAGGGAAGACAGGTGCAGTGGGGGGATGGAGAGGGAAGACAGGTGCAGTGGGGATGGGAGAGGGAAGACAGGTGCAGTGGGGGATGGGAGAGGGAAGACAGATGCAGTGGGGGGATGGGAGAGGGAAGACAGATGCAGTGGGGGGATGGGAGAGGGAAGACAGGTGCAGTGGGGGATGGGAGAGGGAAGACAGATGCAGTGGGGGAATGGGAGAGGAAGACAGATGCAGTGGGGGATGGGAGAGGGAAGAGCAGTTGCAGTGGGGGATGGGAGGCAGATGCCAGTGGGGGATGGGAGAGGGAAGACAGGTGCAGTGGGGGATGGGAGAGGGAAGACAGATGCAGTGGGGGATGGGAGAGGGAAGACAGGTGCAGTGGGGGGATGGGAGAGGGAAGACAGATGCAGTGGGGGATGGGAGAGGGAAGACAGATGCAGTGGGGGGATGGAGAGGGAAGACAGATGCAGTGGGGGGATGGGAGAGGGAAGACAGATGCAGTGGGGGATGGAGAGGGAAGACAGATGCAGTGGGGGATGGGAGAGGGAAGACAGGTGCAGTGGGGGATGGGAGAGGGAAGACAGATGCAGTGGGGGGATGGGAGAGGGAAGACAGATGCAGTGGGGGATGGGAGAGGGAAGACAGGTGCAGTGGGGGATGGGAGAGGGAAGACAGATGCAGTGGGGGATGGAGAGGGAAGACAGATGCAGTGGGGGGATGGGAGAGGGAAGACAGGTGCAGTGGGGGGTTGAGAGAGGAAGACAGATGCAGTGGGGGGATGGGAGAGGGACGACAGATGCAGTGGGGGATGGGAGAGGGAAGACAGGTGCAGTGGGGGATGGGAGAGGGAAGACAGATGCAGTGGGGGATGGGAGAGGGAAGCAGATGCAGTGGGATGGAGAGGAGACAGATGCAGTGGGGAATGGTAATAGGGAAGACAGGATTGCAGTGGGGGATGGGAGAGGGAAGACAGG